>CM077504.1:19031652-19703351 GCA_039654745.1 Houttuynia cordata
GTGAACAGTAAAACTGCTACAGTACCCATGCTACAGTATTTTGTGAACAATGTCTGTGAATAGTGAACATGAATTCGACACTGTAGGCTATTTATTTCCCTATTCCTATGTCTAGCTAAACTCTTTATCAAGGCTAGATGAAGCCCTAGATTTGTATTTGCTACTCTTGATTGTTTAATTTAGTAAAATTTGATATGATTTTCTATGCTTAATGAAATTTCATTGTTATTTCTCTTAAGTGCTTTGACCGAGACTTAATGAATGATTAATGGAATTTGATCTTGATATTTCATGTGTCTAGATAATAGGAGGATTATGATTGATTCTATGCCCGACCAAGGATAGAGTTAATTGTATTAATTTATAGTGGATGAACTTTTCGTGTCTGGCCAAGAACGTGTAGTCCATTCATTGGTAATTTGTGTGTCCGGCCAAGAACATAAATTACCGTATTATATCAATTTGTGGAAATAATAGTTAAGAGTAGTAATTGCATGTTTAGTGGTGGATTCGATGCTTTGATATTCATATCACTCTGATTTCTTATTAAAGTTTATTTATTAAATCATTAAAAATTCAATCTTTCATTAGAATTATTTTAGAATTAGATTAATCTTCCAAGTCCTTTGGGTTCAACCTCGTTTCCACTAGCCTCTACGTAGTCTCGTGCGATTGTGAGTAAAAATAGTTAAAAATACAATCAATCAGCCGTATTCGGCAAACTGAAATTTAACCTATTTTGACTCGGAATTGGAAGGGATTTTGCGTGTTTTCTCTCCAAACTTATAAATAGGCCTTAAAGGGAAAGTGTTGAGCATTAGAGAATAGAGTTTTGAGTTCCCTTGGAGACCTTTGAGGCTAGAGCAAAGGAGAGAAGATGATGATGAAGAATACGATGATTGTTTCTCTTCCAATGCAAGGCTAGACAGTTTTCCAAGGCGTAGATGAAGCCCGAGTAGACTAGTTGTATTGTTTTCTTTTCTCTCATCTGAACTTTATTCTAGTTGGTGTATAGATCTTTGTTATGATTTTATTGTTAATTCATTGAGGTTTATTCTTTGTGCTCGAGAGAGACAAGAGTAAATTTTGTGAGTTTCAATCAAAAAGAATATTTGCGTGTCTGAGAGGAAAGTGAGTAGACTTAGGTGTTACATATTAATAAAGTTTCATTAGTTTATGCTCGAGAGGGATAGATCACAATTCCATGTTTTAATTGATTTATGTATTACGTCTGAGAGGAGAGCACAATAACTTGAATTGACAAGTATATGTCCGAGAATAATATGTTTGCCAACTAGAAATTTATTCAAGAGAGAGAGAGACGTATTGTGTGGTGGATTTGAACCTTGGTATTTCTCTACATAAATAAATCTCAGTTAATTTAGTTAAGGTTTATTACTTTCTTAGATTAATTAAAAACTGCAACTTTTTCTTGAGTTTGGTAGATTGTTTATATGCCCCTAAGGTTCGACAACCATAAATACTCACCATAGTATAATTACCTTTTGTACTTGCAAGGGTTCTAATATTGAAACGATCAAGTTTTTGGTGCCGCTACCGGGGACAGAAGCCAATAGTTTACCAAATTCTTAGCATAGTTAGTTTAGAGTAGTTAAGTTCTATTTTGATTTTATTTCAGTAGCTTAATTGCATTTTTTTTCTTGTGCATGATTAAGAGAGGACGCAGATTCTCACCAACGTTGGAAGGGCCATCCCTTCCCATAGTTTGCACTTCTTACCCTTTCTCTTTAGATTAAATTGGGTGCTTGGTGTTTTCTATTTTCTTTTTGGGATTGCATGTCATGCTAGTCGTCGCTATCTAGGATCGATGTATGCTAGTTATCGCTATTAGGACTGCTACAGGTTTTGTTGATTGTGATTGTGCATGCATGGTCGTCATTCCCTGAACCCTGACCTTGCCTTTGATCCTTACCGTGAGCGCTCTATAGAATTTGTAGAACTCCTAATAACCCGATCTCTGAAATCCATCCCATGGCGGACAACATGAACCTTGGGGTTGGGAATGGCTTGAACCAAAACCCAGTAGTACCCCATGCCAATACCCTGCAGGACTACTACCGGCCCACCACCTACACTTCCCCATCCTGCATCCTCTTACCTGACAATGTAGCTAATTTTGAAATTAAGCCCAACATCATCCAAATGATGCCCACATACCATGGCCTACTGATTGAGAATCCCTATAGGCACCGGCAAAACTTCCTGAAAGTTAACACAACCTTCAAACTTACTTTGTCTAATGACCAGGTATGCCTTAGGTTGTTCCCTTTCACCTTGAAAGATAGGGCCAAGGAATGGTTGTACTCCCTTGAACATAACTCCATTTCCACTTGGGAGGAACTACAAGCCGAATTCCACAAGAAATACTTCCTTGTAGGGCGGACCAATAAGATCCGCAATGAAATCATCACCTTTACCCAGCTACCTAATGAACAATTCTATGAAAGTTAGGAAAGAATGAAAGCCCTACTCCAATCTTGCCCATACCATGATGTGCCCAAGTGGCAATTAGTGCAGAGATTTTATGAGGGTGTGTGTGATCAGCACAAGGCCCTGATTGATGCCTCTTGTGGAGGCACATTCATGAAGAAAACCCCTGATGATGCTTGGGATCTACTAAAGGACCTTAGCGAAAACTCTTTACACAGTGCCGCCCTCTATAGATCTGAAGGCCATATGCCTGGCAGGAGTGCCTCAAGGGGAGGCATGTACGATGTCAAAACCACTACCGGTCTAGAACACCAAGTAGCATCCCTGAAAAAGAGGTTTGACAGATTTTTCTCTTAATCTCCATCTTATAATCAAACCTCTCAAGATGCCTGCACCATCTGTGCTAGCCCCATGCACACCATAGTTGACTGCCCTTCAGCCTCCCATTATCCAGACCTAGTACAGGAGCACGTCAACATTGCACAAACCTACCCTAGAGCCAATAACACCTACTCAAATATATACGATCCGGGGCGGCAAAATCATCCAAATTTTGCATGGAAACAACCTAACCAGGGGCCTACTTTCAATCAGGCCCCAAGACATGAGTTCCAAAGCCAACCACAACCTTACCAACCAGTCTCAGCTCCTCCATTTGGCCAACCCAATAGGAAATCAACCCTAGAAGACCAGATGAGCCAAATGTTAAGCACCCTAACCGAGATGAAAGCCGAGATAGACACCAAACATAGCTGAAAGGTGAGCTAGGAACCCAGGCCCAGCTAGTCCACTCCCATACACAATCCATTGCCAAGATAGAAACCCAATTAGGACAGTTGGCCCAATCAATAAACCGTAGAGAAGTAGGTACCTTGCCAAGCCAACCACAGCAAAACCCTAGAGGCTAGTTTGCTGTTGAGGATTTCCATTATCCAAATGAGTAGGTACAAGCCACTACTACCCTGAGGAGTGGTAAGCAAGTTGATAATCAGGATAGGAACCCAACCATTGGTATTGTGAGGGAGGAAACTTCCCCAGAGAGAGCTAAAGAACCCACTCCTTCCAAACCTGTCCCTGCTAGTCTCCCACCGCAGCAAGATGCCCCATCTGAACCCACCAGTGAAAAATCCTACATACCTAGGGCACCCTTCCCTCAATGCCCCAACAAACCCTTCCCGTTTAGTAATCCCATCAGAGAATGGAGGAGATGTTAGAGGTGTTCAAGTAGGTTAAGATCAACCTTCCGTTACTAGATGCCATCAAACAAGTGCCTACCTATGCTAAATTCCTGAAAGACTTGTGTACCCAAAAGCGGAAAGCCAAAGCCAATGTCACCTAGAAGGTCTTCCTGACTTACCAAGTGAGCTCATTGCTGACACGTGAAATGCCACCTAAATATAAGGACCCAGGTGTCCCTGTTATATCCATTATAATAGGTGACCATACCATTAGTCTAGCTCTCTTGGACTTAGGGGCCAGTGTCAACCTCCTCCCATACTCCGTTTATGAACAAATTGGCCCAGGAGAGTTACAGCCCACCTCAGTCACCCTTCAGTTAGCATACTGATCCATCCGCAGACCCAGAGGAGTTATAGAAGATGTTCTTGGAGGAGTTGATCGGTTCTACTTCCCTGCTGATTTTGTTGTTTTAGACATGGAACCAGTTGCAAACTCCAAAAGCCAAATACCTGATATCCTTGGCCGCCCTTTCCTAGCCACAGTCGATGCCACTATTAACTTTAGGTCAGGGCTCATGAATGTCTCATTCGGGAACATGAAAGTCAAGTTAAACATATTTAGTGCTTCCCAGCAACCCTCTAGCGACGTTGAATGCCTGATGGTGGATGACCTAGTGCAAGAATTCCTTCCTTTTGCTGTGCTTAGAGATGCCCTAGAGCATACTCTATTCTATGACTGGCTAGATGCATACAAGGGCACACCTGACCTTGAGGAGGTCCATCATCATTTAGTGGCGACCTTATATCCTGGACCTGTCCCATGGAGATCACATCCCGTCCCTCTCCCTGTGTCCACTACCCCACCATTAAAACCCTCCATAGAGTCCCCACCTACACTTGAACTGAAACCCCTTCCTAGCTCCCTGAAATATGCCTTCCTAGAACCCAACGATACCCTTCATGTGATCATATCCTTGAACCTATCCAGTTCATAGGAAAACCAGTTGTTGCAGATCTCGACTACCCATCGGAGAACGATAGGATGGACAGTGGCCGACCTACGGGGTATAGACCCCTCTGTATGCATGCATAGAATAAACCTTGAGGACCAGGCCAAACCTTCTAGGAGGGGCAGAGGCGTTTGAACCCGCACATGCGAGAGGTGGTGATGAAGGAAGTAGTGAAACTTTTAGACATTGGTATCATATACCCTATCTCTGATAGTGAGTGGGTGAGCCCCATTCAAGTAGTACCCAAGAAATCGGGCTTAACTGTGAAACCAAATTTTGAGGGTGAGCTTGTGCTAGTACGGGAAACCACAGGATGTCGTGTGTGTATGGACTACCGAAAGCTAAACTCCAATACCTGTAAGGAACACTTCCCTCTTCTATTCATTGACCAAATCCTTGAGAAGCTAGCTGGCAAAGAGTTTTATTGCTTTCTAGATGGGTACTCGGGATACAATCAGGTGCCAGTTTATCCAGGGGACCAGGAAAAGATGACTTTTACATGTCCCTTCGGTACATTTGCGTATTGTCGGATGCCTTTTGGTCTTTTAATGCCCCTGCTACATTTCAGTGCTGCATGATGTCCATTTTTTCCAACATGATTGACAAATTCTTGGAAGTTTTTATGGACGATTTTTCTGTGTTTGGCACCTGTATTCATGATTGCTTGCACAACCTTGCTTTGGTTTTGAAACGTTGTGAGGAAACGAATCTAGTGCTGAGTTGGAAAAAGAGCCATTTCATGGTTCAACAGGGGTTTGTGCTAGGGCACATTATATCTAAAAGGTAGACGTTGACAAGGGCAAGGTTGACCTGATTGCTAATTTACCACCACCTACATCTGTTTAGAAAATACAGTCTTTCCTTGGCCATGCAGGGTTTTATCAACGTTTCATCAAAGATTTCAGCAAGATATCACGTCCACTATGTCACCTTCTTGGTCAAGACGTGCCATTTGAGTTTGATGATTCGTGTAAAGAAGCTTTTACAAAGCTCAAAACCCTCCTCTCTAGTTCCCCCATCATTCAGCCCCCTGACTATACACTGCCCTTCGAGTTAATGTGTGATGCATCTAGTTTTTCTATAGGGGTACTGCTAGGCCAACACATCAATAAACTTCCTTATATTATTTATTATGCTAGCAAGACACTCACTGGTACATAATTAAATTACACTACTATAGAAAAAGAGTTGCTTGCTGTTGTGTTTGCATTCGATAAGTTCAGCTCTTATCTCTTGGGAAGTAAGATCATTATTTTCTCTGATCATGCAGCCTTGCGGTACCTTCTGTCCAAGAAGGATGCCAAGCCAAGGCTGATTCGTTGGATTTTACTTCTAAAGGAGTTTGATTTTGAGATAAAAGATAAAAAGGGTTCTGAAAATGTCGTGGCTGGTCATCTATCTAAAATTTCGACCCATGAATTGCACAGCCATGAACCTTTGCGGGATTCATTCCCTGATGAGCAGCTTTTTGCTGTCTCCACCATTGTTCCACCGTGGTTTGCACATATTATGAATTATCTTACTGTGGGTCAAATCCCAACCTATTGGTCTAAACATGATAAACACTTGTTTTTCTCACGAGTCAAACATTATTACTGGGATGACCCTGACCTGTTTAAGATATGTGCTGACCAAGTCATAAGACGATGTGTCCCCGAGAGTGAGTTTCACAGCATCCTATCGTTTTATCACTCCCAGGCTTGTGGTGGACACTTCGGTGGAAAGAAAACTGCAACCAAAGTACTTCAAAGTGGTTTTTATTGGCCAACCCATGCTCATTGTACATCTTGTGATAGGTGTCAAAAACTTGGAGCCTTGTCAAAAAGGGATATGATGCCCCTACAATCCATTTTGATAGTTGAACTATTTGATGTATGGGGTATCGATTTTATGGGACCTTTCCCACCATCTTTTGGTCATACATATATTCTTGTTGCTGTTGATTACGTGTCTAAGTGGATTGAAGTTGTTGCCACTAGGACCAATGACCATAAAGTTGCGTTGGAATTTCCGAAATCTAACATTTTAGCAAGTTTGGTATTCCTCGCGCTATAATTAGTGATGGGGGTACTCATTTCTATACACCAACTAAAATAAAGTTAAGATGAGAGAAAAGAAAACAATACAACCAGTCTATTGGGACTTCGTCTACGCCTTGGAAAGAAGTCTAGCCTTGCATTGGAAGAGAAAGCATCATCATGTTCTTCGTCTTCTTCTTATTCTTCTCTCCTTTCCTCTAGCCTCCAAGGACTCCAAAGGAACTCAAAACTCTATTCTCCAATGCTCAAAACGTCCCCCCTTAAGGAATATATATAAGGGTGAAGAGAAACCACGAAACCCCCTTCAAATTCGGATGCAAAAAAGGGTTTTTTTTTCAATTTTGCGAATACGGTGATCGATCGCACTGTTCACCGATCGATTGGTTACTGTTCATCAATAAACTCCAGTAGATACGATCGATCGCAAAAAATTTTTTTTTTTGCTCAGCCGATCGATCGCCTCATTTTGCCGATCGATTAGTTACTATTCATGTCTTGCAATGGTCATAACTTTTCGCTCCAAACTCTGAATTGCCCGTGGTCGATGGCGTTGGAAAGCTGACTTCTTGAAAATTAACATGAAACTTGAATAAGTCCAATCGGAGATATACACATGAAGTTATGAAGATTCAACTATTAGAGTCACGATTCATCATATTTCTGCAGCTTACGCTTATTTTCCTACAAAAACCAAAAACTACATTAATGCATCACTAAATCTAATCAACATACTAACATAAATATAAGTTTAGGAGCTAATAAAATGCATAATTTGAGTATATATCACACCCCCAAACCTACATTTTGCTAGTCCCTAGCAAAACAAAACAAAACATAATCACACAAAACAACTAAAGGAACTAAAGCAATCAAAAGACTAAAATAGAAAAATAAATGCCACTTTCATAGGGAACACGATTGTATTAAAAGTATGCTACCCACAAACATGTGCTTATGAAACTAACATAATTAATCTAAGTGCAAAAACAAATCAAAACACTGCAAAACAAACAAACCTATTATCCCGACAAATGCAAACCACAATGCTTAAGAAAATTAACCACACCTACTTGGTTTATAATCAACGGGAATATAGAAGCCCTCAAGTAAGTGGTTTTATTCCACACTTTCGTCTTAAAAATTTCTGCTCAATATGATATAACATGATAATGTAAATAGTAGAAGTGTAGAACATTGTAGCAATACATTCTAAATCTTTGTTTCACACAGATCCAATGTGACCCATTAACCAGGTAACATCAAAATCTACATAGTCATCGTAATCTTTAGGTTCATAATAGCACAAATGTCTGTGCATCTCCTTCGGGTCCAACATTCTAGACTTGAGAGGATAATACACCATAGACTTTTTTTATGAGACTGTGTAAGGCCTTACTTCAAGATGCTTAGGGTTAGCAATGACTCAGGCCAATGACTCCTAACCAGTTGGCATAGGGCATTAGGTTTTAAGTATAGACCGCTTCGGGCCTGAGCATCAGCCTAAGTTAATCCTATAAGTTAAGCAGCCCCGAGCTTGCTTTTGTTGTTTTCATTTTTTTTTAGCATTCATATTTTCCAGCGATCTTTATTATGTCTAGGTTGTACTATACTCTCAACCTATTTCCAGTCCAAGCCTCAGCCATATTGCCAAGTAAATTATCTATCATGATCTTTTAAGCTCAACAGATAACCATATATTAACCAATGACTCTGACTAAAGACATCCCACTGAAGATTAGTATTCAACAAATTTATAGAGGGTATTACTTTATGAAACTAGTGTGTGTGAGTTAGTTTTATTAGCTCAAGCACATTTTCCAAGAGGACTGTAACAGAAAGATATTCTCAGTTAAGTGTCTCTATCCTCCAGTATACTTACTCACACTTTCAATGCAAATTAATCTCTTAAGAATTGTAACATGCATCATTACGGGACTATCAAAACCTATGAAAAATATTAACAAACAACCTAAAACTAATCAAATTTTATTTTCTTTTTCAATTTTCTAATTTTTTTTATACAAGCAATATTCCCCCCCCCCCAAACCTATTATGAACATTGTCCTCAATGTGAATAATATAAAAATACAATGATAACATAACAAAGAAAGGAAGAAAATGAGAGAATACACCTGAATACGTGGGTTGCCTCCCACCAAGTGCTAAGTTTAACGTCTTCAGCCAGACGCAACTCCGTTTTGTTTCAACTTATTCGGGGTCTTTCAATTTAACGTTCAGTCCATATGTGGTCCTACTGCGCACATTAGGATTAATGAAAGAAATCGCAAGTGGATCATTAGAACAAATACATGGAGGTGCACCATCCACCGAAGTGTCAATCATATGAATGGCATAAAGAATGGCATAAAAATTATCTGATGGTGGAGGTTGTTTTTGAACATTAAAGACATTCAGTTTAACTTTTAAATTTCCAAAAGACAATTTCATAACCGCATTTTGACAATTGATAATGGCATTGGAGGTCGCCAAGAATGGTCGTCCCAAAATCACAAGAATCTGACTACCAGTATTCTGCACAGGTTGTGTATCTAGGACAATGAAGTCCACAGGAAAGAAAAATTTATCAACCTACACCAGAACATCTTTAATAACACCACGTGAAACTTTAACGGATCGGTCTACAAGTTGTAGTGTTATGGTAGTCGGTTTCAACTCTCCCAACCCAAATTGCTCATAAACAGAATAAGGGAGCCAATTTACACTCGCTTCCAAATCTAACAATGCCTTCTCCACATTATGGTTTCCTATCACGCATGAAATTGTTGGACATCCTGGGTCCTTATACTTCGGTGGAAGGTTATGCATCAATAGGGAACTCACATGCTCAGTAAGGAAGACCCTTTTAGTCACATTAGATTTAGCTTTGCGTTTTTTGGTACAAAGGTCTTTCAAAAAATTGGCATAAGTAGGCACTTGTTTTATTGCATCTAACAAAAAGAGATTAACCTTAACCTGCTTGAATACCTCGAACATCTCCTCCATCTTTTGGTGTGATTTGCTGAATGGGGAGGGTTTGTCCAGACATTGTGGGTATGGTGCCCTTGGAATATAGGATCTTTCGTTTTTGGTTTCAGTTGGGGCATCCTGCGGAGTTTTAGAACTAACACGCACAACATTGATTGGATCATATTCCTTTTCTATCTCAGGGGAAATTTTCTCACTCGAGAGACCATTGGACAAGTCCCGAACCCTATTGTTGATTTGCTTACCGCTCCTCAGGGTAGTTATAGCTTGCAATTGCTCATGAGGGTATTGGGAGGCCTCAACTGCAAACTGGCCTCTAGGGTTTTGCTGGGGTTAGCTCGTTAAGGTTCCTACTTTTCTACGATTCATGGCATGAGCTAGCTGTCCTAATTGGATCTCTATCTTGGCGATAGACTGGGTATGGGAATGGACGAGCTGGGCCTGGGTCCTTAGCTCTGCTTTCATCTCCTTCTGTTCAGTTGCCAGTTCGGTCACGGCTATAAGGACGGTAGATAGGGTTGCTGACATTTAGCTCATCTGGTCTTCCAAGGAAGGTCGCCTATTGGATTGGCCAAATAGAGCTAAGGCTGGTTGGTAGGGCTAGGGTTGGCTTTGGAATTCATGTCTTGGGGCCTGATTAAAAGTAGGCCCTGGATTAGATTGCCTCCAAGAAAAATTAGGGTGATCACGCCACCCAGGATTGTATGTATTAGAGTAGGGGTTGTTGTTGGCTCTTGGGAAGGTCTGTGCAGTGTTGACATGCTCCTGTACTAAGTCTGGATACTGTGAGGTCAAAGGGCAGTTAACGATGGTGTACATATGGCTGGCACAGATGGTGCAGGCATCTTGAGAGGATTGGGTGTAAGGTGAAGACTGAGAGAAAAATCGGTCAAACCTCTCTCTCAGATATGGCACTTGGTGTTCTAGGCTTGTGTTGGCTTTAACATCATACAAGCCTCTCCTAGAGGCATTCCTGCTAAGCATATGGCCTTCAGATTTATAGAGGGTGGCACTATGTAAGGAGTTTTCGCTCAGGTCCTCTAATAGATCCCATGCATCATCTGGGGTCTTTTTCATGAATGTGCCTCCACAAGAGGCATCAATTAGGGTTTTGTGCAGATCTCACACACCCTCATGGAATCTCTACACTAGTTGCCACTTGGGCACATCATGGTGTGGGCAGGACCGGAGTAGGGCTTTTATTCTTTCCCAATTTTCATTGAATTGTTCATTAGGTAGATGGGTAAAGGTGATGATTTCATTGCGGATCTTATTGGTCTGCCCTACAGGGATATATTTCTTAAGGAATTTGGCTTGCAGTTCCTCCCAAGTGGAAATGGAGTTATGTTCAAGGGAGTATAGCCATTCTTTGGCCCTATCTTTCAAGTGAAATGGAACAACCTAAGGCACACCTCGTCATCAAACAGTGTAAGTTTGAAGGTTGTGTTAACTTCCAGGAAGTTTTGCAGGTGCCTATAGGGATTCTCATTCAGTTGGCCATAGTATGTGGACAGCATTTGGATGATGTTGGGCTTAATTTCAAAATTAGCCACAGTGTCAGGCAGTAGGATGCAGGAGGGGGAGGTGTAGGCAGTGGGGCAGTAGTAGTCCTGTAAGGTACGGGTATGGGGCACTACCGGATTCTAGTGAAGGCCATTCCCACCCCCAAGGTTCATGTTGTCCGCCATTGGATGGGATTCAAGGATTGGGTTTCTGTGAATTCTACGGGTTCTAGACAATCGCTCAGGATCAAGATCAAAGGCTAGGTCGAGGTTCAGGGAACGACGACCATGCATGCACAATAAAAATCAACAAAACCTGTGCCAATCCTAATAGCGACAACTAGCAAGCATCAATCCTAGATAGCGATAACTAGCAATCCAAATAGCGACAACTAGCACGAGCAGGCAGTCACAGAAAAAAAATATAAAACACCAAGCACTCAATTTAATCTAAAGAGAAGGGTAAGAGAGTGCAAACTATGGGATGGGATGGCTCTTCCAATGTTGGTGAGAATCCACGTCCTCTATTAATCCTGCGCAAGAAGCAAAGTACAATTAAGCTACTAGAATTGAAGCTAACTTTAAACTACTCAAACTAATATAGCTATGCTAAGAATCTGGCAAACTATTGGCTTTCGTCCCGGCAACGGCACCAAAAACTTGATCGTTTCAATATTAGAACCCTTGCAAGTGCACAAGGCAATTGTACTACGGTGAGTATTTAAGGGTTGTCAAACCTCAGAGACGGACAAACAATCTACCAAACTCAAGATAAAGTTGTAATTTTTAATTAATCTAAGAAAGCAATAAACTTTTAAACTTTAACTAAATTAACTGAGATTTACTTATGTGGAGAAATACCAAGGCTTTGAATCCACCACATAATAAACTAGTGTATCGTCTCTCTCTCTTTTGTATAGATTCCTAGTTGGCTAATATATTCCTCTCGGACATATACTTGTCAATTCAAGTTATTGTGCTATCCTCTCGGATGTAACACATAAATCAATGAAATTCATGGAATTGTGATCTATCTCTCTCGAGCATAAACTAATGATACTTTATTAATATATAACACCTAAGTCTACTCACGTTCCTCTCAGATACGCAAGTATTCTTTTAGATTAAAACTCACAAAATTCACTCTTGTCTCTCTCGAACACAAAGAATAAACCTCAATGAATTAACATTAAAACCATAACAAAGATCCATACACCAACTAAAATAAAGTTAAGATGAGAGAAAAGAAAATAGTACAACCAGTCTATTGGGACTTCATCTACGCCTTGGAAAGAAGTCTAGCCTCGCATTGGAAGAGAAACCATTATCATGTTCTTCATCATCTTCTTCTTCTTCTTTCTTTTGCTCTGGCCTCCAAGGTCTCCAAAGCAACTCAAAACTCTATTCTCCAATGCTCAAAATATCCCCCTTAAGGCATATATAAGGGTGAAGAGAAACCACCAAACCCCCTTCTAATTCTGACTCAAAATATGGGGTTTTTCAATTTTCCTAATACGGCGATCGATCGCACTATTCACCAATTGATTGGTTACTGTTCATCAATAAAATTCAGTAGATACGATCGATCGAAAGGTGATGATCGATCGCAAAAATTTCATTTTTTTGCTCAGGCGATCGATCGCCTCAATTTGCCGATCGATCGGTTACTATTTATGTTCTGTATCACAATCTTCCAATGGTCATAACTTTTCGGTCCGAACTCCGAATTGCACGTGGTCGATGGAGTTGGAAAGATGACTTCTTCAACTTTTAATATGAAGCTTGAATCATCCAATTAGAGATATACACACTAAGTTATTAAGATTCAACCATTAGAGTCATGTTTCATCACATTTCTGCAGCTTACGCATATTTTCCTACAAAAACCAAAAACTACATGAAAGCATTACTAAATCTAATCAAAATACTAACATAAACATAAGTTTAGGAGCTACTAAAATGCATAATTTGAGTATATATCAATGGTGCCTATAACTCAAACCGAAGGAGGCCATGAATTCGCTTTGAGACTCTTTGTCAAGCGCGGGTGATGGAAGTTGAAAGAAGTAACAAGAAACATTAAGTTCTTCCATAATAGAATAGATCCATAAAGAATATAGATAGGACAATTCCATAAAAGAATAGATCCTATGATGATCACATTTACAATAGATCATGGTATAGGGCAAAACACCCTTCAAGTATGAAGAATGTAAGTAGAAGAGGTAGAGAAAGAGTCTTAGGAACCTCATGAAGTATTAGAGCAATGAAGAATACCTAGAAGGAATATAGGATTGGTAACACGTATAAGACACTTAATTGTTCTAATGAAATGATTGTATTGATATTAATGTATTGATATTAATAATAATATCACTTTCAATGTATTATTGTTGACCAATCCTACTGGGTATGAAAATACTCAACCACAATATTTTAAACAGTTTACAGGTGACTTGAGAATTGGAGCTATGGGAATTGGAATTGTAGAATGTAATTAGCTTTCATTATTTAATGAAAGCTCGTGAGAGCTTTGTCATTCTAGTTGAGACATTGTGGATGTGTACATGGATCGAATCCAGGCTGGCTATTTTGTTTGGCCGAATTTATAGTATATTATGTACTCCGATGTCTTTTAAAATGATTGAAAAACCCTTCGACACCCTAGAAGCATGTTTTATCATATTTATCGAAAGGAATTCCATTGCATTTCAATGTATTTTGCATGTAAAATCGTTTATGAAAACTGAGGTGTTACAATTTTACTCCAATTACACGCGTTTTGTGTATTCAAATTGGGGTGTTAGACACATTTATAGTGTGCATGTGAGCGATCTTTGAGATTGACGACTGCCTGGTGCTCAGGAGCATTGTGCTGGTTGTACCCAATAATTTCTCATATATATGACACGAGGGTTGGTATATCGATAAGAATTATGGTACTAAATGTTGAGCTCGCAACACGATTTACTAACTACTATGTCAGTAATGAGTAAAAATGGGACCAAATGCTTAGCTCTAATAATTTCACTACCAATTGCTTTGACCTTGGTAAATTTCTAGACACTGCATTATGATAACTATAAACAACCTTTTGCTTATAATAGTGATTGTCAATTGCAAGCCTTATGTTCTTTTCCAAAAAGAAAAGAATAACTTCAATTATTATCTAAATCTCGATGTCGAACATGTTTTACAAGGAAGCATTTTTTATCTGCCTCCATGATGTCCACACTAATTTTTGCCTTCAATTGGGAGCTGTTGATCATCAAAATCGACGATGTACACGAATGTACTGTGCACTCCAGCAAAAAGCAGCTTCTAGAAAGAGCACATTGTACATCAACATTCACTGTGCAGGATTGGTGACTCGTATTGATGGAGGATAGCCAGTCGGATTTCATGGAAGAGGATAGAAAATGCTTCTGTTTGAGGGGGGCAAGCATCTACATCATCAAATAAGCTCACATACATCCAAAAAAACCTATTTGTGCAGCAAAAGATACTTGAAAAAACATATGTGCAACAAACATCCTCTAGCTGTCACAATGATGAATTTTTCGTGTGAGGATTTTGTTGTATAAATTGGTTGGACTTCATCATTTTATATTTAAAAATCTAGTCTTGCAAAGGATCTCTACTTATAAGTTTTTTTTCTAACAAAAAAACTTTATTTAACTGAACCAAATATTACAACCAAGGAATCCTCAAATATATCAATATCAGGGGAGGAAGGGACTCCAAATCTCATACAACATTGATCAACTCTTCCCATAATAATTTGACAAAAAAACATCCAGTAGATTGATCTACACATGAATTATTCATTTTATTAGCTCCTAAACTTATGTTTATGTTAGTGTTTGATTAGATTTAATGTTTGTTTTTGATCTTTTGTAGGAGAAGAAGACTTGCAATCCTTTTTGGCATAAGAAGACGGGTTTTATCTTAACAAAAGAACTATCAATATGAGATTGGACGCGCGATGGCAATACAAGAGACACTTACTTAAGTTGAGAGCCAGTTAGATGAGATCCAACGGTTATATGCATTGAAACGGGTTTTACCCGAATTAAATTCAAGTGGTTCAATTCTGATTTTGGTTCGGTTCAGGATAAAAGAAAAAGAAAAAGAAATATTGACCCGAACTGAAGCTCGGGCCTTTCAGACAGAACCAGAGTGCTCGAGCTTTGACCAAGTGCCGGTGAAGCTGGTTGATCGGCGGCTGGATTCGAAGGGCGATGACGACGGCCATGGGTTGACGACGATGGCGGCAGAGAGGTTGACGATGGAGGCGAAGCAACGGCGGCCATGGGCGAGCAGATCGACAAATGGGTCTCGAAAGTGACGGTGACTCGATTACGGCAGATGCGGCGGTAATGAGGATAAGCTCGACGACGAAGTCTCGACTGTGTGGAGAGGAACATTGGCAGCCGCTTGTCGAGGCTGACAGTGTGTTCGGGCAGGTGACTGCAAGGAAAAGTCAGTGCCGGAAATGGGAAAATAGAGGTGTGTTCAAAGTCAGTGCTGGAATTGGAAAGCTTCGATTTGGACTCTTTTACTGAATAGAAATCGACTTAGGATAGGACTTGGACTCTGTATTGCCTATAAAAACAGAACGGAGGAGAACTTTTAGAGGACTATTTTAGGCCGAAAAACCAGAGCTTCAAAGGAGAGAACTTTCACCGGAGAACATTGCTATTTTGGCCGGATTCCTGCGGGGTTTCGGCCGGAAGGAGAGAAGAGGAAGGAAGAAGGCCGGAGGAGAGGAAAAGCCAATGGATTTTGGACTGGATTTCAAAATTCCTACAGTGCTACAGTACCGGGCTATTGGAGGGGACGATGAACAGTGTTTTGCCGTGAACAGTGTTTTTGCTACATTGCTGCTACTGTGATTTTGAGCAGTGTTTTTGGTGAATAGTGCTAGATGACTCCGACAAATCAGCAACGTTCTCCTCGTACGATGGCCGGCTAAATTCGCGTCCAAGGCGTTGATGAAACCTTAGATTTGTATTATTACTCTTAATTATTTAATTTAATACAGTTGATATGATTATGCTTAATGTTATTTTATAAGTTTTCTTTTGAGTGCTTGACCATAGACTTGATAGATTATGAATAAGATTTAATATTGTTAATACATGTGTCTAACCAAGAACAGGTTTGTGATTGATTTTATGCCCGACCAAGGATAGAATTAATTACATGATAGTGGATGAACTCTCGTGTCCGACCAAGAACGTGAGTGAATTCATTATGATTTGTGTGTCTAACCATGAACACAAATTACCGTATCATGTCAATTTGTGCGTAATAATAATTGAGAGTAGTAATTGCATGTCTAATGGTGGATTCGCTGTCTTGGTATTTCTCCATATTGGTTAAATTTGCTTAAAGTAGTTAAAGTTTATTGCTTTCCGTAGATTAAATTAAAACTGCAACTTTCTTTCACTTGAATTTAGTAAAATTATTCATCTGTCCCTGAGGTTCGACAACCCTAATACTCATTGTAGTACTATTGCCTTGTGCATTCGCAATGGTTCTTATATTGAAACGATCATAGATACACAACATCGAGCCCGAATTCATTGCAAAGCACCACATACCCAATCTTCCTGGGCAATCTCCAAAGGGTCGGTACATTGATGCCGATTTTCTAATAAAATACATCTCCACAACATAGCCAAAGAAACATATAGTAGAGCCACTAGGTTGTGAGCTCCCTACAACAGCATCACAAGTAGTAGCCCTTGAGATAATCACCCAACTGTTAGGTGGCTATTGCAAATTCAAATGATTGAATGCACGCCCATGGATATTTACCCAGTTGAACACCACTCGACTGGGGCACACCCAGAGTAGAAGCCAACTGGTTATACCAAAGGGGAATGAGATCCGATGGCAAAGGAGCCGAATGGATCAAACGCCCCAAGAGGACAACCACGAAAGGAGTCGTCTTTGCCCATAAAGTCGTCCACTAAACCCACCAACACGTCCATATGAAGAGCAGGGGAAGAGGATGAAGGGAGCAGGAGAAGATGGGGAGGAGGAGAAGCAAAGCTTCCCTCTCACCGCCCTCCCGACCAACAAAAGACCCACAAAAAAAAACTAAAAACGGTGGAGAAGTCTTCCACCAATGCGGGGCTCGATCTCCGTACAAACATTAATTAGGCCGGACTGCGTGCCTGTTGCTCACGGGGAGTGGGAAGGTAGGGGTAAGAGAAGCTAGGGGGGTAGGAGACTTTGAAGTTCACTACCCCACCAATGGTTCTTTGCCCCTCTTCTACCCTACTCACCAACCTAGAACCACAGTGGCCATCTGGCCAGGGCAGGAATGGAAGACCAGCAAGGGAAGGAGGGGAAGGGATGGGGAAAATAGGGGGTTTACTGGAGGGGAAAAGATGAGAGACGGGAGAGCTTCTCTCTCCTCAGCTCTACTTATAAGTTGATTTTATTTTTTGGTTGCCAAAAAAAAAAGTTGCTTTCACTTTTCTTTCTTCATTATTTAATTTTATTCATCCGGACATGACATTCACCCAACTTGCTACTAATTCCATTAAGCATTCACAAAACCATTAGAAAAAGTTAACATGAGCCAGATGCATCTCATCTGGTGATGCAGGTCCAGCCACATTGTAAGACGTTGGATCCTCATCCGACCATGTGCACAAATCCAGAAGGCAGGTGTGTCCTATATGCGACAGTTAGCAATCGGACGGCTAGTGTGTACCCTCCGCGAGATGCGCTAGGCACATATAAACAAGACTTAAACCATTAATGGGCCACTCAACTTGCAAGTAAGGGATCAGATACACACTCAACGACGTGCCAAAAGAGAAAGGGATGAGGAGGATGTTAGTGTGCTGCACTCAAGAACCCACACGTCCCAAAAGCATCTAAATGCCCCCAAAACTGCATGACTTCCTCTCAACACTGTTGTCAGCCAGCTGACCTCTTTCGATATATTTGTCCATCTCGGCTCCTTATTCTGATTCATCACCCAAAACCCACAAGCATATCAAACTCAACAACAACACAGCTCACATCCCAGAGTGCAATCTATTTACTGTTTACAGAAAAAGCAGCAGAAAACACATGAGAAGAGACCATAGCCTTTGAAAGGGTATCAACCTCATTAAACTGTAGCACCAAGTTTCAGCTGGTGATCTTTGCAGGGTCCACTGGATACTGATGTTGTTGTTTTGTGGGAAAGAGACGAGGAGATGTTTGCCTTAGGTGGAAAAGGGGGAGTCTACCTGATGAGTTTGGAGAGTGATGAAAAGCTGGGAGAGTGAGGGTGTGCTCTTAGAGGAGTTGTGACTGTGAGCAGCTCAGTGGAAGGAAAGATGTGGAGCTGTACTAGTGCTGCTTCCGATCGATTTTCGCTTCTTGGGTCATCCTCATTTCTCCGCAGCTTGGTCAGAGTAAGGCCAAGAAACAATCATTTTTTCCTTTCAGAAATATTTACATTATGTTGACTGTTCTTTAGCTGGTTGGTGTTTGTTCATCGTATTGTTGAGCTTCTCAGGTTTGAATTGTGATCTCTGATTTTGAGTGGTGGGTTTTGAAATTAAATGAGAAGTTTAAACTGCCTGGTGTCATTGGTTTATGGGCTGCATAAATGTAATTATGTATCACAAGCGCATGTTCGGTTTTAGTTGTTTGCTCAATTTTTACTGGAATATTTCAGGATTCTGTTCTGTAACTGTAAATTGTTTGTTCTTTATCTACTTTTGTTGTCGTTATGTTTAATTAACGGGAAGCCTGGCCTTCTAATATGTAATGCTCTTTGAAATTTTTTCCCTTTTTTATGCTTCTTTTCCTGTTGTTAACTTATCTTTTGATCATAGTCTATGTTGGTTTTTCCTACAGTTGATGTCTGAAATTGATTAGACGTGAAACAAGATATATGTTATGGTCTTTATTTTCACTTCAGAAAAAAGTTTTGTGTACTGTGGAAAGATGATATTTGATTTCCATGTCCTGTTTCTTGCTTTTTAAGTGTCAAGATTCCATACCTCCATAATTCAGTCAGGAGTTTATTTACCGAATTCCCATCTTCCTGGTAATAAACTGCTACATTGCTTCTTATTCAGGCCAATTGGTATGACGATGTAGACATTAACCATGAGCACTAGATAGTTGGGTAGTGATAGTAAAATCAGGGACTCATATCTTTTAACTTAAATTGGAGCAGTTGATATATGTACTACCTTCCCTTGTTGCTTTTCAGATTCTTGTATGACTTTGGTTCTGTAGATGCTTGGATGGTTTATGTATCTTCTATTCGTCTAATAATCAACAGGGTTCAACTGAAAACTGGTCTGTCACCAAACTGCAGCCCACTTGGAATGCCACCAATTCTAGCAAGCAGCTTGGATGTGGTGATTACCTTTGTCCACAAAGATTAACCACCCAAACCAGGGTATGCCAATTGTTCTTTTGCTCTATCTGTAAATTTGTGACGGTATTATCTTTACGTGTTCAATCTACCTACAATGTTTGCCCATTGTTTTTTTTTTTTTGCTGTATCTGTAAGTTAGTGATGGTATTATCTTTATGTGTTCAATCTGCCACCATATGTTGTAGGTTAAATATTCATCGAAGATTTCAACCATCACAAAAGCTGATATCTCTGCGATGGCAACGTCTGAAGAAGATGTTGAAAGTTTTGGACTTCTCACCTTGGATCCACTTATGGAGCCATTTAAGGATAATTTGAAATATAGGTTAGAGAGATACATAGAGCAGAAAAAGTTGATTGAAAAATATGAAGGCAGTCTTGAGGAGTTTGCAGGAGGTGAAGTGAAGAAAAGTGTTGTTCATTCTCGTTTGGATTCATATTTGCTTCTCATAATGTAATTGATTTAAATAGGTTCTCACTTTGAATGGATACGTGTTCGCTGTGCAGGATATTTGAAGTTTGGATTCAACAGAGAAAAAGATTGTATTGTTTATCGTGAGTGGGCTCCAGCAGCACAGTGAGTTCATGCAATATCCCTCTTCGACCTCATTTTATTTGTATGCCTAGTCAATCAACCACATAATCGTTCATAATTTCTGTGTAAAGTAAAGCGATCTAGCGCTATTATTTTGAAAATTTAAAAGACAATAGAACTAAAAGAAGTAAAAATGAGATATTCAATCTCAAATTCAGGGAGCAGTGTCAATGCTGCTGTCCTCACTGAATTTTCCTTTCCACCTGGTAATTTCTTTGCATGAAGCTCAACTTGAAATTGACCTCATGATGAAAAATGAGATGTACCATAAATTCTCCTTATGTTGCAAGTCATATGAAAAAATCCTCAGGCTAACTGTTGCACTTATGTAAGTAAACTGCGTAGATATACTCTTAATATGAAGGATAGATAAAGATAAGAAGAACAATGTGGCAGGGAAAGACAGAATAGCTCTTGAGTTTGACTTGTTTCATCCTCCTTTATACCGATGGAAGGACTGTATATATTGTAGGATAAAATCCAAGAAACCCCATATTTGTCACATTCAATATGGATGAGTTGTAACCGCAATAAAAGGCTTAAAGCCCCTTATGCATTCAGCTTACTGCCTTGTTTATCTATTGCTTAACTGTTAACAAAAAAAACATTGCTTTAATACTATTATCAGTTGCAATAAAAACAGCTATAGCATAAAATTGTCTTGAATGCGATAGTAGGATCATCTCTTCAACTTCTAGAGCAGAGACAGCTTTGAAAATCTTTGGTTACTGTTGCTGTCATTACATTTGAGATTTAGCTTTCTATGAATAGCTGGAAGTTGTATTTGTGAAGTTTTGCAAAACAATTTCTTAGGACTTTAGTGTAAAGCAACTATATCTTTTCCTATGACCATCTGAAGTTTCAGTCGTCAAGTAAACCAGAACTATGTTTCTGTTAATTTCTAGTTGGTCTTGGTCGTAGACTATCTGCTCTCTGATCCTGCTTCCTTAGATTTGGGTTATACCATACCTATGTGGCTTATGGTGTGGGCCATTCTTCCTTCATCCTCTTTTCTTCCTAAACTTAAAATGCACTTATCACGTCTAATATGTTTATCTAAATTTCTTGGTACTATTTTCCTCTACGTGGAAATGCAGGGAGGCAGAATTGATTGGGGATTTCAATGGATGGAATGGATCAAATCACAAGATGGAGAAAAATGAGTTTGGTGTCTGGACAATCAAAGTCCCAGACATTGATGGAAAACCTGTCATTCTACACAACTCTAGAGTCAAATTTCGTTTTAACCATGGAAATGGAATATGGGTTGATCGAATTCCAGCATGGATCAAGTATGCAACAGTGGATCCAAAAAGATTTGCTGCACCGTATGATGGGGTATACTGGGACCCATCCCCTTCAGAAAGGTGTTGATAATATGTTTTCTTAGTTCTTATTTTAGGGATATAATTTTAGCAGTTCTGGTTATATGAGCATGCATTTCATGATGAGGTGGATTAAAACATTTGTTCACCAATATTTGAACGTTTCACCCTCAGCTATCTCCCAAATTTTTTCTCAATTAGACAATTCGTTAACCACATATCTAGAACAATTCAACTGGTCAATTTTTTATTATTATGGTACTCAGAGCCACCATAGTTGAACTTGTTGACGTGATCACTACTGGGTTTTCCCTATGAGTGACAATCAGAACTCTGCTTCACAAGCACATCCAGTTGAGCTCTCTCAGATCACAAGAATCACCTAGCCGGAACAACTATCTTCTGCGGCATATTTTCCTCTATTTTTTTCAAAAAAAAAATTGATATCTTAAGTAGGAGGGTTAGCGTCAGGTTAACAGCCGGCTGTAAAAACTCCGTTAATCTCTATGGATCTTACACCACGTGTTCTAGCTAGAGCTAGGGCATTCCCTGGAAGCGACGCATTGTGCCAAAACTCGAGTGTAATGATAAGTAAGCAAGGGTTGGCTAGGGCGTTCCCTGGAAGTGACGCATTGCGACAACGCCCGGTTACAATAAACAGTGAGCAAGGGTTCTCGCGTTGGTATGGACGGGCGCGAGTAAAGAAGCTAGTCCATGAGCGTAGGATTAGAGTGGCATCGTGAAATATTGGGACCTTAAAGGGTAAGGGTATAGAGTTAATAGAAACATTCAAGGGAAGGAGGGTTAACATAGCTTGCTTGCAGGAGACTAAGTTTGTAGGAGAAAAGGCTAGGGAACTGGGGGAAGGCTTTAAACTAGTTTATGTAGGCAAAGTTTCAAATAGGAATGGGGTGGGTATAGTGGTGGATAAGGATTTGAGACAAAGTCTTATAGGTGTCAAGAGATTTAGTGATAGAATTATATTAGTGAAGCTAGTGTTAGGGGAGTTCATAGTTAATGATGTTAGTGCTTATGCACCTCAAGTAGGGTTAGGAGAGAACCTTAAGAAGCAATTCTGGGAGGAAATGGACTTAGTAATGCAAGAGATACCTAACGGGGAAAATGTTATTATAGGAGGCGACTTAAATGGGCATGTAGGGGAGAAGAATATAGGATTTGAGAGGGTGCATGGGGGTACGGTTTCGGGGAGAGGAATGAAATAGGAGAAGCTATTCTTGAATTTGCAATAGCAAACGATCTAAGCATAGTAAATACCTATTTCAAGAAGAGGGAAGAGCATCTAGTAACTTTCAAGAGTGGACCTCATAAGAGCCAAATAAATTTTTTCTTAGTTGGAAGCGAGGACAAAACTAAATGTAAGGATTGTAAGGTTATACCCGGAGAACTTATAGCACTTCAGCATAGATTAGTTGTTTTAGATGTTCACATAAAGGGGTGGAAGAAGCCAAGTTCGGATAAAGTGGAGCCTAGGATCAAGTGGTGGAACTTGAAAGGTGAGATGCTCAACACTTTCATGGAGAGGTTGAGGATTGAAGGGGATTGGAACTTAAGTGAAGAGCCAACAATGATGTGGGTAACCATGGCTAATTGTATTAAAAAAGTGGAAAAAGAAGTACTTGGTGAAGTGAGGAGGAGAATGGACGTCAAGAAAGAAATATGGTGGTGGTGTGAGAAAGTTCAAAGAGTCATAAAGGAAAAGAAGTGTTTCTTTAAGGAGTGGCAAAAGTGTAAAAATCAAGAGAATTAGGAGAGATATGTTAAGGGAAAGAGAAAGGCTAAAAAGATAGTGAGTGAAGCAAAATTTAAGGCATTTGACGACTTATATAATAGGCTAGGGACGAAGGAGGGGGAGAGGGACATATATAAGATAGCTAAGTTAAAGGATAAGAGGAGTAAGGACTTAGAACAAGTTAGGTGTATTAAAAGTGAAGATCAAAGGGTTTTAGTGAAAGATGAGGAAATTAGGGAGAGATGGCGTGAGTATTTTGAGCGTTTACTGAATGAGAATTATAGTAGTGGGATAGATTTTGAGTCTCGTCTTGTTAAAGAGAACTTATTTTAAGAGATTCTCCATAGAGGAAGTAGGAATTGCGTTAAGGAAGATGAAGAAAGGCAAGGTTCTAGGGCTCGATGGAATTTCTATTGAAGTGTGGAAGGCACTAGGAGGTGTTGGCTTAACTTGGTTGACTAATTTGTTTAACAAGATTTGGAAGTCTAAGAGGATGCCTCAGGAGTGGAGGAGTACCTTCATACCCTTGTATAAAAATAAAGGGGATATCCAAAGTTGTACAAACTATAGAGGTATAAAAGTAATGAGACATACTATGAAATTATGGGAGAGAGTATTAGAAGGACGTAAGCGAAAACTATCATAGAATCAATTTGGTTTCATGCCGGAGAGGTCAACAACGGAAGCTATATTTTTATTATGGCAGTTAGTAGAGAGGTACAGGGATAGAAAACAAAACCTCTTTATGACCTTCATAGATTTGGAAAAAGCCTATGATAAGTGTCGAGAGAGCTTATTTGGAGTGTTTTGAAGAAGAAGGGTGTCATAAGAGGTTACATAGATATCATAAAGGATATGTATGAGAGGGTTGTGACTAGTGTGCGGACAATTGGGGGGGAAACTAAGGAGTTTCCTGTTACGGTAGGTCTTCATCAAGGGTCAGCCTTAAGTCCTTATCTTTTCGCTTTAGTTATGGATGAGCTTACTAGTCATTTGCAAGATAATGTACCTTGGTGTATACTTTTTGCAGATGATGTAGTTTTAATTGATGAGAGTAAAGTAGGTTTGAATGAGAAACTGGAATTGTGGAGGGATGCTCTAGAATCAAAAGGTTTTAAAATAAGTAGGATTAAGCCAGAGTGCATGGAATTTAATTTTAAAGAAGGTAGAACTATAGATAGAACCTTAGTTGAAATAGATGGGCAAGAAGTGCTAAGGTGTGATCAATTCCGTTACTTAGGATCCATTATCTATAAAGAAGGGGATATTGATAGTGATGTGGTGCATAGGATAAATGCGGGGTGGGTAAAGTGGAGGGCAACCTCGGGAGTGTTGTGTGATAGGCGTGTGCCAAAAAGGCTTAAAGGCAAGTTCTATAGGACAGCCATTAGGCCTGCAATACTCTATGGAGCGGAGTGCTGGGCACCAAAGAGGAGTCATATAGATAAGTTGAATGTAGCCGAAATGAGATTGTTAAGGTGGATGAGTGGGATAACTAGGAGAGATAGGATTAGAAATGTATATATTCGTGAGAGCCTAAGAGTAGCTTCTTTAGGGGTGAAGCTGAGGGAATGCAGGTTGCGTTGGTATGGGCATATGCAAAGAAGACCTTTAGATGCCACTGTGAGAAGATTAGAAGATATACATGTAAACGATGCTAAAAGAGGGAAAGGGAGACTTAAGAGAACTTGGATGGAGTTTAATAAAAAAAGATTTGACTTTACTATCTCTTACAAAAGAGGTAGCCCAAAATAGGCTGGAATGGAGGAGTAAGATCTGTGTCGCCGACCCCAAATAGGGAAAAGGCGCTACTTGATTATGATTATGATCTAAAGTAGACAACATGTGTGTTAAACTAAAAACTAGTGATCTTATCATACTGCCTCACCTTCATAAATTAAATCCACTGACTGATTTCCATTCTTAATTGTTGTAAATCTTACAGATTTTTTGAAATAGTCTTCTTCGACATTCATTAATTTATAAGTCATGCAGGTATCAATTTAAGCACCCCCATCCTCCCAAGCCAAAAGCTCCTCGCATATATGAGGCTCATGTTGGGATGAGTAGCTCAGAGCCCCGGATAAACTCATATAGAGAATTTGCTGACACCATATTGCCTTGCATCCAGAAAAACAACTACAACGTAGTTCAGTTAATGGCGGTCATGGAGCACTCCTACTATGCATCCTTTGGCTATCATGTAACGAACTTTTTTGCCGTTAGTAGTAGATCAGGCACACCTGAGGACCTCAAGTATCTAATTGATAAGGCCCACAGTCTGGGCTTGTTAGTCCTGATGGATGTTGTTCACAGCCATGCAAGTAACAATGTCACTGATGGTCTAAATGGTTTTGATGTGGGCCAAAGCTCTCAAGACTCATATTTCCACGCAGGGCCTCGTGGTTATCATCAACTCTGGGATAGCCGATTGTTCAACTATGCCAACTGGGAAGTATTACGTTTTCTTTTGTCCAATTTGAGATGGTGGTTGGAGGAGTACCAATTTGATGGTTTTAGATTTGATGGAGTGACCTCAATGCTGTACCACCATCGTGGAATAAATATGGTCTTTACAGGAAACTATGCTGAATATTTTAGTGAGGCAACTGACGTGGATGCAGTTGTTTATTTGATGTTGGCTAATAGCTTGGTCCATAAACTCAAGCCTGAAGCAATTGTGGTTGCAGAAGACGTATCAGGTATGCCAGGGTTAGGCAGGCCTGTTTCGGAGACTGGTGTCGGATTTGATTATCGATTGGCTATGGCCATCCCCGATAAGTGGATTGATTATTTAAAGAATAAGAAAGATGAGGAGTGGTCGATGAAGGAAATTGTCTCAAGTCTGACTAACCGAAGATACACTGAGAAATGTATATCATATGCTGAATGTCATGATCAGGTAAAACTGCCAAATCGCTTTCTTGTTGGACTTTCCTGTGTAAAATACTTCCGTCCTACTTTGGTAATTTGGAAAAACCAAATAGGACTATAGTGTGAGACGGAGTAAGTATTATGTACGAACAGAAACAATCTTATACAACCATCGGGTTGTATATAAAATTTAAAAAATGCTGTCCATTATAACATTTTTGTTTGATGTGCAGGCTATAGTGGGAGACAAGACCATTGCATTTTTCCTGATGGACAAGGAAATGTATTCTGGCATGTCTTGCTTGTTGCCAGCTTCTCCCGTAATTGAGAGGGGGATTTCACTACATAAGGTTTCTAATCCATTAATTTCTTTTAGATGTGATAGCTAGTGCTGTGACATATGTGGAACAGTGGTTTTATTCTTTACATTCTTCTTGCAAGAACTCCCCGTATATATTCTTGCTTTCTTGATAAAAACTCTTCACAATGTGCTAAAAATGAAAAGCCGACTTACGTACATTTGAGCAATTGGAGTTTTTTTACAACAAAGAGGCACCTTTCATCTCTTTTTAGAACCGTTGAATATGTGAAGACTATTAGATAACCAAGTTTTCCAAAAGCTCGAGCTTTTAGGAAACGAAAATCTTTATTCATTTATTGTATATTCTAACATCCCTTTCACGTGCAAGCATCCTCAAAGCGCGGCACGTGGAACATAATGGGATATAAATGCCTTCAGTGAGACTAGAACCTAGAACCTTCCATATCCTGGAGCTCCGATACCATGTTAAATAACCAAGTTTCCCAAAAGCTCGAGCTTTTAGGAAATGGAAATCTTTATTCATTTATTGTATATTCTAACAAAGACAACATTCTAGATACCTGAACTCTTCGTTAAGAGAACGTGTCTTCCAATAACATTCTTAATATTTTGTTAGGTTGCTGATACTGGTACATGTTGCAGATGATTCACTTCTTAACAATGGCATTAGGTGGTGAAGGCTACCTTAATTTTATGGGTAATGAGGTATAATCCCTTTGCATGCATGTTGGTTATGTTAAGAATTTTAAAAGTTGCTATTTTACTCGACTGTTCTAATATCATTAAAATCTTTCAGTTCGGACATCCAGAATGGATTGACTTTCCAAGAGAAGGCAATGCCTGGAGTTATGAAAAGTGTAGGCGTCAGTGGAACCTTGTAGATACTGATCACCTGCGATACAAGGTTGTGGACATTAAACTGCATCTATTCTTTTAGTTGCAATCTAAGCTTTGATCGATGTCCAATTGTGTTTTCCTTGTGAACATGACCAAATTTTCTGTAAAGCAGTTTCATAACAAAAAGTTGCCTTTTCTTGTGCTTGATCTTCCAGTTTATGAATGCTTTTGATCGAGCTATGAATGCATTGGATGATGAATTTGCTTTCCTTTCATCAGAAAAGCAGATAGTGAGCAGTGCAAGTGAAGAGGACAAGGTATGAGTACAATCAGTAACAGTTGACATCATTATATGCATGCTGATTTGAAACTGGACTCATATCATAGATAAATTGTACCTCAAAAGTCTTAGTATCAATTACTTATTATGATAAGATTACATTTATCTGCATAATGGGATTTTTCTTGTCTTGTCATATCTTCAAAGAGGGCTGTTGCATGTTTAGTTGTTGCTCCGTATTGCTTAATGCTTATGCCATGGTGTAAGCTAAATAGTTTATTTTGCTTTTGGAATTTGGATATAGTATTATTTCAGCTCACAAAAAGCCTTCAAACACCTTCATCCTCATGTACTCCAGTTAAATAGAGTCAATGTAGTTCAAAATTTGATGTCTGAGTTTTAATCGATAATTGATTTCCTATCTCAGGTCATTGTATTTGAACGAGGAGACCTAGTTTTTCTGTTCAACTTCCATCCGGAGAACACCTATGAAGGGTACTTTTAATTTTTATTCAGAAAGTAGTCAAAGGGGAACACATCTTTTAAGAATTTTCATGACTGTCTTTCTCTTAACATGGCCAGGTATAAAGTAAGCTGCGACCTGCCTGGAAAATACAGGGTTGCCCTAGATAGTGATGCTTTGGAATTTGGTGGACGTGGAAGAGTAAGAACCCTTTGTTTGAGCAAATTAAGGTTCCTGTTGTAGTAAAGAACTAGATGTTAATCCTGATAGTAATTTGCTATAGGTGGGACATGATGCAGATCATTTCACTTCCCCAGAGGGCATTCCAGGGAAACCAGAAGCAAATTTTAACAACAGGCCTAATTCTTTTAAAGTGCTATCGCCTCCTCGCACTTGCGTGGTATGCTTCTATCTTTTCCCCCTGTTGCTACCTCAAATTTGTTTTTTTGTGGTTTGGTGGATTGCAACATTCATTGACATATTTGTTTTCTTCTTGTCTTAAAATGCAGGTGTACTATCGGGTTGATGAGAAGGCAGAAGCAAGCCTTAAAGGTGAGGTTGGTTTAGGAAAATCAACAGTTGGTGAAAACAGTGAAGAAAATCCTGAAACAACTTTTCCTAAGGATGAGATTGGTTCAAGTGTGGTGGAAAGTCCAGAATCTGAGATAAAAATGTCATCAGAAATTGGGTCTAAAGATTTATTAATTGATTGAGGATATAAATAATAACTTGACATAGCAAGATATATACTAGTGGCTCAACCTGATGCTAACTTTGATGGGGTTGTTCTGAGCTCACACTTGTCTGTAATAGCAGCAACCTCATTCTAAAGAGTTATTCATTTATACACTAGTGGATCGAATGACGAAAAGCATTCTATTTTGTAGAGAGAGAGATCTTGCTTATAGATCCCTTTTTTTGGGTATTAAATATATAGAAACCTATCAGACAAATTAATTTGGAGACCTGATGTTGGAAAAGAATTTCATAGACTAACAATATGTTCTTTTTTGCACAGAAAAGAACTTGTTAGTTATTTAGCTTTTTACTTCAGGTTACGTAATATGCTTTAAATGTTACAATCTCAGAAAAAGATTTAGTGGCTCCATCGGAGGCTACATTTAGTCGGGCTATTCTGAGCATACACTTGTCTGCAATACTCCTAGAAGAAACCTCATTTTTAAGAGTGTTCCTTTACATGCTTGCGTATTTGATGAGGTTCTCTTTCCAGAGAGAGCTAGAGAGATCTTTGCGTAATAAGGACAATGATAGCCCTACATCAGATTTTTTACACATTTTCATGCACAGTTGATGTGTATGGCAATGAGTGGGTGAACTGATGTGAGTTCACCCACTCATTGCCATACACATCAGCTCTGTGTAGAAATGTATAGGAAATTTGATATACAAATATCATTTTCCTAATAAGAACCCTGTTTTTGGGTTAATGAATATGGGGAAGGATGTGGACAAAGTATTTTGTGTTGGAATTTTCAAAACCGGACAGCAACAGGTCCGGTCAACCGTGGAAAGAACCAGTCGACTGGTAGTGAAACTGTGAAAACAGTTTAGGACAGATCCATGTCTGGGGCCGGTAGAAAGCACCGGTGGGGACTCTATAATCTGCGAAAACTTACAGATTGTGTTAGTACGGGTCAATCGGTAATGACTATTGCTGAGTTGTAAGTGCATATTTTCAATGGTTTTCACACCCATTTAACCCTCTTCTTTATATAACATCCATTAGAGGACAAACCAAAGAGAATCAACAAGGTTTTTGCCAAGTTCTTCCTTGGTTTTCTATTGGTCTAAACTATTGATGATATTTTGATCGGTTTTGGCGCATCATTGTTCCTAAAGGCTTGAAAGAGACTTGTTTTCGATTATGCAAATCGCATAAGAGGAAGAAAGCGTCATTGTGTATCTTGAGTACATATTTGCAGAGATCCCAATTGCACACCATATTCAGGAAGTAGTGGGGGCAAATACTGTTTTAAGAACAGTGATTTATCACATTTTGAAGAACAGCTTGTAGTGTATTTGCCTACAACATCCTTAGAATTCTTCATTTTGATTCCCCACTTATAACAATATTTTTTTACCACCCTTAGTGGGAAAAGCATGCATGTTAGATACATCACTATGCATTAAATCAAGTAAAACGAATTTCTTTCAACTCTAGGAAATGGCTTTCTTGTTTATTTTAAAGTGCATACAAATCTTACATTTTTAATACATATCATCATCACATATAGGAATCAAATTTAACTTCTCAATGACATGCATTCTTTTTGGGGTCGTTTGGGGTGTGAAAAATCAGCTCCGTCCACCTAGATAAATTTGGAAAAATTCATCTAAAGAGTGGATAAATGGGATAATCCACTAACCAGCTAAAACATCTCATGAGGTGTTTCAGCTGGTCTGTGGATTATCCCATTTATCCACTATTTAGCTGGATTTTTTCAAAATAATCCAGGTGAGCTGATTTTTCACGCCCCAAACGGCCCCTTAGTGTCAACATGTCTTAATCTACTATATAAAGAATCCACAATATAAGTAGAAATTATTTCATTAATATTAAGCTTAAACATGTCAACATACAAATATTTTTTCCCACCAAACATCCCTCCCGACACAAGAGTGGAGGATTCGACTGCAACAAAGTCTTTGAAGCACATGGCCGAAAGCTTTGTCAAACTTGATCGGTTTGATGGAGATAATTTCATGCATTGGCAAAGGAAATTGAAGTTACTGTTTTTACATGTAACTCATAGGGTGTGCTCACTAGTGTGCATCCAAAGTTGTTAAACTTCTTTAGTATCTTCTCAATATAATGGCTTTGAGATAATAATAGTTTGTTGTTATCTTGCCTGGAGATTCTTATCCCCAAGATAACATTTGCAACACCCATATCTTTCATTTCAAAATTAGATGACACAAAATCTTTGGCATTTTTAATGCTTTCAAAATCAATCCCAATAATCAACTTGTCATCTACATATAATCACATGTTTACCATCATGCATTTTACTATACAAGCATTTATCCAATTCATGAGTTTTAAATACATTGGCTACCACAACTTGGTCAAATTTTCCATGCCATTATTTTAGAGCTTGCTTCAAGCCGTATAGGGACTTAATTAACTTCCACACTTTATGTTCTTGTCCGTTAACAACGAATCTTTCCGGCTGCTCCATATAAATTTCCTCATCCAAATCACCATCTAGGAAAACTGCTTTCACATCCATTTGATGTATCTCAAGGTTATAAATAAAAACTATGGCTATTAAGACCCTTATTGTAGAAATTCTAGCTATTGAGGCATATATATCAAAGTAATCAATACCTTCCATTTGGGTAAAACCCTTTGCCACCAATCTAGCTTTAAACTTAACAATGATTCCATCAATCTCTATTTTCTTTTTGAAGATCCACTTGCATTTTACTGCCTTTGAACCAGGGGTAAGTCAACAAGTTTTCATGTCTTATTACCCATTATGGAATCCATTTCATTATTAATTATCTTTTTCCAAAATGCTACATATTGAGATTTCATAGTTTCTTTAAAAGTGAGAGGGTTAGCCTCAACCGACAAAGCAAGTTCATCTTTTTGAGATATTTCTTGTCTTATTCTTTCTACCAAGTAAATTATAAAATATGGACCAAAGGTATTGGGTGTAACCTTCCTTTTTGTCCTCCTTAATTCTACTTGTTCATTAGTCTCCTCTTGAATTCTAATTCTAATTATTCATCATTCGTAGACACATCTTTTGTTGTTTGACAAATTTCACTAGAATCTTTAATCTTAGGAATGGTATTATATCTATTTTCATAGAACACATCATCTCTTGACTCAAGAATAGTATTAAACTCAATAGACTCATTTGGTTCAATGACTAAAAATCTATAAGCCTTGCTATGCTGTACATAGCCTATGAAGATGCATTCAATGCCTTTGTTGCCTAGTTTCTTCCTCTTGGGTTCGGGCAATCGAACAATTACTCTACAGCCCCAAACCCTCAAGTAATTTAGATTAGACTTCCTTTTTTCCAGATTTCATATGGAGTTTCCTTCGAGTTCTTCCCTGGTCAATATATGACAAGCCGTTAATAAGGTTTCTCCCCAAAATCTTTTGTTCAAGCCTAAATATAATAACATAGAGTTAACCATTTAAGTAAATGTCATATTCTTTCTTTACATCACTCCATTTTATTGTGGAGTATATAGTGCAGTCTTTTCATGTACTATTCCCATATTTTCACAATAGTTCAGAAAGTGATAATCACCTCCCTTATCTGACTTGAGACATTTAATTTTGAAACTATAAAAATTCTCTACTTCCACTTTTATGTCTTAAACTTATTAAGAGCATCATCTTTACCATTCAACAAATATACATAGCAATATCTAGAACAATCATCAATAAATATGACAAAATATTTTTTGTCATTCATAGTGGGAAAAACATGCATATCACATAATCATTATGTATTAAACCAAGTAAAGACAAATTTCTTTAAACTCAAGGGAATGACTTTCTTGTTATTTTAGATTGCATACAAATCTTACATTTTACATGCATATCATCATCACATCTAGGAATCAATCCATGACATGCATTCTTTTAGTGTTAACATGTCCTAGTTTACCATGTCATAAAGATAAAGAATCAACAAAATAAGCAAAAATCATTTCATTAATGTTAAGCTTAAACATGCCAGCATACAAATATCTTTTCCCAACAAACACTCCACCCTTGGAAAACACAAAATTATCTACTTCAAATACAAGTTTAAAACCAAACTTATTCAACAACCCTTCCGACACAAGAAACATGGTACACATTAGTAAGAGTCAAAATCTTTCCGAGTGTGAATTCAAGATCCACACTTCTCTTTCCTTTCACCAGAGCCGTGGAGTTATTTCCCATGTAGAGAATGGTGCCATCTTCACAGGCACATAAGTGACAAATATATTCTTGTCTTTGCACACATGACTTGTTGCACTGGAATCAATCCTCCAAGAATTGTCCTCCTCAAGGGCGTTAACCTTGGAGATTACCGCCACCCTCTTCTCTTTTCCTTTACAAGTTGATGCACCTTGTTTCTTGAGGAAGTGGCAACATTCAGCCTTGTGAAGACCCTATTTCTTACAATAGAAATATACACCATTCTTCTTCTTGCTTAGACTAGGCTTACCAATGTTGTTGTTATTAAGGAGAGGGGGGTGTGGTGAGAAGCTTCCTTTTAAATCCAAAGGTTAAATGGCTTCTTTCCTTCCTCTAAATTCAACATGCTATAGTCATTTTCATGCTCTTCCTTGTCCTCACAGACCCTTGTTCCTTCCTCTAGACATAGATGGACAACCAACTCCTCTAGAGTCAATTCTTCTTTATTGTGCTTTAAAGTCTTCTTAAAATCCTTCCAAGATGGTGGAAGTTTCTCTATTATGGCCGAAACCATAATGAAATCATCCATTGTCTTATCATTTTGCTTGAATTGGGAAAGAATACGTTGAAAATATAAGAATTAATCTACCACAGGCTTGCTATCATACATCTTAAAATTCAAAAATTAGCCAACAAGAAACTTTTTAATCTAAGAATTAATCTACCACAGGCTTGTTATCATACATCTTAAAATTCAGAAATTAGCCAATAAGAAACTTCTTACTTGTAGCATATTCAAAAAGATACTTAGCCTCAAATGTGTCCCAAAGCTTGTTAGCTATGTCAACATTTTGATGAATGTCGAATAGTGGATCCGTCATGGCATTGAGAATGTGTCCTTTGTAGAGATAGTCATCCTGTTCTCACTTGTTGCGCCGGCATGCTTGTGCAAGTGTTTCATCTTCGGCTTTAGCTGGCTTTACTTCGGGTAGAACATAGACGATCTTCAAGGTAGAGAGCATGAACTTTAATTTTCTTTGCCAATGCAAGAAATTGCCTCCATCAAACCGATCAAGTTTGACAAACCTTTTGGTCAAGTGCTTCAAAGACTTTGATGCAATCGAATCCTTCATTCTTCTTTACAAAGTACTATTTTTATATTGTTATAAGTAGAGAATAGAGATGGAGAATTCTGACTTTGTTGCAAGCAAATACACTACAACCCGTTCTTCAAAGTGTGATGAAATCACTGTCCTAAAAACAATATTTGCCCCCACCACTTCCTAAATGTGGTGTGCAATTGGGATCTCGGCAAATCTGTACTCAAGATACACAATGATGCTTTTTTCCTTGTTTGCGATTTGCACAATAAAAAACAAGCCTCTTTCAAGCCTTTAGGAACGATGATGTGCCAAAACCGATCAAAATATCATCAATAGTTTAGACCAATAGAAAACCAAGGAAGAACTTAGTAAAAACCTTGTTGATTCTCTCTGGTTTATCCTCTAATGGATGTTATATAAAGAAGAGGGGTAAAGGGGTGTGAAAACCATTGAAAAGGTGCACTTACAACTCGCAATAGTCATTACCGATCGACCTGTACTACCGATCGGAACACAATCTAAAGTTTTAGCAGATTACAGAGTCCCCACCAGCGCTTTCTACCGGTCCCAGACATGGATCTGTCCTAAACTGTTTTCTTCACAGTTTCACTTATTATTTATCTAGATTTTACTTCAGGATATGTAATTAACTTGAAATGTTACATTCTCAGGCAAATTTATTGTCAAAAAAAGTAAGGCATTATCACTTTGTTCTAAAATCTTATCTGCAGAAGCGCTTTTTATGAAAAAAAAAAAATTTCCCGTTGTCTGAAATTAAGAAAAAAAAGCTATGAATTAGTCTTAGATTTTTTTTGACACACATGGAAGATTCACCCCCAGATCCCAACCCCCCCCCCCCCCTTTCCCCCCAAAAGTGCCAGGCCCCGTCGAACCTGGGACCTCTTCCCTCAACAGGAAGAGATCCGAAGCACCACGCTAGTGGGTGGATTGGACTTAAAAATCTGGAAACACTGTAATTTTTGGTTGACATTTAACTTGCAAAATGATCCCACAAGTGTTTCATGAGACAATTAACCGCCCAGATGTTGTTTAATTGGCATTTGTTAATTTTTCAGGTTGAAATGGTCATGATAATTTTCTTCAAGTGGCAATTTTATGCTTCCAAAGATGGTAAAGGTGCTTTGTCTTTTGCATGAAGCTGCTTTTCCTTTCAAATATTTCGGCCCCTATAGCAGGGCCAAAGTGAAAGTAAACTCCACAAATATTTAAACAAATGCCCGCCAGGTATATAGTTTTTTTTGGCATCAGGTATATAAACTTGTATTAACATATGAGGTAGATGTAATTAAGTTGCATAACCAATAGCATACGTGACAAATAAATACGACGAAACCACAAGAGAAGAGTAAGCCTATAGTTATTTAAGATAACATACTTGCCTATAGTTACATACAGACGGACAAGGACATGGAAGGGCAGTAAAGCAATTCACCAAATATAATTTAATGTAACTATGCAAATTAAAGCTTTTTGTCAGCTACACATAAATGGATCAAATGATCTGCCGAAGTTCTCCAGTTAGCAAGGCAAATTTACGGTGTTGTGAAAGGATAGGATGCACTGTAACTTCCTCTAATCTTGTCAACAAGCCCTTGCTCTCCAAGTTGTCAATCTGTTTAGCTCCATGGAGTATGGTTTGCAAAATTTGCAAAGGGTCTCCATGGCTAACAATCAAAATTGCGCATCTGCAGAATGCAATATAAAACACATGATCATCGAGAAAAAAATTAGTCGTCAGAAAACTGAAAAATATTTTAACAGGTAAGTAAGATAGTTGTAGACATTAGTAAAACAATACAAATCAGAGATAGAAATCTCAAAACTGATCCAACATTCAAGAGATATTTAAACCAATAGGATATATCTTCATGAATTGGAAGCATTAGAGTTCTTTCATTTCCGCCTTAGAAATACTCTCCGTAACATGCAATAGTGCTAGAGTTGTGAAGACTTTAAGATGTCCATAGCAGTTTGTTGTTTTTTTCGGTTATTGAGAAGGGTCATCTAACATGGATGGTCATACACCAGCCACTTGCATCAGCAAAGCCCAAATACTTAAATTTAGCTCACGAAGGTATACTAGCCAAGTTCCCTTCAAAACAAAAATAATTAATTTCTCACTTTGTGGGTCTACTGTTCAGTCACAAAGTATGGGATCAGCGAAAGAAGAAGGAAGAGGACAGAGTGAGGGAGATAATGAAAACTTCAATATTGCATAACCTTAGACGAGGGAGAAGACCCTCCTTATAACAAGAGGGGCGCGTCTGGCCTGCTGATGGGCCGTGATTCTAGCCCATTCTAGCCCCTTACAGATATGATATCCCATCAGCATTCTTAATATATTTCGATGAAAAGGAAACTAGCCTAATACGGCAATAAACCTATCTTGCCTAATGTAGAATCTGCCCAGAGGTTGTGCTGATGTACACAACAGTCACTTCCAGATTATTTCAAGTACTGAAGTTTGAGTAGCCCATATGATTAGCTGCTTTATCATTAGTGAAGAATTTTTTTTCATCAAAAGAATGTTTAATTCCATCGTAAGGTGAATATAGTAAGTACCCTTGAAACTCCGTCTCAATGGTTGCCAGGGCAGATGAAAACCTTGATACAACATCTGCAACACTCTCTCCCCCTTCTGGTGGCATAAATGGATCCTTCTCATCGAGAGCCCATATCTCTGGATACTGTTCAAATTATAATATGTATAGTATATCAATCTTTTCAGATCCTATATTTGAAGACATAATTTGCTAGAGATAAATATGGCACCGTAATATTTTATAATGAATCCATAGAATCATCAAATCACATCCTGACCAAATTAGATAAACTAAGAGTAAAGGAAGGAAAGGTAAAATACAATGAAAGACTTTACATCTATATGTATCCCAACAAACAATATTTTCACAAAAATTGTCTATACAGAACTCAAGCATACACACAACTTGGTTTGCCACCAGTTCTTTGAAAAATCTATTAATGATAATATCATCCAAAACATCAGCAAGCGCTTCTAATAGATTTATGTTACTTACCTTATCATGTGACAGAAGTTCAAATGTGGGTCCAAAATATCGTTCTCGAAGTTCTTCAATGACCTATTCAAGTGCCAAAAATTTACTAATAACTACTAATAGTAGACAAATGTCAAATTACGACACAATAAACGTTACACTCATTACAGATACGCAGAACACATCACCTTACATTGAGGGCCTTCAAATGATATATTCAAGACGTTAGAAACTACTTTAGCAGTGTCACTTGTCCTTGAAAAAGGTGAATAACAAATCTGGACTTTATCAATATCTATATTACATTCTTTGAGTTCCTGTAAGAAAAAGCCATTAACTCATTGTGAATGCCAGATGTAGGCACATCCAGTCAAGAAGTACAGGAACTAAGTTGTAAAAGCATACATCAGTGCATCATTGCGCTTAACTCTCAAGTACAATCATAAGATCCGACTCATAAGCATGGAGTGATATATTTATTTGAAAAGTGGATACAGAAATAAGAAAAAAAGTCTTCTAGTCCATAAACTTGAGGGGCAATATATCCCCTGATGACAAGTGGAGATCCACATATGCTGGATTTGAAACACAGAAAGAGAACTTTATGGATAATCCTCTATGTTGAAGCTGATAAAAAATGGAATATGCATCTCATTTTGTGAGTCCGTCTAATTACAAGACCGGTTCAGAACATTGCAAGATAATCAGCTATCAAATCTGTCTCCACGGGCTCTCAACATATAACTCACTATACGGACATGACACCTAAAGGCTATTGATCCAGCAACATGGCTTATGCATCCACCAACATAGAACTAGCAAAACGTAATATTATAGACCAACAGCTGCATCAAAATAATCACCAACAAAAGCATGTTCCATACTATATTATCTTGTACACCAAAATATCAAACAATATCATCACTGTTCTCTACATTTACGCCGAGTACATTGAGTATGTTGAACCAAATCAGTTCAAAAAGGGGAAAAACATAGTAAACACACAGCAGCTACCTTAAAGAACTGCTCTCCAGCTAATTCTGCCTGCCTCAAACCTTCATTTGCCAATCCATACTGCTTGAGTATGCCATTCTCCTGCCACAAGATTTGCTTATGATTAAAATGAAAAAATAACAGCTATTCACCCACTTTTTACATGAGTATTTATGACACATTGATCTTCATCATCATCATCATCATACGCCTTATCCCAGCTATCTGTGGTCGGCGACATAGATTATATACCACGATTGACTCTTATCGGAATCAAAATGGTGCAAAATTCACACAAATAAACATAGTGGCAAGTTTTTACGCCGGATGCCCTTCCTGACACACTATGAAGAGGGGATGATGATAAGAAGATTCAACGTCATCATATTCGTCATACACCTTTCCAATTATGTGGATTGGCTTCATGACATGATGGTTGCACATGAAATATATTAATATAGCCATCTTCCATCACAAAGCTGGTTATAATGAAAACCAGTCTGGTTTTACCTGGGAGCATGACACAACACATTGATCTTCATCACATTTACAAATTATTGTCATAAAAAAGTATAGAAACCCTGTGTGGCAAGTGTTCCCTGCCTCCAAACACGCTTTGTTTTTTTCTTTTTTCTTTTATCTTTGTTAACAAGGAGCATTGGAGTCCTTAGGACCCGACTAGAAAGGGCAGGACAACTGGTCTCTTGGAGCACCATATTCTGCCACCAATGCCCTTGGGCACGTACACCACCCACACATATATGAAGCATGTGGGTGGCCAACAGAAAGGGGTTTGAACTCCTGAGGTGCAGTCCTAAAAATCCCATCAGCACTCCTTTCGTTTCCAAACATGTAAATCTTAATCAAACAACAAAACAAAATCTTTATCTTTCGGTCAGGTCCCTTCTCTTGTCACAGCCCACAGTTAATTTGCATGGCTAGAAACAATGTGGACAAACATCCAACAGCATTATGCATCTGAAAGATCGACGCATATTTTCTTTCAGAAAAAAACATAAAATGGTAGATGCTAATTAGCAGTAGTTTACAGTAAAACCCAGCTCGAATTATTTTGGTCACTCCTATAGACATCTAACTCTGCTACATCAGCTTTTTTAAGACCAGATTCACACTTCTTTAACATCAATTGTTTCCTATGAATTCCACTCTAATTTAGCGCGTAAATTCTGCATTTCAAAGAACTGTTTGCTAAATTTAAATTCGCATAAATCGACTCTCCAAGTTTAAAAAGTTACACAGACACATAACATTTCTACAAACTAAAATAATCTCTCTTAACCTATTTCCCATCCATCCTATTTGAAAAGTTGAGCTGAAAAAAGAAAGGATCTCATAATGTATCTTGAAAACATAATAGATGACCCACAAAAGCATCACTTCATTAAAAGGACCAAGGAATGATAGCTGCATAATAAAAGCTGGCCAGAAGAGTTAATCCAAATGATGTAGAATTGTGATAACATTTTTACTATTTCGATATAAATTGTGATAACATTTGATTGAAGGAAAAAAGAGAAAAAAGGAAAGAAAGAGAGCAACCATGGAGGAGACAATGAGGCCCTTCTCGTTGGGAATGCTTTGGCCATGCCTGAGAATCCAGTATCTGTTCTTGAGGAAACCCATTTCCGACTCCATGTTTTTTTGTTTATTTTTTATCGACGAAGGAAGGAGAGGCAGAGAGTCGATGCGCTCAATGGAGTGTTTTGGAGAGTACACTGATATTGGGTGTTTTAAGATGGATCATCAGCCTACAACCGTTCGATGTCTATGTCCTAATTTTGTTGCCAAATGCTCCCTCCGGACGGATGTAGCATCCCCTCCTGTCACTTTTAATTGAGCCAATTAATAAAAATAAGTGTACCAAAATTAGCTGATACTGTTTTCTAATTATTCCCGGCACCGACCTAGGTCGAGGTCAAAATCAAGGTTGAGGTTGAGAGGCCTATGCAATGAAAGGTGACTCGCTTGTTCAAAAAGCTTATGCTTTTACTGTAGACCTGCATCTCAATCACGTTGGCCGTTTATGAGACGGCCTCAATTAAAAGCAATCGGAGGGAGAAAGGCGAAGTGAAATCTATTTGCCTTGCTTTCTTGCTCGCTAGAGGCGGTTTCAAACCGGGCTATGCTCATTTCGTTCCTGTAGTTGCATTTGAAAATGTTTCTGCTAATTCGAGACTTACTGGATACTGGCTGGACCATTAATTGGCGTGGTGGTACCCTGGTAGGGCCTCTCCGAGGTTTGAGCCTTGGGTAGACCATAGACCTGTGGCATCTGGGAGGGTCACAAAATCACAATGTATCCCAAAAAAAATGCCATACGTACTACCCCCTCCGTTAAGAAGTAGAGGGAGGATTTGGAAAAAGTAGTAAGTGTTATTAATACTAAGAGAAAAGTTTAAATGAGATCGCTCTCATATTGCTTATATGAGGCCACTTTGAATCGTAGCCGTTGGATCTTGATCTGACGGCTACAAATATCCATAATGATCTCATCCACTCTTTGATGTGACACACTCACCTACCTACTGATTTGATATCCACCCTCCGATCGGAATCTAACGACAATAAAGATTGGCCTCATACTCCTTATATGAGAACGATCTCATGTAAACTCATCTCTAATACTAATCAGTTTTTTTTTTTCAAATCCTCCCTCTATTGCTAAATAGAGGGAGTATTTCCTACAAAAAATGACAATGATTTTTACCCTCCTGTGTGAGAAATTATTGGGTGTCCTAGACATTAATCCAAGGCACGTGCCAAAGCATAAAAGTGATGTGGTGTGGCCGTTCCCTCGTTGTACCCAGTAATCTCCTCCCCAGTACCACTCATTAAGGGGTCGTATGGGGCGTGAAAAATCAGCTCCATCCACGTAGATTATTTTGAAAAAATTCACCTAAAAAGTGGCTGTTTCACTTTACTATTTATTTCCTATTTTTTTAACTTTCAGTTGAAACAACTCAGGTTGTGTTTAGTGAAAAATCCGAAAATAAATAGTGAAAGTAGATTTTTCACTTTGGATGTTTGAGATTAATCATGAACCAAACAGCCCCTTTATCCACTCTTTAGAGTGTTTCAGCCGGTTAGTGGATTATCCACTTTATTCCAAAATAATCCGCGTGGATGGAACTGATTTTTCACACCCTATGAGTGTTTCAGCTAGTTAGTGGATTTTCCACTTTATCCATTCTTTAGGTGGATTTTTCCAAAATAATCCACGTGGACATGGATAGAGCTGATTTTTTACGCCCTAAAACTGCCCCTAAATTGTGAAAAGTTGTAGGACTCAAGGTGACGGCCCCACCTTTGACATGCAATTAGCACTGAAAAGTGACTGTCAGTGAAATAGTGGGTCCAGTGTTTAAAAAACTTAGACCGGACTAGCCGGTCTGACCACATTTAACTGGACCCGGTTGGTTTTTCAGGCCGGGCACTCCGGTTTATCTAGATCTTAATGACTCGACCAGTTCAATTGATGGCTCGGAGACTCGGACTAGTCTGGTTCGACAAAACAATATTTTCGATTTCTCCCCATTCGGTCCCATAAACTAATCGAGCAGATCCAGGCCTTCGCTGCCCCTCGCCGTCGGCTTCTGCCTCCATCTTCATGAAAAAATAAACCAGGTTTGCCTATAAGTTGAAGATATGCAGCTTGAGCTAAAGGAGAAATTATTGGATACAACCAGCAGCCCATGCTACTTCTGCACGGGCGTTAATTTTCAAGATTGACGACGCACACGTTATATACGTGCGTTCCAACTATTTGGTACGAGTGCATGTTTACAACACATGTGCCATCGAGCTTTCGGTTTCGGTTCCCCATTGCCCTGTATTGTGCCGGTTGTATCCGATGATTTATGGAGCTTATGGCAGGGCCAGTTGTGAAAGGGCGTAGGTTAGGGATGGAACTTGGGTCAGGTTTTTACCCAACCCGACAAGACCCTTCCTTGTTGGGCCGGTTCTGGGATTGCTTATGCAATACCCGGTTCCGGTTCCGGGTTTGAAAGAGGAACCGACCCATCGGGTCGGGTCGGGTCCGGGTTTTCATGTAAAACCCGGACCCGACCCTGGTATATGATATATATACATATATATATCATATACTTGGACTCATATTTATTTTTTTTTATGAATATTATTTTGGGCGAAGGCACTTGTATCTCTTGATTTGAATAGTTTGGATTTTTATGAATATATATTATTAATAAAAAATTAAAGGAGTTAATAGTTTAATGTATATGACATTTAAAATATAAAAGTTTTGATACCGGGGCGGGGCGGGGCGGGTCCGGGTTTCAAGTTCTGGTACCGGGGCGGGTCCGGGTCCTTGAAACTGGACCCGTGGTGGGTCTGGGACGGTTCTGGGTTTGAAGAATTAAAATGGTTCCGGGGCCGAGTATGCCAATACCCGGCCCAAACCCGCCCCGGTTCCATCCCTGGCGTGGGTGTTGGTGACACCGTAACGCTGCCAATTGCCAAGTCTCTCTAGTTTCGCCTCAAACACAGGCTATTGGTCCACTTCCTTCCTCCTCCGCATTTCGTCGAACAGATACCTCTCATCCCCTCCCACAGACCACCCCGCATCTGATCAGCTCATCTCCGTCTGCCGGCAGACATGGCGCTCAACCTCCGCCAGCGTCAAACCAGTAAGCTCACTTGCTGTTTTCATTCACTTTCTAAAAAAAACGCCAATTACTGCTGACAAATCCCAAGATCTGATTGATAGAAAACACTCTGGCTGAAGAAGAGAATTCAGTTGTCAATTGGTGAAGATCATATTTCTACCATACTTGTAGTGTTGCACATTTCAAGATCTGATTGATTGAAAACCTGCTTCTTTGTATGAGCTTTGCTGATACAAGAGGATTAATTTGTAGTTTTTCAATATTACATTAGTTTGCTACGTGTTTTAGTTAGTTTAGTTGTCATATCAATTGGGTTATAAGGAATTTTCCGGATCTCATTGAGAGAATACCTATTTTGAATGATTTCTTGATCAGATTGCATAATTCGGATGCTGAATCTCAATCAGCCCACGAATTCCACCTCCTCGAACTCCAGTGAAGAGGTCTACAAAGTCCTTATTCTCGACAAGCCCTGCCGTGACATCTTGTCCCCTTTGATCCATGTCAATGGTCTTCGAAAGCATGGTGTTACTTTATATTTCTTGATTGATAAGGAGCGGCAAATGATCCCGGACGTGCCTGCTGTTTATTTTGTGAAGCCGGACCCTACGAATGTAGCAAGGATTGTTGCTGATGCGACAAGGGGCCTCTATGATTCCCTCCACCTCAATTTCTCATCCTCCCTTCCCCGCGTGCTCCTTGAGGAGCTCGCAGCTGGGGTCGTGAAATCAGACTCTGTCCAGCGCATTGGTAAGATCTATGATCAGTATTCGGATTTTGTAACATTAGAGGAAAATTTGTTTTCGTTGGCTCAGCCGGCAACTTATGTTCAATTGAATGATCCCAAGGCCGGGGATAAAGAAATTGAAGAGATTGTTGATAGGATTGTGACTGGTTTGTTTTGTGTGTTGGCCACTTTGTGTGTGGTGCCAATTATACGATGTGCATGCGGTGGGCCTGCTGAGATGGTCGCTGCAGCATTGGATGCAAGGATTCGAGATCACTTGGTGACCAAGAACAATCTGTTCTCAGAAGGGGGGAAATTTGGGGAGTTCTTTCCAGCGGCCCATTTTGTGCATATTTGATCGAAATTTTGAACTCTCAGTTGGTATTCAGCATGAGTGGACATACCGCCCACTTGTGCATGATGTGCTTGGACTGAAGCTCAATAGACTTAGTGTGCGGGATGAGAAGGCTGGCACCAAGTCTTATGAACTGGATGATTCGGATCCATTCTGGGTGGCTAATGTTTACTCTCCATTCCCAAAGGCTGCTGAGGAGATACAAAGCCAGTTGGACAAGTACAAGCAGGATGTAGAGGAGGTGAACCGCCGGACGGGTGCTCGTGATGGGGCAGAGTTTGATGGGCAGGATTTGATTGGGAACACAAAACACTTGATGAATGCAGTGAATTCCCTTCCCGAGCTTACGGAGCGGAAGAAGGTGATTGATAAGCACATGAATATATTGTCTGTGTTGTTAGATACCATTAAGGAGAGAACTTTGGATGCATACTGCACTCTTGAAAATGACATGTTGGTGAAAGGAAGCATTGACAGAAGTTCATTGCTCAATATACTAAAGGGAAATGGAACGAAGATGGATAAGCTGAGATTGGCTATAATTTATCTTGTTGCAGCTGAGACAACTCCACAAACTGACTTGGAGGCCGTGGAGGCTGCCTTGAGGGAGGCAGATATAGATTTATGTGCCTTCCAGTATGTAAAAAAGATTAAATCTCTGAACACTTCTTTGGCTTCTGCCAATTCTGCCAGCAGGGGTAATATGTTGGATTGGGCTGAAAAACTCTATGGGCAATCTATTAGTGCAGTCACAGCAGGAATGAAAAGTCTCCTATCAGGGGGTAGACAGTTGGAGCTGACAAGGATAGTTGAAGCTCTGATGGAAGGGAAGCCTAACCCAGAAGTAGACTCATACCTTGTATTTGATCCACGAGCACCAAAATCTGGTTCTGGTATTTGGTGGGGCTCATCTGAAGGGCCCATTCAAGGAGGCAATTGTGTTCATGATTGGTGGTGGGAATTATGTAGAGTACGGAAGCTTGCTGGAGATGGCCCAGAGGCAGCAGCCAAGTAAGCATGTTATTTATGGCACAACAGAGATTCTTACAGGCATGGAGTTTGTTGAGCAACTCACAGTACTGGGGCAGAAAGATGGGATTGGGAAGTAATGTTGGTGCCTCAATCCAATAGAAGTGAGGCATTTTACTTTTTTTGTGTGTATAATTTTCATGTTAGCAACTGTGTGTAATGGAGAGCCTAGAATTTGTTGTCGAACAGTGAGTTTTCAAGGGTCTTGACTGATTCTGAATTTCGTAAGGTGCTTGTGGTTGATAGATCTGTAGGGATGGCGAGCTGCAGTAAACAGTGGTAAGAATTTTGCAAATGAAAGCTAGTTGTCTTCAATCATTTTGTGAGTACACTAGCTGGCTATACGTTCTCTGTTTCTCATTTACTGACTTCTAGCTGTTAACTTCTTATTTACATTGAGTTGTATCATTATTTTGGGCAGTGATGTTGAGCAAACCTGGTTTAAGTGCAATAATAGTCATACATGTAAAAAACATTATACCTTATCTTGATTTGGTAATCTATGGCCAGCATATCTCTTCTGTCTGTTTTGATAAAATTGAATGTTTAATGTGGAAACAATTTGAGAGTTTTACATAGTCATAATTTAGCTACTTTTATCTTGCTGTCTGACGTATTTACTTGGGAATATTAGCTAACCACCTCAAGATTACTTTTGATGGATATGTCATGACTTGGTTAGGCCATACGGTAGGTTTTGGGCTTTTAATAAAGCATTTTTTGCTACTTAGCAAGATTCTGTATTACTATATACTCCTTTTTGGATAACACTTAGGTCCCTTTTGGTGAGACTGTGTGGCCTCCCTTAAAACTTTTGCTATTTACATTCCCTCCCTCCATCTTCCTGTGTTTGTTTTCTGCAATCCATTACTGTGTGTGTGAAAATAATTTAAGTGATAGGAGAAAGTACTCTTAGCGTCTTACTTTAATAAGTTATATACGCTCTTAGTAATCTATTTCTTATTCTTTGAGTTTACATGATATCCTTAATTTGCTGTTAATTATATTGACATGTTAAAATAAGAGAAGTATTATACGTTTTCTGTCTATATATTACCTGTATAAATATTTATATTACTATTTGTGTATTGGCTTATAAACAATACCGGCATAAATCTGCACCAAATATTTCAGAAAAACCAGGTCGAGATGAAGCATAATTCTCCACAAGATGTTTGTTTTCCCCCATCTGGAACATTTCTAATTTAAAATAATCTATTGTAGAGCATTTAGAATCCTATAATATAGAATAGGGAAGGTTCGGTGCTGCAGGGTAGTTGTCGATACAAACAAACAGTTTGACATCGATGTGGATGAATAGGGCAGATGGTTTTGAGGGGAGAGGAAGAGTCTCAGGAGTGTGGAGAGGGATTGGGTATAATGGACAAGTATTTAATTCCCATGCCACATGGTAAGTGGCAGCTGTTGATAGGATTCTGGAGGCATGTGCGCAGCCCATAGGTGTCCTATATCAGAACTGTAGGGCTGATTTTAGGCACCGAATGATCATCAAGTATAAATAAGTCTCTATATGTGTTATGTGATCTTTCTATCTGCTCATCTTTAAAGTTTCTTTTATTTTGAATGCTTTAATTAACTTTTTTGGTCTCCTTTGTAGTTTAATAAGTTTTTAAAATTTCAAGACTCATAACATCATATTTTTTAACGTATATTCAGTTTATTGAAAAAAAAACATATGCTCACAATTTTTCGCATGGTAATGGATTTGATAAAACATTTAGTAGAACAATATAGTCATCAGCAATAATGTGAATCGAACTCTTAAATCCAGTACTTCCTCTTTGCACCAGGACAGCTGTAAAAGTGGGTTCTTCATTATTAGTTGTTCTTTCATGGTCAAATGAAAGGTTTGAACGTCAATAGTAATATAGAAGAAAGGGTGAAAAATAGTGTTATAGGCTGGATTTATAGTTCGTCTAGGCTGTTTAAGAGTATCTGAATCAGATGATCGGAGGAGAATTTTTAATATATACTGAGTTTGAGATGAGATGAAAATCAGACATATGAAGTACTGGCGTTTCTATATTTATGGTAAAGAGGAGTGATTTTTTAAAGTAGTGATAAGTTATATTGCTACAGATCTGCGTCACCTGGCTGGTGATACTGCTCATGTGCCTGCCCATCCCTTTTTTGACAAGGTGGGGTAGAAGTCGATGGCTGTTGTGGTTATAGGTTCGTTGTATGCACCAGTATTGGTGTTCGTCTCTGATTCAACTTGGCCTCTCTCTGCAGAGGTGTTTGTCAGTAGTGTATTGGCAAAGCCGACACTTCGAAGACAGACCTTGCGAATTGTCTTGCAGTGATTCTGTGCGATGAGTCATTGCCTCAAATTCTTGTGTGGATGTTGATGTGGGTTTATACGTTCCGTGTGCATGTGTTATCTCACCTGGATCTGTCACGTATTGGCCTCGTGCACTCTTATGTAAACCTTGTATAGCAGGTTTCTACTATCAGTTTATGTTTGGTTGATGGTGAATCTTTATGGCCAAAAAAAGGAAATTGTTATGGTATGCAGTTTGTATTCTATCAATTTGGGTGCTCTCGTGCTTACTCTGAGAAGCTTGTCTAGAAAAATCCGGAGAATATGATTTTAAAAACAAAATTTATAATGGAATCATATGTTCTGAACAGACAGGAAATTTTTTCATCTCCGGCATCGATTGCAAACTTATGGCCGCAAAGTTTGAATTGTCACCAATCACCAGACTGATTCTAAAGAGTCCGAGTAGTTAGACAAAGCTTGTTCCCTTTCGTTAAAGATTTGGTTTGGCATGCTAATTTTGTTCATGCTCATCGAGGGGCTAAGTGGTAGCATAACTATATGTGTGTTTGTAAATCAGCCTTTTTCTTCACTCTAGATGTCGACTATTACCATTTTCTTAAAGGACTCTATTCGTTAGGCAAGGGCAATTTGGAGTTCTAGTTTTCAATTTTATGTAGTTCTTCCTATATTTGCTTAGCTTATTTTACTGTATTGTACTCTAGCCAGGATTAAGGTTTTGATGTCTCCCACCGTTTGATTTCCTAATTAATGCACCGGTAGATGTCTTCCCAACAAATTATGGTGGTTTTCTTTGGAAAAGGAAATGAATCTAAAGAGACTTGTTTTTTATGTGCTTTGCTCATGCTTACCCGCATGCAGTAGCCGTATTGTGTGCATCGTCACGAATTGGTGATTTGGAGTCAATTCGGCGGGGGATGAATTTGGATTGGTTTGGAAAAAAAACGGATAGATAGTGGAATAATTGGTAAAAGTCGTGACTAAAATATCAATAACAAAAAAAAATGAACATTATAAGTGTTTGATGAAAAGTTAATGTTTCAAATTTGCTAAATAGAATGTAGCTATGAAAACCAACTTCCAGGAATTAAGAATATATTGCCCAATAGATATGAGAACTAGCACAACATTCACGGTTATGAGCAATTATCGGAAGTGGCTTGGAGTCTAAAGTGACATTTTCCCATTCTGCCAAGTAACTTGTGAATTGTGATTCCACGTTTTACTTAGCAACTTAACGATTAAGAGATTGATCGCCCTTTTAGTTTGCTTTTTCTTGAGTCTCTAATTTTGCTGATTATCTGGTGACACCGATTGTGTGAAACCCGTAATTTAAGGGAAAGCGGGAATTTAACCTCTGTTTCCTCTATCACACGAGACGTCATATCTCAATCCGATGGCTCACGTGTTGCAACTCATTCATTCCACCAGATATCTAAATATTCAAGATGCAGCTCATTACAAAATTTTAGTTTTATCAATTTAGATAGATTGTAAATTCTAATTGTTCCCAAATCCGAATCTTTGTCTGTAACATCCGAAAAATTAGTAAGTATCTTAAAACTGAAATTTAACCCTCTTAACGTTTAAATTGATCGTACCATGTGCAAATTTAAGTTGGTGAGAAGAGCTTTTCAACGTCACCAATTTTGTGTGATTTGGAGTTCGGGGTAAAAAGATAAGGGAAATTGAATAAATACACCCGCAGATGCGATCGATCGCACTAAAACGATCGATCGGCATATGGAACACGATCGATCGGCGCCATCGCGCAGTTGGTAAACAGCGCAGGACGATCGATCGCCGTATTGGACGATCGATCGCCAGTTGCGGTTTGGCAAAATCCTAACTTATTTTGAGACGGATTTGATTGGGAAAGAGGCCATATCCTAACTAGACTTGTATTGCACGTTCCTAGGGTGATTTAGGGACTCTTCCATTGGTGGAAAGTGTCCAAGATATGGTAGAATTGGTTTGGGCAAAGATCTTCTAAAACTCTATATAAACCCATAGAGACTAAGCTTGTGCTTTTGAAAACTAAACCCTAGAACGTCCAGAGGCTTTTCTCCTCTCCTTCCCACGTTCATCCCTCTCTTAGAAGACCTCTTCTAGTGGGAATTGCTCAAGAGCTTGGATCGGGAGCTTTGAAGGAAGCGGAGGAGACGAACATCGCGTAGAAAGGCGATGTCTTTTGGTGATAAAGAGTAGGATGGTTTTTCCCTCTCTTCTTATTCTTTTCTCACATCATATGATGAGTGTTCTTACTGATTTCCTTGGAGTATTGCTTTGAATCTTGCGGGATTAATGATTTATGTCTTGTTTTCCATAAGTATTGCGATACATGCATATATGCCTTCATGCTTCATGTCTAGATGGTAAATCACATTAAAGTTGGATGCTTTATTAATTTTACAGAAGATAGAAGTTCTGATATTGCGTTGATTATCATGTCTAATGAATAAGTTTATGCCTTAATGATTGTCTTAGTTAAATTGTCCTAATTGAAAGACATTATGGTCTAAGGATGTGTTGTATGGGAAGAAACATGATAAAAGGGGAATCTTTTGGTAACTCTAGTTAATTCTAGGATCTGTAATTAATCTAGGAGGGGAGTACTATCATCTATCATGAGTATATTATCATCTATGAGTGGTACGGAATAAGATAATCAAAGTTTAATCATGTGTCTCACTTTCGGCCAGAACTGTTTCTGCGCTGACAGTCGGCAGTAAATAATTCATAACTAATTCATATGATATCAGAAAAATATAAAACTGGTGGGGTTAGAAACTAGACTCATAAGGGTACTCTCAGTAAAAATTTCAGAAGATAATCTTAACTGTACAGAGTCTGGGAGCCGCCGGAAGGGAACTATTGTACATAAGACAGTGAGCAAAAACTAAGTAAAAATACTAAGTACTTAAGTAAAACCACTTAATATGATGTGAAGATGGTATGACGTGTTAGTAACTATTACTAGACTACGTTCTTATGATTATCACAGTAAGGTTGGGTTATGGTTAATATGATAAATGGGGTAATACTTATGTCAAGAAAACCGTAACTGTGTATTTGAAGATAAAGCGTTTGTGTCGGTTTGAGGTTCCATTTGGAATCCAAATCATCTAGGACTCACTAATACCTTGTCTCTGATTTATATATTACGATAAGACCTGTAACAATTTCCATCTAGGGCTGAGCATGAACGTATGTATGGATTGTGTTATTCTCTTGTGTGACATTCCTATTTATACTCCGTATGAGAGTCTATTCCGGTGATTGATACCTTATATTGTTAGAGCGTTGCTACCTCTATTCCTTTGAAATATTATTCATCACGATTATTTGATTGATTCCTCCACTAGAGGTCTTTCGGGACTCTCTCCGGAAGTGGATTCATAGTATGCTCAAATTATGCCATTGCTTGATCTTGCGGGGTCACTAAACTCCTTTCACTTAGATGTCTGGAGCCATTTGAAATGATTATCATTCTCTCCTTACTCATATGTGTAGTAGGAACCTTATTGTTGTTTTCCCTACTTGCAAGTTGGAATTATTATCGACTAACCTTTCAGGTGTATAAATCCTTGGTTTAGTCCAGATGTTGCGGCATATTCATAAACCTTTGTTATTCTTATCCTATTCATACTGTTGTTTTAGTTCAGTGGGTTTTTACATCCTACTAAGTGTTTCTATGAAATACTCATGCATCCTCTGATGCAGGCGCAAATGGAATTTGAGATCAGGAAGTTGCAGTAGTGAAGCGGTTGCAGGAGCCGTGAAGATTTAGAGCTTTTTATTATTTGCTTTGTTTATTTGATGCTTATGACATTTAATGGCAATTGTGTGCCATAGATTTATAGGTTTATTTTATTTTGACTTTCTTAAATGGATTATCATTATTAAGTAAATTTCATTTCATAGTATTCATTAATGTTTGTATTTGTATTGCACTGATTATGGGCATGACCGATTACACATCCTTTTGAGATGATCGTAATTGGTGGTGAAATCGACTGTTCGGTCTCGCGCCCGAGATTCTCTACCTCCAAGTGTATATCATTGATTGGCTTCCGCACTCCGATCGAGGTATGGGATTCTGGGGCGTGACAGCGTGGTATCAGAGCCCTCAAACTCAGTCTAATACAGTACGGACATTGCTGAATTATGAAATGAAATAGTTGAACCTGATAGTAAGTAAAAGGGGTACCTAGTGGAACTTACTATGTGAGAGAAGATTCATAGATAGAACCTGAAACCTTATTTTAGAAGACTAATGATGACGTTTCTTGTGTAGGTTTAAATGGCTAGAACAAGAAGCGGTAGGATCTATGAGAAAGACAAGCAGGAAGCCGTTAGGCAGTGGCTTGAGGACTGGAAAAAGAAAGACATAGGGAGTGGAACCGAAGATGACCCATTACAGATTGACATAGAGGAAGTCCAGAACCCAGTGGCTGATGTAGAACTCTTGCCTATAGACGACCCAGAGTGGGATCCTTATTTGGACTATATGCCAGGAATGGAGATTGAAGGATATGAACAAGAAGAGATTGAAATAGCATTTTACGATGGATCTCCTTCTATATTTGTGATGGTAGAGGCCAAGATTGTGAGAAGGCACCCTGTCTATGTTCGGGCCAAGAATGATACTGCATTGTCTGACACTCTGTACCATATGTTTAAATCTTTGGGTTACAGATGGCCATACATGACGATGTGGGAAATTCTGTGGCATACGCATTTGAGGCTTGCACCAACTTGGTTAGCTTTAGACATACTGGATGATTACCTCTGAAGGCAAGAGCGTAGGAAGGATGGTTAAGAGAAAGAGTTAGGATAGTTTTTAGTTTCAAAAATCTTTTGTAATAAAAACCCTGATTTATAAGGGATCTCAGTGTAGGAATCTTCTTATTAATGAATAAAAGAATTATTTGCTTTAATGCTTGCCTTGTGATTGTTTCATTTTTGCATGTTTTGTGTTTTGTGTGAGCGATGCTAGGAGTCAAAGGAATGAGAGGTGAATTACAAATTGAGCTATATGTAAGATTTCTAATTCATCTCCTTTCTTTGACTGTAGATACGCGAGAATGGTGAACTCTGGAAATCGTGGACGTCGAACCAATGCGAGATGAGGGAGCCAGTCAGAATATGTCTGATATGGTTAGGCAATTGGCGGCTGAATTGTGAAATGGTGGAAGTAGTAATAGTAATGCTAAGGCGCCCACACTTGAACGATTTAAGAGGGCTGGACCTCAGTTTTCTGGTGAGGATGACCCAGAAAAGGCTGAGCGTTGGTTAGTTGAAGTGGAGCGGCTGTTCAAGGGTATGAAGGTACCTGAGGCTGATCGGGTGATTTATGCTACCTTCCTGTTTGTTGGTGAGGCGGTATTTTGGTGGGAGTCCGCCGAGCGCAACAATTTTACTGCGAATCAGGAGATTTCTTGGGAAGAATTTAAGGAGGTGTTCAACGTCAAGTACTTTCCTTCCCATATTCAGCGACGCAAGGAGAAAGAATTCTTGGAGTTAGTGCAAGGATCGTTGACTGTGCTTCAGTATGAGACGAAGTTTGAACAACTTCAACGATTTGCTACTAATGCTTGCCCTAATGAATTGATTAAAGCGTAACGTTTTGTGGATGGGATGAAGGACGGCATAAGGTCGAGGGTGTTAGTTTCTCAACCAACGACTGTAGCAAAGGCGGTCGAGCTAGCTTCCATTTTGGAGGATGATTTTAAAAGAACCTTGGAGAGGAGGACCAATCAGGTCAAAACTCAGGAGAATAAACTGAAACGTTCTGGGGAGAAGCGTTTTAACAATAATGTTAATCGGGGGAATCAGCGACCATTTAAGCAGCAAAGGCAGCAGCAACAGAACCGGATGAACGGTGCACCACGTCAACAGTTTCGAGGCAATGACAGTGGTAATATGAATGGAGGTCGTTGCAGGATTTGTGGACAGGATTCGCATAAAGGAAAGCCGTGCCCTACGGATCCCCGAAGATGCTACGTGTGCAATGAGGTTGGGCATATCTCTCCTAATTGCCCTAATCGTGAAAAGAAGACCGGGGCTGATATGAATAAGAAGACTCAGGCAAGAATTTTTGCTCTGTCATCCGAAGATGCGCGTGGTTCAGATGAGGTTATTGAAGGTACTCTTCTTATCCTCAATCGTTTTGCTAGAGTGTTAATTGACCCGGGAGCGTCGCGATCTTTTATTTCTTCGGTGTTTGCTTTAAGTCTAGATAAGTCATTGTCTAGACTGAGTGATGATTTGGTGATTTCTACTCCTATGGGAGATTCGGTTATAGCAACCGAATATATTGCAAACTCTCCTGTGCTGATAGAAGATAGAATTTTGCTTGCTAATCTTGTGCTGATTGATATGTGTGATTTTGATGTAATCTTGGGAATGGATTGGTTATCAAAATATAATGCACTAGTGGATTGTACTAAAAAGAGAGTTTATTTTAAAATTCCTGGAGAGAAAGAACTATTGTTTCAGGGAATCCGGGATAGAAAAGGAGATTGTTTGATATCGGCTGTTAAAGCTCAGAAATTGTTGGCTAAAGGTTGTAGAGCCTATTTAGCTAATGTGACACCTGTTGAGATGCCTACCCCGAGAGTTGAGGATATTGAGGTAGTGAGGGATTTTCCCGAAGTCTTTCCTGATGAGTTACCTGGTTTGCCACCAAAGAGAGAAATTGATTTTTCGATTGAATTGATACCGGGAACAGCACCTATTTCAAAAGCACCATATAGAATGGCGCCGGCTGAGTTGAAAGAATTGAAGGTGCAGTTACAAGAGTTGTTGGATAAGAGGTTCATACGGCCTAGTGTTTCCCCTTGGGGCGCACCAGTATTATTTGTAAAGAAGAAAGATGGGTCGATGAGATTGTGTATCGACTATCGTATGCTGAACCAAGTCACGGTGAAGAATAAATATCCTTTGCCTAGAATAGATGATTTGTTTGATCAGTTGCAATCAGCAAAAGTATTTTCGAGGATTGATTTGAGATCTGGATACCATCAGTTAAGGATCAGGGAGGAGGATATATCCAAGACAGCATTCAGGACCAGGTATGGACACTACGAATTCCTGGTGATGCCTTTTGGTTTGACTAATGCGCCAGCAGCATTTATGGACATGATGAACAGAATTTTTGTGGACTTATTGGACCGAATTGTGATAGTCTTTGTGGACGATATTCTGGTGTATTCAGCAAGTTGGGAAGAACACAGAACTCACTTGACTCTTGTGTTACAGATATTGAAGGATAATCAATTATATGCTAAGCTGAATAAGTGTGAATTTTGGTTGAACAAGGTGAATTTTCTTGGACATGTCATATCAGAAGATGGAGTATCAGTCGATCCAACGAAGGTAGAGGCAGTGTTAGAATGGGAACAACCAAAGAATGTGACGGAGATTCGAAGTTTCTTGGGATTGGCAGGTTACTATAGAAGATTCATTGAAGGATTTTCAAGCCTAGCTTTGCCAATGACGAAGTTGACCAGAAAGGGAGTAAAGTTTATATGGAACGATGAATGTGATAAAAGTTTCAAGGAATTGAAGAAGAGATTAACATCGGCACCGATCTTGACTTTACCGTCGGGAACTGGAGGATTCGTTATATACAGTGATGCTTCGAAGAGTGGACTCGGGTGTGTACTAATGCAACACGGACATGTTGTGGCGTATGCGTCGAGGCAATTGAAAATTCATGAGCAGAATTACCCAACACATGACCTGGAATTAGCAGCAGTAGTTTTTGCTTTAAAGATTTGGAGACATTATTTGTATGGAGAAACTTTTGAAGTATACACAGATCACAAAAGTTTGAAGTATATCTTTTCCCAGAAGGATCTAAATATGAGACAGAGAAGATGGCTAGAATACTTGAAGGATTATGATTTTTCCATTCATTACCATCCAGGCAAGGCGAATGTGGTAGCAGATGCATTAAGCAGAAAGACTGGGATAGTTGCTCACTTGTTAGTACAAGAGTGGAAACTGATGCAGAAAATGGGAGAATATCATTTGGAATGGCCGAATTCAAGGAGGATATCATTCATTGGGAATCTTTCTATAAGATCAGTGGTGGTTGATAAAATCCTTGAAGCGCAAAAAGAGAACCCGCAGATACAGAAATTATTGGACAGGATGGATTTTGAAAAAGGAGCAGACGGAAGTATTCGATTCCGAGGAAGATTGATAGTACCTAAAAACATGGAATTAAGACAGGAAATTCTGCGTGAAGCACATCACTCTCAGTTTAACATTCATCCTGGAGGTACGAAGATGTATCAAGATTTAAAGAGGACAGTTTGGTGGAATGGGATGAAAAGAGATATTGGCAAGTTTGTATCTAGATGCTTGACTTGTCAACAAGTAAAAGCTGAACATCAAAGACCAGCGGGAATGATGCAACCATTGGAGATTCCACAGTGGAAATGGGAGCATGTGACGATGGATATTGTTGTGGCATTGCCAAAGACTCAGAGACAACGAGATGCGATTTGGGTTATATTGGATCGACTCACAAAGTCAGCACACTTTCTTCCGATTAGATGGAAACAAAACCCGGAAAGCTTGGCAGAATTATACATAAGAGAAATTGTTAGACTACACGGTACGCCGTTATCTATTGTGTCTGACCGAGACCCTCGTTTTACATCGAGAACATGGAAGAGTATACAAGAGGCATTGGGAACCAAGTTAAATTTTAGTACAACATTTCATCCACAGAGTGATGGACAATCAGAACGTACGATTCAAACCTTGGAGGACATGCTAAGAGCCTGTGCGATTGACTGGAAAGGTAATTGGGATGATCATTTACCATTGATAGAGTTTGCTTATAATAACAGTTATCATTCGAGTATCGGAATGGCACCATTTGAAGCACTATATGGAAGACCATGTAGATCCCCTACATGTTGGACAGACGTTGGAGAGAACCAAGTGCTGAGATCAGAATTAGTGCAATACTGTGCAGAAAAGGTAAGACAGATCAGACAGAGATTACAAACGGCTCAGAGTCGCCAAAAGAACTACGCTGACAACAGGTGAAGAGAGTTAGAATTTCAAGTAGGAGACCATGTATTTCTGAAAGTATCACCTTCAAAAGGAATTATGAGGTTTGGTAAGAAAGGAAAGCTGAGTCCGAGGTTTGTTGGACCATTTGAAATTTTGGAGCGAGTTGGGCCACTTGCATATCGGTTGGCGTTACCGGCACAATTGGATGAAGTACATAATACTTTCCATATTTCTATGCTGAGGAAATATGTGCCAGACTCATCACATGTTTTGGATTTCACAACGATGGAGTTAGAAGCAGATTTGACATTTCCGGTAAAACCTGTGAAGATATTGGACCGAAAGGATCAAGTACTTAGAAGAAAGACTATTCCTTTGGTGAAAGTTTTGTGGCAAAACCAGTTGGCTGAGGAAATGACTTGGGAAACGGAAAGAGAGATGAGGAAATCCTACCCTTACCTTTTTGAAGATTGAGAGTCGGCATTTCGAGGACGAAATGTTCTTTTTAGGAGGGGAGGATGTAACATCCGGAAAATTAGTAAGTATCTTAAAACTGAAATTTAACCCTCTTAACGTTTGAATTGATCATATTGTGCCATGTGCAAATTTAAGTTGGTGAGAAGAGCTTTTCAACGCCACCAATTTTGTGTGATTTGGAGTTCGGGGTAAAAAGATAAGGGAAATTGAATAAATACACCCGCAGATGCGATCGATCGCACTAAAACGATCGATCGGCATATGGAACACGATCGATCGGCTTCGATCGGCTACGATCGGTGCCATCGCGCAGTTGGTAAACAGCGCAGGACGATCGATCGCCGTATTGGACGATCGATCGCCAATTGCAGTTTGGCGAAATCCTAACTTATTTTGAGACGGATTTGATTGGGAAAGAGGCCATATCCTAACCAGACTTGTATTGCACGTTCCTAGGGTGATTTAGGGACTCTTCCATTGGTGGAAAGTGTCCAAGATATGGTAGAATTGGTTAGGGCAAAGATCTTCTAAAACTCTATATAAACCCATAGAGACTAGGCTTGTGCTTTTGAAAACTAAACCCTAGAACGTCCAGAGGCTTTTCTCATCTCCTTCCCACGTTCATCCCTCTCTTAGAAGACCTCTTCTAGTGGGAATTGCTCAAGAGCTTGGATCGGGAGCTTTGAAGGAAGCGGAGGAGACGAACATCGCGTAGAAAGGCGACGTCTTTTGGTGATAAAGAGTAGGATGGTTTTTCCCTCTCTTCTTATTCTTTTCTCACATCATATGATGAGTGTTCTTACTGATTTCCTTGGAGTATTGCTTTGAATCTTGCGGGATTAATGATTTATGTCTTGTTTTCCATAAGTATTGCGATACATGCATATATGCCTTCATGCTTCATGTCTAGATGGTAAATCACATCAAAGTTGGATGCTTTATTAATTTTACAGAAGATAGAAGTTCTGATATTGCGTTGATTATCATGTCTAATGAATAAGTTTATGCCTTAATGATTGTCTTACTTAAATTGTCTTAATTGAAAGACATTATGGTCTAAGGATGTGTTGTATGGGAAGAAACATGATAAAAGGGGAATCTTTTGGTAACTCTAGTTAATTCTAGGATCTGTAATTAATCTAGGAGGGGAGTACTATCATCTATCATGAGTATATTATCATCTATGAGTGGTACGGAATAAGATAATCAAAGTTTAATCATGTGTCTCACTTTCGGCCAGAACTGTTTCTGCGCTGACAGTCGGCAGTAAATAATTCATAACTAATTCATATGATATCAAAAAAATATAAAACTTGTGGGGTTAGAAACTAGACGCATAAGGTTACTCGCAGTAAAAATTTCAGAAGATAATATTAACTGTACAGAGTCTGGGAGCCGCCGGAAGGGAACTATTGTACATAAGACAGTGAGCAAAAACTAAGTGAAAATACTAAGTACTTAAGTAAAACCACTTAATATGATGTGAAGATGGTATGACGTGTTAGTAACTATTACTAGACTACGTTCTTATGATTATCACAGTAAGGTTGGGTTATGGTTAATATGATAAATGGGGTAATACTTATGTCAAGAAAACCGTAACTGTGTATTTGAAGATAAAGCGTTTGTGTCGGTTTGAGGTTCCATTTGGAATCCAAATCATCTAGGACTCACTAATACCTTGTCTCTGATTTATATATTACGATAAGACCTATAAGAATTTCCATCTAGGGCTGAGCATGAACGTATGTATGGATTGTGTTATTCTCTTGTGTGACATTCCTATTTATACTCCGTATGAGAGTCTATTCCGGTGATTGATACCTTATATTGTTAGAGCGTTGCTACCTCTATTCCTTTGAAATATTATTCATCACGATTATTTGATTGATTCCTCCACTAGAGGTCTTGCGGGACTCTCTCCGGAAGTGGATTCATAGTATGCTCAAATTATGCCATTGCTTGATCTTGCGGGGTCACTAATATTTATGGGATTGCGGTTCCATACTGCCCGAAAGGAGGCAACATACGTACGTTAGATTGTTGACATTACGGAAGCTCTTCAGTCTCCGCCCATCGTGTCCGTAAGCACTGGTGGGGCCAGCATCCTAGACGCATGGCAGGGTTCCAAAAAGAGGACCCCTAGGGTGGTTCTGGTATAGTCACTTGCGGGTGATCGGTTCAGCGAGCAGAAATTGTAAACTCCTTTCACTTAGATGTCTGGAGCCATTTGAAATGATTATCATTCTCTCCTTACTCATATGTGTAGTAGGAGCCTTATTGTTGTTTTCCCTACTTACAAGTTGGAATTATTATCGACTAACCTTTCAGGTGTATAAATCCTTGGTTTAGTCCAGATGTTGCGGCATATTCATAAACCTTTGTTATTCTTATCCTATTCATACTGTTGTTTTAGTTCAGTGGGTTTTTACATCCTACTAAGTGTTTCTATGAAATACTCATGCATCCTCTGATGCAGGCGCAAATGGAATTTGAGATCAGGAAGTTGCAGTAGTGAAGCGGTTGCAGGAGCCGTGAAGATTTAGAGCTTTTTATTATTTGCTTTGCTTATTTGATGCTTATGACATTTAATGGCAATTGTGTGTCATAGATTTATAGGTTTATTTTATTTTGACTTTCTTAAATGGATTATCATTATTAAGTAAATTTCATTTCATAGTATTCATTAATGTTTGTATTTGTATTGCACTGATTATGGGCATGACCGATTACACATCCTTTTGAGATGATCGTAATTGGTGGTGAAATCGACTGTTCGGTCTCGCGCCCGAGATTCTCTACCTCCAAGTGTATATCATTGATTGGCTTCCGCACTCCGATCGAGGTATGGGATTCTGGGGCGTGACATTGTCGATTCAAAATAATTTTCTTTTATCATCTACAAAAAATGAATAATAAACAACTATCCTCACCCATCAAGAGGTGTTAACCCAATGTCAATGAAATGCTCATGACCCAAATAGAAGGGGCAGCGCAACCGGCCTCTTAGAAAATCACAACCCGTCACCAATCCCCTTGGGCACCGACAACACGCAACAGTATAAATTGATGACATAATTTCACGTTCATCGAGGGTTCGAACTTAGGACCTTCGCTTGAGGAGGTATGTTGTGGCCGTTACAACAACAACATTTTGGCTAATGTTAGTGAAATATTCTCTTGCCACAAATACTATCATCCATTCCTAGTCCATGATGACATGCCAAAATAAAAGGAAAATGACAAGACTATATCGAAAAGTTCGCCTACTTTCACTCATGGAAAGTTGCATCAGTGATATATTGATATCGGGCATAACCGATAAAATAATATTGTGTAATCTCGATTTTGACAGTTTTTTAAAATATCGCTGATATATCGGTAGTACGTAACCGATATATCGGACGGTACTTTTTAAAAAATATTTTATTTTTTAAAAAAATTTAAAAATATTTTTTAAAAAAAATAAAAAAATAATTTTCCCATTTGTTTCCCTATGCCAAGTGAAAGGATACGGGTTTAAAACACAAACATATTTTTTGAATTATATACGCATTTTTGTGTATATTTTTAATATTTATTTTTTAAATTAGTATCACTAATTTTAGAAGTTATGTTCTGAAAATACATGGTAAAAACTAGTTTTAGACCACCGATATTTTTTTACACAATATCTACGATATATCTCCGTTATTTTATCACTTTAGTCGACATTCATTGCTTTCACATCTAATAAAAATCAAAGTATGGGACATGTGAGAGGCCTACTTTTTTTATTATTTTATTATTAAGGGTGTCAGAGTCCTTTGGACCCAAATAGAAAGTGTAGGGAAACCGGCCTCCGCCAATCCAACCCGACTAGAAGGAGTAGGGCAACCGACCTCTGGCCAGTGGCCAATCCCCTTGTATGCATACATGGCTCACACATCAGACTTTTAAAAGTGAGGCCTAGCTGAAAGATGAAAAATCGTCAAGGTGAAAGAAGTATAAAAATTTTTAGTTTGAAAATTTTTCAGGCTTGAAACGTAATTTTAGAGTGTATTTATTTTAAATTATCTAAACATATTTCAGTTTTTTACAAAAATTTTGTACTTCTTTCACCTTGACGATTTTTCATCTTTCAGCAAACAAACACACCCTAAATAATCACTCAGAGTGCATGGAAAGGAATATGGATAGATTTCAGGGTCCAGGATATTGTGTTTCTTGTCATGGAAAAAAGAAAGATTTGTATTTCTTAGAACATCCAGTATCCATACAATTTCCACCTAAAAGATACCAAGAAATCTGACAGATTCTGCACAACAAATTGCATAGTTCCAAATGTTTTGTTTCTCTTTCTTAGCCAGACCCAGTTATTAATTAGGATCTGCCATTGAATACTCCGATTTAGGGGTATCTATTTTGACCAACATTCTACATTTAGCTCTTCTTTGTTAGATTAGATAGATGATGATCATCTGTTGGTCTCCTTGATCATTTATCTGAACTCCATTCTGTTTCTCCTCGGCAAGACCACGACGATGCCAATGGAGGGGCTCGTCAAGTGCTCTGCAAACTACGTTCCCATATCCCCCATCACTTTCCTGGAGCGATCAGCTCTTGTGTACAGAGACAGGACGTCTGTGGTTCATGGCTCTGTGCGGTAGACTTGGAAGGAGACTCACCAGAGGTGTCTCCGTCTAGCTTCTGCTCTCACCAGTCTTGGAATCTCCCCTGGCGATGTGGTAATGCTTCTGAACTTCTCTTGCAAGTATAATCTTGGTTTGGGTCTTCTTTGTTTGAGGGGTTCTTGGCTAGTGTTTACTGATCGGGGAGATAGTTGAATAGATTGATTAATGAAAAATTAGTTTTTGATTTCTTTAGGAAGTTAGTTCTTTCTTTGATGTTCTCTTTATGTAAAATTGGCCTATGTAAACAAGATAAGAGTAAACGCATATATTTCTGCGGTTTTCTTTTGGGTAAGCTCTGCAATATGATGCTAATGATGAGCAATTCTGGCTTTAGTTGAATCCATTTTTCTGATTTGGATTTTTTTTGTTTTGGGTGGAGATTCAGATAAATGCTTTTCCAGTAGGAGACTTGTCTTGAAAGATGATAGGAACTGATCCAAGGTTTCTTGCTTTTTTGTGGTTCTTATGGATAAGTTAAGCTGTGGCTTGATTGATTTCTTTCTAGTGTTGCTATTGACGCTTTTGGAAACTTTGTTGAAATGCAATCTTGCTTAAACTCCTTAGAGTTGACTTTTGTTGGAGCCTTTGTTTCAGCTCTTGAACTAATAAAGTTTCTCTGACTTTTTACTAGTGGCTTGGTCAAATGGGACAACATCATTGAAAAATACACTTCCCTGGCAATGTGTCACTCATTTCTCTAAATTTAGCTACTTTTAGTACACCATACTTGTTTTTTTTCTGGCAATGTACTCCATACTTTAAAAACACATTGTTGATTGCGCCATTTTTTTGGGTGTCATAATTCAAAGGTACCAAATATATCAGCTGGATCACATTTGAAAAAGGACAGTGATAGCCCTACATCACTTTTCCTACACATTTCTATACACAGCTGATGTGTATGGAAATGAGTGGGTGAAGTGATGTCCCCACATCATGTCCCCACATCACTTCACCCACTTATTTCCATACACATCAGCTGTGTATGGAAATGTGTAGGAAAAGTGATGTACATATATCATTTTCCTTTGAAAAAATCTTTTTTTCTTCTGTTGCATATATTAGTAACTTAGTGATGTGATAGACCACCGGGGATGATTACAAAATCTTAACTTGCTTTTTTAGCAAATTCAAACGGCGGAATTATTTTCTTTGAATAATCATATTAGTTACATTAGAATCTCTTTAGAGCAATGGAAATAGCCAAATTGAAAATCGGTTTCTTCTCTTAATTTCCTATAATTGTATAACTATTGTCCCCGCCTGCAAACTCCAAGAGCTACATGTCAAGATTACCAATGTAGTTTTTTCCTGTAAAACTGCAAACAGGTAAAACAGTTGTCTTTTGATATTGAATTCCTGTATATGTTGTGAGGTTATTAACTTAGTTGTTATTTCCTGCTATTTTTTCTTTCGTTATTTCCCATTGGGGCAGTAGGATATTTACCATATGCGCTGATTATGTGATCAGGTTGCCGCACTGGCTCCAAACATCCCAGCGATGTATGAGCTCCATTTTGGTGTCCCAATGGCGGGGGCAGTTCTTTGTACACTCAACATTCGCCACGATTCAGCCATGGTGTCGGTGCTTTTAAGACACTCTGAAGCCAAGTTGATCTTTGTAGACTACCAATTCCTTGATATTGCTCGTGGTGCCTTGAAACTTCTTGCTGAGAAGAAAGAAAAACTGCCTACCTTGATCCCTATTGCAGAATCCTCAAGCTCAACATTTGCTGCTATTTATACTTTTGAATATGAATCTCTTTTGAGGACAGGCCAAGCTGAATATGAAGTGAGATGGCCAAGTGATGAACTTGAACCGATATCACTAAATTATACATCTGGTACAACATCAAGCCCCAAGGGAGTTGTTTACAGTCATAGAGGAGCTTTTCTGAATTCCTTAGCAGCCGTTCTTCTAAATGAAATGCGCTCAATGCCTGTTTATCTATGGACTGTTCCCATGTTTCATTGTAACGGTTGGAACCTTACCTGGGGCATAGCTGCACAAGGTGGTACCAACGTTTGCCTAAGGAATGTAACCGCAAAGGACATTTTTGAAGCTATTGCTCTGCACAAGGTGACGCACATGGGCGGTACCCCCACTGTGTTAAACATGATTGTAAATGCACCTGATGGTGTCAATAAGCCACTTCCCGGCACGGTGAATGTAATGGTTGGTGGGGCTCCGCCTCCTCCCCAAGTTTTACAAAGCATTGAAGGTCTTGGCTTCAATGTTACACATTCTTATGGGCTCACTGAAACCTATGGCCCTGGAACAATCTGTACATGGCAGCCTGAGTGGGACTCATTGCCTCTTGATAAAAGAATGAAAATCAAGTCAAGGCAAGGTGTTCATCATCTTGGGATGGCTGAGTTGGATGTCAAAGATCCTGTGACCATGAAGAGTGTTCCACCTGATGCAAAGACCTTGGGGGAGGTGATGTTTAGAGGCAACACTGTGATGAATGGATACCTGAAAATTTTGAAGGCAACTGAAGAAGCTTTTGCTGGCGGTTGGTTTCGGTCCGGAGACCTTGGAGTTAAGCATTCTGATGGGTATATTGAGCTGAAAGATCGATCTAAGGACATTATAATTTCTGGTGGGGAGAATGTCAGCACAATTGAGGTAGAATCTGTTTTATTTAGTCATGCTGCAATATTGGAGGCAGCTGTTGTTGGACGGCCAGATGAGCGTTGGGGGGAGACAGTTTGTGCATTTGTGAAGCTGAAGCAAGGCCATGAAGCAAGTGCTGAAGAGATCATCCGTTTCTGCCGGTCCAGGCTGCCACACTATATGGCTCCTAGGACTGTCATTTTTGAGGATTTGCCTAAGACTTCAACAGGAAAGACACAGAAGTTTATACTCAAGAAGAGGGTAAAAGCCCTGGGCAGTCTTACTAAAAGAACTGTCAGCAAGCTCTGAAGCATGTATCAAAATAATGGTTATGTAATGCTGATTTTTTGTGTAAATTGTTTTTGCAGCCACTTGCTACTTCAACTGTGGGAAGTTCAAGTGGCTATGACCAGAACTGCATTAAATATTTTGTTTTCATTGGTTGTTAAATGTCATTTAGAAGGCCACTAGGCCCCACCATACAATATCCCAGGTTTCTGCATCTTTTGTTTTCATTGGAGTGGCTATGACCACTCCGGCCTTGGTATCAAATACTCCCCCAGTCCTGTTTTAATAGTTCCATCTGGAAAATAGGTGATGTATATTGAATGGTAGAAAAAACAAGCTAAGAGACTCTTCAGGGAGAAGAATTGTTGATTTTTATTAAATTGTGGAAACCATAGCTAAGAAACTCTGTCAGGAGAAAGAAAAGATTAAGGGGCCTTTTGGGGCGTGAAAAAAAGCAAAACATCCACAGTGGATGTTTGACTTTCACTATTTATTTCCTGTTTTTTTCACTTTCAGTGTGAAACACGTCCCGAGGAGTTTCAGCTGAAAGTGAAAAAAACATGAAATAGATTAAAAAGAAAAACACGCAATACCCAAATTAATTAAAAAGAGAGGTAATAGATTGCAAACGATGGGGAAGGATGGCCTTTCTATGTTGGCGAGAAATTCACGTGTCACTCTTTACCTCTTCACTGTGACTCCTACAAAGACAAGAAAACTAAGGGGGCATTTGGAAGCTGATAGGTGAAAGGTGAAAATTTATGTCAGCCTGAAAATAATCAAGGGTGTTTTTTCCTGATTGGTGACACTCGTTTGGAAGCTGAAAATAATTCGGCGTCAGGGTGAAAATTTTCACGCCTAATTTGTGAAAGGTGAAATATGTTTGGGAACTGAAAATAAGTCACGCTGATAGGAATATTCGTCAGCATATCGAGTAATTTGATACACTATAGTACTGCATATCGAGTAACTGGTTACACTATAGTACTGCATATCGAGTAATTTGATACACTATAGTACTGCATATCGAGTAACTGGATACACTATACTGCATATCGAGTAATTGGATACACTATAGTACTGCATATCGAGTAACTGGTTACACTATAGTACTGCATATCGAGTAATTTGATACACTATAGTACTGCATATCGAGTAATTGGTTACACTATACTGCATATCGAGTAATTTGATACACTATAGTACTGCATATCGAGTAATTTGATACACTATAGTACTGCATATCGAGTAACTGGTTACACTATAGTACTGCATATCGAGTAATTTGATACACTATAGTACTATAGTACTGCATATCGAGTAATTAGATACACTATAGTACTGCATATCGAGTAATCGATTACGCGATAACTTTTTTAATGGGCAAACTTCACCGATGCATATCTTACTCATTTCTAATCCGTTTTGGCCCATTTTTTTTTCATTCTTCCTCATTTTTAGTGTTCTTTCTTATAACGATGAAAAAATGTCCAAAACGAACTAAAAATGAGGGAGATATGACGGGGAGGGGGGGGTCCCTCGGCTTAACGGTGCGGCAGCGGAGGTGTCGGGGCAAATTCCGGGGTGATCATCTTTGGACGACCTGAGCAGTTGCCTGGGAGGGGTGGGCACGGGTTCTCTCGGCTCAACGGGGCGACGGCGTCGACGGGGGGGGGGGGGGGGGCTCAACGAGCGGCGGGACGAATCTCCTGGCTCAACGGATAGGGGGCATAGATTCTCCTGGCTCAACGGGGCACCGTCGAGGTGGGGGTACTCACCAGGGGGGACGAATCTCTGAGCGAGAGTTGGTTTTTTTCGTTGAAGAGACGAGAGGATCAATTCGTCAGCCTGATTCTCACTCGGTGAGAATCAGCCTTTCAGGGTGAAAGGTGGGTGAAAGGTGAAAAATTGTCACCTTTCACCTTTCAGGGCTGATTTTTAGCCTTTCAGCAAACAAACACTTTTCAGGCCTGAAAGGTGAAAGAGTGAAAATTTTCACCTATCACTGTCACCGACCATTTTTCACCCTTTCAGCAAACAAACACTTTTCACCCTGAAAGGTGACAATTTTCACCTTTCAGGGCTGAAATATTTAATTTTTCAGCTTTCCAAACGCACCCTAAATATTCCTACAAAGAAAAATCTAAACTAATTAGAACTAAATCAAACCATCACCAAGTCCCCGCCAACGGCGCCAATAGATTTATATGATTTTTTACTTACTTACTTGCAATCGCACGAGACTACGTATAGGTTAGTGGAAACGAGGTCGAACCCAAAGGACTTGGTCTGAAATTTAACTTAATTCTAAGATTTTGCGTAACAAGTTCTAACATGATGAAATGTTCTAATTTTTAATTAAATAAAGCAAGAAAATTTATGCGAATAAAATAATCTAATGAGAAGTATATTAAGACTTCAAATCCACCGTAACAAAATAGTTATCCTCTCCGTTAAGCTTGTACAATTTTAATTGATAAATTATACGTGCCCTCTCGAAGTCACACACAATTGGGAAACATGTGCAATCCTCTCGAACATATAACTAAACAATTAAATCTAATAATTAAATCTCCCTCTCCCGAGCAAAGATCAACCATAAAAATACAACCTTTATTCAAATTAATATCTCGGAAGTTACTAAGATCTCTCGAACGTTAGCAATCCCTCAGTTTCATTTCCTTAATAATTAACTCTACCATCTCTCGATATGTAGAACAATTATAGCAAAATTTTAATAAGCATATGGAATAAAATCGTCTATTTTAGAATTGCAAATAAAATCATAAGTCATACACAATTCAGCCGGGCTTCATCTAGTATTAGTACAGATAAAATTTAGCTACACATGGGAATAAGGGAAGAAAAGACCTCTCTTGATCGGGAATTCATTGGCGTCTTCAATTTAAACACTGTTCTCTGCAGCAGAACAGTACACGACCAGCAGCTTTCTCAGCGAGCAGCACTTCTGTCTCAAATCTGTCAGTTCGACTCTCGTCTGCAACAGTTCTGATTGTTCTGTCGAGCCTGATCAGTTCAGCACTTCTCTCTTCTCGCCGTGTACGAACTGCACCATCGAGTTCCTCTCGTCCTCGCTCGCTGGCGACAGTTCAAGTTGATCGGCCTCTCTCTAACTCGACCAGCCAGAACCTCCCAACATTGTTCTCGTCTGCTCTGTTTTATAGTTTTATAAGGTGCAAACACAGTCCCTTTCTTCTCCCAAATCAGACAATCCTTCCATATCAATCTCGAATGTAACATCAACTTCCAATTGCCGACTTCAATTCTTCCTAAACCCAACAGATTGCAGCCCGAATTTCCTTCAATCCCCGTCCAATTTGCAGTAAAAATCCCATTTTTAACTTCTCAAAATAGAGCTGAAATCATCCAGTTGTGAAACCTTCCCCTCTGAGACAAATCAAACCTTTTTTTTAATTCTGCAATCGAAACGAGATTTGCAGCTTACCATTTTCGAACGAATTTGCAACTGAAGCTTTAATCTTTCCCGATTCGGCTTTGTCGCACACGATCTTTCCAAATCCCCCACCTTTCCTTCTTCTGTTGCTTTCTCGCCGCCGTCCGTTTCGCCGTCGTTCATCTCGCCCATGGCTGCTCTCAATCCACCCCCCGAACTCGAGCCCAGCCGTCGAGCTTCTCTCCGCCAAGACCCATCACCGGCTGCTGACCTCTTCCCCATCGCAGGCGCTCGACTCCTCGCCCATCGCTCGAGCAGAGAGCTCGAGCTCTGTTATGGGTGAAACACCCGAGCCATCGGCTCGGGTCTTCTCTCCTTTTTTTTCTTTTTTTTTTTCCGACCGAACCGACCACTGAACCGGTCGGTGCAGCTCTTATTCATTTTTTTTTTCTTTTCATTTGACTGAACCCGTCGTAGCAACCTCGTCAGTCATATCTTTGATCTTTTCACAGAACTCATCTGACATGCGTTCACTTTTGTGATCTGAAACTTAGACCTACAAAAATAAAGTTAAATATAACTTAAACCCATAATAAAATGTAAATCCATTAAATCTAATTACTGCATCTAAATAACTCAATTAAGCGTATTTATTTATTAAACTCATAATTGTTAACTTAACAATGATAAACATTAATTATCCTTATTTTAATTAAAATTACGATTAACATATAGGCAGAAAGGCATATAAAAATGTAAATATTTTTTAAATATTAAATAGCACCAAACCTATATTTTGTTAGTCCTCGAGCAAAACAAAACAACATAAATCTAACTAATCCACTTTCGCAGGAAATTGCGATTGCATTTAGCGTATGCAACAAGTCTTTTAAACCCTCATGTGTCCCTAGTTGGAAGAGTGAAGTCTCGTGAGGGTTTGCAGCCATGCTAACCACAAACATGTATTTATGGAATTAACCTAATTCAACTATGTGCAAACAAAATCAAAATAAACACTCCAAAACACACAGTCCTAGTATCCCTTCAAATACATATTGCAATGCTTAAGAAAACCAACAACACACACTTGCATTTATAATCAACTGAAATATAGAAGCCCTTAAGTAAGTGGTTTTATTCTACACCTTCATCTTGAAAATTTCTGCTCAATATGATATAGTATGATACTTTAAATAATAAAAGTGTAGAATATTGTAGCAATAAACCCTAAATTTCTATTTTGAACATATCTAGTGTGACCCATCAGTCAAAGAACATCAGAATCTATATAGTCATCTTAATCTTTAGGTTCATGATAGCATAAATGCCTATGCGCCTCCTTGGGGTCCAACATTCTAGATTTGAGAGGATAATACACCATAGACTTTTTTTTTTCAATAGAACTGTGCAATGCCTAACTTCAAGATGCTTAGGTTTAACAATGACTCAGGCCAATGACTCCCAACCAGTTGGCTTAGGGCATTAGGTTTCAAGTATAGACCGCTTCGGACCTGAGCATCAGTCAAAGTTAATCCTATAAGTCAAGTAGTCCTGTATTTTTTCTATTTTATTTTTTTCTCATATTGATTTTTTCAGCATATATATTTTCATTAATATTTATTTTGTCCAGGTTGTATTATACTCTCAACCTATTTCCGGTCTAAGCCCCTGCCATATTGCTAAGTAAATGGTCTATCATGATCATTTAAGCTCAACAATAACCATGTATCATTTAATGACTTCGACCAAAGTTATCCCACTGCAGATTAGTAATCAACAAATTTCTAGAGGGGATTACTTTATGTAACTAGTGTGTGTGAGTGAGTTTTATTAGCTCAAGCACTTGATCCAAGAGGACTGTAACAGAATGCTATTTCTCAGTTAAGTGTATCTATCCTCTAGTATACTTACTCACAATTCTAATGTCAATTAATCTCTTAAAAATTGAAGTACGCATCACAAAGGGATAAACTACCAAAACTTAAGAAAAATACTAACTGTTGCCTAAAACTTAGTAAATATTTTTTTTTCAATTTTTTTTTCTTTTTTTATATAAGAAACAGATGACAATGAAACAAATGAACACTACTTTTGTACACCCCCAAACCTAAACTAAACATTGCCCTCAATGTTTACCAAAATGATACTATAATGATTAGAAAAAGAAAAAGAGTGTAAGGAAAGAAAGCACTTGAATGGAAAGCCTCGTGGAAAATATAGAGCATGAAACACATAAGCTAAGTTTGAAGAGTGAATATAAAGAAGGAAAAATGAAATACACCCTCAAACCTAGACTGCAGCATCCCCATACAGGTAATACAAAACCTACAATAACAAAAATAAATAAAAAACAAACAAGCAAATAAAATTTGGGTTGCCTCCCAAGAGCGCTATGTTATATTCCGGCAATGGGAGTTTTGTAAGCAGTCCTGTAAGCTCACAAAGCATCATTTAAGCGTAAGGACCAATCTTTCCTATCGGGTCTGACAGTTTTCTCAATAATCTTTTTGATTTCCCGATTAGACAATTCCACTTGGCTACTTTTTCGGTGATGATATAGAGTGGCAACCTTATGGGTAACATAGTACTTTCTCAGCAAGGTTTCAAAAGATCTATTACAAAAGTGAGTGCCTCCATCACTGATTATTGCTCTTGGGATCCTGAAACGACAAAATATGTGGTCTTTCAGAAATTTCACCACAACCTTATGATCATTTGTCTTAGTGGAAATTGCTTCAATCCATTTAGAAACATAATCCACTGTAACTAGAATGTAAAGGTGACCAAAGAATTGTAGGAAGGGTCCCATGAAATCAATTCCCCAAACATCAAACATTTCAACCACAAGAATGGGTTGGAGGGGCAATATATCTTATCAAGAGATAGATCCTAACCGTTGACATCTATCACAAGATTTGCAGAACTCATGAGCATCCTTAAACAAGGTTGGCCAATAGAAATCGCTCTGAAAATCTTGGCTGCAATTTTCTTTCCTCCGAAATGTCCCTCGCATGCTTTAGAATGACAAGAATGTAAAATACTATGAAACTCATTCTCCGGCACACATCGTCGAATTACCTGGTCTAAATATATTTTGAATAAGTACGGATCATCCCAAAAGTAAGATTTAATCTGGGAAAAGAACAATCTTTGTCGTATTTGTTCCAATGGGATGGAATCTGACCTATGGCAAGGTAGTTCACAATGTTGGAAAAACAAGGGGTTTTAATTTGGGAGATGGAAAACAACTATTCATCAGGAAAAGAATCATGTAGCGGCTCCTCATCTTGAGATGTTTCAACAAGGATTCTAGACAGGCGATCGGCCACCATATTTTCAACATTTTTCTTATCTCGGATTTCATAATTAAATTCCTGTAAAAGCAAAATCCATCTAATCAATCGAGGCTTGATGTCTTTCTTGGACAAGAGATGTTTTAATGCTGCATGATCAGAGAAAATGATGATCTTAGACCCTAAAAGGTAGGATCTAAATTTATCTAGGGCATAAACTACTGCTAAAAGTTCCTTCTCTGTAGTAGTGTAATTCAATTAAACATCCGAGAGGGTTTTACTAGCAGGTATATGACATGGGGAACCTTATTCACTCTCTGGCCTAGGACAACACCAATGGCATAGTCTGAAGCATCACACATGATTTTAAAAGGGAGAGATAGTCAGGGGGCTGAATGATAGGTGCAGTAGACAATAAGGTACGAAGAGTGTCAAAAGCCTGCCTACATGCATCATCAAACACAAAAGGCACATCTTGAGCTAGTAGATTGCTCAAGGGGCGAGTAATCTTACTAAAGTCTTTAATGAACCACCTGTAAAATCCTGCATGGCTAAAGAAAGATCTAAATTGTTTTACAGTAGATGGTGGTGGCAGGTTAATGATGAGATCTACCTTGGCTTTATCTACTTCAATGCCCCTCTTTGAGATGACATGTCCCAAAACAATACCCTCTTGAACCATGAAATGACTCTTTTCTTAGCTCAAGACAAGATTCTTCTCTTCACAACGCTTGAGCACCAATGACAGATTATGTAGACATTCATCAAATGATGGACCAAAAATAGAGAAATCCTCCATGAACACTTCTAGAAATTTGTCTACCATATCAGAGAAGATGGCTAGCATACACCGTTGAAAGGTTGCAGGTGCATTACAGAGCGCAAAAGGCATTCTTTAGTAAGCAAAGGTATCAAAGGAACAAGTAAAAGTAGTCTTCTCTTGATCTGCCGGAAACATTGGGACTTGATTATATCCAGAGTAACCATCAAGAAAATAATAGAATTGTTGACTTGCTAGTTTCTCAAATATTTCTTGAATGAAAGATAATAGAAAGTGGTCTTTTCTTGTTTTTGTGTTCAATTTCTGATAATCAATACACACTCTCTGATCGTTTAAATATAAAACCCTTGCAAGTGCACAAGGCAATTGTACTACAGTGAGTATTAAAGGGTTGTCGAACCTCAGGGATGGATTAATCTTTTACCAAATTCAAGAGAAGAAAGTTGCAGTTTTTGTTTAATCTAAGTAAAGCTATGAACTTTAACTACTAAGCTGAGATTTAATCAATATGGAGAAATATCAAGGCAGAGAATCCACCACTAGACATGCAATTACTACTCTCAATTATTATTAAGCATAAGTTAACATGATATGGTAATTTGTGTTCATGATCAGACACACAAATCACAATGAATTCACTCACGTTCTTGGTCGGACACGAGAGTTCATCCACTAAAAATTAATGTAGATAATTCTATCCTTGGTCGGGCATAGAATTATCATTTGGGCTAATGATCATATCCTTGGTCGGGCATAGAATTAACACCAGCCTACTTTTAGCTAAGCGCAGGAATTGAAAAGATCTAATTTCATGCAAATCAATCAAGTCTATGGTCAAGCACTCAAAAGAAACTCATGAAATTGCATTAAGCATAAATCATAATCAACTTTATAAAATTAAACTATCAAGAGTAGCAATACATATCTAGGGCTTCATCAAGCCTTGAATAAAAGTTTAGTTACACATAGAAAGAGAGAAAAGAAAAGCCTGTTTAAGTAGATCCATTGTCATGAATCCTTCTTCTTCTTCTTTGCTCCAAAAGACTCCTTCTCTTGCTCCTCTCTAGCCTCCAATAAAGCTCTGGTTCTCCAAGGTTGAATGCCCAATACGTTCTCCCATAAGGCCTATTTATAATAGTGAAGAGAAACCACGAAATTCCCTTCCAAATCCAAGTCGAAATAGGTCTTATTTCGGTTTGTCGCAGACGGCAATCGATCGTTCACTTACCAATCGATCGCAATTCCTTCGTTATTTTACCCCAATCGATCGTTTTGCCGATCGATGCCGTATGATACCGATCGATCGTAGTTACTGTCTTCGGCAATTGAAAAATTCCAATAGATACGATCGATCATTTTTATGCCGATCGATCGTGTCCTTCAATACAGTGCTTTTGCGGCTCTGGCGATCGATCGTAGTGATTTCCGATCGATCATAGTTACTGTTCATGAATTTCAAATAGCTATAACTTTGTGCCCCAAACTCCGAATTATGCGTGGTTGGTGGTGTTGGAAAGCTGACTTCTTGAACTTTAACATGAAGCTTGAATCAGTCCAATCCGATATTTGTACATGAAGTTATAATGATTTAACCATTCGAATTACTTTTCACCTCATTTCTGTGTATTACTCTTGTTTCCTACAAAAACCAAAAACTATATTAAAGTAGTAGTTATTCTAATCAAACACTAGCATAATCATAAACTTAGGAGATAATAAAATGCATATTTCATGTATAGATCACACCCCCAAACCTAGATTTTGCTAGTCCCTAGCAAAACAAAACAAAACAAAATCAAACAATCGACTAAAAGAACTAATGCATAAAAGTAAACACCACTTTCGTAGGGAACACGATTGCATTGAGTGTATGCAACAAGCCGTTAAACCTCTAGGTGTCCCTAGTAGGACAAGTGTTGTCTCGTGAGGGTTTGCAGCCATGCTACCCACAAACATGTATTTATTAATCTAATTAACCTAAGGGGAAAAACAAAGCAAAAATTAAAACATTGCAAAACAAACAAACCTATTATCCCGACAAATACATACTACAATGCTTAAGAAAATCAACCACATGTACTTGGTTCATAATCAACAGGAATATAGAAGCCCTCAAGTAAGTGGTTTTATTCCACACTTTCATCTTGGAAATTTCTGCTCAAATATAATATAGCGTGATACTATAGATAGTAAAAGTGTAGAACATTGTAGCAATACATTCTAAATTTCTGTTTTATACAGATCCAGTGTTACCCATTAACCAAAGAACATCAGAATCTACATAGTCATCGTCATCTTTAGGTTCATGATAGCACAGATCTGCGCGCCTCCTTCGGGTCCAACATTCTAGATTTGAGAGGATACTACACCACAGACTTTTTTTTTTTTCGCTAGGACTGTGTAAGGCCTGACTTCAAGATGCTTAGGTTTATCAATGACTCAGGCCAATGACTCCCAACCAAATTGGCTTAGGGCATTAGGTTTTAAGAGACCGCTTCGGGCCCGAGCATTAGCCTAAGTTAATCCTATAAAGTCAAGCAGCCCCTTTCTTTCATTTTGTTTTCATTTTTTCGCATTTTCATTTTCATCATTCATATTTTCAGTACATCTTTATTTTGTCCAGGCTGTATTATACTCTCAACCTATTTCCGGTTTCAATCCCTTGCCATAGCCAAGTAAATGGTCTATCATGATCTTTTAAGCTCAACAGATAACTACACATCATCCAATGACTATGACTAAAGACATCCCACTGTAAATTAGTAATCAACAAATTTCTAGATGGTATTACTTTATGTAACTAGTGTGTTAGTGAATTTTCTTAGTTCAAGCACCTGTTCCAAGAGGACTGTAACAGAAAGATATGCTCAATTAAGTGTATCTATCCTCCAGTATACTTACTCACACTTCCAATGCAAATTAATCTCCTAAGAATTGTAACATGCATTATTACGGGATAAACTATCAAAACCTATGAAATACTAACAAACAACTTAAAACTACTAAAACAAATTTAACAACTTTTTTTTATTTTCCTTTTCTGATTTTACAATGAAGCACATCCTCTCCCCCAAACCTAATATAAGCATTGACCGCAATGCACAATGAAAGACAAAATACAATGATCATAAAAAGGGAAAAGAGAGAAAGAGGAAGGAAAACACCAGGAGGAAGTGGACTAAAAATCCCGATCATTGCCATCACCATCGCCTGGAGGAAAACGCCATGCATGAAGAAAATCGACTATAGAGTCGAGACGTTCCGTAATAGCATGCTGGGAGTCCATAAGCACCTACTAGGACTGGCAAATCTCCTGCTGTGACTGACGAATCTCCTGCTGTGACTGGCGAATCTCCTGCACGTGGCCAGTGAGATCACTGATCTGCTGCTGCATCGTCGCCCATGGTGGTTGAGTAGGCTCACCCTCAGGTATCTCAGCGTGGTCCTCAAGACGGGGAGCTCGTGGCCACCCGCGTCGTGTATGGCCCATCATACGGTTATACGCATCGATTTCATGATTGGTAGCTAAAATTATAAGAGGACTGACACACATTGTAAACTCAAGTTCTGACTGCTTTGACTGTTTTATCTTCCTAGATTCTCTGTTCCAGCATAGTTTTCCTTGCTCTTTTCAGTTAAAAAGACTGAGCAAAAGCTCTGGGCAGCCTCAAAGCATAATTTCAGCCAACAATTCATAAGCCAGGCATACCATAGAAGGTTGATCCCTAATAGCATAGCTGAGTTAGTACAGGTACCTTTAAAATGAGAAAGGTACATATCTTCTTTGAATGCATCTTCAGCTAGACTATTTGGAGGAGTCTTCTATTCAAGTGCCACATTTCTCACTTTGTTAGAGGCTTTCAGGAAGAACTTGCTCAGATTCTATCTTTTTGCAATTCAAACAAGTACTCAGCTTTTTTTATTCAACAAGTACTCAGGTTTACTCCTTAAGCATCTCTTCAATGCTTTTATCTCTGCCATTTGGTATGAAAGGAACAAGAGGATTTTCAAAGAATCCCATTCTTCCTCAGATTCCGTCACTTCTAGCATCATCCGTCAAGTTAGAATTGCCTCGGATGCTCTCGGTTTCAAAAGCATTATCTTAATGTCACTCTGACTATTTACCAGATTTCTTGGCATGTAGATTAGAATGGTAAAGGGGTAAGTCAAGTTATCGCTACTAATGGAGGGAACACTTACATTGTCAAATATCTCTTTGAATGCATGAGATCTAAAAAAATAGAAGGGATACTTCATCCAGTCTCTTTCATTGCGCTGCCGCAAGAAACCTAGAAAGTCATCTATAACTTGTACAAAACCACAATCGAATAAGAAATTCTTCTATTGCATTTTCAAATGGAAACAACAGGAAACATGAAAATCGTGTATACAAACACACGACTTAAGGAGTAGTCGTGTATGGAAACACACAACTTAAGTAATAGTCGTGTCTTCGAATACACAACTAGGCGTAAAGTCGTGTGTTTCCATACACGACCTGACTATTTTATGTGAAATAGGAAAAAACAAAACATGTTCTGTATACCTACATTTGTGTTTATTTCTGTAGTTTGCAGGAGGGATATGTAGCCTTCATCGCATAGCGTGGGGATTGGATAAGGATTTCTCGGATTGGCGATCCACCCATCGATTGCCACTCTATCCCTTTCTAACAAGAGTCCCATGTCTAAGCACAACTCTAAATTAGCATAGTGTTCTGGGAGTTCAATTGGAGCCGATCGAGGGGTTTGGAGGAGATCAATGTCAATAGGCTGGGATGAGGTTGAGCCTGTAGCCTCCTTCTCGTCCTCCGCATCCTTCTGTTGCCCCTCCTTCTCCTTTTGCTGGCCCTCCTTCTCCTGCTCATCCTTCTTCTCCTCCTACTCCTCCTTCTCTGCCCCGATATCCGCCTCCTTCAAGGAAGATATCACCTCATTAATGATATCAGTTGTTTGACGATCGGAGACAGTTTCCTCGAATTTTGATTTCTTATCTGCTACCAAATTCCTCCGTGCCTGCTCCAATGCCATTCTCCTTACGTGCTCCTCTTCCCGTAGCTTCTGCAAGTCCTTCTATGGGATAGTCCTCCTCCTCCTCTCGACGACAGAACCTGAGGGGAATAGATCCCACTTTTCCACTTCATCATGCGAGCGCTTCCTTGGAGCTACATTGAAATTTTAAACAGTTGTGTTAGTAGCAGCACGAAATGAAACAGTCGTGTATAATGTGACACGATAATTAAGAAGTCGTGTCTTACTTACCCTTACCCCATTTGATGGAGTCATCGACTGTCTTGTGCGCCAGCTCCTTTCTCTGAATGTGCGCCGAAGTATTCTTCTCCTCCTCCTTGTCACCGGTTTTCTTCTTGGGCTCCTCCTTCTGTTGCACTGATGACTTCTTCATCTTCTCATTCTTATCTATTTTCTTCTTCCCCTCCTTCAACTTCTCAATCTTCTCCTCCTTTAGCTCCTCAATGTTCTCGCCCTCCAACAACAATGAGGCTGTGGCGGCATATGCCTTGATAGAGTGAAGAACCTCTCGCAGAGGTCTCACACTGATTCCCATCTTGTCATACGAAGATTGAGCGATCTCAATTAATGACTTTATGCCATGAAGAGAACCCTTCAATCTCCCCATTGCGTTCGACTGAGCGGGTGTCCTCGAGGAAGTGAGGGAACCATGAATGGGGGCCCTCTTTATTTCTTGCCTCTCTGTCTTTTGTTGTCGCGGAGGAGGGGCCACAGTGGGAGACGAAATGAGGACTGCCTCTTCTGGCAGTGGGCTAATGACGTCGACGACTTCTGCCCATATGTCGAGATGATCAAACACCCTCTTCCAGTAATCAGTCATACGGTGCTTCTTATGTGCACCCTTCTTCACCTCCGTAATTAGGGCGCTTGATACTGGCCACCTTCTAACCCTCGAACTGGTAGGGCCAATGACATCATGGAAGATTGTGGTGTGCTCGAAAAACCAAATCTGCATAGTGGCCAGAACAAAACATTAGTAAAAGGCGTGAATACAGGCAACTCGTGTATGTTAGTACACGACTATATATTGGGTCGTGTCTTCGAAGACACAACTATGAACTGAGCATCTTGTCATGTCTTCGAAGACACGACTACCTACTTAGTGTCATGTCGTGTCTTCGAACACACTAAAAAGCTGTAAGAATGGCTTACCTGAGTGACATATGAGGCGCCGTTTAGGTAACCACCGCCCTGTGACTCTCCTTCACATCTCGCCCGTACTTGTCTGCTGGTGTGGGTTATACCAGAAATCAATATCTTATGGATTGCCCCTGCCCAATTGTACAAGCTCAATCTTGGGAGGTCTTCTATGTATTGGTAAAAACACAGTAACAATGCTCTAGTGCTGTGTGGAAATAGAACCACGCAGAAGATGAGGCATATGATCATTTTCGCCATGTCATCCTCTGCCATCTTCATTGCTCCAACGTTAAGCTTCTCAACGATTTCCTCTATGTAAGAAATATCCGGTTTCCTTACGGAAAAGTACTTCCTGAAGAATTGCCCTTGTAGTCGGTTGCCCTTAGTGGGAACGATCTCAACTTTTTTGCCCTTTGCAAGCAATCCAGTGATAAGAGCAACTTCTTGCTCTGTGAAATTTAACGACCTCTCCTTTATGTCGAAGACCTTGGCCGATTCATCCCAATACCTCAACAAATGGTCAAAGAGGTTCCTAGAATCTATGACCTCCTCAACTTTGAAAATGACAGAAAAACCCACTTCATTGATCAGTTCACTGCATCTTTGGTGACGCTGTAGGAGGGCTGCACACTTTTTCAGCTCTCCGGGTTGACAAAACGTCTGAATAACTGGACACGCATTGTAAGTTCTCTTTGTTGGCGACTTAGGAGCCTTCCTCTTCCTGCCCCTCTGTTTTTGCTCTCGCTATGCAAAAAAAAATTCCTGATCCTCCTCCTCTTCCCTTGGTATTTGCTACATTGAGTCATCTCTTTCTGTATCCATCTACAAGGAGATGGTAAAAAAAAATGAAAAAAAGCATGTCATAAAGACACGAAAATAGAAATCATAACGTGTACACAAAAAACATGAAGACAATAAATTCATGATTTCGCATACATTACTTAATCCAAATTAACAAATTGAAAAGTTGGAGCTTCTCAAAGAAAAATCAGTATGGATTGTACCTTACCGGTAATTTTCTGCTATTCTCTGGGTATATTTCACTAACGATGAGGCGTCGTTGCCTGGGATAATGATTTTCATCTATGCTTGCCGGCAACACAAGGATGATTTGGGAGTGTTCCTCGCCGCCTAGCCGCCAAAAAATGCTCCAAACGCGTGTAATTGCTTGCAATTGCTCACTCCGCCGGTTGCATGGAGCCACGGAGGGACGTGCCGCAGGGAGCCTCTCCAAATCGCCGCCTTTGCTTCCTAAAACCGAGCCTTGATCGTGTCGTCTTTAACACGCCCCTTCTAATATCAAAGGCACGAAAAATCTAAAAGAATGACATTTTCGGTACTCTAGGTACTAATTCTAGGCTATATGAGATTTCTCTAGAAAAACTAGGTAATATGGAAAAATGAAAATGATACCATGTAATATGGAAAAAACTCACTAGAAGGGGTAGAGCAATCGCCTCTTAGAGCACTGTATGTATCCTGCCACCAATCCCCTTGGGCACGTACATGGGCCACTGATCATACGCACCAGCTAAACTGGTGATATAATTGCAGGTGCATGGGCAAAACGGATTATGGATTCAAATTCAAGACCTCAGCTTGAGAAAGCATTGGCTATTACACGAACACCATGTTGGTTAATGTCAATAAAATGTTGTCTTGCCACAAATGATGTTATTCATTCTAAGTTCCTGATGGCATGCCGAATGAAAGGAAAACCACAATGCTACATTGAATAGTGAGGCGCACTCTCACTTTCAGACAAAAAAACCGGAGTGTATGGACACGCAAGGCTTGCTTTCACTCAAGCTTTGCAATCTTGGTCTCAGTCTCGATTTTGGCCGGCCCAAAAAAAAAAGAGATCTCGAAGAGACGAGGAAAATGATTTTACTAATGAAAAGCTTCCAATATATATATATATGTATATATATATGGGAAAAGTTTAAATGAGATCGTTCTCATATTGCTTATATGAGGCCACTTTGAATCGTAGCCCTTCGATCTTGATCTAACGGCTACATATAGCCATAATGATCTCACCCACTCCATGATGTGACACACTCACCTACCCACTGATTTAATATCCATCCTCCGATCGGAATCCAACGGCTATAAGAATTGGCCTCATGCTCTTTATATGAGAACAATCTCATGTAAACCCCTCTCAATGGTTTTGATAATTGAAATGCCTATGCATTTGGGAGGAAAACAACAAAAAATTTATATCTGGTGAAGGACATGTTATTTTGATTGAACTTGAGTTTTAGTTTTTACAACTTTACTAGCAAAATTGCAAGTGCCAAATGCACGTAATTATTTTATAAGTAGATTTGGACCCCTTAAATCCCGTAAAATACGTATTATGTTTTTTTGGAACTAATTACTGGGTTTTCTGCTTACGCAAAAGATTAATTCCATTAGTTACATCATTTCAGTGTCCTAATATGGAAAGGCAGTAAATGGAGGGCTAATTATTGTCATATTTGATTATATGTAGGAAAATAATTCAATTGGTTAACATTATTTCAGTCTCCCCATATAGTTTTCTCCTGGGAAGACACTTAATTAAGGGCTAATTATTGGGATTTCTGATTATATAGAAAGGCGTCTGCCTTATATGGAAATCCTCTTAATTCAGCGTCACCAAAAAGTGGTAAATTGGACTTTTAATTCAGATTTATTAAGTATGCTTTAATTAAGTAGATAATTAATAGAGTGTAATTTGGGGACTGCAATTGAAAATTTTCATTCCACCCTATTAATATTCGTACTGATATATGGTTTGCCTACAGAGATTAGAGAACTAGTTAGATACTAGAAATTTGATCACAGGATTTAAAATATGGTAGGGCGAAAATCCCACTATAAAGATTTTTTTTATTTAAAAAGAACATTCTATTAAGGCAAGAAAAATGCTGTCAGCAGGATTTTTGCGGTTATGGTAAGCGGAACTCTTGTTTAAAAACTAATAATTAGACCAACAGTACAGGTATTGTCACGTTCTCTTCTCTATTTATTTCTTTGGTAACTGTCATTGTTGTCACCATCAAGGCAGGATGCAGTGGTGGAAAAGACAAGAAGTAAACGCTAATTACTTTTTAAATCCCATTTGACAAGTTGTTACATAGCTAATGGAGGCAATTATTAGAAAGTTTTGATGTTTAAATCCCGTTTGACAAGCCGTTACATAGCTAATGGAGGCTATTATTAGAAATCAATCCAAAACGGCGGGAAGTGATACAAAAAGAACTCTGTTCCATTTTGTTAGTTCTATTTATAAGAGGAGAGCGTATGAAAAATATAACCGATTCTTTTGTTTCCTTAGGTCACTGGCCATACGCCGGGAGTTTCGGGTTTAATACCGATATTTTAGCAACAAATCCAATAAATCTAAGTGTAGTGCTTGGTGTATTGATCTTTTTTGGAAAGGGAGTGTGTGCGAGTTGTTTATTTCAAAAAAAAGATTAACCTAATTCTAATAAAAAGATTAAATTTTAATAAAATAAAGAACTAAACTTTAGCAAGAAATTAAATTAATAAAAATATCAAGAAAATGTACCAAGGCAGCGAATCCACCACTAAACATGCAATTACTACTCTCAATTATTATCTCGCACAAGTTAATATGATATGGTAACTCATGTTCTTGGTCGGACACATAAATTACCAGTGAATGCACTACACGTTCTTTGGTCAGACACGAAAAGTTCATTCACTATAAATTATGTAATTAACTCTATCATTTGGTCGGGCATAGAATCAATATAAACTTGTTATTAGCTAGACACAGGAAATATCAAGATCAAATTTCAGTCATAATCATACTAGTCTATGGTCAAGCACTAGATCAAATTATGAAACATGAAATCGCATTAAGCATAATCATATCAACTATATTAAATTAAACAAATAAGAGTAATAACACAAATCTAGAGTTTCATCTACACCTTGGACGCGAATTTAGCCGGCCATCGGACAAGGAGAACGCTGCTGATTTATCAGAGTCATTTTGCACTATTCACCAAAAAATAATGCTCAAAATCACTGTAGCAAAAGCATTGTTCACGAAAAAACACTGTTCATCGTCTTCTCCACTTCACCGCGGTACTATAGCACTTGGAACCACACTGTAGCAAAGTGAAAATTCTTCTAAAATCGCTCCTTTCTTCCTCCTTCTCCCCTCTGGCCGACTCCTCTCTTCTTCCCTCTCCTTTTCCGGGGGAAATAGCACCGGAATCCAGCCAATTTTCAGCAAAATTTCTCTGTTTTTTTTCTGAAAGTTCTCCTTTTTCCTGGCTAAAAGCTCTGTTTTTATAGGCGATTCCAACCCCAAGTCCTAATCGAAGTCGAATTCCTATTCCAAGTTAAAGTCGAATCGAGGCTCGAGTTTCCAATTTTAACATGACTGTCTGTTTTTTTTTTCCATTTTTTTCCCTCCGCCGGCCATCGCCGTCGCCGTCGTGCTTCCGCCGTCATCAATTTCTCCACCGTGGTCAGAACCACCGAGCTCGAGTCGTCTGGTCCACCGGCATCCTCGTCGTCGCCTTTTCGTGACTATTCGAACAGAGCTCGCACCGAGCTTTGTTCTAGAACTCCCGAGCTTCGGCTCGGGATTTCTTTTCTCTTTTTTTTTTACTGAACCGAACCGGAACGGACCGATTCAGTTCTACTCTTTTCTTTTCTTTTTTTTATTTTCTTAGCAAAAACCCGTCGTAGTGCTCTCGTTCATCGGATCTCATCTGGACTTGTTTGACGTGTTTCACTTTGGCGATCAACATTTGAAACTCTTACACCTACATAAATAAAGTTAAATATAATTTAGACGCATCATAAATTGTAAATCCATTAAACCCAATTAACGCATCTAAATTAATTAATTAAATTTGTTTATTTATTAAACTCCTAATTACTCACTTAACATGAATAACCATTAATAATCCTTATTTCAACTACAATTACGACTAACATATAGGTAGAAAGGCATATAAAAATGTGTATATTTTGTAGATATCATCCATTTTTTTACCTAACTACTTGAGAGGAAAAATGAAACGCCCCAAATTTTAAAAAATTTTGTATGAAAACTTGAAGTAAAGTTTTGTAGAAGATTTAAATATAACGATAAATCACAACAAATTTAAGTTGTAGCTCGAGCCTATCTCATTGACTAAAGGGAACTATATCATACTTTCTTCTTCATCTAGCATCTTAGTTATCACCCAAGTTCTATGTTTCTATGACTATTCTTTGGAACATCGAAATAAATAAGGGGGAATTTAGTGTTGAGAAAGATTTTAGTGATTCCTATGCTCACAAGTTAATCCTTGCAAGATATAGAGAATCATTTTTTTATGGTAGGACGACCCTCCATTTACAAAGCCTTCGATTAATTGGCCACAATGGAGGAGTTTCAAAAGGATGATTACAAAAGATAGAGAAGAATTTAATGTCAAACAATGGCTACAAAAATTTACACCAATTACACAAAGAAAGAAAGAAACATAAAAAAAATTACAAATATCCCATGTAGGGATTCCTTCCTTGCGTGCTTTTTCTTCACGTCAAGTTGTAGGTTCTCCTTTGCTTTACTTTCTTTCACTAAACTCAAAGCCTTAATTTAAAAGATTTGAAAGTTGAGTGTTGATGAAAAATTTGCTTTGGTGGAGAAATCCTTCCTTGAAAAAAACTTCTTTCTTCTTGGAATTTGATTTGAAGATGTTTGGTCTCCTCCACTTTGTTTTTCCAAAAGCCTTTCTAGAGTTTTGGGTGTGTAATGGCTAAAGAGAAGACCCTCTCTACGTTTAGGAATGAAGGGGTACATATAAGGGTGTGAGTATGTAGTGGGATGGGGTAATGGGTAGGTATTTTGAGTGGAAGTGGGTAGTTATTGAGAATCTAGAGAGTTTTTTGCAATTTCTGAAGGTGAAGTGAGTGGTTATTGGCAGTTCGGGGGCTTTCTGCAATTCTAGAAGGTGAAGTTGGTGGTTATTAGTAGTTCGAGGGCTTTCTACAATTTTCAGAAGGTGGAGTGGGTGGTTGTTAGCAGTTCAGGGAGCGTTTTACAATTCCAGAAGATGGAATGGGTGATTGTAGGCAGCTGAGGGAGCTTTCTGCAATTCCAGAAGATGGAAATTGTTTTATGGGCCATGCTAGCTTTGGGCCTTGACCAAGACCAAAACAAGCCCATTTCTTTTTGTTTTATTGCTAAGCTTGGGCTTTGAGTAAGCCTCCCTTTATTTTGGACATGGGGCCCATAAGCCCAACCCATTATAAATTTTTTTCTTTTTATTTCTTTCTCTTTCGTTTCTCTTTTATATTTGTCTCTTTTTTTTATCAAAACTTAGTGTGGGGCTCATGATGAGTCTCATTTGGACTTTGATATTTAGTTGGGCTAATTTTAATGTGGAACATAATGTCTCACATAACCCTTGCAATTTCATTAGCTAATTGGATGTGGGACCCGTAGTGTCTCACATAGTTTTTTGCAATTTGTATGGCTAATTTGATATAGGACCGATTGGATCTCACTTAGCCTTTTTAATTTCATGGGCTAATTTAATGTGGGACATATAATGTCTCACTTAGCCCTTTACAATTTATATGGCTAATTTGATGTGGGATTGATTGGATCTCACTTAGCCCTTATAATTTTTATGGCTAATTTAATGTGGGACCGATTGGATTTCACTTAGCTCTTTGGAATTTGTATTGTTAATTTGAAGTAGGACTGATTGTATCTCACTTAGCCCTTTGAAATTTGTATGGCTAATTCGACGTGGGACCGATTAGATCTTACGTAGCCCTTGTAATTTTTATGGCTAATTTGATGTGGGCCCGATTGGATCTCACTTAACCCTTGTAATTTGTATGGCTAATTTGACGTGGGACCGATTGGATCTCACTTAGCCCTTGTAATTTGTATGGCTAATTTGACGTAGGACCGATTGGATCTCACTTAGCCTTTGAATTCTTGTTTTCTTTTCGAAGTATTGGCTCCATTAATCATGGTATGCACTTTGAATTTATATTTTATTTATCTTTTAAATTATTTGACTCTTTCAAGGTTTGAAATAGTCATCGCTATAGTTATGACTTATTCTCTTTTCTCTTTTTTTTTTTAATGTAAATACTCAGTAGGAAAGGTTATAACCACTAACTCTGCATTCATCAGTCAATATTAAAATAATACAATTATTCAAGCATTAACTCATTTATTAAATTCAATTCTTACTTATCATTCTTCAACTCATACTAGTGCATACTAGCACACTACCCTAAGCCTCAATTCTAAGGTCATGTGTAAATTTTTCTTAGGTCTCATCTCTTGTGGAGTCAACAGTTACTCATACTTCTTTCTTTTCAATCTTTGCCAGCACGTATAACAGTAGATCCCGAGGGGAATATTCATAGTTCTCACCAGCTTAAGATACATGCACCATGAACTTCGTCGTAACTTTGAATTCATCTCTTGATCTCTTGTGAATCAAAGCCCTCAAGACAACCAACCTTGTTACATGGCTTGTGTCTTCCAACTGGCACAAGTTATGTTCTTGTATATCAAGATGGTCAACCTTGATACCCATCTTTATTCTTCACAACTAAGCTGGTGTGCCCAACGTGAAACTCTTGGTCTTATTTATCTTTTTTGAAGTAAATCATCAAATTAAACTTTTAATTCTTCTAATCATGCGGCGCCATCCTATATGGTGCCTCAGATACTGGTAGAGCTCCTGGTAGCAATTCAATACCAAATTCTACATTTCTCTTGGGTGATACTTTTGAAAGTTTTTTTTGAGAATACATCGACAAACTCCCTTACGACTTGCATATCCAGAATTTTTGGTTTGATTGCCTTTGTGTCAACTACACTAGCTAAATAAGATTCATAGGCCTTCACCAACATCTTATGTGCCTTAATGTGTGAAACCAAATGCCAAATTCTCTTCCAATGGGTTCCTCTATACCTTATTTCTCATATCATGGAACTTCTAAAGTTACCCTTCTTTTCTTACAATCCAACCTCGCTTCATACTCTGTTAACCAACCCTTTCCGATTATAATATCAAAACCATGAATATTGAACATACGAGAGTAGTAGGCAACTCCTTTTCCACTAAATACTATGGGTATGCCTTTAAGGTAAAGTCTATATTCTTCCATATTTCTACAAGAAAAGATTGTATCTGAGGTCTTCCTTCTATTTCTCTAATCAACTAACCTATTTCCTTTACCATTGTCATTGCTCCCTTTCTAGGCTTTTTAGCTCTTCCATCCTTCCTCTTGACGTCTTCTCTTGTTATTTGGGTGAGCCTTGGTGTCCCTCGCCTTCTTAGCTTCCAACACTTTTCGGTGTTCCTTCTTCTGATTAGAGCATCAATAACTGCCTTTGTCCTATCACCTTGATGTCTATTAAGGCCAACATTTACATTAGAGTCAATAGGCTCCTTGGATCTTTGTTGTTGATTTGATTTGTATGATCTCTTTTAGTTCTTCTCTGTAGAAATCACAATGGTAGCATCTTCAACTGTAGAAAACCTCCTTACTCTTGTAGAGACAGTCTTCCTCTCCAGTTAAAGCCTATCTTGCAGAAAAATACCCTTAGTAGGTACAACTATTGTTACCCATCCCTATCTATTGACATTATTTAACAACAATATGCAACTGTGACATGCACTGGATGAACTCCAAGTTCCGATACCAAGTTGTAATGTCCTAGATTTTTAAAATTTATTTTGTATGAAAACCCGGAGTAAAGTTTCGCAGAAAACTTAAATACGACGATAATGACAATAAGTTTGAGCCATACTTGGAGCCCATTTCATTAAAAAATGTTAATATAATTAATCAAGGTCATTACTGTCACGCCCCGGGCACTGCCCGATCAGAACCGAAAACGGTCCAAGAGTTGAACCGGCACACGGGGGCGACGTTAAGAGATGTAGCAGAAGACTTATGCCCCTCTAATGGGCGGTCTCACTAATAGAGTTACGCATAAACAGTTTTGAGCAAGAGTAAATAAGAGGAATAAATGTAGAGTCTAACTCAAAGTAGATCGACAAGTCATTAAACCCACAAAATACAAATTTGAGCCAACACACTAGCTCGAATCAAAAGGGTCTACAAGTCTCAACATACCAAATATAACAACTCCAAAAGATAAACTAATCAAGTCTAAGGCATCCATGCCTAATCCCGCTCTCTCTACTATCGCTCCTCAAATAGAGGATCCTGTCCGTCTGCGTGTCGTACCACGCAGCCCCAAAACAAAACAAAGAAAGGGGGGTGAGTATAAAACTCAGTAATAGTTTTTATATAATTGACAATAATTAGAAATCATAAGGCGTCATAACATAGCTGAAAATCCCTAATCAACATGATTATCCCATTATCTAGTCATGCATGTAATACACATCATCTTGCATAACCGTATCGCGCATCCATCAGATAATCCTGCATAATGATATCTCATTCACATACTTTCATCTTGATCAGGCATTCATATCTCATACATTCACCCTACATAACCAAAGTAGCCCAGCTTGGCACATTTATGGTTTCACATCTCAGAATTTCACCCTGCATATCCAATGTAACCAAAACATGGTACAATCATGCACAACATCGCAATAAGCATATATCATCACAACGGTGAATGCCTCCATCAAGGAGTAACACAATTTGCCATAAAGGCGGGACACAATCAAGGCCCGAATGCGTATCATGGTCCAGTTCCTACACAGGAACAAGGGGGTGGTCAATCCCAACGTGCTGCTCGCCCAGGACAATCCTGGCCAAGGATGCCCGAATCTCAAATAGAGAAACTAGAGCAGGTGTGTTCGCCCTGGGTAGTCTCCTGCGGTGGGGGAGAGCCCGAATCTCATCCTGAGAAACTAGAACACGTGGTAGCTGGTGCACAAGAGCCTACCACCCGGGTGTTCAATGTTTACCTCTCAACTCCGCAAGGCAAGTCCATCCTTCGCCCCCACATATCTCAATCAAACTCAACCCGGGGAGTGAACCTGTTTCAGGAGGGAACGAAATCGAAAACATGTCCTCTCAGACCAACCAAGTTTCGATTAATCCATCGATCGATTAATCCGGCATACAATCTCACACATTGCATACAATCGATCAATTCCGTTTAAACAACGATAAAACTTCATCCATGAAGTCCGATACATGATGCATGCTATCATGATACATCCGTGAGCAATCTACGTGTGTTCCAACACATGGAACGTGCTCTCAATCCATCCCTTCATGCATCATAATCAAAGCATAATCAACTAAAATCTTATAATAGATTCCCATGTGTGTGTATATTCATGCATATTCTAATCACATGATTCATGCTTCGACATAAACTCACTGAAAAATATTTGCATGCTTAAATACCTTCCAAAATAACGATTCTAACTGAAATCAAAGCAATTTCTATCATCAAGTTTAAATCCATCAATGTAGAGTTGAAGGCTTACTCATACAAGCATGCTCTTTTACCATACAATAAAACATAACATGATCACCTCAATTACTCATAAGCCATATGACCTACACATGAATTATACATTCCATATGTTCTTTAACCTATGTCTAAGTTAGTGTTTGAGTATAATTAGTGTTACTTTAATGTAGTTTTTGGTTTTTATAGGAAAACAAGAGTAAGATGCAATAATGGGGTAAAAAATAACTATAATATTTGAATCTTCATAACTTCGCGCACATATATCATATTGGATTGATTCAAAGTTCATGTTAAATTTCACGACGTCATCTTTCCAACGCCACTGACCACGCTCAATTTGGAGTTTGGAGTAAAAAGTTATACCCATTTGAAAATCAGGCTATAAATCAAAACCAAGAAGATGATTGCGGGTCATCTCTCCCATTTTCAAAATTTCAAAAACCGAGACTCTATTAACACATCTTGAATGCTTAATACATGCCTCAAACATTAATAAAAACCCATCAAACATTCCAGAACATATCCACATATCATTCTAAGATGAAATCCTAAGAAATCATAGCAAAAGATTATCATTTATTAAACCCACCATTAGAGCCCTAAACAAGAACACCCATTCAAGTAAAAACCATTAAAACAAGTCATTCACTACCCAAAGCTGAGATTGAAGAACCCATTACCTTGATTTGATGAGAGAAACCTTGAACCACCTTGAATACCTTTCAAACAAAACGATTTTATATTAATACTCTATTAATCATTATTAAGCTTTGAAAAACAAATGCTAAAGCTTAGATCTAGGGCTTTTTAAAAACATAGACATATGATTTTGAAGATTAGGCTTAGTAGATAAGTATAAAATAGTAGTTTTTATACTTTTAAAATTTAAAAACCATTAAAACAAGCCATTCACTACCCAAAGCTGAGATTGAAGAAGCCATTACCTTGATTTGATGAGAGAAACCTTGAACCACCTTGAATACCTTTCAAACAAAACGATTTTATATTAATACTCTATTAATCATTATTAAGCTTTGAAAAACAAATGCTAAAGCTTAGATCTAGGGCTTTTTAAAAACATAGACATATGATTTTGAAGATTAGGCTTAGTAGATAAGTATAAAATAGTAGTTTTTATACTTTTAAAATTTAAAAACCATTAAAACAAGCCATTCACTACCCAAAGCTGAGATTGAAGAAGCCATTACCTTGATTTGATGAGAGAAACCTTGAACCACCTTGAATACCTTTCAAACAAAACGATTTTATATTAATACACTATTAATCATTATTAAGCTTTGAAAAATAAATGCTAAAGCTTAGATCTAGGGCTTTTTAAAAACATAGACATATGATTTTGAAGATTAGGCTTAGTAGATAAGTATAAAATAGTAGTTTTTATGCTTTTAAAATTGATTAAAACATTGAATGAATCAAGATTAAGAAATGATTAAAATTTTTTAAAAGAAAATAACAAAGATTAGGCTAAATACCTTTAATCCCTTCCTCTTTAAGTAAGGGGAAAGAGGCTCCTAATTCTCTCAGCCAAGCCTTTTTCCCAAATTGGGAAAGGGCACAGCACTTTCCTTTTATATAAAAAATTTGGGGTAGCCCTAATTAAAGTTTGGGCTAAAAATAAAGTTTTTGGCTAAAATTGGATAATTTGGCGATTTTAATCCGAAATTAAGTCCAACAAATTCTGAAAATTTTTATAATGACTTTCTATAAGTTCTGGGGTGTTTTGGTCACAAAAATCTAATTTCGATGGCGGGGCCCGCTGGGGTCCTGTCAAACCCTAATTTTAGGAAAATTAGTGAAAATTTTGAAAAGTTCCAAAAATGCAGGTTTGATCTAAAATCACTTGAAATTCATTATTGTGAAATCAGTTTTGATTAAAACCATTGTAAATTCATTTATTTTCGAAAACAACCGAGTTAAATCGGAAATCACTTAAACCACTTGATTAGCCAATGACTAATATTAAAATAAACAGGTTCAAAGGTTAGGGTCCTTACAATTACTTTCAGCCATTTTCAAACACAAATTAGTTTGAGGCTAAATATATAATTAATAGTCCACCTCGGGGCTCTGCCTCGACGGGAGCCCCGCCTCGCGCTGGGCAAAGGCGGGGCTCTGCCGCGACTGGAGCCCCGCCTAAACCAGAGCCCCTTGCGGGAGCGAGGCGGGGCCGCCCGGGGAGGGTCGCCGTGGGGAGAGGGGGAGGCCGGAAAGGGGGAGAAGGGGAGGTGGGGGGTAAAACCCGAACCAGACCGGTCGGTCGGGTTACCGGTTCGACCGGCCGGGTTGTAATGACCCGGCCGGGTCAACCGACTCGGTCGACCGACCGAAAACAGGTCCGGCTCCGGTCGGACCGGGTTGAACCGGCCGGTCCGGTCCGGGTTTTAAAACCATGCATTTATTTCAATAACAATACCATACTATTGTTGAAACCACATAGGTAAATATTCAAGGGTTCGACAACTAATTCCTTTCTCATCGCTATATCCACACACATCATTCAATATATGTTAACAATAATAACATAGAAATTCAATCATATGCACATGTTTCAATTGCCCAAAGCATTGGATATCATGGTCATTTATTATTTTATTCTTGTGGTCCTGAGATCATATGTCTCTTCCCACACCTAATCATTGTGTCTAGCAACACCTATTCAAATTCAAATATTGAGCAGCCTCACACACATACTCCTTATTTGCAATAAGCTATCCATGACCATTTCTTGAGTCTTGGATATCAACTAAGTCCTTGTCATAGCCTCTAAGAATTACTTAATGAATTATCACAGGTAAACAAACCATGAGGACCAACTCATAATTTCATTATTCCAGGTCGGAATATAATCGACTAACACCACATTTGGGTCCTTAAATTTATGTACATATAACATGTATCTCATTGTAAATCACTAATCAGAAGGTATCACAACTATGTGCACTATGCGCTAGATTGATGCTGATGGGCAATGTTAGCAAAACAACACTACAACACTATTCCACCACTTGGAAATCAGCTTTCTAGATTCCATTTCGTAACTACTAATTCTTACACCTCTAAATATGGTAAATCCTATATCAAGCTTAGAAATTCACAATTACATCTCCTTGAATTATCATCAAGGCATCATCTAGCCTAAGGTTTGCCCATAGACTCCAATTTAGATGCCCATATGTAACCCATATCATTAACATACACATCTTTCTTCAATTTTTCATTTAAATCACAAAGAGTCATTTTTCAGTATTTTCCACATACATAATTCCATATTAATTTCACACCCAATCAAGCATATCATTCAAATCATAACATCATCAACCATAGATCTATGCATAGGATAAGACCCTACCTGATTCCTTCAACCTTCGCAAAAAATCCCATTCATTCACAAAATTCTAGCTTTTCTCACTGTCACCTTAGCTATCTTGTCAAACCCTCGTGAATTCACCTCTCCTTAAGGTCCTCTGGCCTCTTAAGTCTTTGAAATGAGGATAGAACATGAAAGCACCCTTTTATAGAGGCCCAAATTGAACTTAAGAGCCATTTGAAATCCGTTACCTCAACTTTACCTATTGCCAGTTACCTTGTTGGGTGACTGATAGTGTTATGGAAAATCCGATTTGCTTCTTTTTGTTTCAATTCAAACACATACCTTTCTCTCCCAAACTCCAATTTACGCATTCTTTGAACCATTGTGAAGCTATTAATGAGCGATTTTCAAAAACCTACCATAGAAGTGTAGTTTCTAAAATCTTAGTAGGATCCACATAGCCTTTATGCTTCTCAAAGCTTCAACTTACACTTCCATCATCCAATTCTTGCATACTTGGAATCATATCATTTGTCCTGCTCTATCATTTTTAATTACTTTTACCACTTATTTAACCCTTTGGAAACATTGGGGTGTTACAACCCTATTCATTCTAGGCATGTCTTGTGGACTTGTACACCTTCTTATAGTAAGGAGGAACATTTTGTTTGGGTTCACTTGGTGACAAGTGAGGTTAGAAGTTTCTTTTTCTTTATCTGTGGCAAATCATAGTAGCCAATTATTCTCAATCACAATGATTCAGATTTAAGACCCACTAGGATCTTGCAGTCTGTCTAAATTGATAAATCACAAAATGGAGTTAATTGCAACTTAAAATTTAGACACGTGGTGGAATGAATAAAATCAGTGTTTGTGTGGATAAAAAACTTAAGCACATATTTCAGATATGAATTGCAACACATCTTTCCTTTCGATTGAGATCACACAATCAATGTCACTAAATTTGCTTGAAATTACCGAATCATTGCTACGGTATAGACTCAAGAAGAAGTAGATTACATGACCAAATTACATGAAGCACTATACTTACTTTAGTAAGTTGCTTTCATGAAAGCGGGCCTCAATGGCCCCACTATTCCCCTATCCATGCACTCGGTTTAGGAGAAGTTATTGGGTACAACAGTGTGTTCAGAATATTTTTATGCCATGGTGACAAGATGAAGTGAAAAGCGTGAAGTGTATGTGTGTTGTCAATTTTCTCTTGCACCTAAGAGTATTGGGCCAAAGAGACCAAATAGTTTCTCTAGTATTACAGTGTGAAAGTAAGCTTTGCAATCTCGCCAAGATCTTGGCGAGGTCTCTTTTCTCTGGTTAGTACCAAGATATTTTGGTAAGAAGAGGTCTCAGTGAGATTCTCCCTTGTAATATCCCAAACTACTAACTAAAAGTTGGGATGATTATTAAACTTGTGCCCCATTTAATGGACATTTGAGTGGTGATGATTGGTTACTTAGAAGAGATAGTAACTGGAGTGTTGGTCGTCGCAATGAGGAACTGAGCATGCCCTTAGAGCACCAAGTGACCTGCAACACTCTTTTTAGAATATCTCCAAATAAAAGATATGTAATTTATAAGTCGCAGTTATTTTTACATACAACTCAAGTGTCATAGGATGACTTGTTGTTTTTTACATACAACTCAAGTGTCATAGGATGACTTGTTGTAAGATACGACTGTCAAATCTGTTTAGGTCTCTTTGAGAGTTATCATTAGGGAAGGATATAAATACGTAGTTAACCCTCACTAATGCTTGCTTTAGCACACCCTAAACTTGATCTTAAAGGAGGTTGGGGTTTAGGAGAGAGAATGAGAAGAGGAAGTTTTTAACTTAAAGTTTCTCGCAAACGATGTAGAAAAGTTAAATAACCATAAGAATCGATATCTCCTTGTGTTTGGCTTGGAGTATCAATATATGGTCTATAGAAATAGCATGCTATAAGTTATTGCTTGTTTTATTTTGGATTTGCTTGTATCATGGTTAATTGCAAGCTTAAAAGTAAGTAGTTGGTCATATTTATTACCAATTTATTTTTGTCTCTGTTGGACCATTGACAACTCTTCTACGACAATTCACTTGCCATTGATGAGTTGTTGTTGACTATGTAGCATACTTATGGTTTGCAAATCGTTTCTTATATGATCCAAAGTCTAAATCTTACTAGATTTGGTTCATTACAATGTATAATATGCAACTAAACATAACAAACCAACTAGATTTGGTTCATTACAACGCATAATATGCAACCAAACGTAACAAACCATTCCATACAAAGCGCACAACATGAAATTCATTCAATACATACAAAGTATTAATCCTTATGCTAAAGACTAGTATAGATGCATCTACTGCTGAATCCAAACATATTCTTCATGTTAAGGTTAGTTCAACATGTTCTCATGCTACTTCATTCTTAAATCAGTTGAGGTTAACGGTCCTACCTTCTCTTAGGCTCCAACTTCTCTTTTCCTCCTTCTGATCTCTCCTTGCTCTTCCTTGGACTCCCCTAGGACTTCTCTTCATCTAGGGTTCCTCAATAAGTCATTTGTCTTCTATTTATACCGCTCTTTTCACAAACTGTACTTTCAATCCCTAGGCACCAACTTCTCTTTTCACAAACCGCACTTTCAATTCCATTAGGAAAATAATCTACATTCCTAGTTTATACAATCTTTGAATATCCTACAACAACTCATCCAATTCTTGTAGGCCACTTGTCACTAGTTTCTTGGCTGAAATTCCCAAATTTCCTCCTCTTCCCACTTCTTACTCGATTAGTCTTATTTCTAATTTTGAGTTATTGCAGTTAATAGCACAAGATCAGGGTTATGATCATGATGGACTCTTTTGGTAGAGGGTGTGTGATGTGAATGGAACTTGAGTAAGATGTCTAGGACTTATTGAAGGATCATGGTGATGCTGTTATATGATTGATGGTTGAAAAACAAGTGATGCATGATGTATGAATGAAATGCAACTTGTAACTCTTACTTTCTTTGCATTGTTAAACTTCGAATTATTTATAAGATTAGTCATGTTGAGTATTTTTACTCATACATTCTCGTGATACAGGTTCAATGTGAATAATTGTGAATGGATGTTTGAAGTCGACTTGGAGGAAGGCTTCTCAGTACTACAAAGTTATCTTGTGTGTTGTATTTTGTGTAATGGACTAAGTGTAATCAATGTATTTAATTTCAACTTAAGTTTAGTTCCGATTTGTATTGATATGGTGACCCTTGGAAGGAGAATTTATACTATGTATTGTCCAATGTTTAACTTCAATGATTTTTTTCTAAGGAATACAATAGTCGCAGTCTAGTGTCTTTTTAAAAGTCTAATGGCACAAACTTTGATTATTTATTGATCGAATGTTATGTTAAGAAAACCTGGTTTGTGACAGAGGTAGCACCCTAGGAACAATTGACCATTCTGATTTCTGGTCCTTTGTGCCAGACATTGTTTTTGGCAGGTATATCTCTCTAGCACTACCAATATTTGTTATTATCCCATAGTAAGATTTAATTTGATGATATTTATTTGATTTGAGTTTATCCTACTTTGATTAGATTTGATTTGATTTTATCATATTCTGATTTGGTTTGATTTGAATTTATCCTCTTGTGATACACTATAAATATAGGATAATCTAAACCCCAATCTCTCACACAATTACCTGGCGCCCCACCTCCTTTCGTCTCTACCACAAGTGCACCTTGAGGTGTGTGCACCTCTTGTTCTTCCTTTGTTCAATGCTATTATGATTTTTCATTTTTTTAGAAGTTGCTATTTTGGTTAGCATTCTACATTTTAACTCTTCTTTGTCTGATAATCAAACTTGGTTGGTGACAGAGGTAGCACCTTAGGAACGATTGACATTTCTGATTTCTGGTCCTTTGCGCCAGACATTGTTTTTGGCAGGTATATCTCTCTAGTACTACCAATATTTGTTATTATCCCATAGTAAGATTTGATTTGATGATATTTATTTGATTTGAGTTTATCCTACTTTGATTTGATTTTATCCTATTTTGATATGGTTTGATTTGAATTTATCATCTTGTGATACAATATAAATATAGGATAATCTAAACCCCAATATCTCACACATTTACCTAGCACCCCACCTCCTCTCGTCTCTGCCACAAGTGCGCCTTGAGGTGTGTGCACCTCTTATTCTTCCTTTGTTCAATGCTATTATGATTTTTCAATTTTTTTTAGAAGTTGCAATTTTGGTTAGCATTCTACGTTTTAACTCTTCTTTGTCCGATAATCATCTTTTGGCTTCCTTGATCCCTTATTATCTGAACTCTGTGCGTTCTTCCTTTCCAAACTCGCAGTTCATTTCTCTTCTTCAAGACCAAGAATGCCAATGGAGGGACTCGTAAAGTGCTCTGCAAACTATGTTCCTCTGTCTCCAATCAGTTTCTTGGAGCGATCAGCACTTCTGTATAGAGATCGGACTTCTGTGGTATATGGGTCTCTGCGTTATACTTGGAAGGAGACCCACCAGAGATGTCTTCGTCTTGCTTCTGCCCTCACCCACCTTGGAATTTCGCGCGGCGATGTGGTATGCTTACTAAATTCTCTTAAAGTTAAAGTTTTTCTATTTCTAATTGTTTTTTGGGCTCGTAGGCAATTTGTAACTTTGATGGTTTAAAGTAGGGTTGTCAATGGGTTAGGTTCTTAAGGGCCAGTGGTGGGCCCTAGACCGACCCTATTACTTCAACTCTCAGTGCTAGCCTAGACTAGCCTCCAAGAGTCCAGCCCAATCCTAAAATTAGGCGGCTAGGATCGAGTGAGTGGGTCTTCACGTTTTTATTTTTTAAATAATTTGCTAAAAAAATCTATTAAATTTTCTTTGGCGTTTGAAGGAATTACACTAATGAGCTTTTAGCCTTTGTGGTTGGGTCCTTAACGATAAAGGATTTCAGACGCTTTGCACCTCTTAAATATATGAGTTTCTCTATGAATCCTTCTCCTAGTGATGTAGGACTCTTTCCCATATAAAAAGTGAAATTGTTTTTCACACTTGGACTAGGCCAACGGGTCAATGGCTTTTTACACTTGGGCCCTAGTCCTTAACCCTCATTTTTGCCGGTCGGGTAGGGTCAGGCCAGCGTGTTGGCCTTTATAACTTACACCCCTACTTAAAGTATAATTTTGTTTTGTGTTTCTTTTTTTGAGGGACTTTTAGGTAGTGTTTACTTGTTGTGTAGTCATGAATGGGGGAATAGTCTAATAAATTGGTTAACATAATTTCATTTTCTAATTTTGTAGAAAGTTCTTTGTTTGATATCATTTTATCTCTTGTGATATTAACAAAAGGATTGAAGTAGATGGATTGGTTTCTCTGTGTGTTTATGTTTGATCAAAATTATTTTTATTCGTCTAAGCTCTGTAATTAGGGCTCTGTAATTAGGGTTGTCAACAGGTCGGCCCCTTGCGGACTAGAGGTGGGCCTTAGCCTGACCCTAATTAATTAAACTCCCAGCCCTAGCCCGATCCAGCTCGACCCTAAAACTAAGCGGGCTAGGGTTGGGCTAGCGGGCCTTTGGGATATTGTGAATAAAGTATTTAATTTTTTAAAAAAAAATCATTGTATTTAGACTTTAGCCTTTAAAGGGATCCCACTAGTGGGCCTTTAGCCTTTGGTTTGGGTCCTTAATAACAATGGATAGAAGCTTTGTACCTCTTAAGTACACGATTTTCTTCATGAATCCTCATCCTCCTAGCAATGTGGGACAATTACTCCTACAAAAAGTAAAACTGTTTTCACACTTTGTTCCGCCAGTGGGCCAACAGGCTTTTTTCATTTGGGCTCTAGCCCGGCCCTATTTACTACGCCTAAATTTTCAGGCCTGACCCTAATTTCAGGCTTTAAATTTTAGGCCCTAACCCTTAAATTTGCGAGTCAGGCAGGGTCGGGCCAGCGGGCTGCCCCTTAAAATTGACAACACTATCTGCAATATAATTCTATTGATTAGAAATTCTGGCTTAGTTTTCTTTAGCAATTCTGGCAGTTGAATCCATATTCTTTATTTGGAATTATTTTCCTTGAGGATTCGGGTGATGATTTCCGATTTAAGGTAGATGTCTTTAAAATGTTTAAGAACTGATCCAAAGTTTCTTGCTTTTTGTTGTTCTTATGGAAAAGTTAAGCTAGGCTTGATTGAATCCTTTCAAGTGTTGCATTTGACGCTTTTAGAAACTTTGAAAAATACGTAATTTTATTCGAGTCTTTGTTTTAGCTCTTGAACGAACGAAGTGTCTCTGACGTTATGCTAGTGCCTTGGTCAAATGAGACAACATAACTATAGAATGCACTTCTCTCCCTAAGTGCTGAACATTTCTCCATACTTTAGTTACTTTTGGTGCACCACACTTTATTTGGCACTGTACTCCATGCTTCAGAAAGACATCATGGATTGCCCCATTTGTCTTGCGTGTCATGATTCAAAGGCACCAAATATCAGCATGATCAGTTTTACACAAATAATCTCTTTCTTTTGGATATCTTAGTGAATTGATGAAGTGATAGGCCATGCAGGGATGGCTAAAATGGACTATTTTACTTGTGAGCAAATTTGCACAGTACCTTTATAAAAACAAAAATATTTATACAACACTACTATTTGCTTTGAACAGTCATACCAGTGACATTAGAATCTCCTTAGTGCAAACAGGTAAAAGAGTTGGTTTTTTATATTGAGCTCCTATGTATGTTTTGAGGCTATTAACTTGGTCATTATCACCTTGTGTCTTTTTTTTTTATTCTTGTCTAGTGGGGGGATAATGAAATTTACCACATGTACTGACTACTTGATCAGGTTGCCGCTCTGGCTCCAAACATCCCAGCACTGTATGAGCTCCATTTTGGTGTCCCAATGGCTGGGGCAGTTCTCTGTCCACTCAACATCCAACATGATTCAGACATGGTGTCAGTGCTTTTAAGCCACTCTGAAGCCAAGTTGATCTTTGTAGACTACCAATTCCTTGACATTGCTCGTGGTGCATTGAAACTTCTTGCTGAGAAGGAAGCAAAACTGCTAACCATGATTCTTATTGCAGAATCTACAAGCTCGACATTGGATCCTAGCGGTACTTTGGAATACGAAAATCTTGTAAGTACAACAGAACAAGCTGAATATGAAGTGAGATGGCCGAGCGATGAATGTGAACCAATATCACTATCTTTTACCTCTGGTACGACAGCAATCCCAAAGGGAGTTATTTATAGTCATAGAGGAGCTTTCCTGAATTCCATAGCAGCCGTTCTTCTAAATGAAATGCGATCATTGCCTGTGTATCTATGGACTGTTCCTATGTTTCATTGTAATGGTTGGAATCTTCCCTGGGGCATAGCTGCACAAGGTGGTACCAACGTTTGCCTAAGAAATGCTATGGCAAAAGACATATTTGAAGCTATCACCCTGCACAAAGTGACCCATATGGGAGGTGCCCCAAGTGTGCTAAACATGATTGTAAATGCACCAGATGGTGTCAGGAAGCCACTCCCCGGCACAGTGCATGTAATGGTTGGTGGGGCTTCGCCTCCACCCCAAGTTTTACGAAGCATAGAACCACTTGGTTTCAATGTTATACATTGCTATGGAATGACCGAAACCTATGGCTGTGCAACATACTGTACATGGCTGCCTGAATGGGACTCATTGCCTGCTGATGAACGGGTGAAAATCAAGGCAAGACAAGGTATTCACCATATTGGGCTGGTTGAGTTGGATGTCAAAGATCCTACAACCATGAGGAGTGTCCCAGCTGATGCAAGGACCTTGGGGGAGCTGATGATTAGAGGCAACACTGTGATGAGCGGCTACCTGAAGAATCTGAAGGCAACTGAAGAAGCTTTTGCTGGAGGTTGGTTTCAGCCTGGAGACCTTGCTGTTAAGCATCCTGATGGATATATTGAGATGAAAGATCGAACTATGGACATTATAGTTTCTGGTGGGGAGAATGTCAGCACAATTGAGGTAGAAGCTGTCATTTCCAATCATCCTGCAGTATTCGAGGCGGCTGTTGTTGGACGGCCAGATGAGCATTTGGGTGAAACAGTTTGTGCATTTGTGAAGCTGAAGCAAGGCCATGAAGCAAGTGCTCAAGATATCATCAGCTTTTGCCAGTCCAGGCTTCCACAATATATGGCTCCTAGGACTGTCATTTTGGAGGATTTGCCCAAGACTTCAACAGGAAAGACGCAGAAGTATAGACTCCGGGAGAAGGCAAAAGCCCTGGGAAGTCTTGCTTAAAAAACTGTCATTGTTGGGGAGATCTTAGAGATTGCCATTTATTTAGTTTTCCTTTTTTATAAGAATTCTATTTTACTAAACAAAAATATTATAATTCAGTCCTTGTTTAATCTATATTTATATCCAATCTGAATAAAAAAACTACACCCTCCGCGGGGGTCCATGGCGATGATGCGATTGAACTCAACGAGGTCGACAGAGGACTTCAATGCTCTGATGGGCCTCCGCGGGGGCTGCAACCAGTTCAAGCTGAAACGGGCTCACCTGCTACTTACCCTCCGTCATCGGCTAGACAAGTCGACCGAATTCATGGACCAGTGCGAGTTCATGGACGATTGAGACGTGGACATAGCGAAGGACCAGGCCCGATGGGATGGGATATGAGGGAGAGGAAGTCATGTGACTTCCTTATGGGGCCCATGGTCTAATAAAAATGACATTTTTTTCAAATGTACACAATATTTTGGAACGGATGGAATATATTTTTGGGGTGCAACTTTTAAGGGCCAGCCCGACCCTACTCTGCCCGCAAAACTGAGGGTTAGGGCCTCATATTTAAGGCCCACTCCAATAGTACGGGCCGGGATTGAAATGCAAAAGGCTCGTAGGCACGATGGCCCGACCCCAAGCATAGAAAAGTATTATTTCATGTAGTCCTACATTGGTTACTGAATGGGAAGGCGACAAGGAGGATGTTGTGTATTAATATTATTGAAAAAAAACACTAAGCTTTTATCATTACAGTTGGTTGTGAAAGATTCAACTACAGGCTTGTTTATAATAGTAGAGATTCTCAAGTGACAACATCTGGTTCTTTTGGGGATTGATGACATGGCTGCATTTTATTGGTGGAGTATTTAAGGGAGGATGTAACTGAGAGGATGTAAAATTCTTCCATAATCTTGTTCCTTGTTGAGTTAACTAAGGGGGCCTCACTCAAAGGTCATAGGCTATCATTTTTAAATAGATTCCATTAAATACGAGTTCGTCTAGCATCACCAATTTTCATTACCAACATCACATCACCATCAAGGAGGGCTTGTCACATCATCAAGAGAAAAAGAAGAAAGGACTGAATTCAGGAAAAAATTACAGCTTTACTTAAATTTTGTGGGCCGGGATGGAGCTTGGTGAGGAAAACAATTTTCAAAAAAATTCTACAACAATCTATAGAAAAAGCCTGCCGCGCGACCTTAGCCCGCTTATGGTAGGACTAGGGCCGGATTTTCAGAAGCCCCGCTATGATACTCTAGCCCAAGCTAGCCCCGCATTGGTTGCAGCCCTAATTACGAGAGCCCTAAAGCAATGCTGATAAGTAAATTGGCATCGAAACATGCATTTTAGAGTAAATGGGCTTTCATGACAATGAGCTTGTTCAACATGGGATACAATCTGTGGTCAAATAGACATCCGCTAGCAGCCTGGAATGGTATCGATAGCTATTCTAGGACACTTGATTGGTCGTAGGTTAAAAAGATAATGGACTTCAGAAAACAAAATTTGGCCGAAGTGCTTTCCAGTTGTCACTGTTCTCCACAAAAGAAGTATAAAACTCATATTTTGGTGTTTGGCTTTGGAGGTACCAAAATAGTGCAGGCAGTTACTGTAGGGTTACCGAGCTGCAGCGGAAGCGATTTTCAATCATTCGTGGTGGTGTTGAATCCTCCAAATTCTGATTTGATCTAGAATTCCTTTAACTCACAAACAATAACAAAAAAAAGAGTACAAGAATTTGAGCAATATATACGAACAAGTATTTCAATCATGCACAAATAAATCAAACGCAGGAACATAAACTACTAACTTGTGGCCTTTGTGCCAATGAATAATCCACGAAAGAACGAAAAGATTATGTGTATGTTGGAGATCACCACCAACCGTTCGTGTATGGATCTCCACGTGTTTCTCCTTAATTGAATCTCCAAGAATCAATCCAAATTGCCAAGGCCAATTGAGAAACAACACTACAAAGGAGAGAGAGATGTCCAAATCTGAGAGAGAGAGAGAGAGCTTCACTCGATGAGAGAGAGAGACGTGCCTCACCAATTTTACACACAAATCGATGCACCCAAAGGCATGGAGAGTGGGCGGTTCACACCACCTATTTAGTCTCCTTTTCGGTTACTTGATTGAGGTGTAATTCCCTAATTACCCTCTAATCAATCCTCTCTTTCCTTCCATAATTAGGACATTGGTTTCTCTTCCATATTAGGTGGATCCACCCAGGCCCACAGAAGCCTAACCACTCCACATATCCATTCACCACATGGGAGGGCCGACTCCTCTAAAATAAGACAAGTAATATGGGACAAACCCATATATAACTTACATCCCCCACTATGGGTTCCGTGCTCATATTTGCGATTCAACAGTGACTCGTGTACTAGTCATGTCGTAATCCAAAACTATGAACATGTTTTACAAATAGATCAATTGTTAAGTCCTTCGTTAACGGATCAGCCAACATCTTAACCATAGGAAGATGACTCATCGTCAACTTTCAGTTGTAGCATGTCAAATATATAATAATAATGCACCTCAATGTGCTTAGCTCTGGAACTGATCTCCCCATTACGGAGTGTCAACACAGTTGCAAAATTATCACAATAAATTTAGACAAGAGCATCAGTCCATTGTTCTAGCTGTAACCCAGCTAGAAACTCTTTAATCCACACTGCCTCGGAAGCTGCTAAACTACATGCAACAAACTCAGCTTCTATCGTAGACTTAGTAACGCATTTCTGCTTCTTACTAGCCCACGCTACGGCGCCGCCACCAAACATAAAAACATACCCGGCAGTGGATTTCCTGTCATCCTTACACCCAGTATAGTCCGAATCACTATACCCTTCCAATGATAGGTTCTCAGCCTGGTATGTGAGTTTCATATCCTTGGTATCCAACAAGTATCTGAACACCTACTTAAGCCTGCCAATGTTGCATACCTGAGTTAGCCTGATATCGACTCATAAGGCTTACCACAAAAGCCAAATCAGGTCGAGTGCAGTTCATGACATATATCAAGCTGCCAGTAGCCTGCACAGATTGCATCTTCAGACGTTCATTGTCTGATGTAGGTGCCATTTTCTCGGACAAAACTGCCCCTTTATAGATGGGCGAATCTATGGTCTTCCAACCAATCACACCAAAGTATTTCAACACACTATCTATGTATGATTCTTGAGATATACTTAGCCTCCTCGCTTTTCTATCTCTCTCAATCTTCATCCCAAGGATGTAAGATGCTTCACCCATATCTTTCATTTCAAATTGAGTCTTGAGCCATTCTTTAAGACTGAGAATCATACTTGTGTCATTCTCCATCAATAATATGTCATCTACATATAGTGACAATATCATAAATCTACTCTCATCTCTAAAGGAGTACACACAATGGTCATAGTCATTGACCACAAAGCCATATTCACTAATTACCTTATGAAAAGTGAAACACTATTGTCTTGGAGATTGTTTCAGTCCATAAAAAGATTTAATAAGCTTGCACACCTTTTGTTCCTCCCCAAAAATAACAAACCCCTCGGGTTATTCCATGTAAATTTCCTCCTCTAAATCACCATTTAGGAAGACAGTCTTTACATCCATCTGATGCAACTCTAAATCCAAGTATGACACAATTGCCAACAAACATCGAATTGAGATGAACCTAGACACAGGAAAATACGTCTCCTTAAAGTCTATGCCCTCTACTTGTGTGAACCCTTTCGCCACAAGTCTAGCTTTGTACTTATCTATTGATCCATCAGCTTTGAGCTTCTTCTTGAAGATCCACTTACACCCAATGAATTTCCTCTCATCTGGTAAGTCAATAATCTTCTAGAATTTTTTCTTCAAGATTGAATCCATTTCCTCTTGAACAACCTTCAACCATTCCTTGGAATCTGAACTACTCATAACCTGCTCAAACGTGATTGGATCACTAAGTACTGGTTCATCTACCGTAATCTCATCACTTGTTCATCACTAGTGATAGTAACCTTCTCTTTTTCAATTTCAAAGAGTTCCACTCTCTAACTAGGAGTTTTAAGATCTACATCTTCCTCAAGAAAATAAGCATCCCTAGACTCAATTACCCCCACTGTTCCATTGTCATGGTCTACTATAAAACGATACCCTTTAGAATGATCACAATAACCTATAAAATTATATTTTATGGTCTTAGGATCCAACTTACTTCTCAGTTGATCAAGAACCCTAATATGAGCCTTTGACCTCCACACTCTCAAGTTCGAAAAGTTTGGACGTCTCCCCGTAATTTGATCGACTTAGAGGGTACTCGATTTAGTACAGCGGTATCTAGTGTTTCACCCCAAAACTGCGTTCCTAATTTAGAGTGGTTTAACATGGACCTTACCATGTCCATCAATGTCCTATTACATCTTTCAGCGACTCCATTCTGCTATGGGGTATATGGCAAAGTATACTGATGCACTATTCCATGGTTAGTAAAATAATCCTTGAACAAATCAGATTTGTACTCACCACCTCTGTCTGTTCTCAGAACTTTAATTTTCCGTCCTAATTGGTCCTCAACCTCAGCCTTAAATTTTTTGAATTTCTCTAAGGCATCGGACTTCCTGGATAACAAATACACATAACCATATCTCGAATAGTCATCTATAAACGTAATAAAATACATCATACCCCTTTGAGTCTTGATGTTTATAGGCCCATAAATATCTAAGTGAATGACTCTAAAAGATCAATTGTTCATTGACCTTTGGGAAAAGGTAGCCTAGTCATTTTTCCTGATAAACAATCCTCACACACGCGCAAATCATCACCTATTCGGTATAATTTTCTCGCATTAACATGGCAAAGGCGTAAATGCCACAATAAAGCATCATCAACCACACAAGCATTATACTCAGAATCAATCATCTTATTAAAATCAGCAAAGTCATTGGATACATCCAATTTGAATAAACCATCAACTAAAGAAGCAGTAAATAAAATGTTATTCTTTTGTCCCACAATTCCCTTGCCACCCTTGAATCTGACTTCAAATCCCTTCTGAGTCAGTAAAGGGATTGAAATTAGATTCCTACGAATCGATGGTGCAAGCAAGACATCTGTGAGAACCAGAGTGTTTCCTCCTGAGAGAGGAACACGAACAGAGCTTATCCCTAGCACATCACAATAAGTATTATTTCCCATGTAAATTTTGTGATCTCCGGGACTAATCTTTTTCAGTTTAGCAAATGATTCCTTGGTCATGGCCACATGACAAGTTGCAGCCGAGTCAAGCCACCATCCTCTCATGTTAGTATTCACAATCAGTGCTTCAGAAATCATACACACTATATCATTTCCTCCACCTTGTTGCTTCCTTTTCTCATTGCTTTGGGAGCCATTAGGACAGTTCCTGCTATAGTGGCCCATCTGGCCACAAGTGAAGCAGGCTCCCTTCTTCTTGTTCTTGGCCTTATCTCCTCCCTGAAACTGAGGCTTCTTACCCTTCCTCTTGAAGTTCTTCTTTGAAATGCCAGCATAAGACCCACCTTTCTTGGAGCCAACATGATGAGCAAGGTTGGTAGATTCATTAGAGGCCCTCATATGATCTCTAATTTCCTATTCTAAGCCCAGCTTGGCAGTAAGGTCATCCAATGTGAGTTTCTTATCACTCAGGTTCAATGCCACCACAACTGATTCCCATGATGGAGGAAGGCTAATGAGTATCGTAGATACTTGGACCCCCAATGAAATAGGATCTCCAAGCATCTCCAGCTCACTAGAAATAATGGACATGGCATTTATGTGCTCAAGCACATTCTTGCCTTCTTCATGTTCGTATGGCGAGTGTGGAGCAACCTGATGTGAGCCTCAGTATGCTCTCTATACCTCCTCTGACTGGCCTCATACATTTCCTTGGCCATTTTGTGCTTCTCAAAAGGTAACTCAATATTAGGCTCCATAAATGTCAGCATATTGGTCCTTGCTTGTGCATCCTCGATCTAGTTTGAACTTCTCGTACTCTCTCTTTTAAGTAGCAGTACTATTCTCATTTGGAAGTTCAACTTCATTGTTCAACAGATGACCAATTCTTCAAGGAATAAAATATGACGAATACGCCTCTTCCAGGTAACAAAATTGGTGGCATTTAACTTTTTAGTTTTAGCCAACTAACTCGAGACCATTCGTGAATCCATTGCAACTTAAGTGAAATCAGCAAGTGATGCAATCAAGATGAAGAGAAAATCCACAATCAGTGAATACAGGACAATAAGTGTTAAAATGCAAAGTTGAATCACTACACAATATTTATTTATTGATGTGGCATTAAATACTGCTTCAAAATAATTAGGTTTTTCAACACTTGTCTCAGCCGATCGATCGCGTCACAATTGCCGATCGATCGTTATTGACTTTGCACAGTTACCGTTGATGCGATTGATTGTGTATTCAGCCGATCGATCGCTCCACTTGAAAAAGTAACATTCAATCGTACGCCCGATTGATCACTTTCTCAAGCCGATCGATCGGGTTACCGAGCCGCTCTGATACCACTGTAGGGTTACCAAGCCGCAGCGGAAGCGATTTTCAATCATTCGTGGTGGTGTTGAATCTTCCAAATTCTGATTTGATCTAAAATTCCTTGCACTCACAAACAATAACAAAAAAAAGTACAAGAATTTAAGCAATATATACGAACAAGTATTTCAATCATGCACAAATAAATCAAACGCAGGAACATAAACTACTAACCTGCGGCCTTTGTGCCAATAAATAATCCACAAAAGAACGAAAAGATTATGCGTATGTTGGAGATCACCACCAACCGTTCGTGTATGGATCTCCACGTGTTTCTCCTTGATTGAATCTCCAAGAATCAATCCAAATTGCCAAAGGCAATTGAGAAACAACACCAGAGAGAGAGAGAGAGAGACGTCCAAATCTTAGAGAGAGAGAGCTTCACTTGATGAGAGAGAGAGAGGGGAAGAGACGTGCCTCACCAATTTTACGCACAAACCGATGCACCCAAAGGCAAGGAGAGTGGGTGGTTCACACCCCCTATTTAATCTCCTTTTCGGTTACTTGATTGAGGTGTAATCCCTAATTACCCTGTAATCAATCCTCTCTTTCCTTCCATAATTAGGACAACACTCCTAATTAATATTCTCTCTATATGGTTATATCAAACCAAATTAGGACTCTTTCATAACAGTATAAATTAGGTGTCTCTTCCATATTAAGTATACCCACCAGGGCCCACGGAAGCCTAACCACTCCATGTATCCATACACCACATGGGAGGGCCGACTCCTCTAAAATAAGACAAGTAATATGAGACGAACCCATATATAACTTACAGTTATAGTCTAGCTGAAAGGGAAAGTATGTTCTTGCTATGATTCTACCTACTTCAGCTCTAAATGTAGCATCAGCGCTCACAGTTCTGCATGGTTCTTTCTCTATTTTCACCTGCTGATGCTCTGATAAAGACTCAATGGTTACAGTAAGAGGCAAATTATATAGATTATTATATGCTTAGGAATTGTATGTTTACGTAAGAAAAAGGAACTGTATGCTTATGTAAGAAAAATTTGTTGGTTCGTGTCGCAGCAGAAGCAGTGGCCGGAGAAAAGCGGTGGTGGCGCAAGCGAGGAAAGATCGTTTCTTTTCAATTTCATTTATCATTACTAAACAAACTATTATGCACAATATACAATTTAATCAATCAATCCACATATATCAAAATGTAATAGGGCTGAAAACAACGCACCTTTGGGCACCAAGCCACGGCGTGCTCACCTTCTTCTTCATCAACGTGCAATCACAATATATGTATTTGTTATAAGAAGAATACCTTAATTACGAATGTACGTGGGGGATCCCTATCCCAAGGACGGACAGCCGATTAGCATGAAAAGAAAATGGCTTTGCATTGTCCCTTGATCACCAACACAGTTGGCCGGACTCAACGAAGTCGACATGCTTCCCAAGGCGATCTTGTATATGAGAGCTTTTGGTGTATGTGAGGAGAGAGGGTAGATAGAGCGAGGCCAAACCTCTCCTTCCCACTCGAGGAGGAACCAAGCCAATTTAAATGTAAGAGAGGGAGAAAGAATTTTGGGATATATGCTGGAATGATTCTCCAATTGTTGGGATATGTTAGAATGATTCCCCAAATCATTGGGACATTAACATACATAACAACTCTTTTCTTTCTCTAATTCGTTATGAATAATAATGGTATTGATTCAACTCACTTGAGCCCATGGAGGCTTACCCCACTGAACATGGCCATGTCCGCGAGAATGTCAATCCCACGCCAACCATGCTCATGTACTCCAACCATGGTTCCCACAAGTGAGTGTTAGGATGTGGATCCCACAAAATATTACACAGAGATGTCACATATAGGTGGCGCGACCACTCCACTGACCTTGAAATCCATGGACCCCCAGTGGCTCATCCCAAGCCGGTGATCACATGGGCCAAACCCATGTCTGGATCCAAATAAATATATTTCCCCAAGTTCATTGCAAGAATAAAAATAAAGAAAAAAAGAACATACATATTGGATATTCCCTCCATTCGGATTTATTACTAACATATATATGGTTTTGCAAAATAAACTAAATTAAATTCGCTTTAAAAAACCTTATGTTAATAATAACCCGGATGGAGGGAGTGCAGAGATGCAGAGGCTTCTGAGAATGTTATTTGGAGTCACATATAATCATGTTTTATACTCGATCAACAAAAGATGTCTACATTTGAAATTGAGTAAAATTTACTAGATTCTAAGGCCTATATAGAAAACAAAGCTTTCTCTTACCCAATTCTCTGTTTTTGCTCATGATGGGAGCGAAGTTTGACATCTATACATGGAATTTATTTTTTGAGAAATGCAGATAGGATTTTTTGGATGGAGGGAGTACTCTCTCGATCTCCTAAAAGTGGAAGTATAATAAGGTTTTCCCATAAATTTAAGAACACATGCATCATATCATAGATGGCAGAATTTACATATACTATGCAAATTATAGTGAACCAAAAATGCTAATTATGCAGCTTAAAAGACAAACTTCTTTATTTATAACGAGGGGTGTCCGACTCCTTGGGACCTGTCTAGCTGCCAATCCCCTAGGTGTGCACACTGCCCACAAAAACATATGCACCAGTGAAGTAGGGATATAACACTGCCCACAAACTTAAGGTCTCATTCATGGGCTCGATGACCAAAGCCACAAAAAAAAGCCCGTTTAAGAGGCTTGCTTCTTTTCAATACCAAGAAATAGAGATAAATCTATAATCTTTGTTTCACAGGTCCAAGAATCTACTAGATTATATTTTTATGGGCAGGGGTCGTATTTGAACTCAATGATCCATCTGAACCAATTCCAACACTTTTATTTTCCTTTTCTTTTTAATACAATGTAGCAAACAGTTAAAAAAGCCAACCAGAACTTTACAATGAAACAACTGGTAAACAATCGGATCCAGTCAACCATTTAGGTAACCCATGTGCATATACAGAACAACTTCTCGAGTTATTTTTATACAATGGTTGCCTTTTCAAGCGGCTTTCTAGGCATAGGGGGAGGGTCCACGGATCATAACCAAAGAAAATTGCGAGCCCCATCCAGAGCCTGGAAAGTCGCCTGAAAAGGCAACTGGGTCATACATTTTACGGTGACGACCTGCTCCATTTTGGGCCACTGAGTTAGAATGAATGGAGGTGATTGGTCCTCAAAGATTTTTTGCCTTTAATTTTAGGGCTAGGAAATAGCAACCCGACCTTAAAAATACTGGACGACCTGATAATTGATGGTTTGAAATATTTACCTGTTTTAAAATAGAGTCGGGAAGGGTAATTCCTCGCATTACGTTTGCAACCCAACCCCAATCCCTAGTAAAAATTCGGTTCACCCATAAATTTAGTAACATATCATTATGATATGGATGGCAAAATTTGAACATATATAATATGCTAATTACCCGAAATACCTAACCATGCAGGTTACAAGACAAACTTAACATCCAATTCATGGCCTTGATGATTAAAGCCACAAAGAAAAGCTAATTTAAGAGGCCTGCAGATGCACAATATAAAGAAATGCTTTGTTTCATGTCTAACGTATCTACCACATGAATAATCTTTGTGGGCTGGGGTTGGATTTGAACTTAAAGACCACGAAAGCATATGGTCTCTCATGCATCAATTCTAAACAATGCAGAGAACAGTTAAGAGTATGAACTGCCAACCATCAACTCTATAAGGAAACAACTGTAAACAATAGGATCCAGTCAAGCATTTCTATATGAGGGGGGAACCCATGCACATGATGGAACAACCAAGAGATGATTTTATATATATTAGAGTGCATTTGGCAACATGAATTTGGACCATGTGATTCTTAGAATCACGTCATTTCTCCAAATCCACCATTTGGCAACATATTTTTGGGCAGGATTTAATTTTTGCCCAAATCTCACCATAAATTCCATCATTTGCTTTACACCTCTGACCCTGTTATTTACCAAATCACACCCCCAAACATTAAATATTAAAATCTCACTCATAAAAAATCACATTATTCACAAATACTACATGAGATTTACGATCTCAAATGCGAATCTCATCTAGTTGTGAGTTAAAAGGACGTGATTTTATTTATCACACCTTTAAATCCAAATCAAGGTTGACAAATGCACTCTAAAATTTGGTCGGTGTTAAAAGAATTACCGCATAACTCAGATGTTGTCATCCCAATCATATGGGATTTGGAGCTACTAGTCATAAATTCCCATGTGAAGCTCCAAATCCCATATGACCCATTTATGAAATAATGTTACAATCAACTTGGGGATTTATGCCAAAAAATATGATTGGGATGACAACATCTGAGTTATGCATAAATCCCATATGATTTTGGCATAAATCCCCAAGTTGATTGTAACATTATTTCATAAATGGGTCATATGGGATTTGGAGCTTCACATGGGAATTTATGCTAGTAGTGATTGGTGAGGTAGATTTAAATATGGTCCAACATAATTTCGACCTACTCCAATTGGGGCCCTCATTCACCCACTTTATGATTGTATTTTATGTGCATATAAATTGAATGGAGGTGAAGTAGTCATCTTAAGATTTTGGATTACATTTACCATTGTTCCTTGCCTCTTACTCCCTACATCCCCTATTCAATGTCCACATGTGAAAGAAAATCTGATATCTAAATTAAGCCATTTTATTAACACTACTACATTATCCCACTAACCCTTTTCACTCCATCCACTACTATGAGAAGGATAACATGAAACAAGCTAATAGATTTTAGTGCATTTTAATTTTCTACTTAAGACACATTTTTAGATGGAGAGAGGAACCTGGGACTTGTTTTTTCCAACTAAGAGGCCGTTAGGGGCATGAAAAAACCAAAATATCCAAAGTGGATTTTCCACGTCCACTGTAGCATTCCGATTTTTTCACTATCCAGCATAAAACATGCGACCTGAGGTGTTTCGGCTGAAAGTGGAAAAAACATGAATGCTACAGTGTAGCAAAACATCCACTCTAGATATTTTGCTTTTAATCACGTCCCAAATGGCCCCTAATATGGGATGGCCGGAATATTTTACAACTGTAAGGGAGAAGTATTTTCAGCTTTTTTTCGATTGAGTTGTCTGTACTACAGATCTTCTCCACTACAGGGGAGACTGAAGACCAACGCATTTCAGGGTACACGTATATATGTCTATGTATAGGGGCTAAAGTACATAGATGTCCATCGGAATTATATCTATTAACACTTCCACTTGAGGCATGTTTCCTACTCCAATAAAAACATCTTGAAAAGTCGTACAAATTAAGGAGAATGCATTTCATCAAGAAAAGAAAAAGAAGAATGCAAATCTAAAACATCCCAACTTATGGTGTGCATTTAAGTGCAAAATTATGTTTTTGATATTGACGAGAGCAACGGCTCTCACTCTACCACTAGACGAAGGAAGTTTTGTGCTTCAAATTGATGCGTCAGGTACATGGATGTGTACGGATGCAAGATCGCAAAGACGGTCGAAGGCTTGAAGCCTCACCAGTAGAACTATCCTACCTATGTCTTAGAACTCCCCGCGATAGTATTTGCCTCGAAGATTTGAAGACATTGCTTTATCTTTTATTTGATTAATTTTTCTTTTACTCAATTCATTTTCACACGCAGGATGAGTGTGCATTCTCGCTAGTTTCAAATTAAAGATATCTTGACTGGTAAAAAAAAATAGGATGACTTCATCTGAAATGGACCCTTAACTTCAGAAAATTAAGGTTGCATACACGGGACTTCGGTGTACATAGAAGAAGATTTGTGAAAGAAAAAAAAAGAAAAAAAAAACAAGAGAAAACAAGAAAGAGCAATGCTGTCATCGTGTCACACGCTGAACAAGAATCGTCGGCAATCTTGACGGGATTCCTCTGTTCAATCTGACGCAGGAAGTCCAGACCCAGGAAACAAACCACAAGGGCGTTCTCTTGCTCTCTCGGCCGGCCAATGGCCGGTGGTCTTGCCGCTCTCTCTCTGCTTCTTTCCCTTCTCCAGGTTCTTGCAGTTGCTCATGGTAGAAGCAACTCCTCTGCGCCATCTTATGCTCGGATCAGGCGGGATATCTACCATTCCAGGTTAGCTCAACAATACCCACTTCTCTGTATTTCTCAAAAATCCGTCCTTTGTGTTTGCTCCTGGTGATGTTCATATGTGCATTCATTAAGAATGATTTGATGCCATGTCTTGTTAATGATTGAAATCAAGAATGGTTTTTAGCTGTTTTCTTGCTTATGAAATTGTTTGTTATGTCAATCTTGTATAGAAGATGGCTTTGTTCTTGTGCGGACTGGTGAATATTGTAACAGAACCGAAAAAAGAAGTGTGGAGGGAAGGTTGTTTGAGAGACAATTTAGCAAAACTATACAAAAAGGAAATAATGAGAGCGCTGAGTAGATTAGTCAATTAACAATAGTTTAAGAAATGTATTGAAGAGAATCATAGGGGATCTGTTACTTTGCTTGGGAGGGTGAGCAGAAGTATATTGGCTTCTTTAATGGCCATGGCACAAGGGAATTGTGTTATTATCAATGAGACAGGCTTCATTGGACTAAGGGAGTGTCATTTGTATATGTGTATCTATTTCGGTTGCCAAAATTATTTGTGAATAACTTTTCTTAAGATGACTGTATGGGAGATCATTTACATGATCTCTCTGAGATCTCGGCTCTTTGGCCAACTGAGACAAGACCAAACTTCGATATTATGAACCTTGAATGTGATGTGATCTGAGTCTTGTGCATAAGCGATTGACAATGGGCTGCTATTGCCAGTATTTTTTTATTATTCTTCCCCTTCTTACTTTATCCTGATCCTTTGGTAAAGTGGATATTACCAATTTGAATGTCTTCCCCTAGCATTAAGAGTCTTCAAATGTATATAAAAAAAAGTATCTTCAAAGCCAGGAAGGTTGGATGCCCATGGTATACATTTGAGTTGTCTGCTTCAAATAAGGCTTCTTGACATCCAGATCTAAGAGAACCCAAGTAAACCAAGGGACCTGGAGGTACTGTCTGTCTGGGTTTAGAAACTTCAGTCCAATACAAGCATCATCATGATTATTGTGCCATTGATGCCTAGTCTGGATGAGGAACAAACAATTATTCTTTCCTTATCCTATGAAATGGACAGTAATTGGTCTTTGCTGATGATTGAAAGTACTGCTAATGTGTATAAAGAAGTACTGCGAATGCAGGCATGTCTTTTTTTCTTTTTGGTCAAATGTGATCATGGAACACAATTGAGGGAAATATCGATCTCAGTGAGACAATCGAGGCAAGAGACAGTCAGGTTTTCTCGCCTTCTTACACTTGCTAATCTCAGAGAGATCTTGCTTATCTTGCCTGGACTTATAAAAACGAAAAAAACAGAAAAAAAATTCATATCATGTTCAAGAAGATGGGGCTGCCCCACACCACTCTAGCTCCTCTTGATGCGTTTTTCCCCACTTCTATGCTTGATTCAGATGCATCTTCTCAGGCTTTCTGTTTAATGAACTCTGTTATCTCGATTTGCGTAATATCATATTTGTTTGAAGTAGTATTACTCCCTCCGTCCAATGAAGCCTTCTGCATTTGAAAAAACACTGATCCATCATTAGATGGCTGGCTTTGCTTGATCATGACTAACAACACGGAAGAGGGGGAGAAAACTCTGTTTTTTTGTTGGGGCCTTATAGTCCAAGAATTTAACTCATTTTTAAATGCAGACAGGCTTCATTGGACTAAGGGAGTGTCATTTGTGTATGTATATATATTTTTGGTTGCCAAAATTATTTGTGAATAACTTTTCTTAAGATGACTGTATGGGAGATCATATACATGATCTCTCTGAGATCTTGGCTCTTTGGCCAACTGAGACAAGACCAAACTTCGATATTGTGAACCTTGAATGTGAAGTTATCTGAGTCTTGTTGCATAGGCGATTGACAATGGACTGCTAGTGCCATTTTTTTTATGCATCTTCCCCTTCTCAGTTTATCCTGATCGTTTGGTAAAGTGGAATTAGTTGCCACACACCTTTTTTTTAAGTGCAAATTTCATTCTCCCTCCGGTCACTTTTAATAGATACAGTTGATTTTCAAAAAATTAGTTCATTTGAAAATCAATTGTATCTATTAAAAGTGCCCAGAGGGAGTATGTTATTTTCCTAGATTTCTTTCGTCTGGATTGCAAGTTGAAATGCTCTACATTACATTCTTTGTTTGATATGTCATTTTATGCTTTATTTTTCCTGTACCTTGGTTAAGACATGTTCATTTTTCTTCCAAAAATGAAAGAGTAATGTCTTGTCTTACTCATTTTTATGACCTGATGGATGGTTTTATTATCTATTCCTAATCAAATTATGCCATCATTTACTAATCTGATGAAGGAATGACTTTTGTTTTTGTTCTGATAACTTATCAGTGAAAGACCTACTTCATCTTTAATTTTTTCTTAAATGTGTTTTGGAAATATACAGTGATTCTTTGGTGAAGCAAGTTAAGACCTTGGTGGGTCGTCACCCAGATCGACTGACAGTAAGTAGTTTCTCTTAACGACGTAAACGTATTTTTTTAGACCTAACATTATCGTGATGTGAGCTTCGTGTTGTAAAACAGATGGAAACAATGTGGGCCCAAAATAATGGTTATTCTGCCGAGATTTTAGTAGTTACTTACAGTCGCATACAGAGCAAGATAGAAGAGAGTTCAAAATTCCGTGTCCTTCTGGTAAGTACTCAATTTACTTCCCATTGGTGCATGTCTCTGTGAAATTTTTCTTTGGGGGGAGAAGTGTGTGAAGTTAGAAAAGAAGCATTAGTGAAAATTCTTTTAGCTCCAAACTGAAATGTCATTTTGTCAGAATTTTAGGTCCATCCACTTTTGTTTGGATACATTTTAGACTTAGTCCATCGATTAAAGAACGAAATTGCATTTATTGTTACTGATAGAATGTCTCAGAAGCTGCTGACTCTCTTGACAGAAAATTCCTTGTCTTCCAGACTTTTGGACAGCATGGAAGAGAGCTTATTACATCTGAAGTTGCTCTGCGCCTTTTGACTCTTCTTAGTGAAGAGTGCGAGCCTACCGTACCAGGGAGTTCTTTGTGCAAAACATTAGATAATCTTGTCATAAAGGTCCCGTTAATGCTTAACTTTTTCCTTCTGCACTGTTTTATTATTATTTTTACGATAGGACTACCTTAGCATAGCTTTACTTTAATAAACTTTAAGGCCTCCGTGCCAATGCTGTTTAATGAAAAAAATCTATGTCTTACTGTTAATATTCATTCTATTTTTTCCTTTCTTTTAGACACACAATTGCCTTCAACACTTTTCCAGTTGAAAGAAAGTGATCCTCATTTTTCGTAGTGGTTAATAATAGAAGACTGCTTACTAGTAATATATACTGAATAGAGTAATATATACATCTTACTGGAACGTAATATTAGTGCACTTTATCGATTATTGGATGGGATCTAAATTCGAAACATGTAATTGCAACTATTATATGGTGATGAACCATTAGTTAATTTTAATTTCCTTTTCAGCATCTCCTTTGAGGTGTTGGAAAATGGCTACTTCTCTATTTCTGCGTGGGCAACGTTGAGCTTTTATTTACTATTTGATTTCTGATGTGGCATCTGCTTTGGTCATATGCTCATGTAAAAATTGTAGTCATGTCAGATGTATTGCATTTGCCTAATCTTCAAATTTATCATCATCATCTTCACTGTATTTTTATTGATTGATGTTGATGACATGGATCCCATCCCATGATCTCACTCAATTAGGGACCATATGAATTATTGCTCCAAATTCCAGTTATCTTCTTGTATTTTGCATGGACTCCATTTGTGTTCTTCTTGGCCTTCCTGTTATTAAAATTCTCTGTAAAACTAGGGTATAATTCTTTACTGACACTTTCTTAACTTTTTTACATGTGTCAGAACCATCTAGCTTTGCCAAATCTTCTCACATATGGACCCTATAGCTCTTCTAATTCAGTAATTAGATATAAGGTCTCTTCAAGCATCCATCTCAACATGCTCACTTCAAACTATGACATATGAGAACCTTCTTTAATGACAAAACATGTCATTCATCTCAGTATTGAACCTATTAAGCACCAAAATCGTGCCTATGATGATCCAGCTCATTGTTTTACGTAGGATTGAGTCCTTCTTAAGCAATATTAGAGATGTTTCCCATCTCAGATAAGATTGACTGTGTTCTTTCCTATAATTATTATTATTATTGTTGTTCTTCTTTTTATTGATTTATGTGTGCATATTGAACAAAGTGTGTCCGATGCTACTTTTTTCCTTTCCATGGATCACAGAGATCATAGTGGAAAAAGTTTTTTCTAAAAAATTAGCTTTACATTTTTTTCGTTTTAAAATGCAGCATATGTTGGTTGGCATGGTTAGCAACTTCATGAGAGTGCTTGAAGAATTATTTTCAACAATATAATGTATTTGGAATCATGGACTTTATGTTTCTACAGGTGGTGCCCATGGAAAATTTGAATGGGCGCAAACTTGTTGAAGCGGGAGACATTTGTGAGAGGAGGAATGGTTGTGCAAGTTCTTTTGTTCTTTATGGTACAGCTACTGATGTTTTGGAAACGTTGTGCTGATCTTGATGTGTTCTGCAGGAAGGGGAGTTGATCTCAACAGAAACTGGAGTGTTGATTGGGGAAAGAAGGAGAAGGTATCTGTAGACCTGTTCTTAAAGTTGACCTGGAGTGTAGCAATATTGCCTTTAAACTTATATAAAGTTTTTGATATATGGGTGCATATTTGTGTTTGTAAATCCTATATCATTTAAAACATGCATCTTTCCATAGCAATCTTGGTTTTTGCTGCATTAACTCTTTTTTCATTCTACTCTAGGATTATGACCCATATGAGGAAAATCCAGGATCTGCTCCTTTTAGTGAACCTGAGACTCAGATAATGCGAAAACTCTCCAAATCATTCAGTCCACATATGTGGGTCAATGTACACTCAGGAATGGAGGTGAGCTTTCTATTTGGCATTGCTGAGCATATGTTGAGGAGATTATAGTTGATAAGATTCATGGAAAATATCATGTGGCTAGAATTTCTATCATAAATCAAAAAGTAATGACGAAACCTGTCTCCCGTGGTTTTAAGAATATATTGGCTATCATTTTCTTTCAGGCTCTCTTCATGCCATATGACCATAGAAACACCACACCAAATGGTTTGTCATCGGAAGTAATGAGATCAATTCTTGAATTAGTCAACCGTCATTATTGTCATGATCGATGCATGGTTGGATCAGGCGGGGGCTCTGTCGGGTTTGTTTATACTTTTGCTTTTCCCGTAATTATAGATCAATTTCTTGGAATGATTAGAAGATTGATTAGTTACTTGTAAATGTTAGATAAAACTTTTGAGACCTGCAATATATGAACTTCTAGAGGATATTTTTGTCTACAGTTATCTGGCCCATGGGACAGCTACTGATTACATGTATGATGTTGTCAATGTTCCACTGGCATTCACCTTTGAGGTTAGTGTTATATCCAAGTAATGCTTCTTCTTACCTTCTTCTCATATGTTAAGTAGTGGAAAATAAACTTTTTTGTATTGTTGAACAGATATACGGGGACCTTGAAGTTTCTTCAAAAGATTGTTTCAAAATGTTCAATCCCATTGACCGAGCCACCTTTAATGTAAGTAGTATCTTTATCTTGAATTAGAAAAAAGTGAAAGTTACATTTTAGATTAATCCATCATGTCATAATAATTCATTTTCTGAACTTCAGAGAGTTATAGAAGATTGGTCTGCGGTGTTCATTATGATGTTCGAAATTGCACCCCACCATTTTGATGATATCCGCCTGAAGGTTCCAGCAGATCCCAGTAGGTTAGTTTCCATAAGCAGTTACAGAGACAAAATTGTTAAGAGAGGCAAGGAAGTGAGTCGGAATGATATGCTTGACATGGGCATGCGAGAGTTGAGAACTTATTTCAGACTCTTTTTGTTATCCTCCATCTTATTGATGTTCATGTTCTGTTCTAGAATTTCAAGAAGCAAATATAAACCTGTAATCTCAAGTATCATTTAAAAAGTTTCCACAGAAGATTGGTTCCAGTTCAAGCGCCTTGCTGGTTTTGCATGGCCACGTAAAAGCTCGTGTAACATATATTACATGTAATTTGTAAAGTCAATTTTTTATTTTTTTGAAAGAAATATAGTTGATTCTGCAAAAATGCACTGAACCAAGATGAATGGCTTTAGATCATGTTGGTGCAACGATAGGTGCTCAGAGGAACTTTTATGCAGTGTTCATCGGTTTTTCACTTGGGATTCATAGAACTCGAGTTCCGAGTCTGGTATGGCAAATCAATGAAGAAATAGGTTTGGTATAGTTGGCACGCTACTTCCATACAATGGCAATTTCAGTTTTCCGCAGGCAAGGTGGCATGCACAATAGGGTATAATATGAAAACTACAGATTGTCTGGCTCTCTAAGATGGAAAAATATCAAATTAATCCTTAGGTTTCGAATTCCATATTTCAAATCATATACCAAATGATGCATATAAATTGCAAGATAAGTCTTAAGATGAGTCTTAAAATGTGTTATTTTTTTTTATGCATATGGAAGACCTTACCACCCCAAATTCCAACCCTCCGTCTGCCACAGGTCCGAAGGGAAGAGGTCTAAACCACAGCGCCAGGATTGGCAACGAGCTCTTTACATATGACCTGGCGCCAATTTTGGGTTTCTCATATTACCCGGAATCTTTGTCTTTCTTCCATATGACCCGGAAAGTACCCAAAATACCCTTAAGTTTAGGTATAAGCACCCACACTTTGCCTTTTTCCATATTATCTGGAATCTGAGGAGCAGGTACCCGGAGAAGCTCGCATTCAGTCGGAGAAGAAGGCGTTCCGTCCGGCATCTCCCCCCATATCATCACCGGCGCCGGTGCCGTCCAAATCGGAAAAGTAATCTTCGCGCCAAAAGGCAAAAAAACGAGCGGGATGAAGAGATTTTGATATAATAATAGCGGGGAAGCCCGCCCAACTACAAAAATTAAGATCTACATGTAAAGAAACACATATAAAGGTCACCCATTGGTGCTCGATCGCTCCTGAACATGAAATAAAATGATAAAAATGGGCAAAAGCGTGAAATACTCGCCGGCGAGCGATAATTCAATTTATATATCTTTCTGTGATCTTAATTAGGTGAAAGAGGAGGAAAAATGAGGAAGAACGCAAAAAAAAATGGCAAAAACAGATGAAAAATGAGAGAGTTATGACATTTTGAAGATTGTCATTTTATCGTGTAGGATATACACGACTTGGGTATTTATCGTGTACGCGATGACACGACTATACTGCCAGTCGTGTATTTCAAAACACGTTTTTCCTAGAATTTTCTAAATATCATAACTCACTCATTTTTTATCCATTTTTGCCCTTTTTTTTTTCGTTCTTCCTTATTTTTCCTCCTCTTCCACCTCATGAAGATATATTAAGATGAAAGAAGAAAAAAAAAGAAGAAGAAAGAAAAAAATGGAAGCTTTCTAGCAAAGAGCTTCTATTTTCTTCTTTCTTCTTATTTTTTGTTACTCTTTTATCATAATATATCTTTATGAGGTGGAAGAGAAGGAAAAATAAAGAAGAACGAAAAAAAAATGTGCAAAAACGGATAAAAAATGAGTGAGTTATGACATTTTGAAAATTTTAGTAAAAACGTGTTTTGGAATGCACGACTTGCAGTATAGTCGTGTACGCGATGACACGACTATACTGCAAGTCGTGTCTTTCAAAACACGTTTTAACTAGAATTTTCAAAATGTCATAACTCACTCATTTTTTATCCGTTTTTGCCCTTTTTTTTTCGTTCTTCCTTATTTTTCCTCCTCTTCCACCTCATAAAGATATATTATGATAAAAGAGTAACAAAAAATAAGAAGAAAGAAGAAAATAGAAGCTATTTGCTAGAAAGCTTCCATTTTTTTCTTTCTTCTTATTTTTTCTTCTTCTTTTATCCTAATATATCTTCATGAGGTGGAAGAGGAGGAAAAATAAGGAAGAACGAAAAAAAAATGAGCAAAAATGGATAAAAATGAGTGAGTTATGATATTTTGAAAATTCTAGGAAAAACGTGTTTTGAAATACACGACTTGCAGTATAGTCGTGTACGCGATGACACGACTACTAAAAATTTTAAAATGTCATAACTCACTCATTTTTTATCCGTTTTTGCCCTTTTTTTTTTCGTTCTTCCTTATTTTTCCTCCTCTTCCACCCCATGAAGATATATTATGATAAAAGAGTAACAAAAAATAAGAAGAAAGAAGAAAATAGAAGCTCTTTGCTAGAAAGCTTCCATTTTTTTCTTTCTTCTTATTTTTTCTTCTTCTTTCATCCTAATATATCTTCATGAGGTGGAAGAGGAGGAAAAATAAGGAAGAACGAAAAAAAAATGGGAAAAAATGGATAAAAATGAGTGAGTTATGACATTTTGAAAATTCTAGGAAAAACGTGTTTTGAAATACACGACTTGCAGTATAGTCGTGTACGCGATGACACGACTATACTACAAGTCGTGTCTTTCAAAACACGTTTTAACTATAATTTTCAAAATGTCATAACTCACTCATTTTTTATCCGTTTTTGCCCATTTTTTTGTGTAAATTAGGATGCTTCGCCGAAAAGCTTCTACTTTTCTCTTTCTTCTTATTTTTTCTTACTTTATTGTCCTAATATATCTTCATGAGTCGAAGATGAGAAAAAATGAGGAAGAACAAAAAAATAATGGGCAAAAACGGATAAAAAATGAACGAGTTATGACATTTTGAAAATTGCACTATTTTCGTGTTGTCGCAGACACGACTCGCATTGTAGTCGTGTCTTCGACAACACGAAAACACCGCAATAGGATTCATTATTTTGGTAGAATGTTGGCACTAGATTTAATAAGTTCTGAAGGCTTTTAGTAGGAAATCTACATCTTCAGCTGCATGAACCTCTCTTCGTTTGTACAACATAAGGTTTCAAGCAGGAATTTTCCACTTTTCAAATGACTCCTTGCAAGAAACAAACTTTGGATCAAAGCAAACACATCCCAGAGTTCTTACCATGTTCTGCTAAGCTTAACTAAGTTTCGCATTCAGCAGATGCTAATTTCAACCCGCTTCTCTGCATTCAGACTCAAGTTTGCGCTAACACCACCATCGAATTTAAACTAAAACGAAGAAATGCAGCCAAGCTCCAATCTTTATATTATCATGAACAGCATCCAGTACAGCCTCGTGTAAGGCAGGGCTAAGTGCCACATTGCTTCTGGGCATCTCCTCCAACAAGAACCAAACTTTGTCTAATCTCCCTTCCTTGCAGAGAACCATGACTATACTCTCATAGCTCGCAGGCTCGGGCATCACCTTCCCTGCCATCATCGTCCCAAGAACACCCACGACCTCCTCGAGCTGGCCCATCTCCACCAATCAAGTTGCTGTAAAAGCCCGTGAAGACACGACTTGAACATTTATTGTGTATTCGAATACACGATAAATGTTCAAGGAGTGTCTTCATCCATTCTGCCCCGTGCCTCATATCATTCTCCCATGCCACAGGCTCGCCATCACCACCAAAAAGCAGCCTGGGTCGTTACTTTACCGCGGTTTGTTGGCCTACCATTGACACTCCTCCCGGGCTTTCTGTTGTTGATGTCAGGCAGCTCTCTACTGAGCAGCTACCAATCTGCCTTGCTCCTCTATTAAGAGGCTTCTCATCAAGGCAGGCTGCCACAATCTCTGATAAGGAGGGAAGCTTCATTGCATCTGTTGGCACGCCTGAGGAGTCATTAGACACTTTGATTGCGAGATCAGAGAGCTCCTGCCTTGCTGCCATTTACTATGAACGGTGGTCACATGGGCTCTGTTACGACATTTACTGTGTTAACAGAGGATCGAGGTAAATAGCATGACACAACATGATTTTGGAAAATAGAATATATGCTAGTTTCTGCTCCTAACAGCCAAGGACGAAGCTTAGGAAGAATGAAAAATAGACAATTTACTTATTGGGTGTGTTTTTCAAAGGTGCTGTCTATTCCCCATGAATCAGTCATTTCTACATTTCTATGAACAAAGCGTAATAACGAATAGTATACGAAAAAATAAATTGCATAAGAAAGCGGAAGCTCTTAGCCAGAAAGCTTCTATTTTTTCTTTCTTCTTATTTTTTCTTCTTCTTTCATCCTAATATATCTTCATGAGGTGGAAGAAGATAAAAAATAATGAAGAACGCAAAAAAATTGGGCAAAAACGGATAAAAATGAGCGAGTTATGACATTTTGAAAATTTCAGTAAAATCGTGTTTTGAAAGACACGACTTGCAGTATAGTCGTGTACTCGACAGCACGACTATACTGCAAGTCGTGTCGTTCAAAACACGTTTTTACTGGAATTTTCAAAATGTCATAACTCGCTTATTTTTTATCCGTTTTTGCCCATTTTTTTTGCGTTCTTTTTTATTTTTCCTCCTCTTCCACTTCATGAAGATATATTAGGATGAAAGAAGAAGAAAAAAATAAAAAGAAAGAAAAAATAGAAGTTTTCTGGCGAAGAGCTTCCACTTTCTTCTTTTTTCTTATTCTTTTTCCTAATATATCTTCATGAGGTGGAAGAGGAGGAAAAATGAGGAAGAACGCAAAAAAAATGGGCAAAAACGGATAAAAAATGAGTGAGTTATGACATTTTAAACATTCCCATTTTATCATGTCGTACAAGACACGACTCAATTCAAGTCTTTTTCATGTTTTCGACGACACGATAAAATAGGAATTTTAAAAATTTGATAACTCGCTCATTTTTCATCAGTTTTTGCCCATTTTTTTGTGTTCTTCCTTACTTTTCCTCCTCTTCCCCTTCATTAGGATCACAGAAAGATATATAAATTGAACTTGTTACTCCCCGAAGAGTATTTCACGTTTTTGCCCATTTTTATCCTCTTATTTCATGTCAAGGAGCGGTCCAACACCAATTGGTGATCTTTATATGTGTTTCTTTACATGTAGATCTTAATTTTTGTAGTTGGGAGGGCTTCCCCGCTGCTCTTACATCAAAATCCTTTCATCCCACTCGATTTCTCGCTTTTTGGCGCGAAGATTACCTTTCCCGATTTAGATGGCGCCGGCGCCGGCGATGATATGGGCGGAGATGCCGGACGGGAACGCCTTCTTCTCCGACTGAACACGAGTTTCTCCGGGTACTTCCTCATATTCCGGGTAATTTGGAAAAACAAAGAGTGTGGGTGCTTATACCTAAACTTAAGGGTATTTTGGGTACTTTTTGTGTCGATTCCGGGTCATATGGGATTTCATTGGAAAAACCAGGTAATATAGGAAAACAAAAGTTGGCACCAGGTAATATGGAAAAAACTCATTGGCAACTGTGTATTCTTATGTATACGCAGTTTGAACTAGAAATCTTAATTGGAGCCTGGAGGGCCTGTTCCCTTCCAAATTAAGCAGCTAGCTGAAAATACCTGATCATCTAGTCATAATTCATTAATTGTTCGAGTGGTACACAACTAAGCCAAGCCTAGAAACAACCACGGATCGATGGTAACAATTGGGTGATCCGGGATGTCTACGTTTTTGTTAACAAAAGTGCGCCTCAGCCCATGTACCAAGTGATCTCACTAATAATAACGTCATCCAAAAACATCTAGAACAGATTGGAAAAAAGGAAAGTGTCTACACAAGCCGAGTTCCACGAGTGTCGGCCTCAGCCAAGATGATCTGAGCTGTTGGATTGAGATTCGATGGAGTGCAGGGTGGGCAGTTATTCAAACCTGGTTGCCCCCTGCATAAAACCCGCCACCTAGATCGAATTCGACGGTTCAGATTGTCTCGACTCATGTAGATGAGCGTGAACCCTCTCATATAAAGGGGACAGAAAAAACAACACCTATATCAAATGGTTGATCTAAGGAGCATAAGGATATTGAAGATAGCTTGTCCTAGAGCAGAGGATATGATCAATTGAACTCAAAGCAGAGGTATGACCGTCCATGTGACCTGGAAAATGGGATTAGCTAGCAGCCTGACTTAATAGTTGTGCTGACCATCCGGACAAAGAATGATCAACAGACTGAATGAGCTTAACACAATGTTGCTTGCGAACTATCCCCTTAATGGCAGGAACTCCAAGGTACCGATTCAGAATATTGTCTGCAGGCATCATAAAAATGGCCCGAAATTGAGTTTTGATATTGGCAGGCACATTAGGACTCCAAAGAACCGTAGATTTAGATTGATTAAGTTGAACAGCCGCAACATCTAGATATTCCCTCATGACATTAGTAGCCTCGCGAGTTTTTGCTCTACCAAATAATAATACATCATCCGCGTACATAAGATGCACTATGGGAGAACCAGAAGGACTAATTCGAATGCCATGAATGAGAAAGATAATCCTGCGCAAGGATAACTAAATAAGGTGACAGTGGGTCACCCTGTCGGATACCGTGAGTTGGATGAATGGGTGCCCCAGGATTTCCATTAATCAATACACGATAAGACACTGTCGGAATGCACGCCGAGATGTAGGAAATCCAGCGCGGGTGAAAACCATAAGCTTTCAACATATCTTCAATAAACTCCCATGGAAGGCTATCATACACCTTAGAAACATCAAGTTTTAAAGCAAAAAGACCGCCCTGACGACGAATATGATGTCTGCGGTTGTGAATAATGTGGAAGACCTCATTAGCCAAGAGAATATTATCCTGAATAGCTCGCCGCGCCTAGAGATGAAGTCACTCTGATATAGTTGCACCAGAGTAGGCATCACAGGTCTAAGCCGTGTAACCAATAGTTTAGAAATGATTTTATAGGCAAATTTGCAAAGTGCAATAGGCCTGTAATGTCCTGGTTTCATGGGCTGAGCAGGCTTGGTAGTAAGACATATATGGGTCTGATTGAGTAACGTGGCAAATGAACCAGTTCGAAAAATTTGTTCCATTTCTTGATACACAGAGTCACCAATGATGTCGCAACAATGCTTATAAAAGACTCCTGGAATCCCATCCGGGCCAGGACTTTTATGAGCCGCCAAGCTACAAACGACTCGGAAAACTTCCTCCCTGGTATGTGGCCGCATAAGCTGATTATTGTGATCTTCAGATATAAGAGGAGAAAAATACGGGGCATGCCGAGCATATGGTGATGCAGAAGTAGTATATAAAGAGGGGAAATATTCATGGAACGTACAAACCCGACCTGATGAGTCCTTAATGTGAAGAATGTGATTGTGACTTTGTGAGCCTGGCGAATTTGCACCTGTTGATGATAAAACCGCGTATTGAGATCACACATCTGTTGCCATTGAACATAGGCTTTATGATACAACAATTGTTCTTCTTGCCGCAATAGCATGCTATAATCTGGATGAAGGCCTTGTAATTGTTGAGACTGGATTAGTAGACTGTGTCTGACAAATATTTTCCAACTGCTCAATCTGAGTCATAAGCAAAGCTTGCTGATTCTCCAGTGTACCATTGGCCTTGCCCACCGTATGTCTTGTACTACAGAGTGACTGTCGCAACTTAGACGTCAGGCAATGAGAAGGTGATCCCCGGACAGTAGTATTCCAAGCGCGTTGAACTATGTCTCGTGTGCGCGGATCCTCATACCAGTGATTCAAGAACTTGGATGGCCTATAAATAAACTCCTGAGATGGCCAAGAATTAAAAATAGGGAAAAGATATTTGTACAGCAGATTCCTACACATTTCCGAAATGGAAATGTGTAGGAATCTGCTGTAGGGTTATCACTGCCCCTAAAAATAAGAGGGCTATGATCCGAATACATAATTGGTAAATGTTGAACTCAGGCCTGAGGGAATAGTTGAAACAGGTCTGCACTCATGAGTACTCGATCCAGCCACTTATAAATCGACCGATTAGTCCATCTATATGGGGGACTAGATGTAGGCACTTCCAGAAGGTCTGCCTGTTGGATGAAAGACTAAAAGCAGACCATTCGAGTAACATTAATAGAGTCAGGTGCATTAGTGTCATCTACTTGAGATATAGCATTGAAATCACCGCATAATAACCATGGACTTGGAATAGTAGCAGCAAACTCCAAGAGTGATTGCCATTGGACTTGTTGAAGATGGATTTTAGACGAGGCATGAACAAAAGAAATACATCATATGTTAGTTGACACATATGTAATCTGAAGATTATTACACCATGGGTAGTCAGAGATTACAGGCACTTGGATATTATTTCGCCAAAAAGCCAGTAACCTTTCTTTATGTACAGACACTGCAGGAAATAAAAGAGAACGGTACAGCCGCAACTTTTTCCTAAATCTACCAAAAACCTGGCCAGGGTCAAGTATTTCAGAAAGAAGTATAAGCTCTGGCTTATAGCGCCTAGCAAGCTTGGAGAGATGGTCTTGTGTATTTCGCAGGCCAAGACCCTGGCAATTCCACAAAAAGGTCTTCATCGCCCTGAGAGGGGGAATCATAAGAACTCTCAGCACACAAAAACCGGGCACGTTTACGGATGAGCACCAAGGATAAAAACACTGTAAACTGGCATAAAAGGAAACTGTTCTGCTGCCTGTTTCCAACAATATTCACGAACTGCTCTCAAGCAATGAAAGATCCTACCAAATCCAGCAAACAGGCATATATGCATACCATCAATCGTCCCATAATTCAGTCATCTCCAAATTCTAATCCTGATGAAAATCCGAGGCTGACTATCATCCCTTTAGATAGAATATATGGGACTACAAGTCTACAAATATATGCCAAGGTTTTTTCTTTTTTTGTTTTTTTGCTGAAAACAAATATTCCATCCTTTTTCCATATTAATAGTCCTATTAATTATTTTTCAAAACAAACCAATTTTCCATGAACCAATCAACAATTCTTTATGTAATGTATATATTTTTTTTCTGTCCCATATTAATAGTGGAGTGAAAAATAACCTGGCATGGGTAGTTTTGTCTTTTCGTCAAATCTCGAGGTTGAAGTTGAACAACTAGCAATAACCCTGCGGCTGGCCCGCAACACCTTTGCCGCAATTGCTAAAGAAGCCCCAGCTCCCCGACGGCCACCCCACTCTGCCGCGTTCTTGGCCCTCCTTCCCGACTTCTGCACCACCTCCTCCGCCTCCATTGACTCCTTCAACCCAGGTACTTCCCACTCTCTCCCGCTGCTGCTGCTGTTGCCTCTTCTTGTTCTCATCTGCAGCATGCTCTTGTTTTCCTTAGATTGGCTCTTCTATACTGTACCCAATAAACCCAAATTTGTAAAATTTGATGTTTTAGGTGAATAGGATTACTGAAAGGATTTCATTTTCATGTTTGTTGTTGATTAGAGATGTTGCACCTGTTTGATGATATGTCTCAGTGAATCGATTTTTTTACTTCAGTGCTGCCCACCTTTAGTGCCTTGAGTCCCTTCTGAAATGATTATTCAAATGTGATAGTAGCAGCTGTGGTGCCTTGAGTCCTTTGTTGGTATAGGGATAAAGCAGAAAAAGTTCAAACACTTATTGATGATTCCTTTGATGCACAAGACGCCCTATGGATAATATTGTGAAAAAGTAGAACTAGTCTAGAATTAGATTTTCCTTTTTGATATTTCTTTTTGTCGCAGCTTCCAATGCTTGATTGCGGTTTGATGGTATATGACAATTTTTGTTAATATGACAATATTTGTTGATATGTAAAGGGGATAATACTTGTAATTACAGAATTTGAGGGGGAGCTAAAACTCGTTTTATTATCGTTGTTCATTGTTTGGAATGGGAGATAGAAAATAGGGGACTGTGGGCTTCTGCTCCTCCAGGTAAAGCTTTTATTCTATTTCCTCTTTTCCGCAGTTGGAAAAACCTACCATCCTATACAATACATTTCTTGTCAGATTACTAGACCAAAGGGTGATTGCCTGGAAACACATCCATTTTGCAGGATTTAAGGTTTTGGTGTTTTAATTCACACCCAGTATTATTGCCCTCACTTCCTTTAAATTTGTTTGTGCCATTTTAGATATTGACTTACTATCCGAGAATTATATGCTCTATAAAATTTGATTAGGATTGTAGTTGTGAATATGAATATGCAGGAAATGAAAGTTTGATTGATCTTTTGAATTATGAGCCGTTATGACAAGTATAAGCAGTGATATTAAATTTCAATCATCCGCCTCCTTTTTTTCGTAGGACTATATACTTACAGCAAAAGCACAGTAATGAGGAGCGATGAAAGTAACCATCTGATGGATTGATAAACTCGGAATTGATTGTTGTCGTATGCTCTTTGGTTGTAATTCTGATTGGGGACTTCTGGTATAATCTTTATGTCATCAAACACAAAGGACCATTCAGCTCGTTTGCCCAGGAAGCGGTTTTACCGAGCACGGGCCCACAGCAATCCCCTCAGTGATTCCCACTTCCCTGTTCCCCTCAGTCCTTCTCATGTCGATTACGCTTCCCATTTTCCAGACTTTTTTCCTTCGGGGGACCATAAAATCGATGTAACCAACCCTTCTGCCCCAGATCCTTCAACTCTAAAAACAGTGCCCAAAGTTCGTTTTGCAGATGTAGGCTGTGGTTTTGGTGGTCTACTCGTCCAGCTCTCAACCCTTTTCCCTGACACTCTGATGATTGGAATGGAGATCAGAGATAAGGTATCTGAATACGTAAAGGAACGAATTTTAGCCCTTAGGGCTGCAAACCCAGGTCAATACCAGAATGTCTCTGTGGTTAGGACCAATTCAATGAAGTATATTCCCAATTACTTTGAGAAGGGCCAGTTGTCTAAGATGTTCTTTCTGTTTCCTGATCCTCATTTCAAGGAGAAAAACCACAGAAGGAGAGTGATTAGCACGCAGTTGCTTGATGAATATGCATACACACTGGAAATAGGAGGAATTATATATACTGTTACAGACGTTGAAGAGCTTGGGGACTGGATGAAATCTTGCTTGGAGGGTCATCCTCTCTTTGAAGCTGTGCTGTTACAGGAACTTGAAGCAGATCCGGTGGTGAAGCTATTGACTTCTGCTACTGAAGAGGGGCAGAAGGTTTCCAGAAATGGGGGCCAAACATTTCAAGCCATTTTTAGACGTGTTCAAGGAGACAGTGCAGAAAAATGAGGTCTTGAATTGAAGACACTTAAACTATTTCAGTGCGGACGGGACGGACTGATAAGAATCAGGAGAAACCGCTACTTATTATATATGGTTTTTTTACTTCGCTTTTATGGTTAGCATAAGTTGAATTTGAGAGGCAGGTTGATTCAGTTTGCTTCAAATTAATGATAATTGCCCGGAAGTGAAACTCAAAGGTTTGCTCGAGATGTTTTGTGAGTTTTTCATACAGAAAAATTAGACGAACTGAAAGGGCTGCTTGAGATACTTTGAGTAAGAATTTTGAAAATTCAGATTACTTTTCATCTACTATTTCGTGCTGTTAATTGTGACTTCTTTCACCAAAATTTGACGAAACCTTCATCATGCACGTGGAATGATTTCAATCTATGTTGATAACTTCTAGGTAGGCAAACCTTTGCACCTCTCATCTCTCTGTTTGTAGAAGTAATTTGTGATTTGACTACTTAGTTGGATGATGCTGATCTCCTACTCTTTCTTCCTTTTAAAATTGATATGCTTGTACCCAGAAATTGATTGTATTGGTAGTAATCTTCACAATTATCAGAGAAAAGGCACCAATATGTGATTCTTCTAAACTCGGAATTGCTTTTACACTGGTGCACCTGAATTAGCTTAAACTACTCCAAAACTCTGAAAAGAAAGGAGAAAAATATAAACGTGTCAAGCTGAAAATAACGCAAAATCTTATATTGGTTGATAAATACATTTTAATTTACAGATGAACTTCAGTTTGCCAATGCGGCTAATATACAGATAAGCTACAGTTTGCCAATGCGGCTAATATTTTTGCCAGTTCATATAAGAGTGAAACATGTCGCTTTGTGCGCCAATAATCTGCAATTAGTTTTCCCACAAGAATGTTGTATGCTGAAGGGTATATGCTTCATCTGATTTGTGGCAACTGCGGAGGAGATTCGTTTTTTACTTCCTTGGAATGCAGCTTCAGTCAGAATCTCTTTAACCTTGTAAATGTCACGTTACACATTTTTCTGTCTCTTGAAAAGCAGTTCTTGGCTTGATTGTAGTGAGTTCCAAAAGGAATATACAGCAGCATGATAATGCCAGATAGATCTCCTGAGAAGTTCGTACCAGTAACTTAAAAGATAACTTTGATACAAATGTCAATATAATACTTCATTAATCTGATGCAGTCATAACCTACATTCTCATTTCTGTATAAAATAACAGCCAACTCTTCACTTTTTTTGCCTTTATAAAGATGTATTTCATGTTCGATTGCAGTCAAGAAAGATGATCTGTTTTAAAAGAACCAATCATGAACCAAGATAATCCACAGGGTTTCCTTATCTGGGGTGCATAAGGTTCATGACAGCTTCTATTTATGTCATCCGAAAATTATTACATAAAGTGCTTAGGTAATAGATAGTGCAAAGTTTGTCACCTTTTTATCCAAGGTGATAATAAACAGTGAAAATATTTTAGACTAATAGCCTTGAAATACTATCCCATCTCCTTTGACTCCATTCCTTTTCCTCTTGCTTTTACTTTCCTAATTACATCCACTTTGTCTGTCGCACAATGACTACTATTTAAATAGTTTCCATCATGGCATGCATCTATTCCCAAGCACCAAAATATGGACCCAACCATTCAGAAAATCACGAAGTGTTCAACTTTCCTGCAAAAGAGTAATTTAGAGTGGAACTCTTGCCTTGTTCAAACTTTCATACCAAAGCAGGCAGTCAAAAGGAGCAATTTTTTGCTATTTTGACTCACTCAGACTTCTACAAAAAAAAAAAAGAATACTTCAAGTACAATGCTAGAATGCACCGTTCAGTTGATAATGGAGACACAAGTGATATTCTCACCTCTTAAATTCTAACATCAGATACAGATTCTAAGTCTTTAGTCTACTAATCCAAAAATCCTTAGCCTCCAATGCTTCCATCCACAACCCTGAACTTAGAATTTCATCTATTAATACTACAACAAAAGAAGCACTAAGCAATCCTTGAATATGGCTCGTCATTCAATGATTAATGTAAAGAAATATGGGCTTAAAGCTGACTGGTGCAAACTTACAATTATTGGACATTGTTGTGTATCTTCACTTGTAGTCCTTATGCTAGTCACACCTTCACACATCGCTCTATAATGTCCATATAGCCGTAAGTTTTCTCTCTAGCATCTCCAAGATAATATTCCTTGACACTATCATGTGTTTTTTCCAAATTAATAAAAACGATATAAAGAATTTCTCTTTTCTCCCTAATTCTTCTACTATTCTAGTCATTTTCCTTAAATCTTCTTTCTATAACTTCCTCCCAAAGTTTCATCTTAACTTCATACTTCTATAATAATTACAACTGCATAACCGATAGAAAAAAATTTACACTCTTTAGGCATTTTACTTGATCTAAGAACCTTCTTAATTTATTTGAACCACATTAGAACATCATCCATGTATTTTTACATTTTGTAAGGATACCATCATAATCCTCCGATCTTTTCTTCTTTGATATTTTTCAAGAGTTTCTTTGACTTCTTTAGCTCTGATTCGATGACAATATCTGTGATTTTTTGCTATTATTTACATTTACTATTCTTTGAGAGTCCTCACCATCCATTATCTCCAAACCCTTCACCTTCTACCATATCGTCTTTCACTACCTCCCGGGTCGCAGGTGCACCCCGTTTTCCATGTGTCACGGCTGCGTCGATTCGTGGGGGACCCGCAGTTAGTTACGGATGTTGCGCCCCCGCCACTCATGGGCCCTGCAGAACCTGACGCACATATGCCTGCCTCTCTTATTGACAAGCGGAGGGTGCGTCGTTCAGGACGTATTGTAACTGAAGTGTTTGGTAGCTTGGAAGGGTAAATCATTAGACGATGCAGAGTGGATGTTAGAGGATGACTTTCTGACCCGCTTTCCATTATGGTCGCATTGAGGGCAATGCGGAAGCGGAGCGTGGTGGAGTGTTGTGAATGGCAGTACGCAGATCCGTATCTTGGTAGCTGAAAGGTCTAGAAAGCTGAAAGGTCATATGCTTTAATTATTCTAGGAAGCTGAAAGGTCATATGCTTTAATTATTCTAGGAAGCTGAAAGGTCATATCTTGTAATCTACCAAGGAAGCTGAAAGGACATATGTTATAATTATTCTAGGAAGTTGAAAGGACATATCTTGTAATCAGGCTAGATAGACGCGCCCTCTATTTCTTTATAAGGAGGTCTTCTTCCTCCTTCTGGGGTATGAAATATTGAATCAAGTTTTCCTTACTTCTCTTCCTGTTTTCCTTACTTCTCCTTTCTTTTTACTACTTTTCGTCAAGACGATACCTTGTGACTCTGCTGGGTCACAACACTGTTTTGGGCTACCTCTTTTGTAAGAGATAGTAAAGTCAAATCCTTTCTTATTAACTCTATCCAAGTTCTCTTAGGTCTCCCTCTCCCTCTTTTAGCATCGTTTATATGTATCCCTTCTAATCTTCTCACAGAGGCATCTAAAGGTCTTCTTTGCATATGCCCATACCAACGCAACCTACATTCCCTCAACTTCTCCCCTAAAAGCGCTACTCCTAGCTTCTCACGAATATATTTATTTCTAATCTTATCTCTCCTAGTTATCCCACTCATCCACCTTAACATTCTTATTTCGGCTACATTCAACTTATCTATATGACTCCTCTTTGGTGCCCAGCACTCCGCTCCATAGAGTATTGCAGGCCTAATGGCCGTCCTATAGAACTTGCCTTTAAGTCTTTTTAGAACCCGCCTATCACACAACACTCCCGAGGCTGCCCTCCATTTTACCCACCCCGCATTTATCCTATGCACCACATCACTATCAATATCCCGTTCTTTATGGATAATGGATCCTAAGTAACGGAATTGATCACACCTTGGCACTTCTTGCCCATCTATTTCAACTAGGGCTCTATCTATAGTTCTACCTTCCTTAAAATTAAATTCCATGCACTCTGTCTTAGTCCTACTTATTTTAAAACCTTTTGATTCTAGAGCATCCCTCCACAATTCTAATTTCGTATTTAAACCTACTTTACTCTCATCAATTAAAACTACATCATCTGCAAAAAGCATACATTACGGTACATTATCTTGCAAATGACTAGTAAGCTCATCCATAACTAAAGCGAAAAGATACGGACTTAAGGCTGACCCTTGATGAAGACCTACTGTAACCGGAAACTCCTTAGTTTCCCCTCCCCTAATAGTCTGCACACTAGTCACAACCCCTTCATACATATCCTTTATAATATCTATGTAACCTCTCATGACACCCTTCTTTTTCAAAACACTCCAAATACGCTCTCTCGACACTCTATCGTAGGCTTTTTTCAAACCTATGAAGGCCATATAGAGGTTTTGTTTTCTATCCCTGTACCTCTCAACTAACTGCCGTAGTAAAAATATAGTTTCCGTTGTTGACCTCTCTGGCATGAAACCAAATTAGTTCTCTGATACTTTCGTAACTTTTCGTAATCGCCCTTCTAATACTCTCTCCCATAATTTCATAGTATGCCCTATAACTTTTATACCTCTATAGTTTGTACAACTTTGGATATCCCCTTTATTTTTATACAAGGGTATAAGGGTACTCCTCCTCCACTCCTCTGGCATCCTCTTAGACTTCTAAATCTTGTTGAACAAATTAGTCAACCAAGTTAAGCCCACACCTCCTAGTGCCTTCCACACTTCAATAAGAATTCCATCGGACCCTAGAACCTTTCCTTTCTTCATCTTCCTTAACGTAGCACCTACTTCCTCTATGGAGAATCTCTTAAAATAAGTCATCTCTTTAACAAGACTAGACTCAAACTCTATCCCACTACTATAATTCTCATTCAATAAACGCTCAAAATACTCACGCCATCTCTCCCTAATTTCCTCATCTTTCACTAAGACCCTTTGATCTTCACTTTTAATACACCTAACTTGCTCTAACTTCGACCTTTATACTTCCGCATTTTCATCCTCTAATCCTCGCATACAAAACTTATCGCAAGGAAGAACCACTTCTAAAAAAGTTACAGTCACAACAAATCTAGTCCCTTTTAAACGTGAAGAAACCAATTTGGGTTTTATTAGGACCACTTCCAAATGTTACTAAATGTTCTATATCTTCCTCATAAGCAATTGCAAAGTCTACTTTTATCTATCCTACGTATCAATTTCCCCACACCCTTGTCCACCATGTACAAGTTAATGCTCTCTTTACCTATCACTACGTATGTAATCATATCTCCACCTATTATTCTCCTTCCCCATTTAGAAGTGCTTATTGCAACCACTCCATCTGTTCCAAAAAATTGGTTCTTAATACCATTTCTAACCTGACTTCTGTGCACAAGCAAATAATATGTATCACTTGAGACTATTTTGATAGCTATACCTCTGTTAACATCCACTCCAAGCTCAGTTAGGTTCCTATCAACAACATTAGACAACCTTTCTTACTTGATTCCTATAAAAACAGTGTTTAAAACCCTCACTTGTGAACATGTCGCTACAAACTCAATTTTTTTGTAAACAAACCGAATTACCTTTCCTTCACCAGATGTATCTTCTTGTTTAATTTCCTTATCCTTCACGTTTAGCAAATCCTGCCCTTTTACAGCTTCTTCTTGACATGTCTAAAGAAATTTTGGTGCCCTCTTTTGACAAATATAACCACAATATTTCAAGACAAATAATTATTACTTAATAATTCAACATGACCTAAAGAATAGCATGTACGGGACCTAAATTGTCTACAACTTAGTCCAGCAAGCACCATTCCATTTCTTGAGTCGTTTTTTTTTCTTACTAGGTTATTGGGGTCTTATGCTTATTTTACCTTTTGCACGTCCAACAGAACATCTAGTTCAAGTCCTACTTACAGCATCTTCTTCACATCTATAAAGAAAACTCGGTGCCTTCTTTTGACAAATATATATCACAATATTTTTAACGCACAGATAGTTGAGAAAATAATTCAACATGACCCAAGGAATTAACATGTACTGGACCTAAATTGTCTACAACTTATTTATAGTCCAGCAAAGTACCATTCAATTTCTTGTATTCATTTCCTTTTGCTTAATAGGTTCATGGGGTTTTATGCTTATTTATTTTTTGGCATGCACAACTGAAGATCTAGCATGTTAGGACTTCAACTTGCAAGTTCCACTTAAAATAAACCATCACGTTTACATGAAATTTTCAAAGAAAAAAAAACTGGTTCTTAGACTCCACTGCATGTATAAACCAAGTAAACCATTCAAATATTCAGTTAATATTTTTCGGTCTTTTCCAATTCTTGGTTTCATACATGGATGGCTGAGAGTCATTCTTTAATATCATAAACCATCAGCAAGAAGCAAATTTACATGATGTTCATCAGACTCCCAAGGGTTACAAATGTTAACCAATATCGGAGGCTACTGAAAAAATTTAAAATTCAATCTGTCGCCAAATGTTTTAACCAATAGAAATGACTGCCAGATGGAAATTATTAAAAAAAGCCGTCAAAGTTCATGCAACCTTCTTAATACTACCACAATTTTTTATGGTCCCATATGGACCTTGTTCAATATATCACCACTAAAGTCAAGCTTGAGAAATTTTGACAGAAAAATGTATTTTTTTCCCAACTAAAAGAGAGGATACTTACATATGTTTCGGCCAAGCAATATCACTTAGATCATAGAGAAGCAAATTGCGTGGTTGTGCTTGTTTTTCCCCTGCTATAAGTTTAATGTTTGCTTCATATAACGGAATGCTGATCGCAACATTGCTCTAGCTTTCCTATCTGGTGTGCAACCAGACAAGATCATTTCTTCATACACAGATGGAACCTAGTATAATTTCATCAACAGTAAGATTTTACCGCCTCATTCAAAAAAAAACTCAAGTTTTCACACGTTAATATAAGTTAAGATTAAGATAAAGAACCATTCTTAGAAAGAGAAATTTATAAAAAGTTCAATCTCAGAGAAGTAACTAGTAAATAAACTTCCGTTCATGGAAACCATTCAAGAATTAATGGACATATATTCCCTTCGTCCTATATTAATAGCTCCATTGAAAATTCTCACATATTCATACCTCTATTTGGCTCAATTAGAGTGGCTGGGTGCTTAAAAAAGATTAAACAATTTAAATTTAGCCATTCTCTTAGCTGTGGGTCCGACTATTCAATAAAAGTGACTTTTCTTTCAAGTAGAGCTATTATATGGGATGGAGGGAGTATTTGTTATGCTCTTGCTTAAGTGACAAACTTGATGATAATAATGAAAAAATAGCACAGTTGTGAAAGTGTAAGTTGAGATAAGTTATTTGAAACAAAATCATGAGTATGAAGATTAAGTCCACAATTAGTATTTCACAGAAGGATAAAGAACACATACATAAATGTATGCACTTGTAAAGAATCTGAACAAGATTCATACTTTCTCAGTGGCAGACACCAAAGGAATGCTAAAACCAGACGGAGCAAACATACTCAATGTTCTTGTTCTAAGGAACCCAATATCATTACTACCAAAAATTACAATGAAAGTCACACGGTCAATAAGCTATCTGCAAAATCAGGTTGCTGCAACATAAAGAGATCACCTTTTCATACTTCTCAACTCGGATTAGAGCTTTCATAAGTGTTGTGTATGTCACAACATCAGGCTTCACATCCTACAATGTGGATACATAACAATGGGAAAAATCAAGCATTATAAAATAAACCAAAGACAACAATTTAGAATACAACCATCAGGTAAAATTAGAAGCTCACATTTTCCTTCATAAATTGCAGTATAGCAAAGGTCTCAGTGTCCCTTCTGTCCTCACCAAATGCATTAATTAACGAGTTCAAAACTAATAAACTAGGCTTTATATCATCAGCTCTCATGACCCTGAATGCATTTACTGCTTGCTCTGACAAACCCTGCCATCATATAAATGAAGCTATAACCATTTACCAAACTGAACAAGCCGTTTCCTTCTAAGATCCACCAGCCCAATTGCCAAACTGTTTAAAAAGAAAACACTAGACTAACTACTTCGTAAAATTTTGCCACTGTAAATGATAAAACTACTTAACATGAGATCTGAGATCGCTCTCATATAAGGAGCATGAGGCCAACCTTTTGGGCCATTGGATTTTGATCCGAGGGTGGATATCAAATCATTGGGTAGGTGAGTGTGTCACATCAGGGAGTAGGTGAGTTCTATGTAGCTGTAAGATCAAGATCCGACGGCTACGAATAGAATTGGCCTCATATAAGCCAAATCATTGGGTAGGTGAATGTGTCAAATCAGTAGATAGGTAAGTTCCTTATAGCCGTTTGTAGCCATCAGATCAAGATCCAACAACTACGAATTAACTTGGCCTCATATAAGCTATATGAGAGTGATCTCATTTAAACTTTTCTCTCTCTCTCTCTCTCTCTCTCTCTCTCTCTCTCTCTCTCTCTATATATATATATATATATAGGGAAAAGTTTAAATGAGATCGACATCAATCAAGAGAGATATACTGTATCAACTTACCCTCTGTGCATAAGCATTGACCAAAGCGTTGTACATTGTTTGGGTGGGCTTCAACCCAGCTGCCCTCATAACCTCCAAGCATTCTACAGCATCCTGGAAACGCCCATATTTCCCATAGACATCTATTAATGTGGTGTAAGTGACTGAATTTGAGAGCAACCCTTGGCCACTCATCTTCCCCAACAAATCTTTTAGGTCGTCCCACTTTTCTTGTTGCCCCAATGATTTAATCATGATATTGTAAGTAGTCGTACAAGGAGCGCACCCAGTATCCTTCATCTCTGCAAACAATTCCCATGCCTGCTCGTGCCGGCCAGCCTTACAATGGCAATCGATCAATGTATTCCAAGTCACCGTGTCTGGTTTTATACCATCCAATTTCATCCTCTCAAATGTATCAACAGCATGCTGGAGACAATTATACTTCCCAAATGTATCCATCATCACATTATAGAAATGCCTATCGGGTCGCACCCCCCTACTCTGCATCTCTTTGAGAACAGAGAAGGATTTCTGCCAATCGCCCCAATCGCGGTAACTTGCCGAAATTCTACTGAACACATAGGAATTGGGCTGGGCATGATTGGCCCCCATCTCCTGCAATATTATTCTCGCGCTCTCCCAGCTACCTGCATTCGCATAAGCATCAATCAAGAGGCTGTAAGTGTGTTCATCCGGTGTAATGCCACTGTTCTACAATGGATTCAGCATCATTCAGAGATCCAGACTTCACATACCCTTTCAACAGTGCATTAAAGGCCCGCACCCTCGGCCGCAGCCCACCCTCTTTCATCTCCTCAAACACGGCCTCTGCCTCCGCTGTGCGGCGCAAATCACTCAATCAGCGCAACAAATGTAGCATTCTTGGCGGTCAAACCCTGGCTCTGGATGACGCCCAGAAACGCGAGTGCCCTATTCGGATCGCCTGCCTTAGAGAAACCCACGATGAAGTCATTCAGAAGCTGGCCGTCCGGCTCAATGCCGTCAACCTCCAGCTCCCGGTGGAGCTTAAGGAGCAAGGCCGGGTCCGCCTTGTTGCTCGAACGGGTGAGGGAGCGGATGATGATGCTGTAATTGGCGTGGTCGGAGGGGTAGCCACTACGGCGCATTTCATCGAGCAGGTGGAGGGCCTTGTCGAGGTCATCATTCAGCGCACCTGCAGCAATGAGAGCGTTGTAAGTGAGAGGCGAGAGCGGGGTCTGGCGGCAGAGGAGGAAGGCCTCGTAAAGTCGGTCGGAGCGGCCGAGGGCGTGGATGAGGATGGAGAAGAGAAGCTCGTAGGAGAAGCAGAGGCGGTGGCGCTGGAGCCAGGAAACGAGCGCGGCGGCGGAGGGGAATTTGTCGGGGGACGCGGCGAGGGACTTGAGGAGAGAGCGCCAGAGCGGGGCGGGGACGGCGCGGTAGGACTCAGCAATGCGGAGGTCGGTGGGATCCAGGGCGGAAGCGGGTTCGTCGGCGGAAGCGTCGGCGGATAAGTCGGAGGAGAGGAAGTGGAGGAGGGGGGCAAAGTCGTAGTGACGATTGGGGAGGGAGGCGGGGTCGGGGGGGGGGGGGGGGTGCCGAAGGCGGTGGCGGAAAGGGGGAGGGGGAGAAGGTGGCGGTTGGTGTGAGGGGAGAGCGAGAAGGGTGGCGATGGCGGGGGAGGGAGGAGGAGCATTCTGGCCACTGAAAAGGGGGAGAGGAGTGAGTGGGGGCTCTGAACCATGGAATGTCGTACCGGATATCGGTAAAATATCGGTCGGCCGAGACGAAATATCGAAAATATATCGGAGATATTATGTAAAAAAATATCAGCAGTCAAAAACTAGTTTTTACCGTATATTTTCACAATCTTAACTTTTAAGATGAGTTATACTAATTTAAATAAAGAATAAATTTTAAAATATGCATATTAGGATAGAAAACAAACATGAAAGGTTTTTTTAAAAATATTTTTTTAATTCAAAAAATATCGATATATCGGTCCGAAACCGATATTTCAACGATATATTTGGAAATTTTTGATAAAACGATACTTATTGGTATCGATGTATCGGTTTAGGAAGACGATTTTCCATGCTCTGAACAGATTATGGAGGGAATCTGAGAAGTTATTAGCTGCGCACCGTGCATAGAAACAATGTGCTCATCACCAATGGGTGATGGGCACACTGTTCTCCCTGCGCAGCGCGTAGCCAATAATTTTTCGAGGGAATCCTCATCCGAATGGAAAATATTTTTCGTTCCAAGCGCCATACTGTAAGAAACCTTGGGAGTGCACGCCTAAAACGTGTGCGCCGTCGATCGTAGAATCAACGGCTCTTGTATGGTGGCATCAAAGTTTGTGATCAGGTGGTTGTAGGTACTATTTCTCATAGCATAGCTTAAGGGTGATACTCTTTGGCACCCCAAATTTTCTTGTAATACAAATGCTTAGTAAAACATAAAAGTTTTTTGGGCATTGCTGATTAACTCCACATTATTCTTATTTATGATTTTGTAACACTCCAATGTTAGATATTGAGGATCCTGAAAGTAGGACACTGCCATCAAGTATATAATGGTGAACCCTACCGCTAGATTGAATTCAATGGAATAGTTGTTATTTATGTCGGTGGAATGTCACTATCAAATAGAGTAATTTTTATCGGTCGATATCTATCGTCAAAATGTAACATGGGGTGTTACTGACCATGCTAGAAAAAACATGACTTTTTCCCAACCCTTATTGAAAAAGTGGGTATTACCAAAAAATTTTGGGGTGCTGAAAAGTACCACCCTAGCTTAAAAGTCTTCTTTCCATTGAGAAATTATTAGGTGTTTGTGGCACATTACCCTAGGACGTTGGGGACCGGCACATACCATTTATACATGCGCTCTCAGCTATTTGGACAGTTGAAGCGCAAACATAAAGCATGAACACAACATCAATCCTAGAGATCAACAACTCTTGTAAAGTGGGAGTATATCACACTGGTTAGGGGTGTAAACGGACAGATACGGACGCGGATAAGCTAAGTCCGTAGCCGTCCGCTCACTCTAAAAATAAGTGTCCGTCCGCATGTGTCCGTCACGGACACGGACACTATGAAGTAAAAGGTATTCCTTCTTTAAAATTGATAACCGATAATTCTTAGTTATTGTCATCCATTGTCAACTCAATCATTCTTTTCAGTTTTCCCATGATCCTCTCATAATGATGAACTATTTTCAAATACAAAAATTACTTCTCTCACTGTCCGTCCCGCATGTTGATGAAAGCTCGTTTTTTTATATATATACGGACGAAACGGACGGCTCCGGACGCGGACACAGTCTGTCCGTGGCCGCAGCCGTTTGGAAGACGGACATGGAAAGCTGTCCGTGTCCGTGTACGTGTCCATGACGGACAGAAAATTATGTCCGTTTAGCCATCAAAACGGACGGACGGACTGACGGACACGGACATCCGGACGCCGTTTACACCCCTAACACTGGTATGACAGTTCCTTAGTGAGAACTCACACATCATTATAATTGGGGGCCGTTTAGATCATGAAAAATTCAAAACATCTACAGTGAAAAATCCACTTTCACTATTCATTTCTGATTTTTCACTGTAGATGTTGAAATACCTCCTGGATGTGGATGTACTCCCTCTTCCCAAAAAACCTAGTTGCATTTAAAAATGAGTTAAATTTATTCACCTGTATAGCCCACACCATTTCATACCTCCTTTGGATCTTTTGGGCTATGAGGCAATTTCAACCACTTAATGTTGGATCCATAATTTTTCATATGCAGCCAGGTTTTTTTTTTACAAAGGGGCAATAATTCCTATAAATTGAGAAGAAATGGAAAAAAAATTAAGTACATCAATACGGATCGAATTGCACAAGTCATAGTTACATTGGATTGCTAAAGTTATCATATAGGATATTGGGTCTTGTGCGCTTGCTCTCATCGTTCTATTACTTGCAACCATGGATTTCAATATGCACAGTCGGAGCGGAACTCAAGTTAGCAAACTCGTGGGAATTTTATTAAGGGGCTGTTTGGATAGTGAGGGGCTGTTTGGATAGTGAAAGAGGGCTGAATTCAGTGTCAATTCAGCCCTCTTTCACGTAAAAGAGGGTGAAACAGGTTCTAATTCACCTGAAAGAACAAATTCAGGGTGAAAGAACACTTTCATGTGAAAGTCCTCATGAGGACTTTTACCTGAAAGTGAATTCAATTCATTTGCAAAAATACAATTCTGCCCTCATTATGATTCATGAACAGTACTCCCTCCATCCCAAATTTGTACCAAGATTTAGTTTTCCAAATTAAACTAAAATTAATCCATTTTGGAAAATTATATGGTATTACTAATGTCGGACGGAGTGTAGAAAAGAGGTCATGTAGGGGTAAAATGGTCAAAATATAAAAAATTACTTACTGTATCACATTCACTATCCAAACACATGACCAGTTATATTCATCTTAAAAAATTTACTATCCAAACGAATTTCACATTCATCATGAAAGTCAATGAATTTTTTCACCTGAATTTGATTTCACATTCATTAATCTTTCACTATCCAAACAGCCCCTAATATTCCAACTTAACACTGATGATCATGATGCTCACCAGCTCCCAAACTCGTTCTTTATTCCAGGTGGAGCAAACCTCTAGAGGTGTCTGTCACTGAAAACTGTCACCATTGGACCTCTCTTCAGAGGGAGAAATCATCTAGTGGAACAGTTCCACAGGGACACATGGTGGAGGGGGTCCATTGGATGCTTAACACGTTTAAATATATGCCAGATGTTAAGATCTGAATACCTAGTCTTTGTACATGTGTCAAAAAACTAATAAACCTTTCCACAGGGCACGTGCTGGAATTTCGCCTGGCAGCCTCTTTCAGTCAACCGCACAAACCTCACACCATTGCCAGTGACCTTGGCATCTCAGCCGTTTTTAACATCGAGAGTTTGATTGAGCTGCTTCCTGTATAGCCTGATCAAATTGGTCACCAAAATTAAATTACCATCAAATAGATTTTGCCACGTCAACATAAAGGGGAAGAAATGGCTAAATAAAAAGAAAAATTATTACTGTACTAAGATTCTTGGGTCCCCTCCCATGTGTCCCTTGGTCATGCTTCCTGGTCACACAATGTGGTGGTTAGGAAAACATTTTCCTTCCTACAACTGCTAGAGGCTGGAGAAGGGAGGGAGAGGGCAAGATGATGACCCACTTACATGCATACTCATATGCAGGCATATCTGGTGTAGTAGAGATGTTAAGAAGCTTAAAGCCTTGGCATCTAGATAAGCGATGTAATTTGCAAACTTAATTACTTAACCATAGTTTCAAGGTATATGTATACTACGCAAAAGGAAAGTGTTGTAGGCACCCGTAGGGCTCGTTTGGATGGAAGATCCCATATGGATCTCCCATAATCTGATAGTGCGGAAATCTAAGCTCTGGTTGGATACACAAAAACATTATTATCAGAATGTGTGAAAATCATATCAATCTCGTTTGGAATGACACAAGAGAAAGCGGATTGTTGGAATGTGATTGGGATAACTATACCCTCATCTTGAGTACTAATTTCAAAATTTCATCATCCTCACATTGATGTAATTCCTCTCCATTTATGTAATTAGACAAATGAAACCTTATTTGTTATTTCCATCATCTTTAAAGCCGTCATCTTCCTCTACTTCAACCAAATCATCTCCTAACACAACCAAATCCCATTTGTGTGAGTTTTTTTCAAATGTATTTTTTAAATCGTACAAAACTTTTTATTTCACTTTCAATCAATGTCAATTTATCTTTCTTATTACCTTTCTTACCTTTCAAGCATCCATGCCAAGTAGCATAAATAAAACATCTATGCCAAGAGTGGGATATATATGTTCCCATGAAAGTGATATGCAACTCATTATGGCAAGTAAATAATTTTTTATGAAAAAAATGTTATATTCAATTGCCGATGCAACTCAACATGGTAATGGCAATAAAGATGCATAATGCCATTTTCTTCATAATAATTTTATTTTCTTTACTTACCAAAATAAGTTGCATATCACTTTCTTGGAAAAATGTATAAGTCCTAATAATTTCTTTTGACATAAATGCTCGAAAGGTAATAAAAAAAACAAAGTGACATAAATTGGAAGTTAAATAAAAAAACACTTGCAGAAGACTCACCAGAATGAGATCTGGCTGTGCGCATCTGGTTTAAAATAGAGGGAGGTAGAGGGTTTTAAAGATGGTGGAAATAAAGAATATATTTTCAACTATTCGATTAAATCAATGGTAAAGATAATGCAACAAATTTTGAAATTAATATCCAAGAAGAAGATATAATCGTCTAATCGCCTCCAAACAATCCATTTTCCCGTGTGTCAATCCAAACGAGATTGATAAGATTTCCGCACAATCAGATAGGATTTTTTTTAGTAGCCAAACAGAGCTCGGATTTCTGCACTACCAGATTTTGGGAAATCTGCATCGTCCTACCAACAATCTGACGGAATATTCTATCCAAACAGACCCTAAATGTGTAGAATGAATGCCAATGTGTCATCAATTAAATAGGTTTTATGGAAACGTTTCAAATAAGTCACTATATATTATTAAAAAATTCAATGGGTTTACGACCCTGAGATATTTCAGATGTTTCCTTTGTCACAATTAGCTTGCCCAATTTTCCCATGTGAACCATTTATCGGACCATTATAATAAAAATGAGATGAAGATTTTATAATGGCATGAAGAGATATACACAAACGCAAATATATGAAAATCCAGTCACTCAACAAAAAAGTTTACATGAGACATTATCCAGTCAACCTTGACATACTTTTGACATTGCACCTGGCACTGGCTATCAGCCCAACTCCTTGACCATTCAAGTAGTTCTGACCGGTTAATCTCATATCCTACAATTAGCAGCTGAAGAAAAAAGTTATGACTAAGATAAGTCTTCTACCAATCTAAAAGGTACGTAGTGACAAATTTTAGAGTAAACATAATGAAACTAGTTAATGAGGCGAGTCGCCCAGCTCAGAGAATACAATAGTTTGCTAAGTGCTGATGAAGATTGCCTAACTAGTTAATGTGGTTGGAAGCTATGTTGGAACCGTAGAACAATTCTTTGCCATTATATGAATGTAGAAAATAAGAAACCACTATAATCTAGGAGGATAGCTATTATTTCATAGCTGACGCTGTTTGTACAAGTACATCAACAAGAACATGAGTTAATGCATATTGCTCACTACTGTATACTCACAGCAGTAAATGAATTGGTTGAAGTCCAACGTAACCCTTCCTTGCTTGGACGAGTCAAAAGAATTAAACAAATTCCTACAAAACATATCAAGCAGACTTGAGCAATATAGGTAAAGCAAGATCGTGGACCAAAGCTGTATCAAAGTTGCAACAAATTCAGAAAGTGAATAATCAGTAATCTGAAGATGCATACCGAGCAGATTGCACAAATATACAGAGTGATATAAAATCATCCAGTCGAAATATGCCCTTCTTATTTTCATCAAAGCTCTGTACATGATCAGGACATTCCTTGGCGCATCAGACATTTAAGGAAGGGATAAATGTTTGAGCAACTAACATATGTTCCTTAACTAAAAATGAAACATAAAATATAACATACAACATAAAGAAGGAAAATCTAGCCAGCGCTGCAGGGCTGGCAGCCGTCAGATCAGTGGGCACCACGCGGGCCCTGCATGATCTGATGGCTGCCAGCCCTCTGCAGCGCTGGCAAGACCGACTCATTTCTTATACCATACAAAATTTCGTATAAAGCAGTTTCTCATAAAAACTCAACATAAAGAAGAAAAATCTGCACAATGCTTAGTGTGGGCTTTAACATCCATTGTGTAAGATTCCTTTCTTTCTTAAAATAAAAAAGAAGGGAACTCATGCGGAGCTTGAAGTAAACTAATGTAAAGAAAAATAGATGCTCTTATATAAGAGAAAAGTGAATACACCCACTGACACTCCGAACTTCAAGAACCAACAAACACGAGGACTACGATGTAACTGAAATGAGCACTTTGTCCACTTTAAAGGTGTCAAAAGTAATGTTTTATTAAGCCTAAGACTCAGATTGGTGCAATTTCTCCAACAAAATTCATCTTTTCCATATTCACACCACAACTCACGGCTCCTAGTTTTTTTTTTAAAAAAGAATGCAATAGGAAACCAAAACAGAAGAAATAATTTGGTCTTTAACTAGTTTTCATCTAATCTACATTCATACAAGATGGAATTTTTATCATGAATCATGGAAATATTTTACTCATAAGACTTATTATGGAATTCCAAGCTTTTTTTTATTCCTTCCCCTTTTTGAAGCACCCACAAGCCACGGGTAGTACCTCGTGATATGGGCCAATGGCTCAACACTCTCCTCTATACATGTCTACAGACAATTCTTTCTATTTTAACCACCCAATATATCGGGTCACATATTCCTTCCTACTGAGAGCATGGAAAATGCAATTGTAGTAACAAAAAATACATATTCTTGTTCATCAGAGTTGCTTGTAGCTTTATTTAGTTTAAGTCATTAGTACTCCCTCCGTCCAAAAATATCTGGCCTCATTAGAAAAGCAAAATGAACTGATTTTAGTTCATTTTTGTTTTCTAATGAGAACAGATGTTTTTGGACGGAGTATTAAATTTCTATTTATAGAGGGTAGTTTGGTCATCTTTATGTAATCTTATTTCTGATTGGTCAACTCTTCACAAGTGAGGACATATAGGTCTTTCGAATGTATTGATAAACCTGGTCAAATATTTTCCTTTGTACCATTTTGCTACTTTTATTGAATAGAACAGTTCTTTCACTTCAAAATCCCTAATTCTATCAGAATTGACCAGCCATTAAAACATGTCTACATAAGCCCCATAACATTACAAGTGTCCATTTCACTAAAGATTTGGAATTTCTCCATGATAAAGAATGGAATATCTCGTTAGCAAAAAAAAAGAATAATACCTCGCAAAGTGAATAAAAGGCAGGAGAATCCAAGGAGAATCCAAGTTTCATCAAACCCTGCAATTATTAGTCAACCCTTAGAGACATATTAGAACTGAAATAAAAAACCACAACCCACATCAAAAGTAAAAAATTACAAATAACTAAAAATATAGTCAGATCAAATAATAAGTTCTCAGAAAATGTTATTCATAGGATCAGGTGTGGAAGCTGATGTAAAGAGTACACTTTGTCATAAGCTCATTTCTAATTAATTTGAAATAGCAAAATTTATAGGACAACAGAAAGCTTTGCAATGTTGCATGGTACAGAATGCTGTGAACCAAAGTAAATCATATATAACATAAAATGGGTCGTGGAGATTATTTGGGACCATATTAGAGATGGCACAAGGGGAGCCCCATGTTCAAAGGAGACACAGTGCCTTTAAAAAGATGTAATTGATGGCTTAGAGAGGTCCCTAAAAGAAGAAGTGAATATGAATACTATTAAAAAAACTTGGAAGAAACTATTAATAAAAAACTTAGAAATATTTGATTTGAATATGGAAATGATATCTGATAGGGCTAAATGCTGGAGGCAAATCGGTGTCACCAATTTTCATACACATGGGAAAAGGTGTTGTCTTTGCTGTTGATGATGATGATGATGGATGGCAGAATGAAAATTCTCTCCTCATATGAAGGTTAGAAGGAGATGAAGCCATCAAACACCAATTGACGGAGATGTAAAGGAAACCACTACTAAAAAATAAGGCATATCATTAAGGCCACATTTGGCTCACTTATCATATCTCAAAAATAGCAATCACACTTGCAAAAAGAGCAATTATGCACACCAAAGAATAACATAATTGAGAAAAGAAGCTGAACATATATACTATAATTTAGTAAGCAATTGGATGGAGCATTGAAATTTTGAGCTGGGAGGGGCCCAGCTTGCAGATAAAATCATATTCTTAATGACTCACCAATAGTTTAGTATCTAGCAGTAAAATATTGATCCTTTATCGAGTTGAATGAAAGCAAAACCAAAGTCAAACCACCCCACCAATATCTAGAACACAGTGCTCTCGAGAACGATGATGGTCATGACGCTGATCCGCAAAGTAAAATAATATATGAAATGATGGTACTACCTCATAAACTTCGTTAAGGGTAAGAAATCCACGCCCTCTGCAGCACAATATAAAATGAGGCTGTCAGAAAAAAGAACTACTCCATACTAGAAAAGACGAAGGAAATTTCTTCTTTCCCAAAAAAGAAGCAAGAGCCACAAAAAAGGAGGAAATTTTGCATAAGTACAGAGCTACCATTGGAATCAAATCTTGCAAGAAATGGCAACCCTTCCTCAGTATCAGATGTATAACTCTACTATGCAATTTAAAAAATATCACAATCTGCCAGGTTACACATATGATAAATAATTATATAAATCAATCAAATCGCAAAATATCTTTGTATCAATCTAACAGTAGCGGTAAAATGTACACGGCATATTATAACAACTCAGGCAGATTTAAACTATATAAGAAAACTAATTACATAACAATAGAAAATATGACGCACAGGCAGCTAATCACCTCTCCCAGGCTGAAAATGCATCTTGAACCTGCATAAACATAGAAAAGGGGATGTATATAAAGAAATATATGAAAAATGCTCGATGGCACACATGGAAACAAAAGATTCAAGTCTTCAATGAAAGCACTCACCTTGACAAGAAATTTGTTGAGGGCAACAAATTCTGGGAAAAATACACATGTGAGTATGCAACAGTCAGTTATATTGATATTAGTTCCAAACATGATGAATTATTAGATGGTGTACATTGAGATGCTACTATGCATTTTATGTTAAGTATAAACCATATCTAAATTCTCCCTCACTTCAGCCAGGAAAGGTATGTTATTTATAAGGAAAGTATAATCAGTTCAAAAAATGATTGATTATTTGAGAATGTAAATTGAAATGCTACATGTATTTTACTAGCAGCAGTTTATGGCCGCATTCTTTTTCTTTGAATTCCTGCTGCCTGAAACAGAAGTTGGAGTATGAACAGCAACTCATAAAGTAAGTTGTCTGAATCTTATTATAATCTAACCATTGCCTCGCAAGATCAGGGGGTACAACAACATAGAGCATCTGAAGTAGTTGCAAAAAGGTGGACAATGCATGCCTTTTATGAGGAGATCAACAATTTGATTAGGGCTGGCAAAAAATTTGAGTTGCCAGCACTAACCAGATTGTTTGCAGCTTTATCAATTTCAATATGTTTGCTCAGGCAGTGAAATATGGGGTAAGAAGTGATTGCTAGAGCACTCAAGTTCTGACATAGAAGAGTAGGCAGCCCTTTTAGATGGAGAAAGTCAAACATGCATGAACCACTGCACTTCAGAGGCAACAGCAACTGGAGCACCATTTTGGGCCATAGAATGTTGTGTGCTAATCATTGTCACAGAGTCGTGATTTGGCTTCACATCGGCAGGGGGCCAATTACACTAAGCCCAATTATTAAGCATAGATAAGCATTAACTAAAATAAACCCTAATGGACACTGATGGGCCTACTAAGTAGTGGGGGGCCAAGGTGGGGCACAATATTGGGACACAACATAGACTAGAGTGAGAGAACGTTCTTTTTTTCTTTGATCCCAAGAGAGAAGATCCAAGGCCCATTTAATGAAGATTATCTTCCTTTAACGCATCTAATGCAGCCTTCTAAGAAGATTTGGGCCAACAGAGTGACCGCATGGTTCTTAATGCTTCAACTAACAGTCTAAATCAACACAACAGTTACAACTCTTTCAAATGTCACAACCTCCCTTCGTCAGTTTACTTGCTATAGATGAGGCTACTCTAATCACAAAGCAGATCAATGTCTTGCTCCTAAACATCAGTCCTCTGCTCAATGCATATTAATGATCCTGCCAACTCAACATAGCACTGAGGAGCCCCAAACCACATGATCCAGAATTGAATTATCCACTCTTGGTAAATCCCCTTATCATGATGGCTCTGACTGTGTCATGGTTGATAACAGCACAGGGCTTGTATTAGCCAGATTCGTACTTGCTTTATTCATTTATCCATTTTTTTTACATATTAATCTTCTTAGTCCCGAATTATGTGAAAAACTATTATCCATGGCTCATTTTACAAATGATGGTCATTGTTATTTTACCTACACTCCTTGAGATTTTATATCAAGGATCTCAATTCTTCTACACAAAGGATCACTTGAAGGGGATAATATTTTTCCCACCAAGGCCATTCTTGCTCCTTAACATAGAAACAGCAAGAGGTGAAGATAAATTCATAATCATAAATCAAGTAGCGCCTTTTCCCAACAATTTGGGGTTGGGGACTTGGACCTTATGCCTCCATTCTAGCCCGTTTTGTGTCAACTCTTTTGTAACGATGGTTATTCTTAGTAAACTGAACTGATAATGGTAGATTCTTGCATAATTGGGGAACAACAACAACATTGTGTAATGAAAGAGAAACACAACATAAAGCAAGATATCAAGTACCAATCTATGTAACAGCTGCTCCATTACCAACCATGACACAATCAAAGCCATGATGGGGAGATTTACTAAGAGTGAATGATTTATTTTGGATCATGTGGTTTGTGGTACTAAGAGTAAATGATTTATTTCGGATAATGTGGTTTGTGGCGCCAGTGTTAGGGTTCTATGCGAGTTGACAAGATCTAGAATATGGATAGCAGCAAACGACTGAACAATCATATTAGAAACATCACCAAGAGCAAGATATTCATTGCACGTTTGCACTTTAATCACCAAAATCTGATTTATGACTGTGGTAGTGATATGTACAACCAGTTATCTGACAAGGAAGCAGCAAAACTGAGCAGTCGGTGTTGTGTTGATTGCAACTATGACCACGATTTGGGCCAATAGGTGAAGCATACTGTTATTGACAAGCAATAAACTAATTGCAACTTGTAGCAACCTGTAAATGTGTTACCATAACAACCATGCCCTCTAAAGGGAGAGGAGTAGAAGGCTGTAGGAAGGGCATTAGAGGAATATAATCCCTCACTACATGGGATGAAATCCTCTATCTTATGGTTCAAAGAAAAAAACATTGTTTCTCGCTCTAGTTTGAAGGCCGGACTAGCTATTGTTGCCTTTTAAGTGTGTAATTTATGCATTGGTTCTCTTTCCACATTCCTCTCAAAGGGCCACTTATTCTTCTATGTGATAGCTTGAGTGCTCTAGCTATAGCTTCTAACACGAATTTCACATCCATAACAAGCATAATGAAATTGATGTCCACCTTGTCCGTAAGGAAATTGCAAATAAGTTGTTACAACTCATGTTTGTTGCCACCTGTGACCAAATTGTTGATCTCCTCACAAAGGGCTCCTCATCCATGTTTTCTGCAACTACTCCACAAGCTATGTGTTGTTGCACCCTTTGAGCTTGAAGGGGTATGAATAGATAATCAATGGATTAAGACAACCCACCTTATAAGTCGGTGTTCATACTCCAACTTGTGTTTAATGAAAGTACTAGCAAATGCATTTATTTAACTACCAGCTTATGGCTGCACTTTTTCTTTGACTGCAGCTACATAACATCGCAACTACCTACAAGCTCGTATAGCGGCATTCTCACACCTAACCCACCGGCTGAATTTTTTTATAGAAAGCTAAACATTTGTGGGTAGTCCATGCCACGTTGATTGCGACCATAACCACAATTTGAAGCAACAGGTGAAGATTAGACTGTTGAGGAGCAGTAGCAGATGTCTTATTATAGTGGATAAAGGAAGAGGAATAGCAGGCTGCATGAGAGGCGTTAGAAGAACAATAGCATAGAGTTGGGTGAAGAAGAGGTTATCATGGAAAAATGAACCTTAGCTCCAATACCATGTAAAAAATGTAGAAACTAGTAAATCTCAATTCTCCCTCACTCAAACAAGAGTTAAGCCATTTATGAGGAAAGTCAGCACGTGGGTTAGGCAAGTGTGAATGCACATATACAAGCATGTAGGGAGCTGCAATGTAGCAGCCAATGAAAAAGAATGCGGCCACAAGATACTAGTAGCAAAAAAATACAACAGCATTTTCCATTAAGTAGGTTATTTGAATTTGATCAAAATTTTATTAATTCATGTAATATAAGATAACAATTACTTTTTGCAGTTTTTTTTTAAATTCGAAGCTTTTCCGCCCAATAGTCAGTATCAATTTAAGGGCATATGTATCATTATCCCAGGAAAAATAAGTGAAATCAAGAACTCACAAAGAGCAGGAAACAGAAGAAGCAAATACCTTCAAAGCTCATGGTTCCATTTCTGTCAAAGTCATACATCCTTCCTTCCACCGAAATCACCACCAACCATCAGTAAATCTCTCAATAACCATTTTCTCACAAATTACATTAAAACAATAAAAGAGAGGGAAGTTAAACAGGAACAAAGAACAAAAAGAGTGAATACCTGATCATCTGTTGAACAACTGATAGAGGAAACTCCAGATTTCCGACGGCCAAGGCGCTCTGCACAACAAACAGTAGATTATTCATTGTGACCAAATTGAAATTGGATCAGACAAGTCCAAAGTGGGGTTTTGAAGAGTGGGGAGACCTGGAGCTGAGGGGCGGAGATGCCGCCGGACTGGTTCGAGTCGACGCGGTCGAACCACTGCCGAAGAATCCCCGAATCCTTCTCCATCTTTTCTCTCAATGATCTTCAGCGATGTCTGATTTCCAATATTGTGGAGGGTCAGTAAATACAAAAATATTTCAGAGTCAAAAGACTTGATCATCAAGGAAATGACCAAACTCGGCATCAGGTAAGTTTCAAACATATATTTTTGTTACAAAAATAAGGTTTTAAAAACATATATTTAAGAATCTCAAGTGGCTACCTAAACAATAATTTTGTATTTTATGGTTCAATATAACCTATCTGTATTTGAAAATGAGTTAAATTTATCCAACTCTAATGCCCGTGCAGAAAATAGAGTTTCCTCCTACTTCCTTTTTTTGGTAGTGAGAAAGCAAAAAGTCACTAGTGATGAATAGATTTTTTTCAACTGCAAAGGATTTATTGGACCAAGGGAGTAATGTAGAGTTGATTGTATGATAATGTAGAACCATGGCACTGTGCAACTCAAATGCTAATTTGTTAGTATGCTCTACCTAATTGCTATGATTCTCCCCTAATCACGAATTCTCCCTAGAAATTTCCACCTAAGCTGGCTTGTTAAGTAAATTCAATTGGGAACATTATCAACCTGGAGTAGATAGCAGAAGGTTAATCCTGATGGTGGATTACTAGCACCTGATGGATGATAATCCTCGCGGGCAACCTTCAGTCGAATTGAATTGGAAATTTTTTTTCCATCATGGACAAATGAGGAATTTGAGGAAGTTCGTTCTAATTCAGCCAAAGCAAGAAAATTGATTAAAAGAAGAAAAAAGTTAATATATGCAGGCAGGAGTGGAGCCAGGAAGACAGATGTGACAACTAAGAAATTTGTATAAAAATAATAATAATAAATATTTTTGGGATGACCTAAATTATGAAAGTGAAGTTTTAAATTTAATTTCTTACGATTAAATGGTTATGTTATCGTGTTATGTTTCCTAGTTGCAATAGAACTAGGATTTGCAAAAGACCCGATTTAAATCAAATCACGTGGGGTTGGGGCTGAGCCGGCGCCAGGGTCGGAGGAATGCCTGGCGCCAGGGCTAGGCTAGGCGATAGGTCTAGTGAAGCGTGGGGGTACAATGTAGGTGTTAATTTTCCAGTTGATAAGTTATAACTCATAGTAGTTCTTAGATAGGTAAGTGTAATTATTGGAAGTTACCTTAATCATGAAAGTGCAGTTGAATTTAAAGTGATTGGGTGTCAGGCTTACCTAGGCGTTAGACCATATGGACGCTAGATGACATTGGGTAAAGTATCCTCCTGTAGTTAGTTGTCTTTTCTATTTGAAATTCGAATCCAAACCAAAGGAGGAAGTCTCTTCGAAATTGAAATTGAATCTAATTTGGAAAGTTGAGCGCCGATCTTTAATTGGAAGGTTAGGATTTGTTTTGATTGGTAATAGTCTGCACCAGATTAGGATAGAAGATGACATGACAGATTTGAGAGGCGTCCAAAGAGAGAAGGGCGTTATGGAGTTGGTTTTTTATTAGGAATTTGCCGAGTTGACACGTGATTAAATAGGGAAAGTGGCTTAATTTAGGAATTAGTTAGGTTTCCAAATTTGAACTGGGCACCAAAGTCAGTTATAGGAGGTTATGGCTGGATGGTTATGATGGGATGAAGTTAAATTAATGGTTGAGATAAATCCTATCAGGTTTAGGAAACCCTAGCCCTTTAAAAGCAAGACTAGGGCTGGTCGGCCAGTGTTTTTGGCCGACCAGACCCATCTCTCTTCTCTCTCTCATGTGTTTTCTCTCCCACTCTCCATCTAGTCTCCCTCCATTAGTTCTCTCTCTCTCTCCCTCCCTCTCTCTTACTTCTTCCCTCCCCTATTGGTGCTGATTGGTGGGCTAGAGTAGAGCAAAGTTGCGTTCAAAAGCGGTTTGATTCACAATGCGGAGAAAAGTTCAACTAAAAGGTCGGACGATTTTTACACAAATCTATATAGGTGTTTCTATTTTTGTGAATGGCTAGACTCTAATGTTTGCTTGTTAATCCTATTGCTCTCTTCCTGAATTGTATGGCATGAATCCATGTAGAAAGTCTCTTGTCAATTGAAATATGCTATCATATTGTGTTGAAGAAATCATTGGAAATTGTCTTGTTGGATCTCTTATGGCAATTTTGCATTACACGTGATGGTCTTGGAATTGAATGTAGTATGAATTAAAATGGGTTAATGAGAAAGGTAAAGAGACTAAGTGAAGGAGATGAAAGTAATCTCTGGTTAGAAGCTTGACAAAAGCTTTGTATATGGTTTGGAATGCTTATGATGAGCCTGTAAGGGAAGTATGGACTAGTAGATGAGAGGAGATCAGTTTACTTAAGGGTGACTCACTCTATCAAAATGCTAGTTCTTTATTAATGTTGGAAAGTCTGAGAGGTATGTAGTTTATGTGTTGAATACAACACACCAATGTATTATCGATGGGTTGTCCTTCTTATAAGGAGATTCTAAATAGTTAAATGTATACATAGAGAATTAGCCATATAAGTGAACCTGGGAAGGATTTGTTATTCCTTGCATATCCAGGGTATGTGAGGTCAGGGAAAGTCTGCATAGCATAAGAATTGCTATGACTAAAGTGGTACTAGGAGTATAATGGTGTACTATCTGTTTTTTATAATCTCCTTGAGAGATTAAACATGAGCTTATTGTAATAAGGAAATGTTCAAGGTTTAATGTTTGAAATTATAATGTCTCGAATATTTATGCATATTAAATCATATGTGAGATATTGTGTTTGAATGTGGATGAGCTGCTAAGCTTTAGAGCGTATGGATGAGTTTTTTCCATATTACTTGGCGCCAACTTTCATATTCCCATATTACCTAGTTTTTCCCGTAAAATCTCATATGGCCTGAAATCTAGACCTGAAGTATCCAAAATACCCTTCTTCTATATTTTTCATTCTAATACTGTGCGAAGAGGCGTGTTGCATACAACACGAAAAACACAAGGGTTCTCCGGTGATTTCCATCGACGACTCCACCGGCGCACCGGCGATATCGAGTGGCGATTCCACCGGCGACCCTTGCGGATTTCGACGATCCTAGTCATGTCACCCAGCTCGATTTGGAGATGCCCCCTACTAGATTTCGACGACACGATTGACGGAGAGTGCGCAAAGGCGGCGATTTGAAGAGTATAACTCCAGGGATTTCGGAGCTTCCTGTTGCTGATTTCCCCCCACAGCTCCCTGCGCGTTCATGCAACCGGCAGAGTGACCGATTGAGCTGTGTTTTGTAGCGAGGAAGAGTGTGAAAGGCGCCTGCCAGGAAATACACACATACACACGACTACACCGCAGTAAGTTACAACAATCCTTACTGATTTTAGTTTCAGAAGCGCCGAAATTTAGATTTGTAATTTTTACTATAAAATATACAGTCATGTCTTTAGTCGTGTAAGAAGCGCCGAACTGTATATTTAGTTGTGTACGCGACGACACGACTTTTATATTTTCGTGTTGCACCGATACAAATTTTCTACTGACCACTCTACATATCTCCTTGTAGATGGATACAAAAAGAGATGATTCTATGGAGGAAATACCATCGAAAGAGGAGGAGGATCAAGATTTTTTGTTGGCACCTCGACAGCGAAAACAGAGGGGTAGGAAGAGGAAAGCTCCGATGGACTGATCAATAAAGAGAACATACAATGCGCGACCGATGCTTCGGACATTTTGTCAACGGGGGCAATGAAAAAGTGTGTGGCCCTCCTACGGCGTCACCAAAGATGTGGCCAACTGATTAGAGAAGCTGGTTTTGCTGTCATTTTTGAAGCTGAGGACGTAGCTCAGAACCTCCTCGACCATTTGGTCAGGTACTGGGATGAGGAGGCAAAGGTCTTCAATATCAAGGGCAAGACGCTACATTTCATAGAGCAAGAAGTTGCTCTTATCACCAGATTGCCCGCAAAGGACGAAATAGTTGAGGTCATCCCCTCCTTGCCACGCCGACCGGAAGGTCAATTCTTTAGAAAGTACTTCGTCGTCAGGAGACCGGATATTCCACACATTGATGAAATCATCGACAAGCTTAGCGAGGGTGAAATGAAGATGGCAGAGGAGGACATGGCGAGGATGTTCATCTGCCTCCTCTTCTGCACGGTGCTATTTCCACATAGCACTAGAGCGCTGAATCCCTGTTTGTACCGTTACATTGAAGACCTCCCTATATTGAGCTCATACAATTGGGCTGGGGCTATGCATAACATGTTGGTTTCTGGTATAACCCACACCAGCAGACAACTGGTTGTCAGATCTGAAGGAGGGTCACAGGGCGGTGGATACCTAAATGGCGCCGCATATGTCCTTCAGGTATGTAGCATTTCTATTTTTTCAGAGTCTTTGAAAGGCATGACACATAGACGATAAGTGTCATTTCTTATGCAACACGACTGTATTTATAGTCGTGTATTATGAAACACGACTAAGTATATAGTCATGTTGCATAAGACATGACTATGTACTTAGTCGTGTACTATTATAGTCGAGTACACGACTTGCATGTATCCGCGCCTTTTACTAATATTTTCATCTATTTACTATGCAGATTTGATTTTTTGAGCACATGATAATCTTCCATGTTGTAGTTGGCCCTACCGGTCCAAGGGCAAAAAGGTGGCTAAGAAGTGGGGCCCTGATTACAGAGGTCAAGGAGGGTGCACAGAAGAAGCACTGTATGACCGACAACTGGAAGGGAGTGTTCCATGATCTCGAAGTATGGGATGAAGTCATCGATGTAATCACGCCCACGGCCCAAGAGGCATCTCTTATTGCTTCGTCTCCCTTAGTGGCCCCTCCTCTGTGATGGCAGAAGACGGAGAGGCCGGAAATGAAGAGGACTCCCAAACAACCTTCACTCTCTTCCGGGTTGATGGCTGCTCAGTCTACTGCAATGGGGCATTTGGAGGGTTCGCTTCAGGGCATTCAGTCACTAATTGAGATAGCTCTGTCTTCGTATGAGGAGATGGGAAGGAGTGTCGGACCTCTGCGAGAGGTTCTTCACTCTATGAAGGCATCTGCCGCCTCAGCGTCAATGCTGTTAGAGGGTCAGATCTCGATGCATCCCAAGGAGGAGAAGACTGCAGAGCCGACGAAGGAATCAGAGAAGACGGAGAGGACAAAGAAGTCATCAGTGCATCACATGGAGCCAAAGAAGTGGCCCGATGACAAGGAGCATATGAAGAACACTCCGATGGGTTTGCGGAGAAAGGAGCTGGCGCACAAGTCAGCCACCGATTCAATAAAATGGGGTAAAGGTAAGTTGTACACGATTATTTAATTTTTCGTATTATATGGTACACGACTATTAATTTATCATGTTGCATGCTACACGACTAGTTAGTTTTCCGTGTTATATGCAACTCGACTATGTTCTTTATCGTGCTGCTACTGACACGAATATGTAAACTGTCATTTTAGCTCCCATCAAACGTGCGGATGAGGAAGAGAAGATTCAACGGGCTGCTAAGAGATCCTCCACGAAGTTGTTTTTGAAGAAGCTCCAACCATAATTCCACGAACATATAGAGCATGCAGAAGTCGAGTCATGTCTGACGTATGGATGGGATAAATCCCCCCCTGGTGTAGTGGTAAGGAAGAGAATGAGGACTGTCTCCGCGAGGGAATTGCAGAGGGTTAGGGAACATGACCATATACGGAGAATGGCAGTGGAGCAAGGAAGGAGGAATAGGACCTGTCAGCTGAAAGCCGACTCCAAAGAAACCATATCCGATCGACAAGCAACTGCTATCATCGATGAGGTGATATCTTCCTCAAAGTAGTCGGATATCCAAACGGCCAAGGAGGAGGTGACGGAGGAGGAGGTGAAGAACGACGAGAAGGTGAAGGAGGAGGAGGTGAAGGACGAGGAGGAGGCGACAGATGAGGCGAAGGAGGATGAGAAGGAAGAGGCGAAGGAGGAGGTGAAGGAAGAGGTGAAGGAGGATGAGGAGGAGGAGAAAGAGGCCACATGCTTAACCTCATCCCAGCCTGTTGACGTCGATGTCCTCCAAACCCCTCAAAAGGGTAAAGCTATAATTGCACTCCCTGAAAACTATACTGGTTTGGAGTTATGCTCCGACATGGGGATATTGTTAGAGCGGGATAGAGTGGCAATAGATGGATGGATCGCAATCCAAGGAAGGCTTATCTAATCCCAACGCTATGTGATGACGTCTACATATCCCTCATGCAGACCACAGAAATAAACACCAATGTAAGTATATATGTCTTCGTCCATTCTGCTTTTCCTTTTCCAAATACCTGACTTCAAGTAAAGTCGTGTATTCGAAGACACGACTTTACGCATAGTCGTGTCTTCGAGATACACGACTATTATTAAAGTAGTGTATAAAATACTCGATTTTTAATTAAGTCGATTGTTCTGACTCCTGTTGCTATTTACTATATGTAATAGATGAGTTTTTAAGTCTCTTGAGATAGCACAATGACAGAGACCCGATGAAGTATATGTGGTGTTTTTTTGGATGCCACGCATTCAAAGAGATATTTGACAACGTAAGTGTTCCCTGCATCAGTGACGATAAGTTGTCGTTCCTAGCATCATTTTCTGACTCTTTAGCGGTTTTGCAGGAGCACTAAGAAGGAGGCAGTAATGCAAAATTGATAAAAAAAAGCTCGTGAGGATGCTCAACGGCTTGAATTGGAACATGTTCTACACATTTTTCCCAATCCACACCGGCTCCCATTTCTGCCTCGTCTATGTACACTTCCCGCACTGTGTATGGCGCTTCTACAACCCGCTGTCTGGTAGATCCCAGTTGTACACACATCACAGGAGAGCAGCTGACAAATTCACACAGTTCATGAACGTTGTGATGGCAAGCAAGTTGGGGTGGATGGGTTTGCTCGACTGGAAGATGACTCAGATCGCCAAAGCGCCCTGGCAAGAGAACTCTAAAGATTGTGGCATCTTTATCATGATGTATGTCGCGTAGTTGGCATCCAATGTCAACCCACCCGAGTTTGATCAGTCCAGCATTACACGTTTGTGGCGCCCAATCATCTCTCATGGGCTTATTCGCAGCGAGTTTGACGACAATTCACTTAGAGACAAAAAACATGCAGTCACAGTTGCGGGTTTTCTGCGGATGTCGGATGAAGAATAAATTTGAATTCATTTTTTTCACTTTCTTTTATTGTACAAAAATTCTTTGATGTACATACAGTAGTCTTTCAATAAAGTCTAATTCATTCTTTTCATGCAACAAGACTTCAACACATGGGTGGATAGTCGTCTCTCATGCAACACGACTATATATATAGTCGCATACGAATCGACACGACTACTTATGTAGTCGTGTTTTATACAATACGACTATATACATGATTCTGTACTAGAATATTCGACTATGATAGTCATGTTTTTGTATTTACTAGACACATGACAACACGACTATAATTGAGATATACACATATGATGCATGAAAGATTTTTTTGCATTTCTATTTTTCTTTCATTGTACAGGCATACATTGTGGTATAAGGTCACATTTGTTATACAACAATTTCACTACATTCTAAGTGAAGAATGGTGGGGGCTTGGGTAACCCGAAGTGGCATCTCTGTGTTGACTCATTAGTAGTAGGATTGCCATGTTACGGGAGTCTTCGATTTCTGCGCTTCCTTGGTTCTTTTGCAACAGTTGGGTTAGTACACCTTTTGCGGTTGTGACCAACTTGTCGACAATTGCCACATTTCAACCTTGACCTTTTTGGCGGGTCAGGCTGTGATTCTCTTCTCTTTGTCTATCTCCACTCCTTCTTTGGAGCTTCAAGCCTGGGCGGTTCGCATTTGAATAAACCCGTAATCCCCCCACTGACTCCTGTCTAAAGTAGGGAAAACTACTTCTTTGTACGTGGTGTGGTACAGGCTTGCGTAGTACCACTTCTCACAGTATTCTACTGGGTCGAAACTCCTCTCATCGATACATGCAATGGCATGCTTGCACGGAAGTCCCATACTCTGGAAGAAGCCACAAGTGCATGTTCTCTTCGTGAGGTCAACGACATCCTGAGGAAAAAAGATCACAACAGCACACATGGAGAGTATCAGTAGTCGTGTCTTTTGCAACATGACTGTATGAATAGTCGTGTTGTGAAATAGTCAATTATTTCAATAGTCGTTTCATCGAGAGACATGACTATATATGTAGTCGTGTCTCTCAATGACACAACTATTCCGGATGACAATTTTATCCGAGAATTGCGGAATGAATTCTTACCACATGGTATAAAGATGTCACTTCAAACTGCTGTAATGATAGCGGTTGCACTTTGACTGGTCCAACGCTCTTATTCCTCATTTCGTTGATATGATTCTATGCATACTTTGTTAACGTTATCGTGAGCCCTTCTACTTCCATGCAGCGTCTCTCAAAATGGGAGGTTGTGGTCGCACGGGTTTGCTCGATCAAACGAGTTATTGGCCAAAACCTAGCCTTCAATAGCATATTATTTACACTTTCGAATCTGCTTGAAGTGAGAGTCACATATCTTTTACCCGGATATTCCACGTTAGCCAATTTATTTTATTTATCTTCTCCACATATTTCCAAGCATCCTCATTGTGTTCCTTCATCTTCTGCATGAATTCATTGAAGTTTGGTCTCCTGAAGGATTTTACAGCACGGAATAGCAGGTCCTTTAGGTATTTATTATTCCAATGATGAAGCATATTAGCGGCCATATGCCTTAGGCAAAACCCATGGTGAGCCTCAGGAAAGACATCAGCCACCGCTATCAGAAGTCCCTTCTGTCTATCCAAGACAACTGTATCCAGAGTGGCTTTCAGTAGGCCGAGGAACCACTTCTTGCAAGTCAAAAATCAGAGTTAAAGCATATTAAAGAAAGAATAGATATGTTGTAGACAGTCGTGTATGAAACAACACGACTGCATGAGTAGTCGTGTTCTCGAAGACACGAGTACTCATACAGAGTTCTTTGCATACTTACCACGTATTTGTTGTCTCTTTCTCGACAACTACATATGCAAGGCAGATTAATTGTTGGTTCCCGTCGAGTGCTGTTGCAACCAATAAAACTCCGGGGTACTTTCCTTTTAGGAATGTTCCATCAACAATGAGCAGCGGCCTCAGTGATCTTTGGAATGCTCTTGCAACAGGGCCGAACATCCAAAAAACACGTCTGAAGTCATATCCGGCATGATCAATTTCAATTTCAGGTATATCAGAAGATCTTTCTATAACCACATGTGTACCTGGATTAGCCCGCTCTAATTCCTTTCTGTAATGTGGCAAAATCCGATATGCATCTTCCGGGTTGCCATCGATCAATCGAATCAATTCCTCTTTCACCCTCCATGCCCTTTTATAGTTGACTTTGATGCCCCAAAGTTTCTCAATGTACTATTGCATATTAGCCGTTTTTATGGAGTTTGAATCCTTGTGGAGGCCATGACACTTCCGTGCAATCCATAGGTGTGAGGACAATGGATGATCTTTAGAACTTATCAAAGTGTCACATGTATGCCTTCCTTCCCTCCTTGTCACGGTGACTCCGTCAAGTAGATTCGAACACCGTATGTACCACATGCACCCTCTAATCTTGCACTTTGCAGCAAATGTGTCCTTGTTCTCGTCCACCACTTTGAACATGAATTTCTTTTTTATTGCGAAATCAGTAAGAACCATCTTGAACTACTTCACGCTTTCGAATCTAGCCCCAAAGTAAGAACCATCTTGAACTACTTCACGCTTTCGAATCTAGCCCCAAAGGCAAGTTGTGCCTCATAGTCCTCCACTTGCAAACTGTCGGTCAACATTGTCTCCTCCTCATAATTTTTTGAAGGACCGACCTATGGTGAATAGCTACCCCAATCCCAACCACCGTCACCATCGTCCTCTAAATCTTGCAGCTCTGACGTGACTGATTTCCCTTTAGATGTGTCTCCTGCCATGGGAACTCTAGAAGTCGATGCTATTGCTGCATGTTGGAGATTTGCCTGGAAATTTTTTTGCAGTGTTAGAGGCTCATCCCACTCATCTGCAAACCACAGTAATTCTTCTTCATCAAAGAATTCTTCTTCATCTGGACTGAAATCTTCATCTTCATCTTCATCTTCACCTTCTTCCCCATCTCCCAATCTGCGTGAAAAAATATGTACGAATGTACTTGAGAACACGATAGCACGTAGTCAAGTCTTGTCTTATGCAACACGAATTCATTTATAGTCGTGAATTATACAACACGACTAAGTATATACTCGTGTTGCATAAGACACGACCTAATTTTTAGTCGTGTACTATTATATCGACTATAATAGCACACGACTTGCCTGTATCCGCGCCTTAGAAGTCTTATCTCACAGCTTCAAATGAATAATCTTCATCTCTTCCTCCTTCAACTGCTGATGCGGGTGTCTTATTGCCCGGGCAGGATGGCCTCTCCGGCGGTGTCTTACTGGCCGGCCTTACTTCTGCCTCTGGTATCCTCTCCTCCTCCTTATTTGCACTGGCATTCATTTCCTTATTGAGAGTGGAAGTGTCCATGTTATTTCCAGTAGAAGTCCACTCCAAGTACAGGTGGAGTAGTTCATTTATGCCTTGGTTGTTCATGTGAAGGAGAAATATTGTCTCCAGGTCTTTATCGTCTTTATCGTCTTCAAGGATGTATGGGGATTCAGAATCAACACGATATGACACAGATAATGCCCCAGCTGCAGACTTCAGTGGTAATCTTTCTTCCACTTACTGCAATGTTCCACATACTTCACTCGTCTATCTAGAGGCATGAGCTTCCGTTTCACGCCCACGTACGCATCATAATTTATAAAAACTCCATCGTAGTGTAGGCACACAGGTATCTTATCCATCATTACCTACCATTAAAATACCGAAATAAGTCAAAAAACGTAAGACACGATATATTGAAAACTGTATATGAGTGAAAAGCATCGTCTATGAGTCATGTTGCATAAAACATGACTATTGTTACAGTCGTGTTGTCGAAGACACGATATTGTAAATAGTTGAGAACTTGCAAGTTTTCAACTTTTTTCTCTGGAACCAACTTTCATTCTAAAAATCGTAGTATTTGAACTTGACGTACCATTTTTTGATGTACGATGCCTCTGTTGAAGTTATTTTTGTGTACCCGGTCCGCTCGTTTTTTCGCTTTTTGGCATGCAGATGACCTTTCCTGAGTTCGACGGCGCTGGCGCTGGCGATGCTATGGTCGGAGATGTCGGACGGAACTTCTCCGCCACGCTCCGCCTTCTTCTCCGACTGATGGAGCCTCAGATTCTAAGTAATATGGAAAAACACAGAGTGTGATGGGTTATACTTCTTCTTGGGGGTATTTTGGATACTTTTTGGGTCATATGAAAGAAACAAGGGCATTTCAGGTCATATGCCAAAATAGAAGTTGGCGCCAGGTAAATGGAAAGAGCTTCGTATGGATAGAGCTTAACGGCTAGATGATAAGAAGCTAGCCCATGGAGGCTATGGTCACCTTGCGGGAGGATAGCCCAAAAGGGGGTGTCCTCGGAAACAACCCCAAGGAGGCTAGAATAATGAATGTGGATGGAAGCTTAAAAAGGGTCAAGATTTTACCTAAGGGGTCCTCCTTTGGTCAAATGGTTATTGTATGCATCATTCAGTTGTATTATCATTGGATAAATGATAAAAAGCACTAATTATTGAATATGGTCAATGTGATAACTGCTATTTGTTGGTATTATTCTTGCTGAGTATCCTTGTAGATGCAAGCCTTTAGCTAGTGAAGGTAGCTACAACAGTTGTAAGGAGATCAAAATACTAGCGTATACCTAGTAGGACATCTATTGCCTCTAAAGTCCCATCACTAGTGACCTCAATATGATGAGACCAAAGTATAATGTGAAATACTCATATACAATGAGACATGGCTCACTGCACCTAAGTGCACCTAGAGCCCAATAGGTAAAATCATCTAGGCCCACTTTATAAGTGGAATATGACAAAATATCTTAAGTGTAAATATCTCCACTAAGGGAGCCCTCTTTACCTTTAGATAAGGACAAAACAAAGCCCCCCCCCCCCTAGGGGTGTTCGCGGCCGGCCGCGTCCGAGGTGTCCGTGGCCGCGTCTGCGCCGAGAAGAATTGTCCGTGGATTTCGGCCACGGACACGGCCAAGGGACCTCGGACAGCCGTCTGTCCGAGATCCGAGGAGGAGTGGAGGAGGAGGGGCGGCGGCCGGCGGGGTGGAGGAGGAGGGCGGCGGGGTGGGGGGAGGAGGGGGTAGTCACGGAGGGGAGGCATCACGACAGGGTGGAGGGGAGGATGGAGGGCCGCCCCCGGGTCATCGACGCGGTCGCGGAGGAGGGGCGGCAACCGCGTCGATGACCGCCGGCACCAATAAAAAAAATGTTTTTTACCTGTTCCGGCGCGCTGTGGCTTCCGGCGGCGGGAAGGAGGAAGGAAGAGGGTCGCGGGGGTGGAGGAGGGCCGCAGGGAGGAAGAAGGAGGTGAGGGTGAGGCGGTCGCGGAGGAGGAGGAGGGTGGCGCCGCGGCGGGGTGGAAGGGGGCGGTCGCCGAGGGGGAGGAGGGGCGGGGGTGGAGGAGGAGGGAGCGAGGGCAGCAGGTGGAGGAGAAGAAGAGTGGGGGAGGGGGGGGGGGACTGAGGAGGTGAGGGGGGGGGGGGGGGGGGAGCACGGAGCACCTGTCGGGGGTGGGGGAGGGGGAGTGAGGGGGGAGGTGAGGGGGAGGGGGGACACCTGTCGAGGGGAGTGAGGGGGGAGGTGAGGGGAGTGGACATCTGTTGGGTGGGGGAGGGGGAGTGAGGGGGTGGGGGAAGTGTCCATGTCCGTGTCCATGTCTGCCGGACAACTGGACACGGACACGGCCAATACTTGGCCGGACAGCTTCTCGCGGACGCGGACGCGGACAAGCTCTGTCCGGTCCGCGTGCGGTCCAGGAACACCCCTACCCCCCCCCCCCCCCCCCCCAAGAGGGACCAAATGGAGATTTCCTTTGATTTGGCATATAATCGGAGTCACTCCAATTGACATCAAATCAAGGAATCGTCACATGTTGATTTGCCCTTAATCAACATGCTCTCACAAGAGACATCTTCCTACTTGGCCTATAAATAGGCCTCCCTCTTCTCCTCTTGGGCCATGGAACTCCACTCCATCTCTTGAGTTTAACTTGCTTCTTTCTTTATAGAGTTTAACTCAATAGTGCATATTTCTCTCTTCTTAGAGAATATATTTGTGGTTCAATTAGAGGAACTCCACTATGCTTTTCTTGATCTATCATGAGTCTTAGCTTAAGAACTCACTTGTCCTTTTAGGATCACTCTATCTCTATAGGTGACCATCTTGTATCACTCTGTCTTTACAAGTGACCACATTAGAAGTGACTAAGTATACACTAAACTCCTTCTAGGATCACTCTATCTCTATAGGTGACCAATTTGGATCACTCTGTCACGTGACCACATTAGAAGTGACTAGAGTTAGTGGTTGATTCATTTTCCTAAGGATTGACTCGTTGGTCTCACCATGGGTATAGGAAAATGAACTAGCTCCTCATGGCCATAGGTTTATTAGTATTTTAGGATCTATTCTTAGAGAAACCCAATTCCTTGTTCAAAAAGCTTTTGTAAATTTTGGAGCATCGTTAGCAAAAATCCAAGGGTGGACAAGGGCGACCATTATCTTGACTTTTTGGGTAGGATATATCGTATCCTCCCAGCGAGTGTGAATACTTTAATCTCTTCTTGTTGTTAGAGTAAGTACTCTCATTATCTTCTTTACTTACCTTAGATTGTGGAGTAGATCGATGGGACGAAACAATTCGTTGAGAGAGACAGGTTCTTGAGACCCAAGTGAGTGTAGATTCACTCGTTGTACGATTTTCAGTGAACCAGAGAAACTGGTAGATGTATGAAGTTGTGGGTGAACTAAAAACCTTTAAATAGTGGATTGTCGGAGGTCCTTTGGATTAGGTGCTTCGAGAGTGGATCTATTTTGCATTTAAGTTGTTTGCTTCGAGGTGAAACACTATAAATTTATTTGTGTGCTTTTGTGTTTAATTACCTTGCATCATTCAACACACTCACATCTACCACTTTAGTTTTTCTCTATTACACCTAGCATTTTCACACTTCATGCCATATTTGTGATTGCTTTGATAATGATATGTTAATCAAGTTTTAATATATTGTCATTATCTCATTAGTAGGTTTCAACACTTAGGTAGAGCTTCCCTAAATATTTTTAAGATGTCTTATTCACTCCTCTCTAGGACTTCAAGAGTACTTTCAGTAGTTTGTGACATCGGCCCTAAAATTTTAAGCCCTAACCCTCGTTTTTGCGGGCGGGTACGGTCTAGCCAATGGGTTGGCTCTTAAAATTGACAGCCCTAGCCTCTGTTGATCCTAGTCACCTTCATTGCTCCAGGTATTGCTGATCTACACATGAATTATGCATTTTATAAGCCCTTAAACTTATATTTATGTTAGTGTTTGATTAGAATTAATGATACTTTAATATAGTTTTTGGTTTTGTAGGAAAATGAGAACAAGATGCAGAAATGCGGTAAAACATGATTCTAATGGTTGAATCTTCATAACTTCGTGTGTATATACCTGATTGAACTGATTCAAGCTTCATGTTAAAGTTAAGAAGTCAGCTTTCCAATGCCACTGACCACGTGGAATTCGGAATTCGGAGCGAAAAGTTATGACTATTGGAAGATTATGATGTAGAATGAATACTAATCGATCGATCGGCAAATCACGCGATCGATCGCCAGAAAACGATTGATCGGCTATTAATCCGATCGATCGTAGTTACTGAAATTTTGAGTCTACTGCAAATGATCGATCGAGCCATTTAGCGATCGATCGTATCTACTAGAGTTTTTGATATGTGCGGTACAGTAGCAGCAATCGATCTGCACATCAAAGTGATCGATCGGCATATACAGATTCAAAATGTTCGATCAGCGTGACGTAGGAATTAACAAAGGAATCAGGGGATTGATCGGGAAGCAATCAATCGGCAATAAGGAGCGATCGATTGCCGTATGCGCATAACTGAAATAAGGCCTATTTTTACTTGAATATGGAAGGAGATTTGAGGGTTTTCCTTCACCCCTATATACATGCCTTAAGGGGGAACATTTTGAGCATTAGAGAGTATAGATTAGAGAATAGATCTTGGAGGCTAGAGAAGAGCAAGAAGAATGAGTCTTTTGGAGCCAAAGAAGAAGAAATGATTCATGCCAATGGATCAACAAAATCAAGCTTTTCATTTCTCTCTTCCTATGTTTAGCTAAATTCTTTGTCAAGGCTAGATGAAGCCCTAGATGTGTTTTGCTACTCTTTCTTGTTTAATTTAATAGAGTTGATATGATTCTTGCTTAATGCTATTTCATGAATTTCTTTTGAATGCTTGACCATAAACTTGATTGATTATGAATGGAATTAGATCTTTTTAATCCATGTGTCTAACCAAAAACAGGTTTGCGATTGGTTCTATGCCCGACCGAGGATAGAATTAATTACATTATAGTGGATGAACTTTCATGTTCGACGAAGAACGTGAGTGAATTCATTGCGATTTTTGTGTCTGACCATGAACACAAGTTACCATATCATATTAATTTGTGCCTAATAATAATTGAGAGTAGTAATTGCATATCTAGTGGTGGATTCGCTGCCTTGATATTTCTCTACATTGGTTAAACTCAGTTAATTTAGTTAAAGTTCATTGCTTTCTTAGATTAAATTAAAAACTATAATTTTCTCTTGAGTTTGGTATAGTATTTAACCATCCCTCAGGTTCGACAACCCTTTAATACTCACCTTAGTACAATTGCCTTGTGCACTTGCAGGGTTGTTATATTGAAACGATCAAGTTTTTGGCATCGTTGCTGGGGACGGAAGCCAATAGTTTACCAAATTCTTAGCGTAGATAATTTTAGCGTAGTTTAGTTTAATTTAGATTTCTTTTCAGTAGCTTAATTCCGTTTTTCTTTCTTCTACAGGATTAAGAGAGGACGTGGATTCTCGCCAACATAGGAAGGTCCATCCCTTCCCACTGTTTGCACACTCTTAACCTTTTCTTTTAGTATAAATTGGGTGCTTGGTGTTTTCTATTTTTTTCTCTGAGACTGCATGACGTGCTAGTTGTCACTATTAGGATTGCTAGTTGTCGTTATCTAGGGTTGATGCTTGCTAGTTGTCGCTATTAGGACTGTTACAGGTTTTGTTGTTTTTTTATTGTGGATGCATGGTCGTCGTTCCCTGAACCCCGACCTGGCCTTTGATTCTGATCCTGAGTGACTGTCTAGAAACTGTAGAATTCACAAAAACTCAATCTTTGAATCCCAACCAATGGTGGACAACATGAACCTTGGGGGTGGGAATGGCCTGCCCCTGAATCTAGTAGTGCCCCATGCCCGTACCCTGCAGGACTACTTTCGTCCCACTGCCTACACCTCCCCCTCCTATATCCTCCTGCCTGACACCGTAGCTAATTTTGAAATTAAGCCCAACATCATCTAGATGCTTCCCACGTATCATGGCCAACTCAATAAGAACCCCTATAGGCATCTTCAAAACCTCCTGGAAGTTAACACAACCTTCAAACTTACACTATCTGATGACCAGGTATGCCTTAGGTTGTTCCCGTTCACTTTGAAAGACAGGGCAAAGGAATGGCTATACTCCCTTGAACATAACTCCATTTCCACTTGGGAGGAACTTCATGCCGAATTCCTTAAGAAATACTTCCCTATAGGGTGGACCAATAAGATCCGAAATAAAATCATCACCTTTACCCAGTTACCTAATGAACGGTTCCATAAAAGTTGGGAAAGGATGAAAGCCCTACTCCAGTCCTGTCCACACCACGATGTGCCCAAGTGGCAATTAGTACAGATTTCATGAGGGTGTGTGCGACCAGCACAAGACCCTAATTGATGCCTCTTGTGGAGGCACATTCATAAAGAAAACCCCTGATGATGCTTGGGATCTACTAGAGGACCTGAGCGAAAACTCTTTACATAGTGCCACCCTCTATAGATCTGAAGGTCATATGCCTGGCAGGAGTGTCTCAAGGGGATGCATGTACAATGTCAAAGCCACCACCAGTCTAGAACACCAAGTGGCATCCCTAACAGAGAGGTTTGACTGATTTTTCTCTCAGCTCTATTAGGCATACTATAGTTGACTGCCCTTCAGCCCTCCAGCACCCAGACCTAGTACATGAGCATGTCAACGCTGCACAGACTTTCCCTAGAGCCAACAATCCATACTCCAACACTTATAATCCTGGGTGGCGTGACCACCCTAATTTTTCTTGGAGGCAATCTAATCCAGGGCCTACTTCTAATCAAGCCCCAAGACAGGAATTTCAAAGCCAATCTTAGCCTTACCAACCAGCTACAGCTTCTCCATTTGGCCAAACCAATAAGAAACCAACCCTAGAATATCAGATGAGTCAAATGTTAGCCACCCAATCCACCATTCTCACAGCCTTAACCAAGCTAGCATCTAACCAGAATGAGATGAAGACTGACATAAACGAGCTAAGAGGTGAGCTAAGGACCCAGGGCCAGCTTGTCCATTCCCATACACAATTCATTGCCAAGATAGAGACTCAATTAGGACAGCTAGCTCAGGTCATGAACCGTCGAGAAGCAGGAACTTTGTCAAGCCAACCCCTGCAAAACCCTAGAGGCCAGTATGCAGTTGAGCCTTCCTAATAGCCTCCTGAGCAAGTTCAAGCCATAATTACCTTGAGGAGAGGTATGCAAATCAACAATATGGTTAAGGACTTGTCCCAAGGTACCTCGAGTGAAACCATTGACCCTGCGATAGAAAGAGAACCCTATCCAATCAAAGTTGTACTTGTTAGTTCTAAATTCTAGCAGGATGACCCAACCGAGGCTAAGAAAGAAAGATCTTATATCCTCATGGCACTATACCCACAATGCCTGGACAAACCCTCCCCATTTAGCAAATCCCACCAAAAGATGGAGGAGATGTTCGAGGTATTCAAGCAGGTTAAAATTAATCTTCCATTGTAAGATGCCATTAAGCAAGTGCTTGCTTATGCCAAGTTTTTGAAAGACTTGTGTACCCAAAAATGCAAAGCTAAAGCCAATGTTACTAAAAAGGTTTTCTTTACTGAGCAGGTGAGTTCCCTACTAAAACATAATCTTCCACCGAAGTATAAGGACCCAGGATGTCTAACAATTTCATGTGTGATAGAGAACCATACTATGGAAAACGCACTGTTAGATTTAGGGGCGAGTGTCAATTTGTTGCCTTTCTCTGTGTATGAGCAACTTGGGTTGGGGGAATTGAAACCGACTACTATAACACTACAACTTGCAGACCGATCCATTAAAGTTTCACGTGGTGTTATTGAAGATGTTCTGGTGCAGGTTGATAAATTTTTCTTTCCTAGGGATTTCATTGTCCTAGATACACAACCTGTGTAGAACATTGGTAGTCAGATTCTTGTGATCTTGGGACGTCCATTCTTGGCAATGTCCAATGCTATTATAAATTACCGGGATGGGGTGTTGAAATTGTCTTTTGGAAATTTAAATGTCAAACTGAATGTGTTTAATGTTCAAAAACAACATTCACTGCCAGATGATTCTTATGCAATTCATATGATTGACACTCTGGTGGATGGTGCACCTCCATGGATTTGTTCTGATGATCCACTTGTGGTTTCTTTCATTAACCCCAATGTGCTCAGTAGGACCATAGATGGACTGAATGTTGGATTGAAAGATCGAGGATAAGTTGGATAAATGGCTCAGTCAGGCTGAAGACATTAAACTTAGCTCTTGGTGGGAGGCAACCCACGTATTCAGGTGTATTCTCTCATTTTACTATTTTTCTTGATTCTGTATCATTGTCATTTTCTATTTTGTTCACATTGAGAACAATGTTCATAATAGGTTTAGGGGAGGGAATATTGTTTGAGTTAAAAAATTAGAAAATGAATAACTATAAAAATTTGATTAGTTTTTAGATTGTTTGTTAGTAGTTTTCATAGGTTTTGATAGTTTATCCCGTAATAATGCATGTTACAATTCTTAAGAAATTAATTTGCATTGGAAGTGTGAGTAAGTATACTGGAGGCATAGAATTTCATATCGGCGATATACCGGCGATATCGCCGATATATCGATATCGGGTCCCACCTGATAAAACGAGACGAGCAAATCTCGGTTTTTTTATTTTTTTCAAATATCGACGATATATCGCTATTTTAAAAAAAATTCGAAAAAAAATTCAGAAATTTTTTTTTTAAAAAAAAAAAGAGGGAAAAAAGTAACTTTCCGATTTGTTTCCCATCCTCATATGCATATTTTAAAATCTATGCTTTGTCTAAATTAGTATAACTCATTTTAGAAGCTAAATTGTGAAAATATATGGTAAAAACTAGTTTTTGACCACCAATATTTTTTTTACAAATATCTCCAATATATCTATGATATTTTATCTCTTAAGCCGTCCGATACGATACCAATATCTGATACGGAATTCCTTGACTGAAGGATAGATACACTTAACTGAGCATATTTTTCTATTACAGTCCTCTTGGAACAGGTGCTTGAGCTAATAAAACTCACACACACACGCTAGTACATAAAGTAATACCCTCTAGAGATTTGATGAATATTAATCTTCAGTGAGATATCTTTGGCCAGAGTCATTGGGTGATATGTGGTTGTCTGTTGAGTTTAAAAGATCTTGATAAACCATTTACTTGGCTATGGAAAGGGATTGGAACCGGAAATAGGTTGAGAGTATAATACAACCTGGACGAATAAAGATTATTGGAAAATGATGGAAAATATGAATGCTAAAAAATAAAAAATGCGAAAAAAATGAGAAAAACAAAAAGAAAGAAAGAAAGGGGTTGCTTGACTATTATAGGATTAACTTAGGCTGATGCTCGGGCCCGATGCAGTTTATACTTGAAACCTAATGCCCTAAGCCAACTGGCTGTGAGTCATTCATCTGAGTCATTGCTAAACCTAAGCATTTTGTAGTCAAGCTTTATACAGTCCTATTAAAAAAAAAGTCTATGGTGTATTATCCTCTCAAGTTTAGAATGTTGGACCCGAAGGAGGCTCGCAGGCATTTGCGCTATCATGAACCTAAAGATTACAATGACTATGTAGATTTTGATGTTCTTTGGTTAATGGGTAACACTGGATCTGTGGGAAACAAAAATTTAGAATGTATTGCTACAATGTTCTACACTTTTACTATTTACATTATCATACTATATCATATTGAGCAGAAAATTTCCAAGATGAAAATGTGGAATAAAACCACTTACTTGAGGGCTTCTATATTCCCGTTGATTATGAACCAAGTACGTGCGGTTGATTTTCTTAAGCATTGTGGTTTGCATTTGTGGGGATAATAGGTTTATTTATTTTGTAGTGTTTATTTTTTATTTATTTTTGTATTTAGATTAATTAGGCTAATAAGTACATGTTTGTGAGTAGCATGGCTGCAAACCCTCACGAGACAATACTCGTCCTAATAGGGACACCTAGAGGTTTAAAGGCTTGTTGCATACGCTAAATGCAATCGTGTTTCCTATGAAAGTGGCATTTACTTTTATGCTTTAGTTCCTTTAGTGTATTTTGTATAATTTTATTTTATTTTGTTTTGCTAGGGACTAGCAAAATGTAGGTTGGGGGTGTGATCTATACATGAATTATGCATTTTATAAGCCCTTAAAATTATATTTCTGTTAGTGATTAATTAGAATTAGTGATACTTTAATATAGTTTTTGGTTTTGTAGGAAAATGAGAGCAAGATGCAGAAATGCGGTGAAACGTGACTCCAATGGTTGAATCTTCATAACTTCGTTTACATATCTTTGATTGAACTGATTCAAGTTTCATGTTAAAGTTCAAGAAGTCAGCTTTCAAACGCCACCGACCACGTGTAATTTGGAGTTCGGAGCGAAAAGTTATGACCATTGGAAGATTGTGATGCAGAATGAACACTAACCGATTGATCGGCAAATCACGTGATCGATCGCCAGAGCCGCAAAACAGAACGTAAAGGAAGAAAACGATTGATTGGCTATTAATACGATCGATCGTAGTTACTGAAATTTTGAGTTTACTGCAAACGATCGATCAGGCCATTTAGAGATTGATCGTATCTACTGAAGTTTTTGATATGTGTGGTATAGTAGCAGCGATCGATCTGCACATCAAAGTGATCGATCGGCATATATAGATTCAAAATGTTCGATCGGCACGATGTAGGAATTAATGAAGGAATCAGGGGATCAATTGATTGGTAATATAGAGCGATCGATCGTCGTATGCGCAGAACTGAAATAAAGCCTATTTTGACTCAGATTTGGAAGGGGATTTGAGGGTTTTCCTTCATCCCTATATATATGCTTTAAGGGGGAACATTTTGAGCATCAGAGAGTAGAGATTAGAGAATAGATCTTGGAGGCTAGAGAAGAGCAAGAAGAAGGAGTCTTTTGGAGCTAAAGAAGAAGAAAAAATTCATGCCAATGGATATACAAAATCAGTTTTTTTTCTCTCTTCCTATGTTTAGCTAAATTCTTTGTCAAGGCTAGATGAAGCCCTAGATGTATATTGCTACTCTTTCTTGTTTAATTTAATAGAGTTGATATGATTCATGCTTAATACTATTTCATGAGTTTCTTTTGGGGGCTTGACTATATACTTGATTGATTATGAATGAAATTAAATCTTTTTAATCCATGTGTCTAACCAAGAACATGATTGTGATTGGTTCTATGCCCGACCAAGGATAGAATTAATTATATTATAGTGGATGAACTTTCGTGTTCGACGAAGAACGTGAGTGAATTCATTGTGATTTTTGTGTCTGACCATGAACACAAGTTACCATATCATATTAATTTGTGCCTAATAATAATTGAGAGTAGTAATTGCATATCTAGTGGTGGATTCGCTGCCTTGATATTTCTCTACATTAGTTAAACTCAGTTAATTTAGTTAAAGTTCATTGCTTTCTTAGATTAAATTAAAAACTATAATTTTCTCTTGAGTTTGGTAAAGTATTTAACCATCCATGAGGTTCGATAACTTTTAATACTCACTTTAGTAAAATTACCTTGTGCACTTGCAAAAGTTTTTATATTGAAACGATTAATTACCCTCTTCTTTTCTCCGTCCCCAACATCTGTCTCGTGCTTCTGCATCCCGATGTCTTAGCTGCTCCACAATGGCATGTCGTGTGGGTTTGTCCCAATCATCTCTAAGACCCACCCCTTCTGTGGTTCTTCAGTCACTACTACCGGGATGACCTGTACCACTACTTCCTTGAATATCTCTGTTCTCACCCCTTCCTGACTCACCTCACCTTCCTCCCTCTTTTTCTCATCCCATCCTCCTCTTTTCAGTCTCCTTTGCCTCCGCAAAAACATCCCTCCTCCATTGGGACCTCGCCAACCCTTGATAGCCCTTTATTTGCTCCTCTCTTCCCACTTCTAATTTAGACCATCCCTTTCGTCGCCTAGCCCGCTTTCTTTTCTATTATTGGTTTGTTTCTCTTTTTTTCCCCTCTCGGCCTCAACATTCCCTTGGGAGAGTGAAAATTACACCATGGCATTATCTCCCCCAGTATCCTTCCGATTTTCCTTGGGCCTATCTCCAAGTGGCAAACCCCCTTCCTCCTTACCCCTGTCCCTTCTCCATGCCCAATTTCAGTTCCTCCACACCGGCTCATCTCTTTTATCCCCACCTCCCATTCTCGCTCATTCTATCTCTTCCTTGCATCATTCTCTTTCTTGTTGGTCACTTTTGAACATGTCCCCAGCTTCTTTTTCCTCGAAATTGGTTCCTTCACCTTCTCTTTCCCCTTCCCACCAGCGTATTCTTCCCCTCCCCCCTCTCTATTGATTGATTCTTCCACTTCCTTGAACATAATCCCCTTTCCACAAGCCGACACCTAGCAATGAAGTCTCCAAGGAGTGCCCATCCTATCCTCTTTAAGATCCTCGTCCATCTTGACTTGACCAGCCCTATGATCCTGGACTTCAGATTCCCAGATGCCCCTTATAATGTCGTTGTTGTGTCCACTTCTCATATGGCTACTTCATCACCACTCAACGCTTGCACTTTTACCTATATTATCCTAGCTCCTTGTCCCCTCGGCCTCCTTTTCGCCACTGCCTTGGCCACCCCTGTCCATTGGTTCACCATTGCCTGACCAAGCCGCTAATAGGCAGTCCCCCCCCCCCCATCGTCATGCAGCCTGTGGGCCCCATTAGGACCAACCTTTCCTTGTCCTCATTCTGCTACTCCAACTGCCACCATGGCCGACCAATAACCATCCTCCAGCTTAGCCCGGCTACCTGTAAACCTCCCCTCCAACAGTCACTCCCCCCGATCGAATCTTCGTATTGGTACTCCCCATCGTCCAAGTGCCCGGTGGAAGTCTTCTGTCCTCACCCCCAGCATGGCCGACCATTCCACAATCAATACTCGCATAACCTAGGGAGTTTCTTATATTTGTACACCCACCGGTAGAGCTCCCCCTCATTTGGAAAGAGCACTTGGACGATGCCCACCCGGACTTCGCCCTCCCCACCCCCAAAACAGTTTAAGGACCTGCTTTGCCACTTTCAGATTAATAAGCTTTTCGAGAAAAATTATTAGGTACGCGGCTAGTTGGGGGAACCTAATAACTTCTAGCTTTTCGGACAGGAACTACCGAACATGCAGGGGCTGTTTGGGAGGCCATTTCCCACTTCATTTCCCACCATTTTCCATCATTTCCCACTAAAAAGTGTTTGGGAGGCCATTTTCATTTTCATTTACATTTAGTAGGTGAATGATGATAATGGTCATTTTCACTTGTCAAATGGGTTTTTAAAGGGGAATCTTATGACAAATGACCATAAATACCCTTCCATCATTTATGTCTTTCTTTTGAATCCCCAAAACCCATGCTTATATCATCGAATGAAAATAAAAATTTTTAACAACTGCTAAACTTAAGATTATTTCACCAGAATACATACCCATCAATAAATTTGAATACAAATAATAGCTTTTAACAACTGCTAAACTTAAGATTATTTCACCAGAATACATACCGCCACCAATGCATTAGGTGGAATCTGCTGACACTCATTTTCACCATAAAATTCAGATGATTCGTCCCAGAAGAAGCCTAGTTTAGATCAATTTTACTTTTGATCAAGCTATGACTCAACTCACTTCCCTCCCTCGTAGTCAATCATCATCTATATACATTATTGAAATCAGATGTTAAACAAGTTTTTAGTCTATCCCATTGTGGTCCTTATTGCAGTCTTGTGCCCAAGAGGAATTGAGCAGGTTCAACTCTGACTGTGTATCCAAATTTAAGGGTGCTATATTTTCTGTGGACTCCAGTCAGTTTACTAGTTGCTGATCTTTTGTGAAATTCCACCATCAGCCTAGAGCATTCCCTGCAACATAAAAAGACAGTGACAAAAACAACTACCCATCAAGAGTCGTGCCTTCCTATGTTCTGAATATTCTGACTGATGAAAATTCTGTTTGTTTGACATTGTGTATAAATCAAAGAAAATGGCAACTAGAAAATAAAGGAACTCACAGAAGCTGATGTTCACTGTAGCTAGTATGCCATTCACTCGCTGTTGACCAAACCCTGTACCCATTAAGAGTACATTGAGCAGTATAGACTGCCGATGCAGCTAAAAGTGAGGGACTATACTTGAGCATTTCATACTCAACCAGGCAGAGCTCAATCAGGAAAAAAGAAAGAAGTTCAAGCTGTGGATGACAATGTTGGACAATAAATGTTGCAGAAAGGTAAGTTAAGCACTTCCATATGCTTGGTTGGTTCAACAACATACAAAAGAAAGTGCTTCACCTTCTTATCAAACTGGACTGCTTTTAGAAACCTTCTCAAGAATACGTACATGGTTGGAAAAGAAAGGTTGAACTGAAGCGTGTTAACCATTAATTTCTCCTGTAGGAATCAAATGGTATAAGTATGACTACAGCAATTGTACTAGAAAAAACTTTACAGAGTTAGATGGAAATTAGACAAAAGAAAATCACCATAGCGAGCACTTCTTCCCTTGTATAAGCTCTATCTGAAATGAGAATTAGATCCTCAACTACAGGAACAGTTACTTCCTCGTACTTGCATGCTAAGAGCATGGCAGTCACCCCAACTAACTGAAGCTTTTTCCTTACAACAGGTTGACGTTCTAAAAATCTGTCTATTAAGTTCACCATCAAATAAAGCGTCTCGTCCATGAGTTCAAACTTGTAATGTACCTGTTAAACAAACAAATACGTAAGTCGCTTTTCTTTTTTGTTTCTCTTGCGTGTCCGACAAGAGTAACGAAAAGAAAGATAATGGATACTACATATCAAACCAACCTCAATCAGCCATTCTATCAATATAGCTCTCATTTTCTCGTTGATATCAGATTGGCGTGACATATAGTTCGAACAAACGCAGCTAGAACCCTGTATTGATGATTCAGTTAAATAAGAATTTACAAGTAGCATATCACAATCTTAATAAATCACATGAGAGCCTCATATATTGCAGAATGATAGGATAACGAATAATGTTATTACTTCTGTAAAGAATTTCTAAATAAGAATTTAAACTATACAGTGATAATACCTTACGGTTTAAAATTATAACTAAGTTGTGACATGCAGATTAAAATTACCTCTGCTTTCCTGTAAAAACTATAAATGTCTTCAACGTACTCAACAACCTCAAGTGGGTTTTTCTTGTCAGAACTGTCAATGTCAGGGATGGATTCCTCTTCCATATCCTCCATTTGGACCTCGTCCAGAATGCCGTTACCCTGTACTCGCAACAATCAGATATTGCAAGCCAAAATCTCCTTTCCGTGTTTGTTCTCATTCAGTTATTAAATATATAGCAAACAGCGACACAGCTTTGCTTACCATCAGATCCTCTTCTGTCTGCTTTAGGTATGGGGGCAGGGGCATATCACCAATTTCCATTTCATTGTCGCCATCTAAGTCTACTGTAGTAAAATTATCTAAATTGTTCGAATCCAATATAGATGTTGCGGTTTTCTTATGTTTCTCATTCCCATTTACTTCGGAAATATGGCTGGCTGCCTACAGAAGCAAAAAAAAGATATAAAATTAATTGGCGCATCAAACTAAAGAAAAAGAACATTGCTTATAATTTTATTTCAAATAGTTAATTACCTCATAGGATGTCTGTTTATTTGCTAATGAAGCTGCAAAACTCCTAAATACAAAGTTAAACGCAAATTCAGCCCTTGTTATTAATAATGTATTGTTAATTGTATATCTAACTTTCTAGAGAAAAAATTACTCTCACCTTGTTATGGGCCGATGCCCTGCAGGAAGTTTGGTATTCTCTTCATTGCAAGACTTTCTAAAGGGAAACCAAGTTCATAATATTGCGAGTGATCAGATAAATTTGAAATTCACATAAAACAATATTTAAACTAAAAAAATGTTACATACTGAGATATTCTATGAAATTGAGTAACACTTTATATAACAAAATGGATATTGAATATCAAAAGATTATTACTCTGATAATCCCCTTTTAATAACTGCAGGAGGAAAAGGGGCGGCACCCATGCAATTCTTGATCTCCTTTAATGCTCTTCGATGGGTTCCAGTATATGGTAATTTGTTGGGTCCTTCCATTCCTTTAGCTTTAAAAATGTAAAATATTGAACAAGAAAAACGAATTTTTAGCTAAGTGCCAATATTCAAACTAATTCAATGTATGAAAATTTTAAAGATGTAGATCTGCATACTCTGAAGATATGTAGGCTTCATTGCAGCCAGATAATTCTCATTATACGCATCCATTCTCTCTCCTGTCATCATCAATTAATCGATCCACATCAAAAGAATGGCCAAAAGACTCAACGTTATATGAAGACCCTATTGTGAGTGTAGCAAATCAACAAAGTCAAAATTGCAGATAACCAAATTTCATTAACAAGCAATACTCATAGCAGGTAAAAAAAGATGCATTGAACTGCGTATTGTTCCGATTGGGTGCACGTTTTAAAACCCACATTTCCCAGCGTGCAATGCATCCGAGAAAAAAAAAAGAAGAAACTTTTCCCCCTGCTCATTGTCACCAATCAAAAAAGCTGAAAATGCCATCAAGATAAAAAACCCATATTCCTTCCCAAGGAATAGCTCTATAAGCACAACATAAAAAAAAAACAAATTTGATTCAATTATATAGAAACAATCACCAGATCATCCAAAACCCACTACTCAAATCAACTCAAAAAACAAAGATCAACAAGAAAGCAAGAAACCCATATCAGAACAGAACTCTTCCAACCCAGATTCCACAGAAACGTTATACCTCACCTCCAACACCAGATGCACAACAAAGGGTTTAATCTACCAGACTCTCCAAGCTCTGCAGACGGTCGGGCAGGCAAGAGGAGAAGAGAAAGAGAGTGATCAGAAGAGCCTAAGGAAGGAGCCCCATATCCCAATGGGCCTCCCCTCCCTATTGCATTTATTTGATTCTGGCTTCGTTATCAGTTCAAAAAAGACATAAAAAACTCGAAAAAAGTGAAAGAGAGCAAAGGCGAATGAGAGAGAGAGAGGTGCTGGCTCCTGGTGCGTTTGAAATACGAAAACCTCAACGGCTAGTAATTCCTGGCTGTTGGATCGCTTCAGGCCCAGTACTTCTTCTCGTGGCCTTTTGATCTTGTTGGCCTGTTGTTATGGAGCCCACTTGACTATATAGCCCACTTGGAGCTGGAGGGGATCCTCCCTATGGATCCCGTGGTATGTGATTAGTGAAATTTTGGCTCTTGGGAAACCATTGATTTTGTAGACTTACCGTTTGGGGCGTGATTAAAAGCAAAACATCCACTGGATATTTTGAACGGCTGCTTAATAGGAGAATTGGACATAAAATTTCATAGGGGGAATGAAAATGTTAGGCATGTTTGTATAAAGAAAGTCAGAAAGATTTTGATTGTGCACTGATTAGACAAGATTGTGCACTGTCCTAATGCAAATTGGATGGATTTGAGAGATGGGTTGGTTTGGATACTGATATTGAAATGTGAAAAAAAATGTCAGCCTGATTTTTTCTGATTGGTGAAACCCATGTAGAAATTTGAAATTAATTATATTTTCAACCTTTTTTCGTCAGTCTAGTTCTGACTTTTTTCTCGTCAGTTAATAAGAGGGATAATTTGCTGATTTTTATCAGTTATCATTGTCATGAGTTAAAATTACCTCTTTCAGTTTCTAAACGCACTTGACCCTAATGAGTAAAAATTTTCACTTTTTTCCATTAGTGGCTCCTGTCAGCTCAATTAGTATCTAAACAATTTTCACCCCCTTTCAACTTGAAAATTTTCTTATTTTCACTATCCAAACGCTATAGTCCTCCCATTCACGAGTAGGGCTAGCCTACGTTGCAGTGCCAATGCACTGTAGCCAGACAACCATCAGATCAGTGGACCCCATGATCCAACAACTGCTTAGTAGTACGAGCGCTACAGCTCAGGCTAGTTTTTTCTATAAAAAGTTTTGCATACATGAAGAAAAATCATGATAACTGAGTGCATTCCTATGAAAATCATGCTCCATTTGCTATTTCATAATCCCATTATTTTATTAATTTTTCTCTTACATGAAAATTAAGTGTAAATCTTGTGTTGTGAAGATAATAATTTTCTTTCATCAGTAATCAACAAAAAATAACCGAAAGGAGTTGGGGCACTATATATAAAGTCCTAACCTTCCCACTTCAAATCCACCTCACAAATAAAATTTTGAATGGAGGAGTGTCATCTTAGGTGAGACTTCATTTCCATCCGTTGAAAGTGCCTCCCTAGAAATAAAGCATCGATTCGAGATGCTCTTTGAAGATCTTACAATTAGATGATCTTACACCTTTATTCTTCAAATAAAAACTCTTTCCGTCTTGAATAAATAATAACATAAGGCGTTTCAAAATGTACTAAATTTAGTTCATTTGAAAAATCTTACGTTAACAATAATTCTGGATGGAGGAAGTACTATATTAGCTATTTTTTTCGATAGCCTACTTATATTAGCTATTTAATAACAGGGGACGCACTGGTTAATAATCTGGGGGTAAGATCATTAATAAGTTATTTCCCTCCGTAAAAAGAAAATCCGTTCAGATGATCAGATTTTTCACAACAATAACTCAATTAGGCTTAATTGCTCTAAAAGTCAATTAAGCTGACAAAAAAAAAAGAGTTTATGGATCCCTAAAATGCTTGGCTGGGGTAGGACCATCTCTGGTAGCACTCATAATCATAACATATCATGATCATCATGACCGTCCAATTACCTAGCCATAGGAGCAATCTGTATCCAATCTCACACGTTGAGTGTGGTCGCACAGTCTACTTCTGCCTCCCTCATAAATCTGACCTAATTACAGCATCCAGATAGCTTTGGTCGGATGGTAGCCAACCTCCCTTATGACCAATAATAATTGGAGATCCAGACTGCCAGAGGGTTTAAACTTCAAAACTTGAATGCAAAATTGTGTTCTATTTTTGGCTCAAACCTCTGGCCAGAGGCCAGACACATATAAAAGGGAACATTTTTTTTTTGCTAGATTATAAAAGGGAACAACTTGCTTGTTGGGAATTGGAACATAAATTGAATGCCTTTTTTATTTTGGACAGCTGGGATTGTTGACAAATGTTAGGGATTACTTATGAATCTCTCTGTCTCTCTCTGTGAGCAAATTTTACAAGTAAAAACACAATGTGATGGCAATAATGCAAATTAGACCATTATTAAGATGGTGATCTTGTGGCAAAAGAAAAAAGATGGTGATCCGGGGTGCATACACCGCCTAGGAGAAATCAGTCTCCAAAAGAAGCGGAGAATCATTTGCCCAAGACATACGATTTATGCCAACTAGGGCAAAATTGAGTTTGGGATGACAAAAAGAACATCCAGACAAAATTTTGAATAAATTCACCCAAAATCTCCAAAATTCTCCCTAGTCACCAAACACCACAAAAAAATAGGTCATTCTTCCCCACTTTTTGCCCATTTTCCTTCCTGTACACAAAAAACCCGTCCCACCAAGTGGCCATTTAAAAATGCGTAAGGTTGAAATTTTTTTCATATATAAATACACATAAAAAAGTACACCCTACGATATACCTGACTACAAATACATTAATGCAATTCACATAAAAAGGCTAGACAGTCCAGAAATGCTCTTGTTTGCTACAACTGTTTCCTTCACGAGCGAAGCATTGGCAGAGGTCTTGGCGGCCTTGGCCAGCTGGGCCGTGGGCTTTAGCTCAGCAGCCATTTTGGCCTCCGTAGGAACAGTCAGTGGCTTTGGCTTTACATAGACCGCAGGTGGCTTGGGCTTGCCAACTACAAAAGCTGCATTCACATTCGCAGCAGCAGTCATGGCCTTCGATGTGGGGGCGATCTTAAGCTTGGGCTTCAGCTTTGCAGCGGTAGTAGCAGGCTTGAGCTCAGCCTTCGGCTTGGAAGCAGCAGTCAAGGCTTTGGGTGTCGGGGCAACCTTATGTTTGGGCTTCGGCTTTGTAGGCTTGGGCTTCGCAGCCACAGAAGCAGCCTTCGGTTTGGCAGCAGCAGTCTCAGCCTTCGGTGTGGGGGTGGCCTTAAACTTGGGCTTTGCAGCAGTCTCCCCCCGGTTGCAGACCCGGGGGAGCTTAATGAAATTCTGGACATTGTCGAGCTCGGTTGCTTGCGTCTCCATCATCTCCTCTGTAGGTGACATTGGCGGGTGAGGGCTTTGAGGTGGTGCTTGTGAAACCCAACTGCACATTGTGTCCATGATAACTTTGCCAAGCACAAATCTAGTTTCCTCCAGATTGCCCTTGGCCAGAAGCTTGTGGTCAATCTTAGAACTGCTCCTCTTCACATCATAAAATTTGATGTTTCTTTCCAAATCATCAAAGAGAATGGAAACAGTTTTGCCAGTCTTCGCTCCTATAAAAAACTGTAAAATCATAAGACACATGGTTCCTTCTGTCAGATAATGTTAAGTGCAACAAAAAGTAACTCCAAGGAGAGCTGTTTGGATGACCATTTCCCACCCCAAGAAAGGTCATTTAAGGTGAATTCTTGTTGGGGAGGCAGCTCCTTCATTTAGGATATAAAAGACTTTATCAAACTACCCATTAGCCGACAAATGAATTTTTCTTGCCTAGATAGCTTCACACACGGCCTTGAAATCAGTGTGTGCATACATATGTTAAACATTTCAAGGCTGCTTTAGCTCACAAAGGAAAAGGCAAAACATTTGCCTCCTAAATGGCTTTGCCAAACAGCCCCTGATCTGTGCAAGCCTTCTCCTTACGAAATTTACTACATGATCCCTATAGATTGAATAACCAAAAGACTAAAAAAAAGATGTTTATTCATAAAAGAAGCCTGCTTTAAGTACATAATTCTTTTGGTGAGCTAAAATGTGCTAAAAGTAGTATAGGCACACTGTAAAACCACTATAATTAGAAAGTCGTAATTTCTCAATATCAATTTCAAGCTTACCAATCCAGAGCATGGTGATGAATCATATCTTGATAATATTTCGGAAAGAGGCTGCCTGCCTGTCAAAATATTTACTGAATCCTTCACTAAGGAAGCAAACTGAGCTACCTCTTCCCTTAGTAACTCATCTGAAGCAATCTCAGACGGTTCTAAAATTTCAGGTATGAATCCTACTTCAGTTTGAAAATTCTCTCTTGCAAAATCAACTGCTTTCTCCCACTTTCCATGGTACAAAACAGATGAGAAAGCCCAAATGACATGAGCCTTTTGGGACTTACTAATCAATGCCAAGTGAAATGCTAGCAAGGCGACCCTGCATCATTCAAGGAACAAGTTGCAAACGATCCAAATGAAAGGTTTATAGTTCAATCCATAACTCAAAGAACTCTTATTTGCAACCTTAAAGCAGAATCAAATTTGCATATTTAAGAACTCATAATTTTTTTTTCTAGCCGATACACAAGACGTGTGCTGAAATAGAAGCTCCCATGTACGTACCAGAGTCCAAAAGATCACACTATTTATTCCAGCAACCTAACAGACATGTAGGTTTATCCAAGTAGAGCATGTAGAAATGCATTGGCTGATATTGCTTCTATCAGCTCATAATCATAATCATAATCAAGTAGCGTATTTTCCCAACTATTTGGGATCGGCGACATGGATCTTACTCCTCCATTCAAGCCTGTTTTGGGCTACCTCTTTTGTAAGAGATAGTAAAATCAAATCTTTTTTTATAACCTCCATCCAAGTTCTCTTAGGTCTCCCTCTCCCTCTTTTAGGATTGTTTACATGCATCACTTCTAATCTTCTCACAGGGGCATCCATTGGTCTTTTTTGCATATGCCCAAACCAACATAACCTACATTCCTTCAGCTTCTCCCCTAAAGGAGCTACCCCTAAACTCTCACGAGCATATTCATTTTTTATCCTATCTCTCCTAGTTATCCCACTCATCCACTTTTAACATTTTCATTTCGGCTACATTCAACTTATCTATATGACTTCTCTTTGGTGCCCGGCATTCCACTCCATAGAGTATTGCAGGCCTAATGGCTGTCCTATAGAACTTGCCTTTAAGCCTTTTTGGAGCACGCCTATCACACAACACTCCCGAGGTTGCCCTCCACTTTACCCACCCCACATTTATCCTATGTACCACATCACTATCAATATCCCCTTCTTTATGGATAATGGATCCAAAGTAACGGAATTGATCACACCTTGGCACTTCTTACACATCTATTTCAACTAAGGCTCTACCTATTGTTTCTTTCAGCTAATAATAATAAAAGGGCAAAGCACATGAGCACAAGATTGCATCTTGTCAAGATGTTGGCAAGATCTCTGTTTCAACAAGGTGGCAAGACAAACCCATTCACATCTAAGTTTCTTAAAAAAACCAAAACAAAAATCACAAATTGAGAAAAGAAAGTTCATATCTGACATCATCTGCATTATTTATAAAACATAGTGCATAATGATATGTCTCCATGTAATACACACCCTCGTATTCTACAGCTGTAAGAAACAACAAACTTGACATTAGTTTAGCATTAAGTAGGTAATTATGCATGAGTTTCTTACAACTACAAGATTTTGGTCTTACCAAATTTTTTCTTTAATCAGCCCACCAAGAACATAGCAATCCTTACACGCAGGCAACATAGTTATAAAATTTCTCTCTGTTTCTTATCTGCTTCCTCTACATTCTCTTTAGTGTACATTTTTTGCTATTTCGTAATTTCAATTCACATTCAAATATCCCATACATGCCCTTTCTCCTGGGCCCACAAGCACGATATAATCGACTAAACAACTTACGAACAAGGTTTCTTATCTCGATCTCATTTGGTTGGCCAAAGAGGTGATACTATTAGAGAGACCTTGGAGGAATCTCAGATAGATCAAGAAAAAAGTGTATAATACAGTTAAGCACATAACAGCTTATGACAAGGTTTGCAATCTCAAATCTCAGTATTGTCTTCATCAGCCAAAGAGATTAATGACTAGAGAGATCTGTGAGAAATCAGGGAAAAACATAAATTTCTGTACGAATGACTATCTATCTTTTACCCAAGTAAAAACACTCATATTCATATAAACGACCATCAATTCATGAAAAATCATCAATAATAACACTAATGTTCGTCATAAAATCATAACCCTCTTGTCCATGCACTATCTCACGTCTCGGGTGAGACCAGGGTACTTTGTAGTTATGGAAAACAATAAAAGGCGTCTATCTGCATGCAGGGACAGAGCCAGGAAAAGGGCTCAAGGATCCAGTGAAGTTGGCAGAAAGGAGGGGGGAGGGCATGGCTCCGGCCAGGTCCTCCTGGCTCTGCCCTGGCCACACAGTCATCTCCCACCTCCCCTTTGGCCAAAAAAATACACTTAACATTGACATAGAACAATCACAAAATAATGAGAAGTTGACGAATAAAAATACATTATACTAGTAGAAAACAATTGATTCAGGAAAAACATAAATTTCATATAAATGACTATGTATCTTTTACCAAATAAAAACAGTAATATTCACATACAATGATCATTAAGTCATCGAAAATTGACAAATAAATACACTAATATTCATCATAAAATCATGATCTTCTTCAGGCACTTATCACAAGTCTCGGCGAGATCAGGGTAAATTTATACTCTCTCCATCACATAGTGATAGCTCCAATTGGAAAAATAGTAATTTTTATTAAATGGTGGGACCCACAGCTAAGAGAATAGAAAAACCTTAAGGGTGGGACCTAAAAAGCTTCCGAGACACTTTTTCAGGTAGTCAACCCCTTAAATTGAACCAAATGGACCTATAAATGTGGGACATTTTTTTCTTCCCAAGTGAAGCTATTAGTGTGGAACAAAGAGAGAGCAGTTTTGTTTTTTTGGTAGAACTGAGAGAGTAGCTAAAAACAATAAAAGGTGTCTAGCCTCATGACCATTCCTCTTCCCCCTCCCCCTCTCTCTTCTGCCTCTCTCTGACAGTACATTGAAACCCCTGGAAGCTGATCACTGTACTCCAACTGCCTTGACCTGATGGCTGCCTCAAGCACATGGGAGGACAAACTAACGTTTTCCTAACAATGAGAGTTACATTGCAGTGCTAGATTGAAAATCAAGTAAAGAACCAACTTACCATAAAATATGATTTGTAGGACGATCACAAGCAAGCAATTTGTCCATGTTTAAGAATAGTTTCTGTGAAATAAGATCGCAAACAAGTGGAAGATGTAGTAACTAAAAATTATTCCCTGTATAATAATCAAAGGACAGAACGTACATGAACATAATATAAAACTACTTCTATGTTGAGCATAATCCTAGTGCTATGTGCGCTATCCCCCCTCCTTCAGTGTGGTGTCTGCTCGCAGAGATGTGCAGTCACTGCAGCGAGTCTATGACGAGCAGACAGCAGGGGGGCAGGCAGGCGCAGGTTTCCAAGGATCTATACCCCTGTCATTAAGTTTACATTCATAATTGGGAGTCCTATATGAACATTAAGATATCTTATTGAAGAAATAAGTTCCTTAATGATTGAAATATGATAATAAGTTACTTTTAGTTGCTTAAGTTGTAACAAAACTTAGATACATTTTGCCGAATGAACATATGTATTCTCGAATTACTGGTAGTCCTTTATAGAATTTCTTTTAGATACATCGGTACTTAAACTCTTCTTTCATCATTATCTCTCTTCAATTTTCTTTTATTGTCTACATTATAGATAAAGTTTAGTATTGGGGCTATATCAACAATCTGACCAAACATAGAAACGTCCTTACAGCAAGGTATTGATGCCACACGATAAGCCTATTGACATGCCAAAGTTAACAAGAACTATAATCGTTAGAAAGTGGCATAACAAAAACCAGCAGGGGCCATGAAGATCCATTAAGATTTGCAAAGGCAATACTAGTACATATAACTTCAATACAACAAGACAAGAAACACTTTCATCCATATACAATTGAGCCGCGGGACAAGAAATCAACCATTCAACAGTCAAGCACCATAACAGGTTTTAAACATGATTAAAAGAAAAAACAATGAATGCCGAAAAGTGTTTTTGTGGCACGCATCAAGGCAAAGCACCCCAAACACGCCTACAAAGCATTCTGATGGGTTGTTCCGTCCAAAAGGTATGCACCTCATAAGCCTGAGCCATTGTAAGGCTTACACCTCAAAAGCAGACCTTCATACAATGCCTTAACCATCAGGTGCTGATTTTTTATTGGACTTTTTCTTCATTACTCCTTTCAATGCATGTTCTCCTCTCTTTCACTTATATAATCCTATTTGATTCTTTGATACACTGGTTTTATCTCATATTAATTACTACTATCATTATTATGTTATGTTATGTTTATAAACATTGAGACATGAACAGACATCAGGACTACACCTCAGAGTTTTGAAGGTCAAAAACCTCAATGCGTGTCTCACGTCTTTTTTATACTGCGTACACTCGTAGAACGTAAGAATAAGTAAACCAGAACAACCCATAAGACAGTTAGAAAACTGGAGACACCAAAAACAAACATACCATCAGCATGGTCGACCTCTGAACAGAAGAGTGCTCGTCAAACTGAGCTAAATATGCTGCCTGTAATGCAAAACGCATACATTGAACAGAAAAAAAAAATCAAAACCAACCATGAAGATATTACCTTCCTACTATGTAAAAGTCGTTGCATCAAGGATTAACAAGATTGCCAGGCAACTCACATGTACAGGAAGCAAGATCTCAAGAAGCCTGAACTTTTTTAGTAAGAAAAGCGAGGGCTCAGCAGCTCCATACGAAAGCATGAAATTCAGTTCCATCATCAACCTATCCTACCCAACAAATGTGAACCCAACAAATGTGAACTAACTTGTTTAGAGGCCAGGTGCAAACATTAATATATCATTTACAAAGCTCCTTATAGACACTACCTTCTTCAAATTTACTATAGATGAGGAAAGTTCCCAGATTGCAGCCTCGGTATCCTTGGAAAAACTCAAGCGAAGGCGGGCTGCAATTCGTATACCTCTCAATATTCTTGCTGCACAGCACAAAGAACGATATTTCATTGGCCTTATCTAAGGAAAAAGTAGCAAGAAACAAATCATGTTCACTTATTAGGCACCAGTTTGAGCCCTTCTGATGCAGATTAGATGTCTAAAGAAAAAAGAAATTCCTTTTTCAAAATACAATAATATAGTATCTTAACACAAACTACATAAAGAACTGTGAATTGTATCATACATACCACAATCTTCTTTGAACAACAGATGTGCAGGCATTAAAGTTCGCAACTGTGTCCAAATTGAATAGTGGTCATACAAAAGTGAGTAATATTATGGAAAATAATAAAGTTATGATAACCAATTACTACAATATATCGAGAACAGGAGCAGCAGCAGCAATGAAAACACCAATAACGAAAACAATTCTAGTTCACTGCACCATACCTTGGACATCTTTAAATCTGTTAATCCTCCAGCGTAGTCATATAATTTCTCTGACAATGGATCATAGAACAGACTATACAACCAAAAGAACGAATTATGCTGAATTGACAGTTGAACAAGGCAAAGAATATAAAGCTTTGCGGTAAAAAATTCTTATAAAAATGACAACGATGAAAAATCAGAGATCCAAAAGATACCTATTGATTGTGAAATCACGCTGCATACTATTTTTCCAAAGTAGAAAATTTCTTTCATCACAGTTACATGGCATATCAGAGAGACGAATTCTTTCCTTCTTCTTAATGTCCTCACTCGTAGTTTCAAAACTTGACACCTGAGAGGAAAAGGACATAAAACCATAAAAACTGATCAAATGCAATATTCTAAACAGCAAACAGATAAGGTGGAAAAAATACCTCTATTGTGGACCCTTGAACCACTACATGGCATATTGGAAATTTACGTCCAACAATACGACTGCGGCGAAATCCCTTTTTGATCTGACAGCCCGATTTAAATTTATCATGCAAGAATTCGAAATGCAAATCTAATCAATGAAGCTCAGAAACAGAAAACCTGTGTAAGTGTTGCAGTTGTAACCACATCAAAGTCTTTTGGTGTTCTCCTTAAAACTAGATCCCTCACACATCCACCCACTAGATAGGATTCAAAACCTGCACATGTAGGGTGAATTCAATTTATCATAATGATTAATGATTAAAAAATGTGAAACTACGACAGTGTATGCATACATTTGCGTGTCAAAAGGGACAAAATTATAATATTACTCCCAGTGCAAGACAAGTATCCTCTATCAAAATCTAGAATAAAAATGTTGCACCTTGAGACTCAAGCAACAGGTTTCCTGCTGTAATACCAAAAATACTAAAAAACCAACAGATCTTGTCTTAAGCAAAAGAATACCAATCCTCTATCAAAGCTCTCCAGACATGAAGCAGATGGTATTTTAGAATTTAAGAATGTTCCAAGTATTATAAGCCATCTCCTCATACATAGAACACCTAGAAAATGCCATGGCAAGCATGGATTCCAGTGACTTTGTTGCAGATCAACTAAAGGAAATTACAGCAATCTAAAGTGAGGATGCTAGGGAACAGAATGCAATGCAAACCTTATAGACACTATAGATGAAAATGTACAACCTTTGTTCCGGAGAACCCTCAAGACAGTCCATATTGGACTCGCAATCATTGTTCTTCTTATCCCAAATGCTATTGAGTCGAACGGTTTCCAAGTCGTCGTATCAACATCACCTACATAACATAAAAAGATGTTTGCACCAGAATTACAAACCAATCATACAGCCATCAAGCATCATATGACTAATATCATGAGAATGCAGTCTGCTACATTCGACGGCATCAAGCAAGGAGCAGCACTTCTCTCTTTCAATTCCAGACAAAAATTACTTTATGCCACCATGAAACCCAGAAGAAATCCATAAAGGCTACATTTCCAAGGCATGACGCACGTGAAAGAGACGACTACACCATTACAAACTGATCCTAGCCAATAAATGATGAAGATATCTACTTTAAAGCATATAATACCCAAAAATAAAAATGAACAGCCTTTAGATTCATTTTTTTGCAAAACCTTGTAAGCAATCCTAGTTACACCCTCCGTCCAAAAATAGTAGGAACATTTCCCTTTTCCTGTGCCAGAAAAAGTTGACACATTTAGACTTATTTATCACCACACAGGCCTTTTCCCACTTAGGGGTTCACTGCGGCTAAAAAAGCTCAATTCTCCAAACTGTACTACCTTTTTCGGACGGAGGCAGTACAATAAAAGAAACAACTGTTCAATCATAAAAAAATAACCTTTACGCGAAGGGCAGTCTGGGGCAGTAGCAACACTCCGCTGAGCACCATTATCACGGTCTTCCCCTGTTGCCGCAACTGTGTGGACCTGCCGCTGCAAACAACCATGGAAGCTCAGGTGACAAGGAATTCAAAAGGGCCACAAACAGAAATTCATTAAAGAAAATGATTCGGAAGAAAGAGAGCGAAGCAGAGTAGTTGTACTTCTAAGCCGAAGATTAGACATTGGAGGTGGGAAATAAATTGGGCGGAGGCGACGAAAGCCTTGTCTTGGCGGAGGACGGTCGCCATATGGAGAGACGGCGTCGATTCAGGATTTGAAATCCGCCGGCAATACCACCGCCAGCGGCGCAGCCATTAGAGAGTGAGTGAGAGAGCGAAGGCGGCGAGTGGGTGGGACGCTCCTGTGAGAGAGGGAAGGCGGCGCTCCGCGGCTGTGTAAGCCCTGATCAAGGTTTTAAAAATTAGACCGGGCATCGACCGAATTCTTGCGGAGTAGTCCAACCGGGTTTGACCCCGTTGCTGACGCCATCAATACAAAATCTCCCCGGCTAAGCAGGAGCTGGGGCGCAGGATTACGATTTAGAGCAACTGAGGCAGATGAACTAGGGTGAGGGAGGCGTGGAGTTGTGAATTAGAATTGAGATGAAGTATAGGGATTAGTAGGGCTGTCAATTTTGCCCGATAGCACGATGGCCCGACCCTACCCGACCCGCAAAAGAGTGGGCAAGGGCTTGGATTTTGAGGCCACGCGTAGGGCTCGGGCCTCAAAATCCATCCCTTGGGTCGGGTAGGGTCGGGCCCAGGCCTGGCTAGAAAAAGTCCGAAGGCCCGACCCTACACGAAGCCCGAAAGCCGGGTAAGTCGGGCCCGGTGAGTCGGGTCACTCGCAGCCGGGTCAATTGCAGGTGATAAAAAAAACCTAAACCTAACTCTCCCCCGATCGGCGACCACCGCTCTCCCACGACCTCTCTCTCCCCCGACGACTGCCGCTCTCCCCCGATCGGCGACCTCTCTCTCTCCCCGACCATGCTCTCTCCCCGACCTCTCTCTCCCCGACCGCTACTCTCCCCCAATCGGCGACCGCCGCTCTCCCGCGACCTCTCTCTCCCCCGACGACTGCCGCTCTCCCCAATCGGCGACCTTTCTCTCTCCCCGACAGCGCTCTCTCCCCAACCTCTCTCTCCTCGACCGCTGCTCTCCCCCTCTCTCTCTCTCCCCGTTCGGCGACCGGCGCTCTCCCCCGACCGGCGCTTTCTCCCCCCGACTGGCGACCGACCGACAGTTCTGACCTCTCTCTCCCCCCGATTTTGTGCGAGTTCTGAGCCTCTCCCTCGACGGCCGCCGTCTTCTCTGCCGGTGACAGTAACATCTCCTAAACTGTTATCTTTGTTATCTGTTGCCTGTAAATTGTCTAAACTGTTATCTCCTAAATTGCCTATAATACTTGTTAATGAGTACTTGATTTTTGTTATCTTTGTTATCTGTTATCTATAAATTGCCTAAACTTGTTATCTGTTATCTATAAATTCCCTAAATTTGTTATCTTTGTTATTTGTTATCTATAACTTGCCTAAACTTGTTATCTTTGTTAGTTGTTGCCTATAAAGTGCCTATAATACATGTTATCTTTGTTATCTGTTATCTCCTAAATTGCCTATAGTTCTTTTTGTTGCTGAGTACTTAATTTCTTATCTGCTTGTTGGTCGAATTTAGTGTAGTAGATATGTCTTACCACGGTAATGAATCTTTGTCCTTCCCACATCTATCACCAGCTGCACAGGCTAGTTCTTCCAATCCTTACACCTCTTCTACACCCCCCACTATTTCAACACCAATCAATTCTTCCACACAAGAAGCCTCTTCAACTCCGACCCTCACACCTATTGTGCCCCAAACCCCTAGCTCTACAACTCGCCCTTCTGCCCTCCATTCAGAATTAGGAGCATCTAATAAGCAAACTAGAAAAAAAATGTAGTAGGGGTCGATAATTTATTTCGGATCATTTTCAGAAAATCTTTGATGAAAATGGGAAAAGAGTCGGGGCAGTTTGTAATTATTGCGAGAATACCTTTGTGGGATTGGAAACAGATGGCACAACTCATCTTGCAAGGCGCTTTGATAGTTGTCCAAGAGGACCAAATATGGATCCTAAATAACCACTCCTTACTACTGCTTTTGGTAAAGTCTCTACTTTTAAATTCGATCAACAAGCTTGTAGGGAAGCTTTTGCAAGAGCAATTATAGTGCATGAATACCCTTTTAATATTGTCACGCATAAGGATTTTATTCATTTTTGTCAAGTTATGTAGCCTCAATTCAAAATGGTTTATAGGAACACAATTAAAATGGATTGCCAAAAAATTTATACAAAAGAGAAAGCTGCATTGATGAATGTTTTCCAAAACCTTCTACAGTTAGTATTACTTCTGATTTGTGGACTTCAAATCAAAGGTTCAATTATATTTGTGTTACCACGCATTATATTGATAGGGCTTGGCATCTACAAAAGAAGATTATTAGTTTTACTAGAATTCTATCCCGCCATACTGGAGTGGCAATTTGTAATGCTATTAAAGCCACTCTAGTAAAATGGAAAATTGATTGTAAAGTATCTACTATTACTTTAGATAATGCAGCGAACAATGATGTTGCTCAAAGAAATCTCATAAAGGACCTTAAAGATAAGGGGTCTCTTCAGTTAGAAGGCTCTCTTTTTCATATATGTTGTGCTGCCCATGTGTCAAATCTTATTGTGCAAGTTGGACTGAAAGAAATTTTAGATGTAATTGTTCATGTTCGTGAGTCTGTAAAATATGTGATGGCTTCCCCTTCCCGTCATCAAAAGTTTGTTGAGCTAATAACTGAATTGGGAATTAATGTGGGAAAGGGTATTAGCTTAGATGTTACCACTAGATGGAATTCTACATATCTAATGTTAGAGTCTGTTTTGCCATATCGTGATATGTTTAAAAGATTAGACGAGGAAGATTTATCTTATAAACATAAACCTTCTGATGATGAGTGGGAAAATGCCGCCATTGTTTGTAAGTTTTTGAAGCAGTTCTATGATGTAACAAAATTATTTTGTGGTGTTGATTATGCTGCAATTCATCTATTTTTGAAGGAAATATCTACAATAAAAAAAGTTATACTTAGAGGTACAATTTCTACAGAGTATTTTCTCAGTTCTATGTGCTACGAAATGTTAAGTAAATTTTATGAATATTGGAGTGATATACCTGTTACGTATGACATGCTTGTGATTTTGGATCCTAGATACAAGAGGAAGTTGTTGAAATTTTATTTGGCCCAGCTACTTGGAAGAGAGTTGGGGGCACTACATTTTGAAAGAAGTATAGCTTTGATGCAATTATTGTTTGATCAATACAAGAACAAAATATCTCTAGTTATTGATAGGGCCTCAACTGAGGTTGTCATTCCTTCAAATGATGAAGAAGAGATTCACCAATGGTTGGAAGAAGAAGGATATGCTGCAAACAATGACAACGACAAATCTGAGCTGGCGTTGTACTTTGGAGGGAGCCTAGAAAATAGAGACACTGACTTAGACATTCTTTCTTGGTGGAAAGTTAACTCAACCAAATTCCCAATATTGGCTGCAATGGCTCAAGACATTTTGGCTGTGACGACCGTAAATTTTATAGTATTTTCTTGGCTCAAAGGTATGCATTTATTTAAGTTTTCGAAAATCTTTTGAAAATTCAATTCCCGCCGGAATCGATCGAACGCCGTAAAAATTGTGATTTTTGAATTGATCTTAATCGGAGATTTTATTGGATTATATGATTCATGGTTGGCGTGGCATGTTGGTTTGGCTTCATTTGACCTAAGAATATTGGATAGGTATTGGTATGAAGTTTGTGTTATTCTTGGGAATAGAGTTATTTTGAGATTAATCAAAAATATGAATTAGATTTTACCTAAGTGGGTAAGTGGTGATTAATGGAAATTCTAAAAGAAAAACCCAAACCCAAACCCATTTGTGCTTGGGTCGGGTTAGCCTTAGTGGAGGTGGTTGAGAGATGGATTAATGGAAGTGGTTGATAGATAACACTAATTGACCCCCATTAACTCATTTCTTGTTAACCCAAGAGTCACTTTGAAAGTTGAAAAATCTGGAATTTTCTGCTGAATCTAAACCATTGGTTTAAGGATTGATCAAGGGTGGAGATTCATTTGAAAAATCTATAAATAGGCTAGTAGGGGGGGGGGGGCGATTTTGCTTAGTGCTCAAAGCCTTGAGCATTTCTCTCTCTCTCTTTCTCTCTCTCACTTTTCCGGCCGGCGGAAACCTCTCTCCGGTGGTGGTTCGTGGTGGTCCAAGCAAGGTCGACCGGAGTGTGGTGGTGCGACATTGTCGGAGTCTAGAGTGCACGGGAAGTTTCGGCATCATCAACCAAGTAGGATGATTCTTTTCCCACTGTTTTTATTCTTTGATATTGATTGATCATAAGTCAAGATTGATTTCAATGGGATGATTGTTGATGTTCTTAATTGTGTAATTGTAAACTTTGATCTCTCGGTGTCGAAATCCTGAATTGATATTCCCCATGATTTTCTTGAATTTTGATAGCTTATGAGTTACTTCTCAATCACTTCTTCATGTTGAAAAGTTAGACTTCTTTGATCCTGCTTGTGTTCCCTTTGCGTGTGATAATGTTATTTGTATATCCACGCTCTTTCTAGTATAAAGTTTGGATCTTTGGGCACTTCGGTGCTTTTCCGTGTTTGATATTTTATATTCTATACGTAAGTTGTTATAACTATTACTACCTGTAAAATATTATAATCGTATAATGTATAATGTATGATAATAAGAAATTATTCTTCGTATGACTATTCCTCTGTGATTTCAGTCATGTTTGACACTTTGATCAGCGTATCATGAGTCTTGTAGTTGTCCGAAATTATATGTATCACTTGAATAATAAGTTAAGGAATTGACTATGCAATCGGGTTTTTAAAAGACTTTGGATAATTGAATCATAAACTGAGAATTTCAGAACCTATAAAGCTCTGTAAAAATCTTAAGAAACACAAGATTAAGGTCAGAAAAAGTCCAATATGGGATTACTAAAGATAGTACAACAGTAAATAAAATATATCATAAGAAACTTGGTCTCGGCCAGGAGCAATCCTGCGCAGGCAGACTGCAGTAGAAAAATGATAACTAATTATACACTAATCAGAAAATTAAGATTTTTATCAACCTGGAAAATAGACATCAGAGGCTATACTAGACAAAAATTTCAAAGATTGAATTAAATTGTACAGAACGTGGTAACCAGAGCAAGAGAGCTGTTCTGTTTAGGACAGAACGCAGTTTCTGACTTTAAATGACTTAAAATCATAATAAACCTAAGATGCTTAAGAATAATTAATAATTAAGACTTTAATTAAGTCTAATATGATTTATAAGACTCTAAGAACAGTAACCTTAAAAGTATTTTAAGGTCTTAGAGCCAAATGAGGTGTCTCTTAATAATAGTCCCTTTTGTTCTTCTCTTGGTCTATTTTTGACGTAAGAATAATTGAAGCTTGAATTCTATGTCTCTGACGTGGTCTACCTAAGACACGTCATTCTAAGACGGGAATTATCAATTTTAGGGTTAGATACGACTTTGAAGAAAGTGGACTTGAACTTTTGGAAAATCTTGTGGTGTCTCTTAGTCGGGTCTCACTTGAGTTCCCAGACTAATTCATAATTTGATTTGGATTATGCTTTTCACTCCTATGAAGAGTCGGAACTTTAGAAAGTCTTGTTCTAAGCCTTTTGACAATAGGGCTAGTTGAATTGTTTCTCCGCTAAGTAGCACTTAAAGCTCTTAGTCGGAATCATAGTATGCTCACAAGCCATTGCTAGATCTTGCGAGATCTCCGATTTATTGAACCTCTGTAGTTCAGCCGATGACGGCAACCGCGTGCGCTTAGATTGTATGACATTACGGAAGGTCTGCAATCTCCGCCCATTGTGCCCGTAAGCACCGATGGGGCCAGCATCCCTAGACGCATGGCCAGGTTCCTCTGAAGAACCTCTAGGATGTTCTGGTATTGATGAAGATTTGAGAGCAGAAATTGTACTTTGACACTTTGGTTGTTCAATGCTTATTATCTTACCTTCACTACTTTATGAAAGTCTTTGAAGTATCTTTGACCTTAATGCGTCTTGAATGGCAGTTGGTTACTAGTAAGTGATCTTAGTCCTTGTTGAACATGAGTCTGTTAAACCATACATCTTTGGAGTTTTCTCTTATTTTCCAGAGTGGGTTTTCTGTATCCTACTGGGTATTTCCTATGGAATACTCACGCATCCTCTGATGCAGGATTTAAGGCGGAGCAGAAGTGATGTTTTCCAGCGGCGTGGTTTGATGTTGGAGCTTAGAAGACTCGTCTCTTATGTTTTGCTATATTTTGATATTTGAACTTGCGGCCTGCGTGCCATTTGCTTTATGTTAAACTCTGTTTGTGGTTGTTAAGACATTTTCAGATATTGTAATAGATATTTAGATTTCCTTTCTGTTATTCTACTTTTTGTAAGTAAATGTTGTTTAAGTCATGACGATCCTGCAAGTCCCATAATATTTAAATGGGATAAGCGTAGACTCGAGTATTCGGTCCGTCCCAGGTTTCCTACCCTATAACCGTCATTGGATTGACGCTTCCGCGTAAATTGGGTCTTGGAAATTTGGGGCGTGACATTGGCTGTTCCTATTACTACTATTGCTTCAGAGTCCGCGTTTAGCACTAGTGGGCGTATTCTTGACCAATACAGAAGTTCTCTCTTGCCTGAGACAGTTGAATGTTTAATTTGCATGCAGGATTGGTTACGTGGCAAGATGGTTGTTGGCAGTTTCGATGATTTGGATGATGAATTTAAGAGTGACAAGAGTGAAATAATCGGAATCAAAATAGTAGATAGCTAAGGTATGTTTTTTAATTTTTTATGTTCAAAGGTTTTCTAAAATTGGTATTTCAAATTAGTTTTTTCAATTTTTTATTTTTTATTAAATGCGGTTTTTAAAAAAAAGTTTTAACTCTGCCGTTGCCGGTCCCAAGCCCGGACGAGAAAGGAGGAAGGGAACCTTTATTTAGTAGTGCTAAATAGAGTGAGAGGAATGTTGCTGATTGGTTGCCCCATCTGCAACAATTAAGAGAGCAAAAGAGCATAGAGTTGGTGGGTGAGAGCCTAGAATTCATTCTTTCTTATTCATGTTTGGCATGTACTTTTTTGGTGAATGATTAGCTGTTCGAATTGTTGTTGGACAGGTTGGGAGATGGAAAAAACCTATTGCAGAAAGAGCTCGCCCGCCTACTCACCGGCTCGCCTGCCTATTTCTAAAATTGGTATTTCCCTCGAATTATTATTTTTTTAGAATTGAATCTTGAACTACTTGACTATTAGGGTGCTAATTGTTGCTATCTAGGATCGATGTTTATTAGTTGTTGGCTATCTATGATCGATGTTTGTTAGTTGTTGCTATCTAGGATCGATATTTGTTAGATGTTGCTATCTAGGATCGATGTTTGTTAGTTGTTACTATCTAGGATCGATGTTTGTTAGTTGTGGATATTGGGATTGTTACATGTGTTTGTTATAATATTCTTTATTATGCTTATTGTTTATTTTGACACTAGGACCAACCAAATATAAAAATTATCATATTTAAATGTGTCTGTCGTCTCCTTTTGGCATTAAATCGTGTATAGTTTGTAATATATCATATTTGCGTTCTTTTAGGTTCTCCAAAAGCCCGAAAAGCCCGAAGCCCGACCCTAGGGTTAGGGTCGGGCTGAATTTTAGAGGTCAGCTTAGGGCTAGGGTCGGGCTAGGGCCAAGGCCAACCTCTGGCCCGCAAAAGCCCGACCCGTTGACAGCCCTAGGGATTAGGGAGCAAGGAATTCCACATCGGCAAAATTTCGATGATATATCAATTTCGGGCCCCACCCAATACATCGTAATCACCAAATATCAATTTTTTAAAATTTTTACAATATCGGCGAAATTTTGAAATTTAAAAAAGTATAGTTTAAAAAAAAAGGAAAAAAATAACTTTCCCATTGTTTTCCATCCTAATATACATATTTTGAAATCTATGCTTTGTCAAAATTAGTATAACTCATTTTAGAAGTTAGATTGTGAAAATATACGGTAAAAATTAGTTTTCAACTACCGATATTTTTTTACAAATATCTCTGAAATTTTGTCTCTTAGGTTGACTGAAATCCGGTACGGAATTCCTTGTTAGGGAGAGAGGGAGTCTAGGGGAGAAAGGAGTCAACTAATTGGGGAAACAAGGAAATGGAATTGGGATGAAAGGGGTAAAAAACGCCCAGTCAACAGGGTCATTGGTTCAGCCAAGCAGATTAAACAGGATCCATAAGATCAATCTACTCGACTGACCCACCCAGACAACCCCGCTCGAAAAATTTCTCAGCTCCGGTCAAACCGGTCGGGCGTGTCCGATTTTTAAAACCATAGCCCTGATTGGTATTCCCTCCTGTCGCTTTTAATTGTGACTATCACATAATTGGTTAATTTTATTTAGATGGGTTCCACAGTAAAAACTTAACTTTCCAAGCGAGTGCCTTTCATTGCTGAGGCATCTCAACTTCAACCTAGGGTCACTGCCGAGCGGCCGTTGTCGCCATCTCGGAAGAATAATTAGGGGATGATATCATCTAATTTTGGCATACATAGCACAGTAACAAAAGTGGGGCAATACCATGTCAGTTTAATGACAAGGTTGTAAGGTTCTACCAAGAAAATCATGAATGAGAATAGTGTGGCATTACTCAGCAACTATAAAATAAAATTTGGTTTATACTAGAGCAAATGGTGTTACTTCAGAAAAATTTGGGTGCTGAAAAATCTCACTCTTTACCAGCATATTTAAAACAATTCGGAGTTAAGCATATGCTCTTCTGTCCTATTTTATATCTTCCATTTGGCAAACCATTTTAGTTGCTCCATATGATCAACTAAGTGGATTTTCAACCTTTTCTTTTCCTCATTAATTGGGGTCACCATCGAATAAAAATTAATATTTTTGAGGATGGAGTTATTAAAACAGGATGGAGTGAGTATTTGATTCTCAGGGCCCTCTAATTTTAGGACCGAAGTAATAATAACTTGACACTAGTGTAGAGATGTTGTAGGTATAGGGTGCGTTTGGAAGTTGAAAGAATCAGTTTTTTAGGGTGAAAAATTAGTGTTTCAGGCGTGAAAGCCGTGAGGTGTGTTTGGAAGGTGAAGAGTGAAAATTATGTCAGTGACGAGAATTCGTCAACAATTTTCACCTTTCATCCTAAAAGATGTGAAAAACTTAAAATATACAATGGTGAACATCAGCTGTGATGGGAATCTTTCACAGCTAAAAGTCATTTATTGTAGTCAGTTCACCTTTCGAGGTGACAAATTTCAGCCGTGAAAGATTTTTGTATCAAATCCTTTTCAGCTTCCAAACGCAGCCACTTAGATATTTTTTCATTGTCCAGCAGGCCCCATCCACCAGTGTATGTATACACCATGTAGCAACGCCATTTTCTTTTTGGGACGGATGCAGCTATACCCTATTTGGTTTTTCAAATGGACATTTTTTGAATTAGTGCAATTTGTTTTATAGCAAGGGGTGTCCAAGTCCGTAGGAACCGATGAGAAGGGGTAGGGCAACCAGTTTTTGCTTCTTCTTCTTCTTCCTTTTTCGATTCATACGGCAACCAGCTTCTGTAGAGAATTATAACATGATGTACTTCTCCTCGGGTACATACATGGCTTACACATGATGTGCACTGGGTAAGTCGTGATACAATCCCTACAGGGGGCCAACTATTTGTTGAAAACAAAGGAACTCTGCAGCAAATTAGTTCGTTTTGAAGAACCAAATAGGACATGGGACGGAGGGAGCATATTGTAAAGCTTGGAAGCACCAATGTAGGATTTTATAGAATGCATCAAGCTAACTTCTATAGCTTGAGGTATGATCACCAGGTATCAATTTCTTCATAGTCCAGTAAATAGAGAAGCAAAGAGCAAAGTTTGCAACTACATTGTTGCTTACCACCAAAGCTTTAAGCTACTTTGTATGACCAAAAAAGTTTTGCTACTTCAGTACTGAGTGCAAAAAGGCTATAATGAGATTATGATCATAAGTTATGTAGAATTTTAATGTGTCTGCTCTTTGATATTTTACATTTGCGTACCTGAAAATGTAAGATTTAAATTCAATTGCTATGAAGTTATGGAATCAGAAATTTCCAGCCACCAACTTTGGTTTGCAGTATCTTGAATTGAATTGGAGAACTTAAATCTATAGAAGAATTGTCCACTTTCATATGTCAATAACCATGGAACAAGTTTCCTTCACATTCAAGACTGGAGGTTTGGCACAGGATCAACCTGGCATTCTTTGCCAGATGGGACAGGACGAAGGTAGGAAATTAGCTTAGAGGGGCTATTTATAATTCTTGAGGGTTCATGAAACTTTCATTATTTTGTTGGGACAAAAAAAAACTAGTAATGAAATATCTGAAGTGAGGAGGGGCATGACCCCAACCAACCCCTGGCTCCATCCCTGTAGGTAGGCCGTAGGGGCGGGCAGGGAAATTGGTTCCCTCAGACGTAGGTGAACATGATCCCATTTGTCATCGTGGAATGGTAGCTGAAATTTCATTACTCTCTGAGCATTCTGTTTCTCTTCTGACCTCTTGACCATGTTTCTCTTCTTTGGTATATTCGTCTTCCATGTTCAATATAAATGACAATAGATTTAGTTGCAGTCAAACTTATATCCTTGTCTAGGATCAGTATGAATCTAAATCCCATTTTAAGAGGACACTCACAACTAAATACTAAAGCACTTCATTGTTTGGACTTTAGTCTGTTAGAATAAGCACATATGAAATATTATTCATTGAGACTAGATATCTCTAAATTTGAGAGACCAGCATGGATGATTGTGCATGTTAATCTTCACAATTAATTGTGGCTAGTACCCCCTTTGTAATCGTGGAATGGTAACTGAAGTTTCATTACTAGTCCATCATCCATTGCACAATCCACATGAGAGAGAAAGAGAGACCATGCACATCTCATATTTAAAGCTTCACGTCCACAAAATGTAAAGTTGCATTCTAGCTACATACCCAAAAATGGAGTACTCAGCTTTGATATTGTGCATTTCACTATTTCCCGCATCTCTTTACTTCTTGAAAATCACTCTAGTTGGCCAGAATACTTAGGACCTATTTGGTTGCCACTATATAGCTAGTTTTTAGGAGAATCAGCAATTCTCCAAGGAAGGAGATTTCCCAAAAGAAGTGAGGAATCACTTCTTTGACTTTTTAGGTGACATATCTCGTAATTTCATAAATAAGACAAGGGCACATAAAAGCAAAAAAAACACATTTTTTAGGAGAATGCGTTTATGCTATTATGTGCCCCCATCTCCTATATTTATTTACTAAATATGCTATTGGGCCCTAAATTCTTCTCCAAAAGTAAATTCTTCCCAAGCAAACACTCATTTTCCATCCCTCTAATTCTTCGTTAGAATCTTGTTTTCCCACTCCAAGAATTTGCTACCAAACAGGCCCTTAGATGGCAGTGCTTCTTCTTAGTGTTGGAGATCAAATTATCCTGGGAGACAGACGTCCACATGAAGCTCCTAAGAACTAGTGGAACGGATGAATTCTGTCTTAAGGACAAAGTGTTGAACACTTGCCTTGGTCTGATTCTTCATCATTTCATTCGTCAAGTTGATCTCATAGGTGATGCAAAAATGAGCATTATTGGTAAGATTATTACTAACAATCCTAAGGCAAAATCCGTCCAATATTTGCTTTTGCTTTTTTATATTGTGATATTCTCCTCCTCCTCGTCTTTCTTCCAATTTTTTGTGGATATCTTCTATTTACAAACAGAAATGGTTGGTGAAAGCTCCAACATCATCACCCATGTTGTTGCCGCACCTTCTCTTGTCATGGTTCAAGTTAATCACAGAGAAAAGCCAGAAAAGTTCAATGGTGCAGATTTCAAGAGATGGCAACAAAACATGTTATTCTATCTCATGACTCTGAACATGGCTCAATTCCTTAGGGAGGATACTCCTATGGTGAAGGAGGATGAGACTGACAAGCAAGTAATTACTGTTGTGGAAGCATGGAAACATTCTAATTTCTTGTGTAGAAATTATGTCCTCAATGGATTGGACAACACATTCTACAACATGTTTAGTCCAATTAAAATTGCAAAAAAACTATAGGAGTCCCTTGACAAGAAGTACAAAACGGAAGATGCCGAAATGAAGAAATTTGTTGTTAGCAAATTCTTTGACTTCAAAATGGTGGACTCAAAAAATGTGGTGACTCAGGTCCAAGATCTCCTAGTAATCATGCATGAAATTCATGCAGAAGGTATGACTCTTAGTGAGTCTTTCCAGGTTGCGCTAATGATTGAAAAGTTACTGCCTTTCTAGAAAGATGTCAAGAACTATTTGAAGTACAAATGAAAGGAGATGCGTTTGGAGGACTTGATTGTTAGATTGAAGGTTGAGGAAGATAACCACAATTCTGAAAAAAAAAGTAGTGGTTTTTCCATGGAATCAAAAGGCAACATGGTTGAAGGTGGTCAAAGGAAAAAAATTCTGGTCTTACAAACAATGATGTGAAAAGATCCAAAGTCAATGACAACATGAAGTACAAGTTTGCCGGCAAGTGCCATGTGTGTAAGAAGATTGGACACAAGGCAAAGGACTGTCGTCAGGCGCAGAGCAAGCCTAAAGGTAAACACAAAGGTCAAGCCAACGTCACCCAATTGGAGGGTCTTACAAATGTTTTTTTCAAGATGAGTCTCCTCGGTGATATCCGAAGTGAGCATGGTCTATAATACAAGAGAATGGTGGGTGGACACTAGGGCTACTCGTCATGTGTGTGCCAACCGCATTATATGTTCACCAGTTACCAAGCGGTGGACAATGGTGAGCAATTGTTGATGGGGAACTCTTCCACTTCAAAGGTTGAAGGACAAAAGAAGATTATACTAAAGATGACTTCGGGCAAGGAATTGACACTCAATGATGTGCTGCATGTGCATGATATTTGAAAGAATCTTATTTTCGGACCTTTGTTGAGAATGAAGGGTTTTAAACTTATATTTGAATCCGATAAGTTTGTATTGACCTAGAATGGGGTGTATGTGGGAAATGGGTACCTTACTGATGGCCTATCTAGGCTCAATGATACTCACTTTGAAAAATAATAAAGTTGTTTCTTCGTATTTGTTTGAGTCTTGCAATTTATGGCATGGTCGTTTGAGACATGTTAATTATGATGTTTTACATAGATTAGTTGATATGGATTATTTGCCTAAATTCACGATTGACTCCCATCACAAATGCGAAATTTGTGTGGAATCCAAAATGACAAAAACATCTTTTCAAAAGTTTGAACGATGTACTAAACCGCTAGAATTGATCCATAGTTATATATGTGATCTAAAATTCGTGCAAACTAGAGGGTGAAAGAGCACCCTCATGTTTATTAATGAGAATACAAAATATTGTTATGTATACTTGCTAAGAAGCAAGGATGATGCTTTATAAATGTTTATACATTTCAATACTGAGGTTGAGAATTAACTTGACAAGAGAGTCAAAGTTCTAAGAAGTGATAGAGGTGGGGAATATGAATCACCTTTTGGTGAATTCTGTTCACAACATGGTTTATTCACCAAATAACGACACCTCATTCACCTCATCAAATCGGCATGGTTGAAAGAAAAATAAAACCTTTAAAGAGATGATGAATGTCATGCTAATTAGTTCTGGATTACCGTAGAACATGTGAGGGAAGCTGTACTTTTAACGAATTACATTCTCAACAAGATACCTCACAAGAAAACAAATAAGACAACATATGATTTGTGGTAATGTCGATCACCTTCCTATAAATTCTTGTAAGTGTGGTAGTGTTTGGCCAAAATGGCGGTTCCTATTTCAAAGATAACCAAGATAGGACCAAAAACCATTGATTTTGTGTTCATTGGTTATGCCAAAAATAGTAATGTGTATCAATTTTTAGTCTACAAATCCAAAATTCCGGATGTGCATGTCAATATTGTGATTGAGTCGAGGAATACATTGTTCTTTGAGCATATATTTCCTTGTAAGTCTACACAACTGAAAAGTTCTCATAAAAGAACTCATAAAGAAGCAATTGACAATAGTGAAAACCAAGAAGCAGAAGATGATCAACTTAGACGTAGTCAACGTGCTAGAACATCAAAATCCTTTGGTCCAAATTTTTAATGTATTTGTTGGAAAATGAGCCTCAAAGCTTCAAGGAATCTATGTCCATTGAAAAAGCTCCATTTTGGAAGGAAGATGTGAACAATAAAATTGACTCCATCATGCAAAATCATACTTAGAATTAGTGGATCTTCCACTATGATGAAAACCACTCGGATATAAGTGGATCTTCAAGAGGAAGATGAAAGTTGATGGATCAACTGACAAATACAAAGCAAGGCTTTTTGTCAAGGGAATGAGTGGACTACTTTGATATTTATTCACCAGTTTCAAGAATAACATCTATTAGAATGTTAATTACCATTGCTGCATTGTACAACTTGAAAATTCATCAAATGGATGGTAAACGGTATTCTTGAATGGTGATTTAGAAGAAGAAATATATATGGAACAACGTGAAGGGTTTGTGGTTCCAGGACAAGAGCACAGGATGTACAAGTTTTTAAAATCCATTTATGGCTTGAAGCAAGCCCCATGAAAAGTCACGATGTCAAATGACTTCAAAATCAATAAATGTGACAAGTATGTTTATGTCATAGTATGCCTATATGTGGACAATATGCTCATTACTGGTAGCATTGTTGAGATTATTAAGGCTACAAAAAAATATTGAACGCCAAGTTTGACATGAAAGATCTAGGTGTTGCAGATACTATCCTTGGAATGAAGGTTAAGAGAACCTCTGAATGATATGTTTTGTCTCAATCACATTACATTGGGTAGATACTTGCAAAGTATGACTAATATAATGGATGTCCAGCAAGAACACTTGTTAACTTGAAATTGCACTTAAACAAAAATAAAGGACCGAACATATCTCAATTGGAGTACTCATGGATCATAGGTAGTCTTATGTACTTAAAGAATCGTACAAGATTAGACATAATATACTCTGTGAGCAAATTGAGTAGATATACAAGCAATCTAGGGGGCAACCATTGGATGACAATAGTCAGGGTTCTTAGATATCTAAGATACACTCTGAGCTATGGACTGCACTATACAAGGTATCCAACCGTATATGAGGGATATTGTGATGCAAACTGGATATTTAATACAAAAGACTCAAAATCCACAAGTGGATATGTTTTTACTCTTGGAGGTGCAGCAATATGTTGAAAATCCTCTAAACAGACGTGATTATGAGATTTATGGTAGAATATGAATTTATTGCACTTGATATGGCAGGAGAAGAAACAGAATGACTTCAACAATTTTTAAAGGATGCTCTAATGTTGGGGAAACCTATGCCACCTATTTGCATCCATTGTGATAACCAATTGGCTATCGGAAGGTCACAAAGTATCCTATATGAAGATAAGTCTCGACATATTCGTGGTAGACATAATACCATCAATCAATTGCTCTCGAGTGGAATTATTTTTACCGAGTATGTAAAGTTAAAAAAGAATATAGCATATCTATTTACAAAAATGTTTGACTGGAGAGCAAGTGCAGTGTTCATCGAGGGGAATGAGTTTAAAGCCTATTAATTAAGGGTCCACTTAATGGCAACCCAACCTAACTAATTGGAGATCCCAAGATCTAGGTTCAAAGGGACAACCGAATTTTGCTTGACTCATGGAAATCACTACAAAGATAACTATATCTCCTACCCACTCCTATGATGAAGTAGTGATATACCTGCAATATTTTAGGGTAAGCTATGCTTTTAATGGTTCTTATGACTTAAAAACTAAAGTGAGGAAAAACATGATACTCTTAATAAAAATCACATATGTGAGCGTGAAGGAGCTGCTTCCATGAGAGTTTGAAGGCTGAATTCTCTAGAGCGAATCCCATGTTTGTTCAAGGCCAAAATGAACACATTCGTGAGAACTAGATGGTGTATGGGAAGTGACTATGTGTTTGTTATTGTCTTGGTATACACAAACTGCAACGCAGTTCAAGACATCACGTTAACTGATTAACTAGTATATCAGATAGTATTTCATAAGGGTTCAAGGCTGCAAGCTACCTCCCCTCCATGCAGGATCTCTCTCTCTCCCTCTCTCATATTTGCATAAGCATTTGCTGTGACTCCAATTTTCATTTATATGGAAGATTGTTGGAAATATGGGTTTAAGCCCATATAAGGAATGTTCAATTTGTTTGAACTTATTAGGTTTAGGCCCATGGATTCTAAACTCATGTGTGGAGTTAAGAAAAACTAAGCCCATATGAAAAAGTGAATGGACATTGGTAGAGGTGCAGGAATGGCTTAATTGAAGCATGAATGTAGGTTAAAGGAACCACGACCATTCATGAAACTTCTAAGAATCACACCACTAGGAGACTTGTCTATGTCCATCTATCCATTTGGGTTATGTGCACACCTCCTTGGGTATTGTAGAGTCCGCATCCACTTGTTTGAGGATTGTGCACGCCCCTTCATCCATCTCCATTGTCTATAAATAAGATGTCTTATATTGCATCAAGTATGTGTTGCATGCATTAAGAGAGTAGTAGCATACTCTGGATTGAAGTGCTTCTTTTGAGTGTTAGAGATCAAGAGGCAGACTTCTACATGAACCTCCTAAGCACTAGTGGGAGGGACAAATTCTGTGATAAGGACAATGTTGAACACTTGTCTTGGTCAAGTTCGTCATCATTTCATTCAGCAAGTTGCATCTCACAGGTGATACAAAAGTGAGTATTATTGGTAAGATTATTGCTAATAGTGAAACCTATAGGTCCCTTGCTAAATTAGCAAATACCTATGGCCCTGTCATGACCCTCAAACTCAGCAGAATCCCCACCGTGGTAATCTCCTATGCCGAGATAGCTAGAGCAGCCCTGTCCAAGATCGACCAGGCCCTGGCCGGCTGGTGTGTGATCGATGTTGCCCATGCCATAGGCTACCTCAATGGTTCCGTTGTGTGGTGGCAGCTGAATGGCAATTGGTGATGACTCTGTTAATTGTACAACGAGTACATCATCAGCCCTCATAGCCTGGACAACAACCAGGAACTAAGGAAGCTGAAATTGGAGGAACTTGTAGCTTCTTTGTCGGAGAGCAGCTGTGTGGGTGAAGTTTTAAAAATCTGGTTGCTCATTAACTTATCTCCAATATCTCGTTCTCTGCCGACATTGCTGATCTTGAGTCCCACGGTGGCGCCAAATCTAGCAGACATTTTCACGATGCTCTAGCCCTTTGATTTTCAAGGTATTCATAGGCGAGTTACAGAATCATTTAAGAAATTGTTTGGCATCTTGGATCATATGATCGAGAAATGTTTAAAGGACAGAGAGGCTTCGGGCTCTTTGAAGAAGAATGATTTGTTGGACGTGTTTCTTGATGTGCAGAACGATTTTTCCTTAATTTGCATAATCAAAGGAACATGCCGATGATAAGCTAGCTAGACAATAGGACACACTCATTACCCGAAAGAAAAAATAGAGCATGAAAGAGAATTGATTTCAGAAGATGAAAAGTTTGTGATAGTTAAAATCTGTTAGTGTTACAAGCCATGGACATTTTAGTAAACTCGCCAATACATTATTCTATAAATAGGCCTTCGAGCCATTTGAGTTTTCAGCTTTGGATTTGGAATTTCTGTGCTATCGATCTAGAGCTCACGGAGGTGGATTCCTTCGACTAGCAGGTGGATTCTGGCTTCTCCTCTCTCGCCTGTGGATTCAGGTTCCTTGTTATCTTTCTGTGTTTTCTTTTATTGTTCCTTTTAGTTGTTGAAATAGAGTCTTGTAATTGCTCTACTAGAAACTCTTACATTCATCCTATAAATGTGATTATTTGTAATTAGAAATACTTAGTGGTTTACATTTCATCAAAATATTGTTACAAATTGCATCTGTAATAGCAGTTGTAGTCAAAGTGTTTGAGAATTTGATTGAGAGACTCTGTCTCGAACTGTTATGTAAAAATTGGCTGCATCATTTTGGTATCAGAGAGAGAAATTGGTCGCTTTCTCATGGCGATCAAGTTTCCTGGTGATGATTTGAACATTCATCAACAGATCCTGGTAGTATCACAGCAGGTTTTGCAGAAATTGAGCCATATGAGCGCAGATTGGCTTCCTCCGCAAAATTCGGTTAGGGTTCCTAAAAGTCCAGAAATCGATTTCAGCAATGCTCTAAACTCTACCAGACTATGTGAATCAGAGGAAAGTTCTTGTGATAGAATATATAGCAATCAACTGGAGCAATTCGAGGAAGAATCGAAACAGTTGTCGCAATCCATGTGTGAAGAGGTTCAAATTCTTAGCGACTAATTTTGGAGTAAACTTACTGTTGAAGATTTGGAACCATATTTCATGGCTGATCGGCTACATCAGTTTCATGATTGTATTACACAGATCTTTGGTTGGCAGAAAGATGGTTTGGACAATTTGTTTCTACAGTTTAGAAAATCAGCTTTTAACAAAGAACACATTGTTGAGGAACTTGGATTGAATTTCAAGAAATTATCACAAGAAATACATAAAGAGGTGAAAGTGTTGACTGATTAATTTTGGATCAATCTTAGAGTGGAAGATTTGGAACCATATTGGATTGCTGATTGACTCAATCAATTCCATGAATGTGAAGCTCAGATTTTCGGGTGGCAAAATGATAGCATGACCAAGTTATTTTCGCAGTTTAAGAAATCAACAGTAAGGAAAATCAAGCCTGAAAGAGTATTTGCATTTCCGTTTAGTTCTTCACTTGAGCATATGCAGGTGGACAACACTGAATTGTCACCAAAAATTTTGAATCCAAGTGATGATCAGTCGAGTCCGAAATTTGCAAAGTCAGAAAAGGAAGTATCAGATCAGAAAATTGTAGATCCAAAGCTTGGATTTGCAGCTGAAATTGTGGATCCAAAAACAGAAAATACAACTGAAAATGAAGAAGACATAGGTGATATTTCTCTTTCAGAGTTATCAGAAATCCAAGTTGCAGAGATGTTACTGGCTGCGAAAATCATCTCAGCTGAAACTCATACAGATTCAGACTTGGAAATATCCATTCTGTGGAAATCAGTGAATTTTATGATGATGATTTGGTAGTGCAAGTTGGTTCAGGCTGTGACCAAAACAAAGTTGAACATTATGTGTGTGATAAAGGGTTTGATCCTACAAAATATGTATATGACCCTGGTGGATGCAATTTAATGAGTTTCAGGGGTCTTAATCTACTTTCCATTGATCTTTGGAATGTTGTACCCTCAGTTGCATGCCTATTCATTACTAATGCTATTCTTGGTGAGAAGACAACTGTTATGTCTCCTGAAGTTCTTATTGATGCTGGAGTTCCTCGCTGCAAGTTGGTGCAAAATGCTGGAGAGTTGTTGTTACTTTTCCAAGAGCATATCATTCAGGGTTTAGTCATGGTTTTAATTATGGTGAGGCATCTAACATTGCTACTCCTGGATGGCTCAGAGTGGCAAAAGAAGCCGCAATTAGAAGGGCATGTATTAGTTATTCTCCCATGTTGTCCCATTTCCAGCTTCTGTACAACCTTGCTCTCACACTTTGTTCAAGCATGCCCAAGAATTTTGGCTTAGAACCGAGAAGCTCTAGACTTCTAGACAAGAAAAGAGGAGAAGGAGAGATGGTGGTCAAACAGCTTTTTGTTGAAGATATGATTCAAAACAATGAGCGGCTTCATATTCTTCTCAAACGAGGGTCTTCTTGTATCCTTCTTCCTCCAGATTCTTTTGAATTGCCTCTTTCATCAAATTCCCGTTCACCACTTGGGAAATAAAGGTAAAATCCAGGTTGCCGCTTGGTTCATACAGTCGTCAAGAACCAAACAGGGCATCAAATAATTTTCTTTGCAATGATGTCATGCCAGAGAGAAATCCACATCGTAAAAGTGGTTTTTGGTCAGCATAGGAAGTTCTTGTTTGCGGTTATGTGAAGGAAAGCAGGTTTTATCAGTTAAATACAACTAGTCGAGTAGTACTGATCTCTATACTTCTACTGTAGATAAAAAAGTGTGAATAGTAGTGAAGGCAACACAATTCACGGTGATGGTTTATTTGATCAAGGACTGCTATCCTGCGTGATGTATGGACTATTAAGCTTTGCATGTGTTGATGTGATTCAGCCCTCAGAAGCAGCAGCAAAACATATCATGTGATTCATGTTGAATTGTGTAGTTGCTGGATAAGTGTTCGATGAAATAGCTACACGACTTTATATTTTATTGTTCTGTGATTTAGTTGCAATATTTTGTTCTCTGTGAGTAAAAGTGTGATTTTGGATGAAGAGTCGAAGATCAAGGTTGATGTACCAAGTCGATTTGAGAAAACTAAGGCTCATAAATCAACTATGGAAGCTACAGTTTCTGAGTTTAACAGAAACCCTACAAAGGGTCCAGGAAATGGATTTTTCTATCTACAGGTTGCATATTGGATATGTTTTGAAGAGCCACATGATGGTAGACACTTTCTTTGGTTTGAAAACCCTCCACCTTACTCATGTTTCGAGGCTATATTGCGAGGAATTGGACAAGTCTTTAGTGGGACAAATATAAATGAGTTTGTTTCGAATCTTAGAGCTCTTTTACCATATCAGTTCATTTGGTTTGAAGATCCACCGCCTTACTATACCTTCCTACAAACAAAATTACAGTTGAACATGGAACACCAGTCTACAAGAATCTGTTCTATGAAACACAACTGGAATTTCAGTGATACTGCAAACATATCCTATAGAATTGTATCAATGTTACATCCTGTTTTGATCATCCTGCTGATTCTGTTTTGGGATTTAGCTTGAGTTCATGTACATGCAATTTTCTAGCTGGAGCATCAATTGGGGTCAGACAATTATAGATGAAAACATTAGTGTGCGGACAAGTTTGAGGACAAGCTTTGTTGTAAGAAAGCTTTGTTCTGTGGATTGTGGGTAAAATGGACACTTGTGTGTTGGTATAATGGATTGTGGATATTGCTTGAGAACATAATGATGCTGATATTATACTAATACTTTGTGGCTGCTACTACGCATCATTGTGAACAGTTAGTTCAAATGCATTGTTGTCAACAGTTGTTTCAAGATTGGTGATCAGGTTCTGTGTCTCTGGTTTTGATTTTTCGCTTGAGGACAAACGCTGTTTTTAGGGGAGGAGAAATGATGGCGTTGGATTTGTTGAAGATCTGAAATTACGGAGAAAAAACAGAACATCGAAGAGAATTGATTTCAGAAGATGAAAAGTTTGTGAAAAGACAAAGAAGACCTGGCAGTTAAAATCTGTTAGTGTTACAAGCCAGGGACATTTTAGTAAATTCGCAAATACATTGCTCTATAAATAGGCCTTCGAGCCATTTGAGTTTTCAGCTTTGGATTTGGAATTTCTGTGCGATCGATCTAGAGCTCACGGAGGTGGATTCCTTCGACTAACTGGTGGATTCTGGCTTCTCCTCTCTCGCCTATGGATTCAGGTTCCTTGTTATCTTTCCGTGTTTTCTTTTATTGTTCCTTTTAGTTGTTGAAATAGAGTCTTGTAATTGCTCTTCTAGAAACTCTTACAGTCATCCTATAAATTTGATTCTTTGTAATTAGAAATACTTAGTGGTTTACATTTCATTAGAATATTATTACAAATTGCATCTGTAGTAGCAGTTGTAGCCAAAGTGTTTGAGAATTTGATTGAGAGACTCTGTCTCAAACTATTATGTAAAAACTGGCTGCATCAGTTTCCCTCTCTTTTTTATTTTTACTCTGATCTGTTTTATTGATCTGAATCAAAAGCCCATCCTCTGTCTGGCTCGCACCATATTCCCCTCTCACACAACTTTTGAAACAATGGTTTATAAGCATTGGATTCTATATGGACTTTGCGCAGTTCGGATAGCATTATTATCTAGCTGTACGAGAGAGGAAATTTCAGCTTAGCATACAACATGATTTGTTTGCTGATTTGTTCGAATTTAAGCACTCAAATCTAAGTCCATCCAATAGATGAAGGTTAAGGGCTAGGATTTGTCAGAGTCTCAATTGGTATAAAAACCTAAAGCCCATTACCCTTCACTTTTATAAACCCCAAAACTTCTATGGTCAATTGAGAGTTGGACTTATTTATGTCTGAAGAGAAGACAACCCGAGCAGAGAAATGCCCATGACACTTTTGGCCCATGGCACAAAACCTTAAACCCAACTGGAAACTTTTAAAAGTTATTCCCTATTGGTTTAGCACTTGAGCTTACGTAGTGGGGTTTGTAATGATGGCCATCTTGGTTGTTCAAAGTAGTTTTTCGAATCATAGGCGCATATTCAATTGCGGTAGTATGACTTCATGAATGGGTGAAGATCTGAGCCAAGATAAAGAAAAAGAATGAAAAGGAGTAAGAGGAATTCTAGGAAAAAAAAAGTAACTTTGCCGGGGGTTATGTGCAGGTTTTTATAATTCAGAGGGTGTATGTGCATGTTTACTACTCTATTATTTTATATTCGGATAACGTGGGGTGTCCGAGTCCTTAGGACCCGACTAGAAGGAGCAGCGTAACCGACCTTCTACCATTTTACTTATCCAATTACTTCCTGACATGTTTTGGGGGACAGAAATCAATCATTTAAATTACTTCATGACTTGAATGCAGCTAAGATTAACTTGTTTCAACTCTGTTTTTTCTTTTGACAAAATTTAAGTAACTTATTTACAGGATCTATTTTTTGCTGCCACGGATACTATCTCGGGGACATTGGAGGGGGCTATGGCTGAGCTACTATGCAATCCAGATGTCATGGCTAAAGGTCGAGCTGAGATCTAGGGGGTAATAGAACCAGGAAGACAAGTCGAAATATCAGATATTGCTGGCTTGCAATATCTTCGAGCTGTAGTCAAGAGACATCACTACAAAATTTTAGTTTCTAGCGACCACGTTATAGTGGGGGCCCGTGAAAACCCCCACTTAAAAAGGGTCTTTAGAGGCGGTTTTTATCGGGCCCCTGCGAATGGAACTTAACGAAATCGTGCTGGTTAAAACCGAGAATTTTTTTTTGCTTGGTGTGCCAGAAACCGCTGCGGCTTTGGACAAATCGCTACAAAAGTTCTTGTGCCAAAAAATCCCGCCAGTGGATCCCATCATCCGGATTTCCAGCTTGGTTGTTGCAAACGGTAGACTCCAGTGAGAAGGCTTGACGAGGCTCTGGTTTTCTCTCCCGGCGAAGCTCTAGTTTTCTCTCCCGACGAAGCTCTGGTTTTCTCTTCTGGCAATGCTCTGGTTTTCTCTTCCATGGCGAGCAGTGGATGCGATCTAGGTATTTCTTCCTTCTTGTATCTCTCCCCCTCTTCCTACCTCTGCATTTTCTCCCGGCCCTCCCACTTTTGACCCCTCCGACGTTCTGTAGCAGGCACTTGGGTGAAATTAAAATCATTTCATACAAGCCCAAAGGCCACTGGTCTAGTAAGTTGTCATTGCATGTTGGAGAACTCCTAATTCCGTGCCTTTTGGAATGAGTTGATTGATCCGCCATTTTTCGTTTTACCAACATGATTTATTGTTTTTGATTGCCATCTACTATATATGATGCTTCCATGTCCGAATGCTGCTATCTGGATCCTTTCGTTGTCTAAATTATGTACCGCTATACTATAAAAGAATGAAACTTTGAATATCAGCCATAGAAATTTATCCCTTATTTATTTTTATTTCATACCTGGAAATGAACAAGTGTTTGGTGTTTTTACCATGTTCTCTTCTTTTACATAGATGGTATTTGGTACTTATATACAGTTCATATCTGATCTTTATCTTTTTTTGTATGCGCATGTTAAATCCCCACACAGAGTATAACTTGACACTCAGTGTGACTTAGTTTTACACAGACAGAACCTTCATCTCTGTATGCAGCACATGTGATTTTGTCACTCAATATTTATGTTAGTACTAAATATATGGCACTATGACAGTCAATGTTTATCTGTGTATGATATACATGTCATTAATCTTAGGCTGTTGCAGAAAGGTATTTGATTCTGGTGGAGTTTTTTGTTGTGTTTCTTGAATGGGTTGATGGACGTGATTGATGGTATTATGGGACTTTTGGTTTTGATGTTGTCATGTAATTCATGGTGTCTTGATCTAGTTATGGTGTTGATTTGATATGGGTTTTTTCTTGTTTTTTGTAATTCTGAGGTTGGGCTTTTTTGTTGTGATTTTTGAATAGGTCGATGGATATGGTTGGTGACTTAAAGGTGTTTTTGTTTTTGATGGTGTCTGGGTATTTGCTTTTGAAAATGTAAGATGAGTTTTTTCTGTTTTTTTATGTTTTTTGCAATGCTGAGATTGGAGTTTTTTGGTTGCGATTCTTGAGTTGGCTGATGGACATGATTGGTGACTTAAAGGTTTTTATTTTTGCTTTTGATGGTGCCTGGGTATTAATGATTTCTTAATTTGGTTATTGGAAGAGAATTAACTTGGATTTTTTCTGTTCTTTTCTATGTTTTTGAAATCCTTAGAATGGGTTTTTTTATTATGATTCTTGAATGGGTCGATGGACGTGATTGATGATTTCTATGGGTTTTTGTTTTTGATGGTATCATGACATTTATGCTTTCTTGATTTTGTTATGGAACAGATTCATAATGGGTTTTTTTTGTCCATTCCTCTACTTTACTTACGAAATAATTTGAGGTAAAGCTTCTACTCCCAATACCCATTATGGATTATTGAATATGGATGTGTATTTTTAGCAAAATATATACAGCAATTCTATCTTACTAAACCTATAGTAATAGTCAGAAAAGTCTTTAAGTTTTGCTTGCAGTTCAGTTCCTAAGTTTTGTTAGCCTGAACAATGAAGGATGCTTTTAGGACTTTATGGTGTGACTCTGACCAGACATGAAGATGAACAACCAAAGAAGTTATTGCATTGTATATATTGCAGTTACTAATATTTATTCTACATTTTTGGTTCCAAATTATGGAGTGTTGGATTTTGTGTCTGGCAATTGTATGACATGTTGAAATCATCTCTACAATCGGGCATGTACATGTGTGGTTAAGCATTCCAGACATTTGCACAGGAACGGACATAGACAAGGCCATGAAGTTATAGTTTTCCTGGCTCTGATATCATCTTAGAAAGTAAATCTCTTAAAAGCTTAAGCTGTTACATAAAGGATCTACCTACCCGAACTAACATTTGTGTTTGGGTCGACATGTGTTTAATTCAATAATAGTGGTCTGCTCCAGAGGACCTTATTTCCTCATAGCGAGGAAATCTCTAATGTGTAGTGAAGGTACCTAGTGTGGTTCGTGCAAATCAATCTTGGTCTCTTTTAACTGGTGTTCATAGTCATGCTAAATGGATTTGAAAGTTTGTGTTGACTAACATATTGCCAGCACAAAAAAAAAGGGGTTTTGCCAGCTGGCATCCTGTGCCTTAATATGGGGATAACTAAGATGCGTTAATAATTGTTGAGATGAGGTAAATTGTATAGAGAGGCTACTAAAACATCAAGCACCATTTAAGATGCTGAAAAAAATAGTTTTAGAGTATTAATTTCTTTTGTTTTTATATGTATTTTTATACTAGAACTATACTATACATAAGGATTATGCCTCACCATTTTAGAGACAAAAATGCATCACTTATGCCTGAGGCCTTCTTTAATAGTGATAGATGTATATCTAGCTGTATGGTTTAGGTCTTGTTTGTGTACTAGATGCAACTTTAACAAAATATTTCACTTGTTTCTTGCTTCTTTCAGTTTTTTTTATGTGGATATCTCTTATTGAGAATCGACTTTCTGTTAGCTTGGGCAAAATATGGATGTTAGTCTGCTCCCTTTTTGTTTTGATACTATCATTCAGTCAATATTCAGCTAATTATTCGTATGTGTTTCAAAGGTTTTATATTCTGAGGTCAAATGTATTGATTTGTGGTTAATATGAAGCCAAAATTGTTCTTTTTTACAGGTTAATCTAGCAAACTTATTTGCCTCTTGTGACCAAGGATTAGGAGCACCATATTCTGAGGTACATACATATCTTATGTTATTTAATTATTCTCTATAATAAGTACTTTAATGTTGTCTTAAGGTGTCAAGGCATGGAAAATGTGATTCAACTATTGTGTTTTTTATGTCAATATGTCCCATTTACATAGCTGGTTACCGTTTATAGGATTTCATTTCTGAAATCATAGTGTAGTGAAGTTAGTTTATTACTCAAGTTTGAAAATATGGATGAAGTTGGTTTGAGTGTTTAGCGTAACTGATGCTATTATTTGTTCTCTTTCCATCATATGTTTACTTGATAGTAGAAGCAATTGGTTGCATCATCGGCTAGTAGATACAAGACTTCTTATGATGGATAAGAGTTGGATGAATAAGTCGAGGGTTTCTATTGAGTACACTGAAGGTGCAAAAAGATTCATCGAGCTTGCTATACAACGTGGGACAATTATAAATGGTATGTTAAAGTGTGCATGCGTCAAATGCAACAATGTACTTTATCAAAACAAAGAAACAACCTTCGAACACTTGGTGTGCAATGGGATTATAAGAGAATATACAGAATGGTTTCACCATGGGGAGCCCCCATCAAGTCAAATTGGTAGTTCAAGCCGAGAAAATTTTAGTGGAGCTAATGTGGATGATAGAGGTGATGGTATGCATGCTATGGTTCATGATGCTTTTGGAGTTGAATATCCAGTACATGGTGACAATCCATATCAAGGAAGAGATGATATACCCAGAGAACATGCTAGTAAGTTCTTTAGATTGGTCGAAGAGGCTGAGAAAGAGTTTTACCCAGGGTGCAAAATACATACAAAATTGTCTTCTATTCTTAGGTTATGGCATATTAAATGCCTAGGTGGATGGAGCAACAATTCCTTCACTCTGTTGCTCGAGTACTTATGGGAGGTACTTCTTGAGGGCCACACACTGCCTAAGACATTTGCACAAGCTAAGAAAATTATTTCAGAGTTGGGACTTGGTTATAACAAGATTGAGGCATGCCCAAGAGGTTGTATGTTATTTTGGAAAAACGACATCAACAAGCAATCATGTGATTATTGTCATGCCTCAAGATACAAGACTAGAAAAGGTAAGGTCATTAATGATGAAAAGAAGACGCCAGCAAAAGTTCTTCGACATTTTCCTTTGAAGCCAAGATTGCAAAGGTTATTTATGTCATCTAAAACTGCATCAACCATGAGATGGCATGATGAGGAGCGTAAGAGAATGGTATTGTAAGACATCCCGTTGATTCACGGGCCTAGAAACATCTAGATAGTGTCTACCCAACATTTGCATCAGATCCCCGCAATGTGAGGCTCGGCTTAGCTAGTGATGGATTCAACCCATTCAGGACAATGAGTCTTGGACACAGCACATGGCCAGTAATTTTGACTCCGTACAACTTGCCACCATGGTTGTACATGAAACAACCAAACTTGATTCTATCATTGCTCATTCCAGGGAAGAAGGGCCCTGGTGACTATATTGATACCTACTTGCAGCCTTTGATAGAAGAATTGCAAGATTTGTGGAAATTTGGAATTGAAACATATGATGCCTCAAAGAAAGAGACATTTAAGTTGCATGCAGCTTTGCTATGGACGATTAGTGATTTCCCTGGTTATGCCATGTTATCAGGGTGGAGCACAAAAGGTAAGCTAGCATGTCCTATATGTCTTCAGGGTACATGCTACCAATATTTGCATCATAGTCAGAAAGGTTGCTATATGGGTCATCGTCGATTTTTACCGATGGATCATACTTTTCGAAGGCAGAAACACTCTTTTGACGGCACAATAGAAAAAAGACAAGCCCCTGTTTCGCTCTCTGGGTCAGTTATCTTGCATAAGATAAAAAGTATTGAGCATACATTCCAAAAACCTTGGCAACGAAAGAGAGCAAGAAGCACAAATGGTGAAAAAACTGGGTGGAAGAAGAAGAGTATATTCTTTGATTTGCCTTATTGGGAGCATAATTTACTAAGACATTGTTTGGATGTAATGCATATTGAGAAAAATGTATGTGATAACATCATTATGACTTTAATAAATGATAAGAATAAATCAAAGGATACCTTATCTGCTCGTCTCGATTTGGTAGATATGAAGATCAGAAAAGAGCTTCACCCGCAATGGCGAAACAGTGGCAGAGTTGCTTATCTACCTCCTGCATCTTATACCATGACCAAGAATGAGAAAAGGATGTTTTGCAAAGTATTAGAGAATTTGAAGACTCCGAGTGGTTTCTCATCCAATATATCTAGGTGTGTGAATGTTGAAGATCACAAAATTTTTGGTCTTAAAAGTCATGATTCCCATGTCATAATGCAGCAGTTACTCCCTCTAGCCATACGACGAACATTGCCAAAAAATGTCAAATATGTTTTGCTAAAGTTGAGCAACTTTTTCCATAAATTATGCTCTAAAGAATGGCAGACAAACGATTTCAAACGTCTTAATGAGGGCAGTGCAGAAATCCTATGTCATTTAGAGCGGATTTTTCCTCCTGCATTTTTTGATGTGATGGAGCATTTGCCCATTCATTTAGCTTCAGAGGCTCTACTAGGAGGACCTGTTCAGTTTCATTGGATGTATCCCATTGAAAGGTACGTTATATTAAAAACAATGCACTTAGTTGTTTGAATTTTGTTGTCTTCACTCTCATAGATAAAATTTTGCATTATGTAGGTACTTGTATACTTTAAAGTCATATGTACGTAATAGGGCTCAACCCGAAGCATCTATTGCCGAAGGATACATTGCCGAAGAATGTCTTTCATTTTGTTCAAGATATTTCAACAATGCTGAATCAAGATATAATCGAACTTTAAGGACACAGGGTGAAGCTGAAGCAAAGGGACGGACCCAATTCCTTTTGACTGAAATTGAATTGATGCAAGCACATCGTTATGTGTTATTCAATAATGAGAGACTTGTCGGGCCATACGTGGGGTAAAAATTTGCACTTTAACATAAGTACTCATCAATAACACTTTCTAACTTGGAAAATATATTCTGTGTAGGCGACACCAAGATGTACTTCGCCTTAGATTCCCTAGTGCAAGGCCACATCAAATCCAAAAGATGCATAATGAACAATTCATTGATTGGTTTAAGAATGAGGTATATTTCATAAATAATTTTTTAATACACATAATAGGTATCTAATCATTTGACCACTCTTTTAGCAGGTTCGACGTGAGGTGAAGGCCAAAGTTAATATCGAAGTGGGAGTTGACATGCTTGCACAAGGCCCAAACCGCATAGCAAATAGATTCACTTCCTACACCACCAATGAAGGATATACATTCAGAATATTTGATAAAGACCAAAGAGCGCAAACTCAAAATAGTGGTATTGCAGTTGTTGCTGAAACTATAAGTTATGCAAGTGCAAGAGACAAATCTCCAATTTCTGGGGCCTTGACATATTATGGTCGTGTTATAGACATAGTTGAGATGATATATTCTGATGTTCTCCACTTTATACTCTTTAAGTGTGACTGGGTTGACATTAGAGCACAAAATAAAGGAATTAAGATTGACGAACATGGATTTATACTTGTTAATTTTTCACGAAGATTGTTCTCAGGTCAGGGAGTGACAGATGAACCATATGTCTTAGCATCACAAGCTAAACAAGTTTTCTATGTTGAAGATCCTATTGAGCCAGAGTGGAGTATTGTCATCAAGGTTAAACCGAAAGACATGTTTAATGTGGCAGATGAGCTTGTTCTAGAATTGCCTCTACATGAGCAACCACTTAACGATGTTGACACAGAGTATACTGATGTAAATTGGTTGAGACAAAGTGGGGAGGGAGAAACTATCATTGTGAACCAAGAAGAGTTCGTTGAGCAAGAATGTCACCTAGTTACAATCACAGAGGAGGATGACTTAGATTAGATAGTTTTAATTTATGAATGAGAATTTGTTACTTAGTTGTTCCAACTTATTTGATGCAGAAAAAATATTTATATCTCTTAGAATTATCAAGATCAACTTAGTCATCTACAACATGGAGTTAGTCGATAGTTTGATTTATTGTTTTTTTGTGTTGAGTTGTCCATGTCTTAGCATAAAAAAGATTGCTTTCAATTCGTGATGTTGGAGTTCATGTTTTTGGCAAATTGTGATGGTTTTTGTATTGCTTGTGTGAAACAATTGATTTGTACATATATCTTTCCTCTATTGCTCATAGATCCTATATATTTCTTTCTTTCTCTATAGTTTGCAGATGGAAGGCCAACAAGAAAATCCTGAAGGAAGCCTTTCACCCCCAAAGAAGAAAGGAAGGGGGCCAACAGTTGGGTATTTCTTACCTCCAGGAAAGTTGAAGGTCGAGTGGGATGGTAAACAACCTTATGGGGAGAATGCAGGAAAGTTCACACGAATGTTGGGAACTTATGCAAGGGATAGAAAATACTTTTCCATTTCTGAGCCCTCATGGCATAAAATTCCATATTCAAAGAAAGAAGATGCTTGGGATAAGGTCTTGGTAAGTTAAGAACTAATTTTTAATGCTTTGTTCAAATGTTAGAAATTTTTTTGAAGTGACATTTGCAAGTAGACATTGTAGTCCAAAGAAGTGTTGATCGAAGATCAATTTTTAGAGTTTTCACTTTCTATTTTTTCATCACATAAATGTTGTGCAGAGGAAGTTTGACATTGATGAGCATGCGAAGACGTGGACTATCAAGTCACTAGGAAAGAAATGGTCTTGCTTCAAGAGTAGATTGAAACAACAACATTTTGATCCATGCACTACCGAAGAAGAACGTGTCAGCTTACCATGTCCTCAACATGTAGATCCAAACCAGTGGAAAGCACTTATTGGTTTCTGGGAATCAGAAGAAGGGCAGGTATATGCAATTATGAATTATTTATGTTATACCCATAACTAACCCAATAATCCTTTGTAGGAACGAAGTAGAAGAAACAAAGATAATCGTGCAAAACAAACTATAGTGGATACGGCTGGGAGTAAAAGCTTCCGACAAATACAACATGAAGAAGTATGTATTTTACTTTACCATGCAATTATCAAATTTTCGTTTATGTATTCTCTTTATATGAATGATGTATGTTTGTTGTTTTTTATAATAAAGACAATTGATTACTCTTTAACTCTATTGATGCAGCAACATAAAAGAGGAACAGATCAACCACTTGGCCGTATTGAAATGTTCAAGATAACACATATAAAAAAAGATGGCACAATTGTCAATGACGATGCAATTGAAAAAATTGTAGTTATCTTCTTTAAATGAAATAGTTTTGCATTCGTCTAGTATTCTTTCTAGTTTTCTTGACCTTAAATAATGAGATTAATAAATACTTTTTTTGTTTTTTAGGAACTAATGAATGATGAAATAAAAAAGGGTGCACAAGACCTACCATTCCCTTCCCCTGATGATGTATTTGTTAAGGTAATGGGACCTGAAAAACCTGGTCGAGTCCGGGGGTGTGGGCATGGAGTGACACCGACTCTATTGTGGGGGGCTTCATCTAGTCATGCTTCAACTTCAAATAAGGAATACAATGCAATGAAGGACAAAATCTCAGAGCTAGAGGAAGAAAGTTCAATGCATAAAGAAGAAGTAAATCATCTTAAAGCTGAGCAGGACAAACTGAAAACACAACTCGAAGAAATGAAGAGGTTCATAGCCTCTCACATGCGACCAAGTAAAGCTCTAGTCAATTTTTCTTTTTCTTTTTTACCTTCTCTAGTTTCATAGTATATACAATATCATCTTCAATTGTTTCCATGAGTAATGTTGAAAGCAGCCTAGTACTTAAATTGTCTTTTATAGAAAATTACTGCACCATTATCATCTTAGTTATTCTGTTTTTTCATCATTTTCTTCCTCAACTCCTGAAACAATCTCTCTGTTGGTTGGCCATGGCAGCGCTCAGAGGAGTAACAGACTGAGGGTATAAAGCTTGAGCAAGGGGAATTAGTACATTTCTTCCAGGTATATGCTTTTACACACTTGTTTAGCTCATTAAAAAACTACACTTTTTTCTCTGGGTGGGTTCCTCTTAAATTTGCTTTGATCACTTTTGAAATTCTCCTTCAATGCTTCTGAATTAAATCTATGAGAAAATTAGAGTTGTCTCATTATGCCAGACTTGTTGATTGAATAGTGTGCATTCGTCTCTCATCACGTTCTCAACTGTATGCTATTGGTTCATAACAACAAATTAGTTTCCTTGTGGCATTATAATTGATTTACTTCAGTAATTTGATTCCATATTTCGTATAAATGTTCATCTTGTTGGAGTATGTGTTATTATGATGGGTGCTAATATTGTTCGTATATCAGTTTGGTGAAGTTGAAACTTGGGGTGTTGCATATACAATCATGGGGATGTTGTTAGCACATGGAGTGCACACTCTTTGAATAGTATAGTATAAATGTTTTGAAATATGTAGTTGTGTATTTGTTGAGTAACTTATTTTTTATTTTCTAATTTTGTAGGATGGTGGTACATAACCTGTGGTTATTGGCTACAAGGATGGTTAAAGATTCAAAAATCTTGATTGTGTTGTCATTAGCTACTAATAGCAAATTAGTATTCTTTAATGTTGTAGGATTTAATGTTGTATTTAAGTTGATAAAGTAATTACAACTTATTAATGTTGTTGTAAAATTTATTATTTTCTTCTATTCATAAAGATTCTCTTGATATTGTTGTTTTAAGTTGGTGTAGATGAAGTTGTGTTCTCATATTTAAATTTAAATGCAAAAAATTCGGCATTGATCTTAGTAACGATCACATTTAAATTTGTTGATCTTGTTAGTGGTGGTATGAATGTCGTTAAATTTGAATTTGTTGATTTTGTTAGTGGTGGTATGAATGTCGTTAAATTTGAATTTGTTGATTTTGTTAGTGGTGGTATGAATGGTTTTCTCTTATCATATAGTGTGTTGAAAGTAATGTTATTTGTGGACAATTAAAGCATAGTGAAAAATTTTAAAAAATCTGAAGAATCAGGGGTGGTTGTAATCCGTCGCTAAAAGTATATAAGCTGTCCGTAATAATTTTAGATTTTTAACGGCGGTTTTTAACTGTCGCTAAAGCCTTTTGCGACAGCACTTCAGAGGCAAAGTTTAAACCGCCGCTAAACCTCTTTAGCGGCGGTTTGGAGGGTTGTAGTGGGGGTTTTAAACCCCCTTTAAAAAGAAAAAATTTGTAGACAATCTCTTCCTCCTCAACGGTGAGCGCGACAAGTGCCTGGCTAAATTAGCACGCATATATGGCCCCATCATGACCCTCCAACTCGGCCGAGTCACCACCGTGGTCATCTCCTCCGCCGAGTTAGCCAGAGAAGCCCTCTACAAGAATGACCGGGCCCTGTCTGGCCGCTTTGTGATTGATGGCGCCCGGGCCCTCGGCCACCATGAGTCCTCAGTGATGTGGCGCCAACCTGACAACAAGTGGAGGCGACTCCGGGGAGTGTACAACAAGTACGTCCTCAGCCCTCAATGCCTAGACGGCAGCCAGGAAATAAGGAAGATGAAGGTGAATGAGCTTGTGGCTTGTTTGTCCGAGAGTAGCCGTGCTGGACGTGCGATTAACGTCCGGCAGCTGATTCATGCAACCTTGAATAACTTCATCTCCAACGTCGAGTTTTCGACCGACATGGCCCGCCTAAAATCTCAGGCCTCTGCAGACTTCCAAACACTGTCTCGGTCTATCACGGCTGAATCGACAAAGCCGAATCTAGCAGATTGGTTTCCGGTGCTCCGGCCCTTTGATCCTCAAGGAATTCGACGGCGAGTGGCAGATTCGATGAAGAAACTACACCGCTTCTTCGATCTGATAATCGAAAAGCGCCTGCATGAAAGAGCTGCTTCCGGTTATCCCAGGAAGAACGACTTGCTGGAGGCATTTCTTGACCTGCAGGAAGATGGGAAGGAAGATGGACCCACAACCTTCGAAATGAAAGCTGCTTTTGTGGTATTGACTCTGAAATGAAAGCTGCTTTTTTTTTATTTGTGTTTCTTGATTGCATGAAAGCAGCTTTTAGTCGAAATAAAAAAAACAAGCAGCTTTTAGTTCATTTATTTTTTTCAAATTTTATACATCAAAAACAAATAAGGTGGAACCGACAATTTTAAGTGAGTAGTTCCCCTTGGGTATGTATGGGTAAGTTGGGATTTAATCCATGTGGGTGGCCAATGGAGGGTGGGAAAGTTTATTATTTTTATATGTACATATGCTTAAATACAGTTTGGGTTAACTTGTTGCAATTGATTTATTTACCAGGAGTTATTTATTGCTGCCACTGACACTACCTCGACAACGTTGGAGTGGGCAATGGCTGAGCTACTGCGTAACCCGGATGCCATGGCTAAAGCTCGAGCAGAGCTCAAGGAGGTAATAGAACCAGGAAGACAAGTCCAAGAATCAGACATTGCTCATCTGCCATATCTTCGATCGGTAGTCAAGGAGACATTCCGTTTACACCCACCGGGTCCTCTCCTCCTCCCACGGCAAACCTTAGCTGATGTCGAAATATCAGGTTTTAAAATTCCAAAGGGCACGCAGGTGCTGGTTAACCTATGGGCAATGGGACGAGATGAAGCTTTATGGACGGAGCCAAATTCTTTTAAGCCGGAGAGGTTTCTGGACTCAAAGGTGGATTTCCGAGGCCGGGACTTTGAGCTGATCCCCTTCGGCGTAGGTCGGAGGATTTGCCCGGGGATGCCTCTGGCTGACCGGATAGTGCATTTCATCCTGGCCTCGCTTATCCACCTCTTCGCGTGGAAGCTGCCGGATGAGATGGAGCCCCAGGATTTGGACATGAGAGACCACTTCGTGATTGTAAGCGAGAAAGTTGTCCCACTTGTTGCTGTTCCTGTTCAAGGATGAGGAGTTGTGTTTCAAATTCACCACTAAGATAAGCAACTATAGAATGTATTATTACCTTGTACTCTTGGGCTACATAGTAGGTGTTCATCTGCTGTACTCTCATGTATATGTTATATTTTCTCTTATATATAGTTGGGAAATTTTTAAATTTGGTACAAAGAAGTCAGAGCTAATCAATTGCAAGCTCTATTACATACAAGAAGGGTGCAGGCAAGAGAACCTGAGATCTGTATCTCAGGCATGTTACATGCCCTCTATCTCCTTCTGTTTCCTGCTCCCTTCTTCTTCTTCCTTCCGCCCTGCTTCTCCTTTCTCCTAACTGCCAACTAGAACCTCCCCTTCCCCATTTTTGGATTGAGCACGTAATCTCGCCCACGTCCCATAACCTAAAATTCCAAAACGAAAATTTTGATCGCGGATCAGACGGGGTAGAATTAGCAGCCTTGCTCGGCCCCATTTCTTTGTTCTGCACAATTGCTTCCATAGTTGACTGGGACGAGGGGGTGCTCTGCTCATCCTTGTCATTCTCGTTATAAAAAGAAAGTCCAAGTGCGGAATATCAAGCTTTGTGATCGAAGCAATTTGTTTGGAAGACCAAGATGAAGCTATAAAATTCCATCTTTTTAGATTTATTTTCACATAACCCATATGTGCAAAATATTGGTACTGATATAAGAGGGGAAAGCAGTTTTGCGTTAACCTTCAATCCCAGCTTCCTGATGGATTGTAAAAGCTTTTTTTATATAGTTTATAAACATGTTTCTATAATTCCTGAGAAAATAATGGAGTTTACCAAACAGGTTGAATTGTAACATGCAACAATATCAAAAGCTGAGATGAAAGCCAAGACCAATTTTCGTTTCCGGGACAAAATTGTTTTAAAAGGGAAAACGGTCCCAAACAGGGTACAAGACTCTAGTTTTTCAAAATGAACTAAATTTACTCTCCTTCCATTACTCCATTCCATATTAATAGTAATTTTTGGAAAAAAAATGTGCGTCCCTTATTACTTATTAGTTTCTACATTTGGCTCAATTCAAGTGGCTGGGTGGTCAAAAGTATCTCACAGGCTTCTTATAACTCATCTGCTGGCTTAACATCTGCGATGAATTTTAAGAAGCATGTGAGATGTTTTTTAATTTCTTTAAGGGTATGTTTGGTTAGAAATTTTAGGAGTGGAAAATCTGAATTTTAGGGAAAAAGCTAAATTGAAGAATCTGGGTATTTAATCAGGAAGAAGTAGTTTTTAAGGAAGAATTTAGAGCTCGATGCCATATTTTGTAAATAAACACGAAAGGCAGGGGCATTTAATAAGAAAAAATACGGTTTCAATCATGAAACCGAGTTTTTTTATTAGTTGTATCTGTCTTTTTCCAAAATTATAAAAATTATCATTGAGAAAAATCACTAAAGTGAAAGCTGAATTTTTTTGGAAGAGATTTTTATGAAAAAACTGGATTCTTCTAAAATCCAGCATCTTTGTCAAACAGGCCCTAAGTCACCTTCTTGTTGGCCCAATAGCCCAAACCAGCGATTTCCACCTTAGTATTTGCAAGGGAAGAGGAGCGGAAATGGCGGGTGCAGAGCTACACTACAAAATTTTAGTTTCTAGCGACCACGTTATAGTGGGGGCCCGTGAAAACCCCCACTTAAAAGGGTCTTTAGAGGCGGTTTTTATCGGGCCTTTGCGAATGGAACTTAACGAAATCGTGCCGGTTAAAACCGAGAATTTTTTTTGCTTGGTGTGCCAGAAACCGCTGCGGCTTTGGACAAATCGCTACAAAAGTTCTTGCGCCAAAAAATCCCGCCAATGGATCCCATCATCCGGATTTCCAGCTTGGTTGTTGCAAACGGTAGACTCCAGCGAGAAGGCTCGACGAGGCTCTGGTTTTCTCTCCCGGCGAAGCTCTGGTTTTCTCTTCTGGCAATGCTCTGGTTTTCTCTTCCACGGCGAGCAGTGGATTCGATCTAGGTATTTCTTCCTTCCTGTATCTCTCCCCCTCTTCCTACCTCTGCATTTTCTCCTGGCCCTCCCACTTTTGACCCCTCCGACGTTCTGTAGCAGGCACTTGGGTGAAATTAAAATCATTTCATACAAGCCCAAAGGCCACTGGTCTAGTAAGTTGTCATTGCATGTTGGAGAACTCCTAATTCCGTGCCTTTTGGAATGAGTTGATTGATCCGCCATTTTTCGTTTTACCAACATGATTTATTGTTTTTGATTGCCATCTACTGTATATGATGCTTCCATGTCCGAATGCTGCTATCTGGATCCTTTCGCTGTCTAAATTTTGTACCGCTATACTATAAAAGAATGAAACTTTGAATATCAGCCATAGAAATTTATCCCTTATTTATTTTTATTTCATACCTGGAAATGAACAAGTGTTTGGTGTTTTTACCATGTTCTCTTCTTTTACATAGACGGTATTTGGTACTTATATACAGTTCATATCTGATCTTTATCTTTTTTTGTATGCGCATGTTAAATCCCCACACAGAGTATAACTTGACACTCAGTGTGACTTAGTTTTACACAGACAGAACCTTCATCTCTGTATGAAGCACATGTGATTTTGTCACTCAATATTTATGTTAGATATATGGCACTATGACAGTCAATGTTTATCTGTGTATGATATACATGTCATTAATCTTAGGCTGTTGCAGAAAGGTATTTGATTCTGGTGGAGTTTTTTGTTGTGTTTCTTGAATGGGTTGATGGACGTGATTGATGGTATTATGGGACTTTTGGTTTTGATGTTGTCATGTAATTCATGGTGTCTTGATCTAGTTATGGTGTTGATTTGATATGGGTTTTTTCTTGTTCTTTCTTGTTTTTTGCAATTCTGAGGTTGGGCTTTTTTGTTGTGATTTTTGAATAGGTCGATGGATATGGTTGGTGACTTAAAGGTGTTTTTGATTTTGATGGTGTCTGGGATTCGCTCTTTCTTGATTTGCTTTTGAAAATGTAAGATGAGTTTTTTCTGTTTTTTTATGTTTTTTGCAATGCTGAGATTGGAGTTTTTTGGTTGTGATTCTTGAGTTGGCTGATGGACATGATTGGTGACTTAAAGGTTTTTATTTTTGCTTTTGATGGTGCCTGGTTATTAATGATTTCTTAATTTGGTTATTGGAAGAGAATTAACTTGGATTTTTTCTGTTCTTTTCTATGTTTTTGAAATACTTAGAATGGGCTTTTTTATTATGATTCTTGAATGGGTCGATGGACGTGATTGATGATTTCTATGGGTTTTTGTTTTTGATGGTATCATGACATTTATGCTTTCTTGATTTTGTTATGGAACAGATTCATAATGGGTTTTTTTGTCCATTCCTCTGCTTTACTTACGAAATAATTTGAGGTAAAGCTTCTACTCCTAATACCCATTATGGATTATTGAATATGGATGTGTATTTTTAGCAAAATATATACAGCAATTCTATCTTACTAAACCTATAGTAATAGTCAGAAAAGTCTTTAAGTTTTGCTTGCAGTTCAGTTCCTAAGTTTTGTTAGCCTGAACAATGAAGGATGCTTTTAGGACTTTATGGTGTGACTCTGACCAGACATGAAGATGAGCAACCAAAGAAGTTATTGCGTTGTATATATTGCAGTTACTAATATTTATTCTACATTTTTGGTTCCAAATTATGGAGTGTTGGATTTTGTGTCTGGCAATTGTATGACATGTTGAAATCATCTCTACAATCGGGCATGTACATGTGTGGTTAAGCATTCCAGACATTTGCACAGGAATGGACATAGACAAGGCCATGAAGTGATAGTTTTCCTGGCTCTGATATCATCTTAGAAAGTAAATCTTTTAAAAGCTTAAGCTGTTACATAAAGGATCTACCTACCCGAACTAACATTTGTGTTTGGGTCGACATGTGTTTAATTCAATAATAGTGGTCTGCTCCAAAGGACCTTATTTCCTCATAGCGAGGAAATCTCTAATGTGTAGTGAAGGTACCTATTGTGGTTCGTGCAAATCAATCTTGGTCTCTTTTAACTGGTGTTCATAGTCATGCTAAATGGATTTGAAAGTTTGTGTTGACTAACATATTGCCAGCACAAAAAAAAGGGGTTTTGCCGGCTGGCATCCTGTGCCTTAATATGGGGATAACTAAGATGCGTTAATAATTGTTGAGATGAGGTAAATTGTATAGAGAGGCCACTAAAACATCAAGCACCATTTAAGATGCTGAAAAAAATAGTTTTACAGTATTAATTTCTTTTGTTTTTATATGTATTTTTATACTAGAACTATATTATACATGAGGATTATGCCTCACCATTTTAGAGACAAAAATGCATCACTTATGCCTGATGCCTTCTTTAATAGTGATAGATATATATCTAGCTGTATGGTTTAGGTCTTATTTGTGTACTAGATGCAACTTTAACAAAATATTTCACTTGTTTCTTGCTTCTTTCAGTTTTTTTTATGTGGATATCTCTTATTGAGAATCGACTTTCTGTTAGCTTGGGCAAAATATGGATGTTAGTATGCTCCCTTTATGTTTTGATACTATCATTCATTCAATATTCAGCTAATTATTCGTATGTGTTTCAAAGGTTTTATATTCTGCGGTACAAATGTATTGATTTGTGGTTAATATGAAGCCAAAATTGTTCTTTTTTACAGGTTAATCTAGCAAACTTATTTGCCTCTTGTGACCAAGGATTAGGAGCACCATATTCTGAGGTACATACATATCTTATGTTATTTAATTATTCTCTATAATAAGTACTTTAATGTTGTCTTAAGGTGTCAAGGCATGGAAAATGTGATTCAACTATTGTGTTTTTTATGTCAATATGTCCCATTTACATAGCTGGTTACCATTTATAGGATTTCATTTATGAAATCATAGTGTAGTGAAGTTAGTTTATTACTCAAGTTTGAAAATATGGATGAAGTTGGTTTGAGTGTTTAGCGTAACTGATGCTATTGTTTGTTCTCTTTCCATCATATGTTTACTTGATAGTAGAAGCAATTGGTTGCATCATTGGCTAGTAGATACAAGACTTCTTATGATGGATAAGAGTTAGATGAATAAGTCGAGGGTTTCTATTGAGTACACTGAAGGTGCAAAAAGATTCATCGAGCTTGCTATACAACGTGGGACAATTATAAATGGTATGTTAAAGTGTGCATGCGTCAAATGCAACAATGTACTTTATCAAACCAAGGAAACAACCTTTGAACACTTGGTGTGCAATGGGATTATAAGAGAATATACAGAATGGTTTCACCATGGGGAGCCCCCATCAAGTCAAATTGGTAGTTCAAGCAGAGAAAATTTTAGTGGAGCTAATGTGGATGATATAGGTGATTGTATGCATGCTATGGTTCATGATGCATTTGGAGTTGAATATCCAGTACATGGTGACAATCAATATCAAGGAAGAGATGATATACCCAGAGAACATGCTAGTAAGTTCTTTAGATTGGTCGAAGAGGCTGAGAAAGAGTTTTACCCAGGGTGCAAAACACATACAAAATTGTCTTCTATTCTTAGGTTATGGCATATTAAATGCCTAGGTGGATGGAGCAACAATTCCTTCACTTTGTTGCTCGAGTACTTATGGGAGGTACTTCCTGAGGGCCACACACTGCCTAAGACATTTGCACAAGCTAAGAAAATTATTTTAGAGTTGGGACTTGGTTATAACAAGATTGAGGCATGCCCAAGAGGTTGTATGTTATTTTGGAAAAACGACATCAACAAGCAATCATGTGATTATTGTCATGCCTCAAGATACAAGACTAGAAAAGGTAAGGTCATTGATGATGAAAAGAAGACGCCAGCAAAAGTTCTTCGACATTTTCCTTTGAAGCCAAGATTGCAAAGGTTATTTATGTCATCTAAAACTGCATCAACCATGAGATGGCATGATGAGGAGCGTAAGAGAGATGGTATTGTAAGACATCCCGCTGATTCACGGGCCTGGAAACATCTAGATAGTGTCTACCCAACATTTGCATCAGATCCCCGCAATGTGAGGCTGGGCTTAGCTAGTGATGGATTCAACCCATTTAGGACAATGAGTCTTGGACACAGCACATGGCCGGTAATTTTGACTCCGTACAACTTGCCACCATGGTTGTGCATGAAACAACCAAACTTGATTCTATCATTGCTCATTCCAGGGAAGAAGGGCCCTGGTGACTATATTGATACCTACTTGCAGCCTTTGATAGAAGAATTGCAAGATTTGTGGAAATTTGGAATTGAAACATATGATGCCTCAAAGAAAGAGACATTTAAGTTGCATGCAGCTTTGCTATGGACGATTAGTGATTTCCCTGGTTATGCCATGTTATCAGGGTGGAGCACAAAAGGTAAGCTAGCATGTCCTATATGTCTTCAGGGTACATGCTACCAATATTTGCATCATAGTCAGAAAGGTTGCTATATGGGTCATCGTCGATTTTTACCGATGGATCATACTTTTCGAAGGCAGAAACACTCTTTTGACGGCACAATAGAAAAAAGACAAGCCCCTGTTTCGCTCTCTGGGTCAGTTATCTTGCATAAGATAAAAAGTATTGAGCATACATTCCAAAAACCTTGGCAACGAAAGAGAGCAAGAAGCACAAATGATGAAAAAACCGGGTGGAAGAAGAAGAGTATATTCTTTGATTTGCCTTATTGGGAGCATAATTTACTAAGACATTGTTTGGATGTAATGCATATTGAGAAAAATGTATGTGATAACATCATTATGACTTTAATAAATGATGAGAATAAATCAAAGGATACCTTATCTGCTCGTCTCGATTTGGTAGATATGAAGATCAGAAAAGAGCTTCACCCGCAATGGCGAAACAGTGGCAGAGTTGCTTATCTACCTCCTGCATCTTATACCATGACCAAGAATGAGAAAAGGATGTTTTGCAAAGTATTAGAGAATTTGAAGACTCCGAGTGGTTTCTCATCCAATATATCTAGGTGCGTGAATGTTGAAGATCACAAAATTTTTGGTCTTAAAAGTCATGATTCCCATGTCATAATGCAGCAGTTACTCCCTCTAGCCATACGACGAACATTACCAAAAAATGTCAAATATGTTTTGCTAAAGTTGAGCAACTTTTTGCATAAATTATGCTCTAAAGAATGGCAGACAAACGATTTCAAACGTCTTAATGAGGGCATTGCAGAAATCCTATGTCATTTAGAGCGGATTTTTCCTCCTGCATTTTTTGATGTGATGGAGCATTTGCCCATTCATTTAGCTTCAGAGGCTCTACTAGGAGGACCTGTTCAGTTTCGTTGGATGTATCCCATTGAAAGGTACGTTATATTAAAAACAATGCACTTAGTTGTTTGAATTTTGTTGTCTTCACTCTCATAGATAAAATTTTGCATTATGTAGGTACTTGTACACTTTAAAGTCATATGTACGTAATAGGGCTCAACCTGAAGCATCTATTGTCGAAGGATACATTGCTGAAGAATGTCTTTCATTTTGTTCAAGATATTTCAACAATGCTGAATCAAGATATAATCGAACTTTAAGGACACACGGTGAAGCTGAAGCAAAGGGACGGACCCAATTCCTTTTGACTGAAATTGAATGGATGCAAGCACATCGTTATGTGTTATTCAATAATGAGAGACTTGTCGGGCCATACGTGGGGTAAAAATTTGCACTTTAACTTAAGTACTCATCAATAACACTTTCTAACTTGGAAAATATATTCTGTGTAGGCGACACCAAGATGTACTTCGCCTTAGATTCCCTAGTGCAAGGCCACATCAAATCCAAAAGATGCATAATGAACAATTCATTGATTGGTTTAAGAATGAGGTATATTTCATAAATAATTTTTTAATACACATAATAGGTATCTAATCATTTGACCACTCTTTTAGCAGGTTCGACGTGAGGTGAAGGCCAAAGTTAATATCGAAGTGGGAGTTGACATGCTTGCACAAGGCCCAAACCGCATAGCAAATAGATTCACTTCCTACACCACCAATGAAGGATATACATTCAGAATATTTGATAAAGACCAAAGAGCGCAAACTCAAAATAGTGGTATTGCAGTTGTTGCTGAAACTATAAGTTATGCAAGTGCAAGAGACAAATCTCCAATTTCTGGGGCCTTGACATATTATGGTCGTGTTATAGACATAGTTGAGATGATATATTCTGATGTTCTCCACTTTATACTCTTTAAGTGTGACTGGGTTGACATTAGAGCACAAAATAAAGGAATTAAGATTGACGAACATGGATTTATACTTGTTAATTTTTCACGAAGATTGTTCTCAGGTCAGGGAGTGACAGATGAACTATATGTCTTAGCATCACAAGCTAAACAAGTTTTCTATGTTGAAGATCCTATTGAGCCAGAGTGGAGTATTGTCATCAAGGTTAAACCGAAAGACATGTTTGATATGGCAGATGAGCTTGTTCTAGAATTGCCTCTACATGAGCAACCACCTAACGATGTTGACACATAGTATGCTGATGTATGTTGGTTGAGACAAAGTGGGGAGGGAGAAACTGTCATTGTGAACAAAGAAGAGTTCGTTGGGCAAGAAGCTCACCTAGTTACAATCACAGAGGAGGATGACTTAGATTAGATAGTTTTAATTTATGAATGAGAATTTGTTACTCAGTTGTTCCAACTTATTTGATGCAGAAAAAACATTTATATCTGTTAGAATTATCAAGATCAACTTGGTCATCTACAACATGGAGTTAGTCGATAGTTTGATTTATTGTTTTTTTGTGTTGAGTTGTCCATGTCTTAGCATAAAAAAGATTGTTTTCAATTCGTGATGTTGGAGTTCATGTTTTTGGCAAATGGTGATGGTTTTTATATTGCTTGTGTGAAACAATTGATTTGTACATATATCTTTCCTCTATTGCTCATAGATCCTATATATTTCTTTCTTTCTCTATAGTTTGCATATGGAAGGCCAACAAGAAAATCCTGAAGGAAGCCTTTCACCCCCAAAGAAGAAAGGAAGGGGGCCAACAGTTGGGTATTTCTTACCTCCAGGAAAGTTGAAGGTCGAGTGGGATGGTAAACAACCTTATGGGGAGAATGCAGGAAAGTTCACACGAATGTTGGGAACTTATGCAAGGGATAGAAAATACTTTTCTATTTCTGAGCCCTCATGGCATAAAATTCCATATTCAAAGAAAGAAGATGCTTGGGATAAGGTCTTGGTAAGTTAAGAACTAATTTTTAATGCTTTGTTCAAATGTTAGAAATTTTTTTGAAGTGACATTTACAAGTAGACATTGTAGTCCAAAGAAGTGTTGATCGAAGATCAATTTTTAGAGTTTTCACTTTCTATTTTTCATCACATAAATGTTGTGCAGAGGAAGTTTGACATTGATGAGCATGCGAAGACGTGGACTATCAAGGCACTAGGAAAGAAATGGTCTTGCTTCAAGAGTAGATTGAAACAACAACATTTTGATCCGTGCACTACCCAAGAAGAACGTGTCAGCTTACCATGTCCTCAACATGTAGATCCAAACCAGTGGAAAGCACTTATTGGTTTCTGGGAATCAGAAGAAGGGCAGGTATATGTAATTATGAATTATTTATGTTATACCCATAACTAACCCAATAATCCTTTGTAGGAACGAAGTAGAAGAAACAAAGATAATCGTGCAAAACAAACTATAGTGCATACGGCTGGGAGTAAAAGCTTCCGACAAATACAACATGAAGAAGTATGTATTTTACTTTACCATGCAATTATCAAATTTTCGTTTATGTATTCTCTTTATATGAATGATGTATGTTTGTTGTTTTTTATAATAAAGACAATTGATTATTCTTTAACTCTATTGATGCAGCAACATAAAAGAGGAACAGATCAACCACTTGGCCGTATTGAAATGTTCAAGATAACACATATAAAAAAAGATGGCACAATTGTCAATGACGATGCAATTGAAAAGATTGTAGTTATCTTCTTTAAATGAAATAGTTTTGCATTCGTCTAGTATTCTTTCTAGTTTTCTTGACCTTAAATAATGAGATTAATAAATACTTTTTTTGTTTTTTAGGAACTAATGAATGATGAAATAAAAAAGGGTGCAGAAGACCTACCATTCCCTTCCCCTGATGATGCATTTGCTAAGGTAATGGGACCTGAAAAACCTGGTCGAGTCCGGGGGTGTGGGCATGGAGTGACACCGACTCTATTGTGGGGGGCTTCATCTAGTCATGCTTCAACTTCAAATAAGGAATACAATGCAATGAAGGACAAAATCTCAGAGCTAGAGGAAGAAAGTTCAATGCATAAAGAAGAAGTAAATCATCTTAAAGCTGAACAGGACAAACTGAAAACACAACTCGAAGAAATGAAGAGGTTCATAGCCTCTCACATGGGACCAAGTAAATCTCTAGTCAATTTTTCTTTTTCTTTTTTACCTTCTCTAGTTTCATAGTATATACAATATCATCTTCAATTGTTTCCATGAGTAATGTTGAAAGCAGCCTAGTACTTAAATTGTCTTTTGTAGAAAATTACTGCACCATTATCATCTTAGTTATTCTGTTTTTTCATCATTTTCTTCCTCAACTCCTGAAACAATCTCTCTGTTGGTTGGCCATGGCAACGCTCAGAGGAGTAACAGACTGAGGGTATAAAGCTTGAGCAAGGGGAATTAGTACATTTCTTCCAGGTATATGCTTTTACACACTTGTTTAGCTCATTAAAAAACAACACTTTTTTCTCTCGGTGGGTTCCTCTTAAATTTTCTTTGATCACTTCTGAAATTCTCCTTCAATGCTTCTGAATTAAATCTATGAGAAAATTAGAGTTGTCTCATTATGCCAGACTTGTTGATTGAATAGTGTGCATTCGTCTCTCATCACGTTCTCAACTGTATGCTATTGGTTCATAACAACAAATTAGTTTCCTTGTGGCATTATAATTGATTTACTTCAGTAATTTGATTCCATATTTGGTATAAATGTTCATCTTGTTGGAGTATGTGTTTTTATAATGGGTGCTGATATTGTTCGTATATCGCTTGGTGAAGTTGAAACTTGGGGTGTTGCATATACAATCATGGGGATGTTGTTAGCACATGGAGTGCACACTCTTGTAGGATGGTGGTACATAACCTGTGGTTGTTGGCTGCAAGGATGGTTAAAGATTCAAAAATCTTGACTGTGTTGTCATTAGCTACTAATAGTAAATTAGTATTCTTTAATGTTATAGGATTTAATGTTGTATTTAAGTTGATAAAGTAATTACAACTTATTAATGTTGTTGTAAAATTTATTGTTTTCTTTAAGTTGATGTAGTGATCAAAACCTATTCATAAAGATTCTCTTGATATTGTTGTTTTAAGTTGGTGTAGATGAAGTTGTGTTCTCATATTTGAATTTAAATGCGAAAAATTCAGCATTGATCTTAGTAACGATCACATTTAAATTTATTGATCTTGTTAGTGTGGTGGTATGAATGTCGTTAAATTTGAATTTGTTGATCTTGTTAGTGGTGGTATGAATGGTTTTTTTTTTATCATATAGTGTGTTGAAAGTAATGTTATTTGTCGACAATTAGAGCATAGTGAAAAATTTTAAAAAATCTGAAGAATCAGGGGCGGTTGTAATTCGTCGCTAAAAGTATATAATCTGTCGCTAATAATTTTAGATTTGTAGCGGCGGTGTTTAACTGTCGCTAAAAGATCAACTTTTTTATGCAGGCTGAAAAAACGTCGCTAAAGCTTTTTGCGACAGCACTTCCGGAGGGAAAGTTTAAACCGCCACTAAACCTCTTTAGCGGCGGTTTGGAGGGTTGAAGTGGGGGTATTAAACCCCCTTTAAAAAGAAATGTAGTGGGGGAAGAGGGATGGGTCCTGGAGGTAGTCGGGAGAGCTTCTTGGAGATAAATCCCAAGAAGCAAAGAGAAGAACTGAGTAAAGAAATCCACAAGATAATAGTTGAATACTCCATTTTTGGGTACAGCATGGTATTTAGGAGAAGCTTTATATAGGAAACACAAAGGACAGGTCTCATAATATTTAGAGGCGTAAGGCAAAAGCTGAGTATGATGTGCATTATTGCCGAGACAGGATCTGCTTGTGAAACTTCACCAGGGAGGCCGCTGGTGCAGTTTCATTGGCCGTCGATGGTACGACGTCGACGGCGCACACGGAAAACATTTGCGGTCGGTCAAACAACGCGGTTTTGATCGAGTGCACGCATTTTTCGTGTACGCCGTCGATTCCGAGATGGGATCGGGTGGTAAAGCTTTACCAGCGGCCTCGCTGGTGAAGCTTCACTAGCAGATCCGGACTCCATTATTGCCGGGGCCGCCCTCCTAAGATAAAAACTGAGTATGACTTTTTTTAACTCCATCCGAAGAAGATGAGTTCATTTTCATTCTTTCTGGATCCAAAAATGATAGGTACGCTTTAGCTTATTTTTTCAGCCACGGAGAACGGTGGGTTCAATATGGCTTAAAAATTATGGGAATTATACGTACAGTCATAAAAAATATTTTATTCATATAAAATTACAGCCCAAAAATTTTTATTCAAGAGAACAATTTATATGAGATCGTTCTCGTATAATGAGCATGAGGCCAATCTTTTGGGTCATTTGATTATGATCCGATGGTGGGTATCAAATTATTGGATAGGTGTGGGTTAAATCAGTGGGCAGGTGAGTTCTTTGTAGCTGTCAGATCATGATCTAACAGCTACGAATTGAATTGGACTCATATAAGCTATATGAGAGTGATCTAATTAAAATTTTCCCTTTATTCAATACCTATTATAATAAATTTCAAAATTTCAATTAGCATCATCCTACAAATTTGGGATTTTGTTATTTTTTAATTCCAAATTTACCTTCCTCCCTCTCATTCGCTCTTCTTCCCGTCTGCCGGGACTGGGAGAGACTATTATGAAATAACATAATTGTGTTATTTTCTAATATATGATTTTTCATATAAGTGACTATTACCTAGGGCAAACCATGACAACAACTAGGCAATGGTAAGGTGCTGCGCTAGGTAGCTAGCTAGGCTATCTAGAGAGACCATTCCACGGCGGCGCCCAGAGGCAGATGTAAGATTCTTAGCCATGGGGGTCAAAACTAACAAACCTTTGATTTTTTTTAGAAAGTTAAGCAAATGCAAAAATATAAGCCAAATGCATCTTGAGCTACAAGGTTATGATCCAGGCTTCACGTAGCAAGGGGTGGGCAATGATTTTTTTAATAGGTGAATACTCATGTACCCTTACACAGTGTACGCCAATGGGACTTGACGCTTGGACCTTCCCTACAATTGGAGAGACCCAACTAGCCCGACTATTGCCGGATTGGCACAGGCTAGTGATTCAAAGCTCCCAGTCCACATTGACACCTTGGCACACAAACATCTCTTTTGCTTTTTACTACACAATACGAAGTCAATAATTTTAAAACATCCCATTGAATGTCCAATGGAATATTAAGTAAAGGTCAAGGCTTATGGGTAATTATAATTCTCACATTTAGGAATAAGGACGAGTTTGGAGGAGCAATATGGAAATGGCATGCATTAGGAGCTTCAAAGTAATGGTTGCTCAAGAGGATAATAGCTTTGAAAGCCTAAGTTTTTTTTTTAGTTTTTTTTAGAATTCTGAAAGAAGCTCTTGTTTACAATAATTTAATAGGGGTCAGTATATAAGAACTTTCCTTTTTTTCTAGCCCACGCTGACATGTATAATGAAAGGGGGTTTGGAAAAAAATGAGCTTTTTCCATATTACCTGGCGCCAACTATGATTTTCTCATATTACCTGGAATATCTTTGTTCATTCCATATGACCTGGACACTACCGAAAATATCCCTCTCAACAATATGTATAAGCACGGTAGCACACAAATTTGAGTTTTTGGAGAAGAAGGCGTTCCAGAGGAGAAGAAGAAGGCGTTCCGGAGAAGCAGGCATTGCAGAGAAGTTTCGTCCAGCATCTCCGCCCATATCATCGCCGGCGCCAGTATCGTCCAAACTGGGAAAGCTCGTCTTGGCGCCAAAAGTCAGAAAACGAGCAGGAAATCGGCATGTACGCAAAAACCACTGCAAAAGAGGCATCGTACATTAAAAAAAGGTACGTCAAGTTGAAATTCCAGAGATGAAAGTCCTAGGTAATTTGTTCCAGAGATGAAAGTTGAAAACTTGCAGAGTTTTCAACTTTTTTTGTAATATCGTGTCTTCGACGACACAACTGTAACAATAGTCGTGTCTTATGCACTACAACTAATAGACGATGATTTTCACTCACGGTTGAACACCTTACGATTTTTTTTACTTATTTCGTTATTGTAATGTCAGGTACTAATGGAATTGATACCTGTGTGCTTATAATAGAATGGAGTGTTTACAAAATTTGATGGCTATGTGGGCGGGAAACTGAAGCTCCTGATTATTGATACACAAGTAAAGTACCTGGGACTGTTGCAACAAGTGGAAGAAAGATTACCGCTGAAGTCCGCATCTGGTACATTGTCTTTGTCATATCTTGTTCATCCTGGATCCCTATACGTCCTTGAAGATGATAAAGACGTGCAGACAATATTCCTCCTTCACAAGACGAGGCAATGCACAGATGGACTACTTGACCTATATGTGGAGTGGGCTTCTGCTGGAAATAACAACACGGAGAATTCCACTGGCAATAGGCAAAAGAATTCCAGTGCGGATAAGGATGACGAGAATTCAATGCCGGAGGCAGAAGGGAGCCTGGCTAGTAAGATACCATAGGAGAGGCCGTCCAGCCCGGGCAATAAGACACCTGCATCAGCAGTTGAAGGAGGAAGAGATGAAGATTATTCATTTCAAGCTGAAGTAACATGAACCGGACCGGTACATTTAAAGCCCGTTCCATATTATAAACTGAACCAGTCCAATTTAAGTTATGAATTGAACCGGCCCTATATTACTATTTAAATCCAGTTCCAGTAAATAATATATTCTGGTTTGGTTCAGTCTAATGTTAATGAATTCGGTTCAGGCTTATGTCGGGTAAATATAAATGCTTCTGCTATGCATATTTAAGTGTTATTTTATGAATTATATTATGACTTTTGTTGATGATGATGATGAATGAATATTTTTTGTATGATATACATGTGCAAGCGAAGGTAATTCTCATGACTTTAGTTATTAAGTTACAGTCTGTTAGTCACCAAAGTGGCCTAATTGGAATGTGAATAGAAATGAGTCAATTATTGTGTCCTAACACATTCCCTAGTGTTAGTGAATAGAATAATTTTTACAAATTGCAATTCAATGATTCATAGATATTATGGCTGGCCCAAAGGTGCACCAATCTTCTAGTGATCATTGAATTGAATAGGATTATTAGGGCATATACAGTGTTAGGTGACGCATTGTTGTGACCCGAAAGGATCACAATGTATCAGATCGTCTGTCACGCCCCAAATTTTCAAAACCCCATTTAGAGCGCGGAAGCACTATTCCCATTAATTGTCAAGAGGTCTGGAATCCGAGCTGTGACCGAATACTCGATGTACATCATTCCCATTTGACATAATATAGGATAAACGCAGGATCCAGAATGATTAACAATATCCACGTACTTGAATTTTAAATAACAAAATCAAAAGAACTACTACTTAAGTTATTACAGTACAAATAATCCAACATTAATAAATTAATATCCCTGGCATAGGGGCCAGAAAAGATAGAGTTCAAAACAACTACTAAATAGAACATATTCTTTAACGACCGAACTTTATCCATCTGAAATTAGCAGCAACTCTTACTTGCTCCGCTCCACTCTTTCTTAATTCCTGCATCAAAGGATGCATGAGTATTTCGAATGAAATACCCAGTAGGATGCCAAAACCCCACTGATAAAAATACAGAAACGATAACAATAGATTCCAGTGGATACAAAACTTAAAATATCATCAAATAAATCTGGAATAAGAGATTCAATAATCAACGTACCAGAATATCAGCAACTCATGATAAGAAATATGAAATCAGACTCCGAACAACTCATTTGAACGGATGTAGATAATAATTAAAATAGACTCCAACATACAGAGTGTAGGAATCTTCAATTTCTGCTCTTTGGTCAGTCCACTTCCCCTACATCTATGCCAGAACATCCTAGAGGTTCTACAGAGGAACCCGGCCATGCGTCTAGGGATGCTGGCCCCATCGGTGCTTACGGGCACAATGGGCGGAGACTGCAGACCTTCCGTAATATCATACAGTCTAAAAGTGCACGCGTTGCCGTCATCGGCTGAACTACAGAGGTTCATCAAATATCTGAGATCACAGAGGATCTAGCAATGGCTCTTGGGCATACTATGATTTCCATTCAAAGAGTTTTCATCAATCACTCTTGTGGATTAAGCAGTTTACAGAGAACTGAAAATAATCTTACAACGACTGAGGCTGTATTAAAATCATGGAAAATTCTCAATATTTAAGAATGGACTCCCATAGAAACACCATTGAGATTTCAATATCCCAAGGAGTAGACAATTCAATATAAGGAAGAGAAGTGAACACTCTTCATCTACATCTGACTCATTAAGGAGTAACTGAAACAATCACCTTACGAGCTTCACCCAAACTATCGGGGTATAATAGTAACTTCACTTGTCTAATATTTTTGCTGTGCAAGGCCCTAGATAAGAATTCTCGAATCTAACACTAGTCTCTGATGGTTCGAAGCAGACTTGAGAATTAGGGTTCGTGAGTACCAACCCTGATCGGAATCTTTGAGACAACTTCAATCGGTAAACAGCATAGCGCGGAATCTCAACTTGGTTTGGCTTGACTCCACTCCGGTTCCAGAGAATTAAACTCTCTGAATTAAATGCTACCCAAGTCCTTCTTATTTTTATTTAGGTCTTATTTTATCCTTAACTTTATTTAATCACATGATAATAAGTAGTATCACGTTTTCTTAATTCACTGCAATGTTATTTGCAATACAGTTCACTTTCGACCTTTACCATAATTTTTACAGTTCATATTTAGCTATAAAATTATTACTCTAGATTTCCCCAAAAGTCAACAATCCAACCCAATAGACGAAGCATTTTTCTGAGTTTTCTATAATTAGTTATGAATTTTCAATTACTATCTGTCTGTGCAGGAAAACTACTGGCCGAGGCTTAATTAAGTCAATTAGCTTCCATATTATGTTACTTACATACTAATACTCATACGCTCATGATATATTACTTATCACTCAGTCCCCTGATGATATTAACATAATCTTATCAATAGGCAGATCCACTGTTTTAATTGATTTCAACAACCCGAACGCTGTTTATGCACTCATATGCAATTAACTAGTTCAACCCCAATTAGGACCACTAAATTGGGACACTGTCATGGGACAAGGGTACTGACGACATCCAAAAAGATTGACCTATCCACCACCACCAGTATTACAACTCTGATTTCCTATGGATTAGTGATCAAATAACTTTTATCATCGCTATTCTACAAGTAAATACCCTAATTGACCACCATCGACTCAACACAAATCAATGATACCCCAAAACAAAGACAACAATAGTTGAACAGCAAATACCAGCAACAATTAGGACTCATATTCAAGTGTGTCGATGCTGGAAATTAAAGAAAGGATCTTATCTAGGCCGTTGCACATTGAACTGAATACGGTAGAGTGACATGATCCATACATATGTAAACATCGTATAAAAATCTAATCTTTATTCATCAAAGATGTTACTATCATACAACTCACATATCAGAGCATTCACGTGCCAATGTAAAAGATGGGATCATGATAAAACAGTAAAAATAGATTAGGAAAAACACATCCTACCTTTAGGGTGAAATCGATAAAATTTGCACGTAAATCGGTTCTACACGTACCCCTCTTCTTCTTCGCGTACTCCACACGAACGATGACACCAACTGATGCAAAACCCCTTGGACGAACTGAGAGAGGACTGACGGCACTGCTCCTTGGCTTGCACGACTCCTAAAGCCCCAAAAAAGGTTTGCTGGTCTCTCCTTAGGTGGGTTTAAATAGGAAAAACCTATTCACTTTGGTTAAATCTCCCCCGTAGATCAACACTTCATCCAAGGGCCACTATTTGTCCTCCCAATTTGCATGATCTCAGTCAAGGGTGTGCTTGCCTCATGACTCCAAACCAGTTGTACCTCCTTGATTCTAGATTGATTACAATCCCCTATTTGGTAGGGAATTAACTCAATTGAATCGGTTACCAAAACCGCATGAGTAAACTTCCAATTTAAACACAAAAGCACGATCCCTTTTCTTGCCACATGGCGACACAAAACCCCCTTGGTAACTGACCGCTAATCACATCCAATTCCAATCCTTTTGATTATTTCAATTTCAAAATTTGAAAAGTCCAAATTCCATTCTAATTCAAACCGGTTTTAAACTAGGAAAATTATTCAAATTTCCCCAAGATTTGGTCCCTAATTCATGGGCCAATTAGGTAGGTCACCATGCCAGAAGATCTAATAAATCTCATTAAAAAAATCCCAAAAAGAATCGCATTCAAAATTTCACAAAATACGGCAATTGATCGGCTATACGCATACACCGTATACCGCTTCCAACCAGAAGATACGATCGATCGTCGATCTCGCGATCGATCGCCTGGTATGATAATCACACTACAGCTGACCCGATCGATCGCGTCGAGCAAAATTTTAAAATTCCGAATTTTCGAGTCCTTTTCAAATCTTTTTCAAACCACAACCTAAGGTTCAACAATTTAAGGAAATTAAATGCTTACCTTGAGCAAAATTTCCCGTTTTATTATTTAAAAATTTTCGGGTATTACATCGTCAAAGAGAAAGAAAGAACTAAAATAAAAGAGATAACTTGATTGATTACGTACCGAGGAAGATGACGAAGGTTCCCTTATAAAGACATAAGGGAGGCGCGCCACTAATTGGGCCACTAACGGGCCAGGCTTGCAAGCATTATTCAACTAATTGATACGAAAGTAAATCTAATCCTAATCATACATAGCCTAGCGTGATGTCCAGCGTGCTGACGTATGTATGCTGACGTCCTGGGCCTGACGTTCACAACACGCATACCCAAAGGTAGCGAACCGACTTAATGTGTGCACTTGGCTAATTATCCTTACAGGTTATAAGGAATACCATAATCGTTGAATAACATAACATTAGATTATTTCCAAAGGTAGATCAAAGTTATGTTGTTCCTTATGTATATGTATTATCCATATGCTTGATTATGTCAAATTCATAGCCTAATGTATTGAGCATGATTAATTAATTGCAGCATCAATTTATATTTCCTTGCTTCACATGCTTCCTCCATTCCCATGCTCCATGGCCTTAATTTTTCAGACTGGAAAGAGCAAGTTCAATTCAACCTTGGTGTTTTGGACCTTGATGTAGCTCTTAGAACTGAAAAACCTGCTGCAATTACTGCAATGAGCAGCACTGAAGATAAGACATTATTTAATGCATGGGAAAGGTCTAACAAGTTAAGCCTTATGTTTATGCGAATGACAATTGTAAACAATATTAAGACCACACTCCCTCCAACTGAAAATGCCAAAGAATTTGTCAATAAAGTTGAAGAACATTTTAAGTCTACAGATAAGTCCCTTGCAGGCACTCTTATGGCTAAGCTAACCACGATGAAGTATGATGGTTCTCGTGGTATGCATGAACACGTTCTTGAGATGACAAATTTGGCATCACAACTTAAGTCATTGGGGATATCAATGGATGAGTTCTTTCTTGTCCAACTTATTTTAAATTCCTTACCTCCTCAGTATGGACCATTTCAAATTAATTACAATACCATGAAAGATAAATGGAATGTAAATGAATTGGCTAATATGCTGGTGCAAGAGGAGTCAAGGCTTAAGGCACTGGAACAAAACTCAGTCCACATGATTTCTCAAGAGGTTAAAGGCAAGCAAAGAGAGTTTAAAAGCTCTAAAGGGAAAGTTCCTAAAACAAATAATGCTACCCATAAAGACAACAATCATCAGAAGGAAAGGGGCATAAAGTGCTACTTATGTAAAAAAATTGGCTACCTTCAGAAAGATTGTCAGAAAAGGAAGGAATGGTTCCAAAAGAAAGGTATTGATTCAACTTATGTTTTTTAATCTAACCTTACTGAAGTTCCTTCTAATACTTGGTGGGTAGATTTTGGAGCTACCACTCATGTTTCGAACACATAGAAGTCATAGGCACTTATCGGCTGTTTCTCGATAGTGGACATCATTTAGATTTGTTTGAAAGTCTTTATGTTCATGTAGTTTCTAGAAATCTAGTTTATTTGTCGAAACTTGATGTTGATGGATATTTAAGTTTGGGAATAAGCATTTAAGTCTATTTAAGAATGCTTCTTGTGTTGGTTCTGGGATTTGATGTGATGGCTTATATAAACTTAATCTTGATGATTACTTTGCTACTTCACTACTTTCACTGCATACTTGTGTTGGTGCTAAACGTAGCGATATTAATGAAAATTCCTCAAACTTGTGGCATAGAAGACTGGGGCACATTTTGCGAGAAAGTATGGAGAGATTAGTAAAAGATGGGATTCTTCGTAATCTTGATTTTTCTGATCTCAATGTGTGTTGATTGTATTAAAGGAAAACAAACCAAACACACAAAGCAAGGTGCCACAAGGAGTAAGGAACCTCTTGAAATTGTCTATACAGATATTTGTGGGTCCTTTGATGCTCCATCTTTTGGTGGATAAAAGTATTTTATCACCTTTATAGATAATTTTTCATGTTATGGTTATGTCTATTTATTAAATGATAAATCTCAAGCAGTGAACGCCGTTGAGGTATTCATTACTGAGGTTGAAAGACAATTAGACAGAAAGGTGAAAATCATAAGGTCTGATAGAGTTGGTGAATACTATGGGCAATATGATGAATTAGGGCAACACTCAGGCCCATTTGCTAAAGGACAGTGATATCCCTACATCACTTTTCCTACGCCATGTGTATGTCAGTGATGTAGGAAAAGTGATGTATAAATATCATATTCCTTTGTTAAACTTCTTAAAAGCAAAGGTATATGTGCTCAATACACTATGCCTGGAACGCCTCAGCAGAATAGTGTAGCTGAAAGGCGGAATCGTACTCTTATGGATATGGTTAGGATTATGATGAGTAATTCCACTTTACCCTTATCTATGTGGATGTATGCACTTAAGATTGCTCTTTATTGGTTAAACAGGGTTCCTAGTAAGGCAGTCAACGACTCCTTTTGAGTTGTGAACTGGAAGGAAACCCAGTTTAAAACACCTGCATGTTTGGGGTTGTCCAGCAAAAGTAGGAATTTATAATCCACATGAAGAGAAATTGGATTTAAGGACAATCAGTGGCTACTTTATTGGTTACCCTGAAAAATCCAAAGGGTATAGGTTTTACTGTCCTAACTATAGTACAAGAATTGTTGAGACCGGTAATCCCAGATTCTTGGAAAATGGTGAAATCAGTGGGAGTGCTATAACACATAATATGGCAATTAAAGAAGTTAGGGTGCATGTCCCATTACCTATAACTTCTAAACAAATTGTTGTTCCCATGATTGATGCATGTCCTATCAATCAAGAACAACAAATTAATGAGCCACAACTTGTTGGTCCTTCAACACTCCATAATGATACTGTCATCAATGAGCAAGTAGTAGAAGAACCACAAATAGCCTTAAGAAGATCTGAAAGGATAAAAAAATCAGCTATTTCTAATTATTATATGGTTCATCTACAAGAATTTGATTATGATATTGGGACATCTAATGTTCCAGTTTCATTTTCACAAGCCATAGAAAGTATTAAGGAGAAATAATATAATAAATCATAAAAAAAAATTATGAAAATGACGCACTGTAGCAAATATTTGCAAAATAGGGTATCCGACAAGCCACACAGGCGCCCACGTGGCAGGGCGCCTACGTGAATTTTTTTTAAACTAACCCAAAAGGCGTCGATTGAACTGACGCCTCTCGGTTAAAAGAGAAAGGCGTCAATTCAACCGACGCCTCTGTTAAGGCGTCGGTTGAACTGACGCCTTTGACTGCCTTCATCGTTTTTGTCCCATTTTAAAGGAGCAATCACCTCAACGATGCATATCTCTCTCATCTCTGATCCATTTTCACCCATTTTTTTCATTCTTCATTATTTTTAGTGCTCTTTCTAGTCATGATGATATCAAAAAGATGTTGAGCCATCGCATGCTATTTATTGAAAAGAATACCACAAAAACAACGATAAATATCATGCGATGGCTCAACATCTTTGTGATATTATAATGTCTAGAAAGAGCACTAAAAATAAGAATGAAAAAAATGAGCGTAAACGGATAAAAAATGAGAGAGATATTCATCGTTGAAGTTTGTCCCACTAAAATACCTCAAAATAAATTTGTCCCATTTTAAAGGGGCGATAACTTCAATGATGCATATCTCTCTCATTTCTGATCCGTTTTTGCCCTTTTTTTTCATTAATTTTAGTGTTTTTTCTATTCATTATGATATTAAGAAGATGTTGAACCATCACATGTTATTTATAAAAAAAATACCACAAAACTACGATAATAGCATGCGATGGCTCAACATCTTTGTGATATTATATTGACCAGAAAGAGCACTAAAAATAATGAAGAATGAAAAAAAAAGCAAAAATGGATCAGAAATGAGAGAGATATACATCGTTGAAGTGATTACCCCTTTAAAATGGGACAAAAACGATGAACTGACGCTTTTCTCTTTTAAACGAGAGGCGTCGGTTCAACCACGCATTTCGGGATAGTTTTAAAAAAAAGCCACGCAGGCACCCGCGCCACACAGGCCTGCGTGGCTTGTCAGATACCCTGTTTTGCAAATATTTGCTACAGTGTGTCATTTTCATAATTTTTTTAAATGATTTATTATATTATTTCCCTAAGTATTAATTCTAAAAAATGGATTGAAGCCATGAATGATGAGTTAAACTCAATGGCCTAAAATAAAGTATGGGAACTCGTTGAATTGCCCAAAGGATACAAGAAAGTGGGTTGTAAATGGATATTTAAGACCAAACGTGACTCAAAGGGTAATATAGAACGATATAAAGCTAGACTTGTGGCCAAATGATTTACTAAAAAAGAAGACTTTGATTATAAAGAGACCTTATCTTCAGTATCTAAAATGGACTCACTCAGAATTATTTAGTGTTAGTTGCTCATTATGATATAGAGCTCCATCAAATAGATGTGAAAACAACTTTCTTGAATTGAAGTTTAGATGAGGAAGTCTATATGGACCAACCTGAAGGATCCTCCATCGAAGGAAAAGAGCATTTAGATTGCAAACTTAAGAAATCAATTTATGGACTTAAGCAAGCTTCCCGATAATGGTACCTTGAGTTTAATGATACCATTACTTCCTTTGGATTTAAAGAAAACATAGTTAATCAGTGTATTAATCTAAAGGTAAGTGGGAGTAAGTTCATATTTTTTTATTTTGTATGTTAATGATATATTAAATGCTAGCAATAACCTTGGATTATTCAAGGACTTTCTCTCTAAAAATTTTGAAATGAAAGATATGAGTGAGGCAACATACATGATTGGAATAGAAATGTTCCGGGATCGTTCACGTTGAATGTTGGGTTTGTCTCAAAAAGCCTATATAGAAAAGATTTTAGAGAGATTTGGAATAGACAAGTGCTCATCAAGCCCAGTTCCCATTCAGAAAAGGGATAAACTAAACCTTATGCAATGTCCAAAGAAGTGCTCCACCATAGCCATAACTGTCTCTCTCTTGAAAAAATGGACATCTCTTTTGCAAAGTGCACACCGGTAATGACTGAATGCAATGAAGTTTCGCCGATCCATCCACTCTTTCAACTACATGTGCTAGCCCACAATGAATTACTATGGTTGTTGGGTCATTGGAAGGGAAGCCCTAGCCACTTCTTGCTATGAAAGCAATTCGAGCCAGGGTTGCTGCTTCCACCTCGCCTCCTCCCACCTCCTTCCCCGCGGCCTCCTCACCTACGTCCTTGCTTCCTCACCTCCTCCCCCACTGCCTCCCACCTCCGCCTCACCGCTCCCCCCACGCCTCTTCCCTTGCCATCTCCTTCCCCCTCCAGTCCTCCTCCTCCTCTGTCCTCGCCTCACCTCGCCTTACCACCACCTCTGTCCTTGTAACACCCGAAAAATTGGTATGTTTACTAAAACTGATATTTTAGGATTTTGATCTAAAATAAGAAGTTTTGATGCCGATTTAGATTGTTTTGGTTATGTCTTGCAATCTAGAGTTAATGTAAGCGAAGAATGCGAAGTTATGAACATTTGAAAGTTGGTACGCGATCGATCGTTATATGATACGCGATCAAACGGGCCACATTCAAAACTGAGTGCAAGGCAGACGGGATCAATCTCCTATGGCAGCGATCGATCATTTTTATTGGAAGTTGCGATTTTGGTGCAAGTGATCGATCGCCTATGCTAATGATTGATCATAAGTACTGTCCTTTAATTTTGTTGTTTTCTAGCTTGGGGTGTTATAATGTATCCTTTGGCTATGAAAGACTCAATCACTATCAGCCTCAACAATCAAATCCTATGTGGAATTATGTACGGAAAAGTCGAGTCCCCTTCAGAGTTAAACATTTTGCTTGGAAAGCTTGTCAAAATGGTCTGGTCACAACGGGCCTCCTTAATGCTAAATTACATGTTTATCCACAGTTATGTGTTTTTTGTACATCCAAGGTGGAATCTACTAGTCACTTATTTCTGCACTTTGGTTTCTTTAAAAGATTATGGTCACAATTTGTTAATATCCAAATCCCAGTTGATGTATGCACTATTCCTGATCTTATAAGGTATCTCTGGAGAATGAAAAACAGATCAAGCAGCAAATATATCTTCATTGAACCCTGGAGCTGCTCATGATCCTTATGGACATTATATGGAGACAGAGAAATGAAATAATCTTTCGGCAGGGAAGTAATTGTTTAAAGGAAGTTGAGGCAAAATGCAAACTCTACATTAATCAACTTAACATATCATATGCTCAGGATTCAAGTCATAGTAGAGTTCATCGTATGCTTTATAGGTTTTATAGATGGATAGCTCCACCGCGGGGCTATTTCTGCTTAAATTTTGGTGCTGCTTTCAAGGTGAATTCAAGGATAGCTGCTGCTGGAGGAGTCATACGAGATCACTGGGGGAACTTCTTGCGGCATATGCTTGTCTAATTGAGGCTTATAATGCTATGCATGTGGAGGTCATTATTTGTGCTTTGGGAATTCAACTGGTAGATTGTCTTAACCTTAATTTCATACACGTTCAGGGTGACTCAAAGATCACTATTGATCTGATCAATTCTCCAAACTTGAAGGGCCCATGGTTCGCAAAGGCTCACTTACAGTATTAGATGGTTCAACCAGGAGCATTCTCACAATAAATGTTACCATGTATACAGAGAACAGAAACAAGTTGCAGACCTATTAGCTAATTTTGGAGTAGCTAAATATTCTATCTACTGGTTCCGGAAGCCCCCTCCTGATATTCAACATACTCTTCATTTGGATTGTATAGGTCAATTATATATGTGAGCTACCGCGAAGAAAGATACATGAACAACATGAAGAAGAGAACAACACACTTTCTCCCCATCAAAGTGATAGTCAATTTTCACATGCTTCATACTAGCATGATGAATAGTATTGCAACAAAAAGATATTGCATTTTAATTGTCACAGTAAACTGAGGGGAGGAAGATCTAGGCAAACTTGTAGGCCTTATATATTCTCACTATGAAATTGGTACTCCATCTAGTCACTTTTAATTCAGATTGTTGCAGAATTTGTCAACTTTGATCAGATGTAGGGTCTACAATAAAAGCCTAAGCTTTCTGAGCGAACAAGTGCCTTTCATCGCGGACACCGCTCAACCTTGACCTAGGGTCGCTTCTTGGCAATGGGGCGGAGATTAATTAGGGAACGATATCATTTAATTTTGGTGCACATATTTTTCTAATTGTCTCTATTAAAAGTGATCGGAGGGAGTAGTGTTATCTTTTAACTGAAATTAAAGTTCAAGTGGGAACTACAAAGTGGAGTTATATCAGAAGGAACTTGGAATCCCCAAAAAGATTTCGGAAGAATTTATTTGTAATTTTGAGTTTTATATCTTTCTTTGTAATATTTTTTTGGACAATCGATACAGTATATAAACCAAAAGAGCAGAGGCATTACAAAGTATATGGACATAAAAAATAAGCCTAAAACAAAAAAAGAAGGGAAGAAATCCAAGCTATCCTCCTACCAAGAAGAAAGAAAAAAAATTGAGAAAAAAATAATTGGTCTAGCCAAAAAATCGCAAAAAAGGGCATTTTTCAGTGATTTTCTACTAAACATCAAATGCCTCGATGACTTGATGAGCTTGACGAATTATTGGTTGGGCAAGATGATCATAATCCATCTATTTATCTTGAAAGATACGCTTCTTCCTCTCCCCCATACAAAAGCAATAGAAATAGACGACAAGCACTTCAGCAGAATGCCGGCATATTTGTTCCATGCAATGAAATCTATCGTCCAGGATAGCTCAATATCGAAATCCAATATAATTCTTTAAATGTTGCATTTAAGCAAGACTTGCTTCCAAATTAATTTGGAATAAGCGCGCTGAAAATTATATAATCTCTACATTCTGATTCTTACCTTAAAGGACGTACATAATTGCAAATTGAAAACCCCACTTGCAGAGTTTTACTTGGGTAAGGAGGCCGTCATTCAATGCCAACCTCAAAAAGGCATATTTATTCACTCAGTGCATATTCCTCGACAATGAACTACATTCTAGGCAGGTTTATAAGAAAATTTTCCTTTATGAGATAACCAGTTAACCATAAGAATGCACTTCATTGGTTAGCAGCACTTAGTTTTTCATCAAGAGTTCCATTACGTCTTTAGATCTAATTGCACCATTTTCCATATGATTCAAATGTCTATCTTTGAAGGATTGTGACAACCTGTCTGAAGGATCACCACCCATCTTCAAAATAATATGTCTACCAACGTTAGAGATAAGAGGGTGAGGATCTAACCAAGGATCCATTCATGTTACCATCCCGAGTATCAACATTATAATTACACCATTTAATCATTCTACTGCTCTATATCAATAAAGATTGGAATGCAAAAGAACAGTCCAGAGGGTTAGCAAACCAAATTAGGAATACCCCATGAATCCATTTGCACAAGGAATTCTTTATTCATTAGGAGTCACCAAAAGAGCTCAAGAAGGCCACCTTCATTACAATCCTTAATACAAGGGATACCTAAACCTCCTTCACTAAAACGTTTAGCCACTTTTCTCCATGATACATTATGGAAGAAGGATGAGGATGAAATCCCTTTCCACATAAAGCTTTAGAAAATTTTCTCAATATACATGTAGGTCTTCTTTAGAAGCTTAAAACATGAAGTTCAGTAAATTGGTAGACTATTAAGAACTGACTTATAAACTCTAATCTTCCAGCCTAATTAAGAAAATTTAATTTTGAACTTGCTATATTACTCATATTCTTCTCAACAATTAGCTTGCACATATGAAAAGATAATTTCTTCGAGCAAAGAGGGAGATCGAGAGTCACTACTCTAAGCTGGTTTGGAAGAGTATTTTCCTCAAATCACTGTTTTAAGACCCGGTTCGGCCCGGCCTCAAAAACTTGATCGTTTAAAATTAAACCCTTGCAAGTGCACAAGGCAATTGTACTACGGCGAGTATTAAAGGGTTGTCGAACTTCAGGGACGGATTGATATTTTACCGAATTAAAGAGAAGAAAGTTGTAGTTTTTGTTTAATCTAAATAAAGCTATGAACTTTAACTACTAAGTTGAGTTTTAATCAATGCAGAGAATTATCAAGGCAATGAATCCACCACTAGACATGCAATTACTACTCTCAATTATTATTAAGCATACATTGACATGATATGGTAATTCGTGTTCTTGATCGGACACACGAATTACTAATGAATTCACTAACGTTCTTGATCGGACACGAAAGTTTATATATTATTGTGTAATCAATCCTATCCTTGATCGGGCATAGAATCAATCACAACTCTATTATAATGCAATTAATCTTATCCTTGATCGGGCATAAAATCAATCACAATATCTAATTTCATTCATAATCAGTCAAGTCTATGATCAAGCACTCAAAATAAACTCATGAAATCGCATTAAGCATGAATCATAATCAACTTTATAGAATTAAACTATCAAGAGTAGCAATACACATCTAGGGCTTCACCAAGCCTTGACAAGGAATTTAGTTACACATAGAAAGAGAGAAAAGAAAAGCCTGTTTATGTAGATCCATCGTCATGAATCGTTCTTCTTCTTTACTCCAAAAGACTCCTTCTCTTGCTCCTCTCTAGCCTCCAAAGTATGTTCTCTAGTCTACCTTCTAATGCTCAAAACGTTCCTTCATAAGGCCTATTTATAATAATGAAGGAAAACTACGAAGTCCCCTTCAAAATTCTAGTCGAAATAGGTCAAAATCGCGTTTTCCGTATACGGAGATCGATCGGCACTATTCACCGATCGATCGGTACTGTTTACGAAAAATTTCCCGTAGATACGATCGATCAAACGGCGACGATCGATCGCAAAAATTTTAATTTTTTCCTCAGGCGATCGATCGCCTCATTTAGCCGATCGATCGGTTACTTTTCATCCTGCAGCACAATTTTCCAATGGTCATAACGTTTTACTCCGAACTCCGAATTATGCGTGGTAGGTTGAGTTGGAAAGCCGACTTCTTGAAATTTAACATGAGACTTGAATCAGTCCAATCAGAAATACACACACGAAGTTATGAAGGTTTAACCATTGAAGTCTTATTTCACCATATTTTTGCATCTTTGCTCTCATTTTCCTACAAAACAAAAAACTATATTAAAGTAGCAATAATTCTAATTAAATAATAGCATAAATATAAGTTTAGGAGATAATAAAATGCATATTTCATGTGTAGATCACTGGTTGAACCTGGTTGGACCGGACCCGGTCACCAAACTGGGACGGAACACCCGGGCTGAAGGAGTTGAAGACCCGGCCGGGTCATTCGCGAGCCGGGCGGGTTGACCCAGGAACCGGCCGGATCGGGCCGACCGGGCCGACCGGGCCAGTATATATATATAAAGGAAAAAAAAACCTAACCTCGTCCTCGTTCCTCGCACTCGCACCGCCACTCTCGGGCAGAACCACGGCCGCTCTCGAGTCCCTCGCACTCGCACCGCCACTCTCAGGCAAAACCTTGGGCAGTCGGCGACCACCGCACTCGCACCGCCGCTCTCGCACTATCTCTCTCGCCGGCGGCCAATCCCCTTCGGTAAGTTCCAGTCTCTTCTGATCTACCTCCAATAGCTTGAATATCATATTGTTTGTTGTTTTGGGCTTCGAATTTGGAAACTGGGTGTTTTCATTACTCATTTTGGTGGTCTATATAAATTTCTGATTCAACCAACTATTTTATAATGCTTGTTTGCCAATATAATAGGCTTGTTGTCTCCTTTAATGTCACCAATCTCAGTATTTGCCATATACATTGTCAACCTTATAGGAAGGTTAAATTGTGAACATTTCACTGCAGTTAGTTATTCCTTGCATGTACGATTTAAACGATTGGAATATGTTTGTTGAAATGCTTCTGTGAAATATGTAGAAGAAAATCATTGCATTACCTGATGGTTCTATTTACTGGTTATTTGAAACCAAGGAAATTTAAAATGAAAGTAATGAGTAGAGATCTTGTGTTTGGCTTGTTCAATTTCTAGCCTGAGTCGGCCTGACGAATAGAAGCTTTTACTATTTCCTTAATGATTGTTTGAAGGGCCATTATTTAACAGTAGGAAACTATATGCTTTTTTCTTTTACCTTTTTTAGCTCAGTTTCTTGCTTTTTAGTGTCACCCAAATTGTAGCTCGTTTCTGAAACGAACTACAATTCGAAGCTTTTGGCCCGATGCATGTGGGTTTTTGATGTATGAATTTGTAACATTGCTTACACTGGACTGATTGGTTATGCTTTTATGTCCAGGTCATTTGGGTGATTCTTCTCTCCTAGAGTTGGAATTTTGATTAGTATACTTTAATTTGAGGCTTTTTAAGTTATATTATTACATGAAAGTTTTGTCAAAATGAAGTATTTGAGATCATTGTCAAAAGGATATGTCAGCCATCTTGGTATTTGAGCTTGCACAGGTTGAGCCATGGGTTAAGGACTGACTGGTATGCACTTGCATTTTTTCCACAATCTCAGAAATTGGATCAGATATATTTCTAGCTGTAGATGCTGTTATACTTGGTGTGGAGGTTGGTAACTCTTTCGCAAGCATTGTCAACTCTGAGTAGTAGTTGAATTGTCCCTCTTATCTATCTGCTAATTTGTAAATTCGTGATCTTATTCTCCTGGAGTTGTGATTGAACCTGTTTCACGACACTTAAGTAGCTCTGCTTATCTATTGTATAAAGACTGAATTTAATAGTGAAAATTATTGAATTTGTAACTCGATTTTGATGCAGCTGTGTTTATTTTTGGGTTGGCTTCTTGCCTTCTTCCGTTTTAGCATCAAGAGAAAGTGGCCTCTGTTGCACGTCCCCAATATTGATTCCAAATGAATACAGTAAATTATAAAAACCTAGTTGCGTACAACTTGTTAATCATCATTCAGGTGGATGCATCTTCAGGGAGGATTACTGTCATAAAAGACAACACAGTGGAAATATTACTTCTAATTTTTGGTTCATTGCATGTGACACATCATAAGGAGATAATGTCTGGATTTTTTTTTATTTGTCTTTGTTGGGCTTGAAACACATTGGAAGTAGTACTTCCACTTTTTTTTTATGATTAGTACTTTCACTTTTTGGTTTGATATTTGATTGCATGTGGCACCATAAGTTTTTTTTTATTTGAATCTTATATATTCCAACACATGATCTTAATTTCTATAGAGAAATGATACAAGTTTAATCCATTGACAAAAGGAAAGGATATAAATTTTATTATTAAAAAGTAAAATTTATGATGTCATCCGGGTCGACCCGGGTCGACCCACTGGGCCAAACCGGTTGGCCCGACCCAGTCACCAAACCGAGTCAATGACCGAACCGGGTCTAAAAACACTGCCTCAAATGCAATATACAACATTTTGGTTAATTTCCTTTTTGTCTTCTTATATACTCCCTTCGTCCATATAGGCTTGAATAGAGGAATAAGATCCATGTCGCTGACCCCAAATAGTTAAAAAAATATGCTACTCGATTATGATATGATTATAATATACTCCCTTGTCCAAAAAATCCTACACAGTTTTTTAAAATGAGTTTAAATTTATTAGCCTAGAGGACCCACGATATTTGAATCCTCCATTTACCCCTGCACATGCAAGTTCATGAGGATCTATTAGCCTATACGGCAAGCCCAGTCATTTACTTTTGGATATGACCCCAAATAATTAAAAAAATACGCTACTTGATTATGATATGATTATAATATACTCCCTTGTCCAAAAAATCCTAGTCAGTTTTTTAAAATGAGTTTAAATTTATTGGCCTAGAGGGCCCACAACATTTGAATCCTGCATTTACTTTTGGATCTATTAGCCTATACGGCCAGCCCAGTCATTTACTTTTGGATATGTAAATTTATATATATATATATATATATATATATATATATATATATATTGTATAACAAACAATAAAATTTTTTTGGAGGGATCGGGCGAGTATGTACTTTTGTGTGGATTTGCAAGCTTTAATTGTTTTGACAAAATTTAGGTACTTCTCAACTATAAAGCAAACATACGATATAATTGGGATTACAATTTTAGAAAAATACAGAGTAATTTAAAAATGGGAATGCAACTTATGGTGCAACAACAAGGATGCAAATGCTGCAGTGTACATAAAAAACATGTAAAAAAGTTTACAAACGAAGTATTTAAATGTCGCTAAAAAACATAAAAGAATAAATATAATGTCGCATCCGATGAGTTCCATTCTATTAAATCGTAATTATTGAAATGGTTGCCAATCAAAACAACACTTCATCCTTGAACAAAACAGCAACAAGTGGAACAACTTTCTCGATCACGATCCCATAGTAGTCTGTCATGTCCAAATCCTCAGGCTTCATGGCATCCGAAAGCCCCCAAGCAAAGGTAAAACTCAACTCCAGATTTGGGAGTCCAAGATATTGCATTTTAATTGTCAGGGATTATTCTTATATTAGTCCTAACCTCCTTGTACATATCTTTTATAATATCTACGTAAACTATGATAAATCCCTTTTTCTTCAAAACACTCTAAATATATGAAGGTCATATAAGGGTCCAGTTTTCTATCCATATACCTATCTATTAATAGTTGTAACAAAAATATAGCTTCCGTTGTTGACATCTCCTACAAGAAACCAAATTGATTCTCTGTCACTTTAGTTACTTTTCTCAAACATCCTTTTACTACTCTCTCTCATAACTTCAAAGTATCTCCCATAAGTTTTATACTATATAATTTATACAAGTTTGGATGTTTCCTTTATTATAAGGGTATGAGGGCGCTTCTCCTCCACACCTCTGGCATCCTCTTAGACTTCCAGATTTTGTTAAACTAGTCAAGTTAAGCCAACACCTTCCAAAGCCTTACATACTTTAATAGGAATTCCATCAGGTCCCAGAGCTTTGCCTTTCTTCATCTTTCTTAACGCAGCTCCTACCTCCTCTATGTAGAATTTTCTAAAATAAGTTATCTCTTTAACGAGACTAGACTCAATATCTATCCAACTACTGCAATTTTCATTAAATAAATGCTAAAAATATCCACTCTATCTCTTCTTAATTTGCCCATCTTTCACTAAAACCCTTTGATCTTCACTCTTAATGCATCTAACTTACTCTAAATCTATCATTCTCTTATCTCTTAACTTAACTATCTTATATATGTCAATTTTCTTTTCCTTTGTTTATAGCCTATTATATAATTTATCAAACACCTTATATATAGCATTGCTCACTATTTTTTTAGCCTCTTTCTTAATCTTAACATATCTTTCACAATTCTCTTGATTTTTAAATTTTTGTCACTCTTTAAAAAATACTCCATCCGTTCCAAAATACTGTGTACATTTAAGAAAATCCCTATTTTTATTGGACCATGAAACCCACAAGGAATTCAGATGACTTTTTCTCCCTTATATCCCGTCCAACTCGTATGATCGTTCATGAACAAAGTTCTAGTAAATCCTTCCAAGTCTCCTCCAATTTTAGAAAGAGGAAGTCACGTGACTTGGCAAAATGTATACAATATTTTGGAATAATAATATTTCCAAATGTACATAGTATTTTGGAACTGAGGGAGTATTTCTTTTCAAATAATGTGGGAAAATAGAGAAAAAAATTCAATTTACTTGTACTTTGAAATAAGGCCAGATTCATTGGGAAGGACATTTGGAAGGCTGTAAATTGCAAAAAATACATTATGCCGAGAATGCAGTAATTGTCAACCCATTCCTATATGATTGGATTGCAATTTTGAAAGCTTTGTATCACCTCACCAATGTGACTCGGAGTTTTGATGCCACGCAGGAGTTTCAACTGCAATCAAAGTCATGTGAGAAGTATTTGGATCCACTACCTTGATACGACTCCAGTAATCAAAATCCCTTGGATTTTCAACATGTGAATGGCCACATCTTATTTATTTATTCAGAAACAACAGGAAAAATCTGCATTGAAATAAATAACTCTGTGATCTTATATATAAAAAAAGAATTTTTTGGAAAAATATTAGCCTAAAAATTTAGAGTGTTACACTGGTTCCAAAATACCTTTGAAGAGGAGGAAGAGAAGAAGGGAGGGAGGGACAAGCTAGAAACAACGACGGAGGCATGGAGAGGTGGTGGTTCTGCGTAATGGTTGTTCCATGGGTTGGTAGAAATAAGTAGAAGTTGGTAACAGTATTTTAGTAACTTTTAATCACAATGTGTGGAGGTTCACATGTGCACAAAGCCTCTAGTGTCTCCAGTGCTATGATATTCTAATGCATCAGGCCGATGGCTTTGCTGGAGTATTTCCTGGTATGTCTTTGTCTTACTTTACTAGAAAATATAAAACTTGATTAAATCTAAATTTTGTTAAATAACAAAACTTTGTTACTCATCTTTGCTTAGAGAACACAAGTACGAGATTGTGAAGAAACTCCAAGCAAGGAAGCACATCTGTGGCATGACAGGCGATGGAGTTAATGATGCACCAGCCCTCAAGAAGGCAGACATAGGAATTGTTGCGGCAGATGCAACTGATCAGCTCGAAGTGCTTCTGATATAGTTCTCACAGAGCCTGGCTTGAGTGTAATTATAAGCGTCGTATTGATAGAGTCTACTATGTCTAAGTTTTCTTCTGCATCATTAGGCTTTGCTCTTGACCAATCAGCTCTCGACAACATCTTTCAAGTTTGAACTATTTTGCAAGAAATATAGGTGAGTCAAAAGCAAAAGAAGAAGTTGGTAGAGTTTTAGGTCACATGAAGGACAGGTAGTCATCTTCTGCACAAGTGTGATGGTATATGTAATGCAAGTATTATTTATTTTAATGATGCTTTATGTATCGGTGACATAATTCAATTGATATTTTTTGTATGATGTTTTATGTAATGCAAGTACTATTTATTTTAATAATAAAAAAATTGAAGTTTTCATATATTCTGATACTGATTACATAGAAAATTTGGACGGATAGTTCGCAACGTATTGCAATACTTTTTTTTACATTTTAAAATCTATTAACGGTGGACAAAAACCTTCGCTACATGTTACCCTGTGGCCTCGACAGTCACAGCTAGCTATTGCAATGGAGAAAAAGCATCGCTACTGAGATTTAGCAACGGTTGTTATCCGTTGAGAATACTCTTTAGCGACAGTTCGTTATCCGTTCAAAATAATCTTTAGCGACAGTTTATATACCGTTGTAAAATTCCAAAAGCGACGGGAAAAAACTATCGTTAAATATACTAACGACAGTTTTGCGAGTTATAGCGACGGTTTGGCCCGTCGTTAAAAGCCAAACTTGTTGTAGTGAGGTCAAGGAATTCCGTATTGGATTTCGGTAAAATATCGGTCGGCCTAAGAGATAAAATTTCGGAGATATTTGTAAAAAAATATCGGTAGTTAAAAATTAATTTTTGTCATATATTTTCACAATTTAGCTTTTAAAATGAGTTATATTAATTTAGATAAAGCATAGATTTCAAAATATGCTTAAAAATGCATATTAGGATTGGAAACAAGGGAAAAGTTGTTATTTTTTCCCTTTTTTTTAAAAAAAAAATTTTTTTTTTCCAAATTTTTTTTTTGAAAATGTTTTTTTTTTGAAATAGCGAAATTTCGGTCTCGGACCGAAACCGAAATTTCGCCGATATTATAAATTTTTTTAAAAACCGATATTTTGTCATTTCGATTTCTCGGGTGGGGCCCGAAATCGATATATCGGCGAAATTTCGCCGATATAGAATTCCTTGAGTGAGGTCTCACTGTGAATATGGTAAAACTCAACTCCAATGCGGCCCTAGCGTCTCTAGTGTCATGATTGCCAGGCTCAGAAGCTTCTTTCATATTCGAGGAATACTTGGGTATACCTCTTACTAAGGGAAGGGTGAGAAAATCTCACAGTCAAGAAACTTCATCTAAAATCCTGAAGAGACTTGCCAGATGGAAAGCTCATAGCCGTTTGGGGCGTGAAAAATTAGCTCTATCCAGCTGAAAAAATTCAGCTGGTTAAGGATTTTTGGGATAATCCACTAACCAGTTGAGCTAAATCCAGCTGGTTAAGGATTTCTTCAGCTGAATAGAGCTAATTTTTCACGCCCCAAACGGCCGTAGGTTGGTAGAAGTACGTTGATCCAATCAGTGATAACTGCTATCTGTTTCTATATTGTCAAATATTAAAAAGACTGCTAGGAATCTTTATTGGTCCCAGTCTCCCAGGAAAAAAGGCTTTCATACTATTAGTGGCGATGTGAATACTAAACCAAAATACCTTGGAGGTCTAGGGATTAAAAACATGCACAAATTTAATGATGCCCCCCTTGTTAAAAAAGCTTGGGACCTGGCTACTAATTCTGATTCCCTTTGAAGCAGATGTTCTTTCCACAAGCTCACTTTTTAAAAGCTAAGGCCAGAAGTCATGATTCAGTAACATGGAAAACTATGGTTAAATTTATTGACTTTATAAAAAACAACTCCATCTGGTCGATAGCTAATGGCAAGCAGGTGAACATTTTTAGTGATATTTGGCTAGTCACAGGTGAGCATGCCCCCCTGATACTAGAAATTAATGTAAATACTACAGTTGATTTCCTGATTACTTCTGAGGGACAGTGGAATGTGGAGTTGATTTCTGAATTATGGTCTCCTGATAATGTGCTAAAATCCTTAACACCCCTATCACAATGGATGAGGAAGATACTTTAATTTAGTTGTTTTCCAGCTCGGCATGTTATACCGTCTCCTCTGGCTATAAAAGACTCAATAACTATCCGCCTCAACAATCAGATCCTAAGTGGAATTATGTACGGAAAACTCGAGTCCCCTTCAGAGTTAAACATTTTACTTGGAAAGCTTGTCAAAATGGTCTGGTCACAACGGATCTCCTTAATGCTAGATTACATGTTTATCCGCAGTTATGTGTTTTTTGTACATCCAAGGTGGAATCTACTAGCCACTTATTTCTGCACTGTGGTTTCTTTAAAAGATTATGGTCACAATTTGTTAATATCCAAATCCCAGTTGATCTATGCACTATTCCTGGTCTTATAAGGTATCTCTGGAGCATCAAAAACAGATCAAGCAGCAAATATATCCTCATTCAACCCCTGGAGCTGTTCATGATCCTTATGGACATTCTATGGAGACAGAGAAATAAAATAAATCTTTCGGCAGGGAAGTAATTGTATCAAGGAAGTTGAGGCAAAATGCAAACTTTACATTAGTCAACTTAACATATCAGATGCTCAGGATTCAAGTCATAGTAGAGTTCATTGTATTGTTTATAAATTTTAGAGATGGATAGCTCCACCGCTGGGCTATTTCTGCTTAAATCTTGCTGCTGCTTTCAAGATGAATACAAGGATAGTTGCTGCTGGAGGAGTCATACGTGATCACTGGGGAAACTTTCTTGCGGTATATGCTTGTCGAATTGTGGCTTAAAATGTTATGCATGAAGAGGTCATTAGCTGTGCTTTGAGAATTCAACTGGTAGATTATCTTAACCTTCATTTCATTCCCATTCAGGGTGAGTCAAAGGTCACTATTGATCTGATTAATTCTCCAAACTTTAAGGGCCCATAGTTCCCAAAGGTTTACTTACAGCAAATTAGAAGGTTCAAACGGCATTGTCACAATAAATTTTATCATGTATACAGAGAACATAATCAAATTGCAGACCTATTAGCTAATTTTGGAGCAGCTAAATATTCTGTCTACTGGTTCCATAAGCCCCCTCCTGATATTCAACATACTCTTCATTTGGATTGTATAGGTCAATTATCTTGGTGAGCTACCACGAAGAAGAAACATGAACAACATGAAGAAGAGCACAACATACTTTCTCCCCATTAAAGTGATAGTCAATTTTCACATGCTCCATACTAGCATGATGAATAGTATTGCAACAAAAAGATATTGCATTTTAATTGTCACGATAAACTGAGGGGAGGAAGATATATGCAAATTTGTAGGTCTTATATATTCTCACTATCTAATTGGTACTAGCTCTGGCCACTTTTAGTTCAGACTGTCGCAGAATTTGTCAACTTTTCTGAGATGTGAGGTCCACAATAAAAGCCTAGGCTTTCTGAGTGAGTGAGTGCCTTTCATCACGGACGCCGCTCAACCTCGACCTAGGGTCACTGCTTGGCATTGGAGCAGAGATTAATTAGGGAACAATATCATTTAATTTTTGTACACATATTTTTCTAATGTCTCGATTAAAAGTGACTGGAAGGAGTAGTATTATCTTTTAACTGAAATTTCCTTAAAGTTTAAGTGGGAACTACAAAGTGGAGTTATATGACAAGGAAGTAATCCCCAAAAAGATTTCACAAGAATTTATTTGTAATTTTGATTTTTATATCTTTTTTGTAATATTTTTTTGGATAATCGATACAGTATATAAACAAAAAGAGCATAGGCATTACAAAGTATATGGAAATAAAAAATAAGCCTAAAACAAAAAAAAGGGAAGAAATCCAAGCTATCCTCCTACCAAGGAGAAAGAAAAAAAAACTCGAGAAAAAAATAATTGATCTTGCAAAAAAACTCGCAAAAAGAGCATTTCTCCCTGATTTTCTACTAAACATCAAATGCCACGATGACTTGACGAGCTTGACTAATTATTGATTGGGCAAGAAGATGATAATCCATCTATTTATCTTGAACCATAGTTTTAAAACTCGGATTTTGACTCCAAAAACTCAGCGAGTCAACTCGGCTCGGTAGCTAACCGAGTCAAACTCGCCTACGGACTCCAATCAGCATGACTCGGGATGAGACTCAATTGACTCGGCGAGTCAACTCGCCGAGTCTTGTTAACTCGACTCAAAATTTGTCTTTAGCGACGAAAACTTCCGTCGCTGAAGCGCTTTCAGTGGTTATTATTGTTATTGCGACGGACAAATTCCGTCGCTAAATCCATTGATAATAAACACACCCCAATTGCACCAAAACGACGGATTTTTAAATATTCATATCCTATTCTATTCCTTAGCAAATATAAATATTAAAGAAATAATTTACTACATAATTGTAGTATGAATGCTGAGATTATTTGACCAAATAAAATAAGCATGCCACCAATTTAGCTCATACCGCTAAAGTTTTCGAAATATAATAGAGGCCTATATTGGTTTAAAGAAGCAGTGCTATGCAATCTTTCCATCAACCAATGACTTACATGGAAGTTACTAGAATGTTCATATCAAGAATTAAAGAAAATCCGACCACTATGTAAAAACTTGATCTACATATAAAAGTGGATGCGAGCAAAACTAAATGCTTTGAATTATACATGATTTGAAAATTTTAGCTACATGACTCCATTTTGACTCCACTGAAACTCCGAGTTGACTCCACTCCATGAGCTTCCGAGTCGAGTCCGAGTCTTGAGTTTTTAAACACTGTCTTGAACTATACGCTTTCTCCTCCCCCCCATACAAAAGCAATAGAAATAGACGACAAACACTTTAGCAGAATGCCGGCATATTTGTTCCATGCAATGAAATTCATCGTCCAAGATAGCTCAACATCGAAATCCAATATAATCCTATAAATGTTGCACTTAAGCAATACTTGCTTCCAAACTAATTTGGAATAAGTGCACTGAAAATTATATAATCTCTACATTCTGAATTCCTACCTTAAAGGAAGTACATATTTGCAAATTGAAAACCCCGCTTGCAGAGTTTTACTTGGGTAAGGAGGCCGTCATTCATTGCCAACCTCAAAAAGACATATTTATTCACTCTATGCTTATTCCAAACCATCTTAAACTAGGGCATAGCTTTATGCCCATGACAAAGAACTACATTCTAGGCAAATTTATAAGAAAATTTACCTTTATGAGATAACCAATTAACCATAAGATCCACTTCATTGGTTAGCTGCACATAGTTTTTCATCAAGAGTTCCATTACATCTTTAGATCTAATTGCACCTTCCTCCATAAGTTTTAAATGTCCATCTTTGAAGGATTTTGACGACCTGTGTGAAGGATAACCACCCATTTTCAAAATAATATGTCTACCAAAGTTTGAGATAAGAGGTTGAGGATCTAGATCCATTGATGCAAAATACCATCCCGAGTACCAAAATTATAATTACACCATTTAGGGGCCGTTTGGTTCGTGATTAATCCAAAACATCTATAGTGAAAAATCTACTTTCACTATTCATTTCCGGATTTTTCACTGCGGATGTCTGAAACATGTCGTGAGGTGTTTCACCTGAAAGTGAAAAAAACAGGAAATGAATAGTGAAAGTGAAACATCCACTATGGATGTTTTGCTTTTTATCACGCCCCAAACGGCCCCTTAATCATTCCACTGCTCAATATCAATATGGATTGAAATGCAAAGAACAGTCGACAGGGTTAGCAGTCCAAATTAGGAATACCCCATGAATCCATTTGCACAAGGAATTCTTTATTCATTAAGAGTCTCCAAAAGAGCTTAAGAATGCCACCTTCATTACAATCCTTAATACAAGGGATACCTAAACCTCCGTCACTAAAACATTTATCCACTTTTCTCCATGATTCATTATGGGAGAAGGATGAGGAGGAAATCCCTTTCCACATAAAGCTTTAGAAAAGTTTCTCAATATACATGTAGGTCTTCTTTAGAAGCTTAAAACATGAAGTTCGACAAAGTTGCATACTGTTAAGAACTGACTTATAAACTCTAATCTTCCCGCCTAAGAAATTAAGAAGATTTGATTTTGAACTTGCTATATTTCTCATAATCTTCTCAATCTTCTCAACAAGTAGCTTGCACATATGAAATGATAACTTCTTTGAACAAAGAGGGAGACCAAGAGTATCTACTCTAGGCTGGTTTGGAAGAGCATTTTCCTCAAGTGCAATATATAACATTTTGGATAATTTCTTAGAGCACGTCCTTTTCTTTTGTGTCTTCTTATGTACTCCCTCAGTCCAAAAAATCCTCAGTTTTTGAAAATGAGTTTAAATTTATTGGCCTACATGGCCCACAACATTTCAATCCTCCGTTTACCCCTGCACATGCAAGTTCTATTCGCTTATACGGCAAACCCAGTCATTTACTTTTGGATATGTAAATATTTTAATATATATATTGTATAACAAACAATAAAGATTTTTTTGGAGGGAGGCGAGTATGTACTTTTGTGTGGATTTGCGACAAAATTTAGGTACTTCTCAACTATAAAGCAAAAATACGATATTATTGTGATTACAATTTTAGAAAAATACGGAGTAATTGAAAAATAGGAATGCAACTTATTATGCAACAACAAGGATGCAAATGCTGCAGTGTACAAAAAAAACATGTAAAAAAGTTTACAAACAAAGTATGTAAAATGTTGCCAAAAAACATAAAAGAGGTGGAATAAGTGATTAAAGACTAAATATAATGTCGCATCCGATGAGTTCCATTCTATTAAACCGTAATTTCTGAAATGGTTGCCAATCAAAACAACACTTGATCCTTGAACGGAACAGCAACAAGAGGAACGACTTTCTCGATCACGATCCCATAGTAGTCTGTCATGTCCAAATCCTCCGGCTTCATGGCATCAGGAAGCCCCCAAGCAAAGGAGTGAACAAGTGAGGCCAGGATCAAATGCACCATCCGGTCGGCTAGAGGCAACCCCGGGCAAATCCTCCGGCCAGCGCCGAATGGTATCAGCTCGAAGTCGCGGCCCCGGAAATCCATCTTTGAGTCCAAAAACCTCTCCGGCTTAAAACAGTTTGGTTCCGGCCATAACTCTTCGTCTTGTCCCATGGCATATACGTTAAACAGCACCTGCGTGCCCTTCGGGATTGTGAAACCAGACATTTCAACGTCGGATTGTGTTTGATGTGGGAGGAGGAGAGGACTTGGCGGGTGCCGACGGAGTGTCTCCTTCACTACAGCTCGAAGATATGGCAGACGCGCTGTGTCCGATTCTTCGACTTGTCTTCCTGGCTCTATTACCTCCTTGAGCTCAGCTCGAGCTTTAGCCATGGCATCTGGGTTGTGCAGTAGCTCCGCCATGGCCCACTCCACTGTGGTCGAGGTATTGTCCGTGGTCGCAAGAAATAGTTCCTGGTAACCAAGTAAGTAAGTATGATGGTAAGGCTACTTTTCAGATTTTCAGGTGACTTTTCAGATATAGTAGATTCAGCTGAAACAAACGGATAATATAAAGTTGTATGGAAATATGTTGTAGGAAGATAAACGTATACCACAAAAATAGCTTTGATTTCGAACATAGTGGGCCAATCTTCCTTCCCATCCTCCTTCAAATCAAGAAGTGCGTCTAGCAAATCGTTCTTCCTCGGATTGCCGGAAACAGCTCTTTCAAACAAACGCTCATTGATTATGGGATCGAAGATGTGGTGCAGTTTCTTCATCGAATCTGCGACTCGCCGTCGAATTCCCTGAGGATCAAAAGACTGGAGCACTGGAAAACTATCGGCCAGATTCGGCTTCGACCCTTCAGTGTTGATGGAGCGAGACAGGGCTTGGAACTCGGCGGAGGCCGGGGACGTTATGCTGGCCATGTCTGTAGAGAACTCGATGTTGGAGATAAGGTTGTTCAAGGTTGCATGAATGAGCTGCCGGACATTTACTGCTCGGCCGGCTTGGTTACTATCTGACAAATATGCAATAAGTTCATCCACCATCCGCTTCCTGAGGCCCTGGTGTCCATCAAGGCTTTGGTGGCTGAGGATGCACTTGTTGTACAATGCGCGGAGTCGCCGCCACTTGCCGTCTGGAGGTAGCCACGCCACTGAGTTCTCGTGGTGGCCGGTGGCCCGGGCGGATTCGAGCACGGAGCGGCCGGAAAAGGCCAGATCATTCTTGTGGAGGGCTTCTTTGGCTAACTCGGCGGTGGAGATGACCACGGTGGTGACGCGACCGAATCGGAGGGTCATGACCGAGCCATAGGTGCGTGCTAATTTAGCAAGGGACTTTTGGGGCTGATTGCCGAGGAGGAAGAGGTTGCCGACGATGGGGAGAGGGGTTGGCCCCGGCGGTAGCCGGGAGAATTTCCTAGAGAGGAATTCGAGGAAGTAAAGAGAAATGGGAAACAGAGAAATGCACAAGATCAGAGTAGAGTACTCCATTTCTTTGGTTTAGAATGGGATTTAGATTGAGTAGGGGAGAGGGTTTATATAGGAGACCTTCGATGTGGAATGGCCTTCGGCAATTCTTTTGGCACAAATAAAAAACCTCGTCAGCGTACAAGTCAGGAAAAAGAATAACAATAGTCGAGGTCGCCATAAGGAAAAGAAGTATGTTGTCAAATGTGAAGTGCTGCACCATAACCATAGTTGTCTCTCTTGAAAAAATGGACATCTCTTTTTCAAAGCCGAATCTGTGCAACGAATCTGTGAAAAAATGCACACCGGTAGTAACTGAATGCAACGAAGTTTCGCCTACCCATCCACTCTTTCAACTACATGTGGAGCTAGCCAACAATGAATTACTGCGGTTGTTGAGATCTTTTTTTTTAGATTTTACTTGTACATCATGTGTGGAGAACTTCAATGCACGCTGATTTATTGAAGGCCCATGATATTAGTGGTTGTGCGGACAATAAATTAGAGGCGCGTCTAGCCCGACCGATTGCCATGCATGCACATAGGCATCTCTTTTTCGGAAAATGAAAATTTCATTAAACGCCAAAAGTGGCAGAACAAAAGAATAAGGGGCTAAGCGTGGTATATAGAGGCTTAACATGGTACGAGCTACTTAGAGCATATGTTGCTAGCATGGTCACTAGGGCTGCTCACGAGCCGAGTCGAGTCGAGTTTTGGCTCAGCTCGACTCGAGCTCGATATTTAAATTTCGGGCTCGAACTCGCCTCGGCTCGAGTCGAGCTGCCAAATCTTGGGCTCGACTCGAGCTCGTTCTCGAGATTGACAGCTCGAGCTCGGGCTCGGCTCGAGCTCGAGCTCGGCTCGAGCTCACGAGCCGGAGCTCGAATGGCAAAAATAAGATTTTTGCCTTTGGTGTGACTCGAACCCAAAGACAAAGCACCACCACACATGCGCCTTAACCAGTTGGGCTACGCTTTTTTTATACTTTCTATGTACAAAACAAATCTTTATTACATATTCGAAGTGGGCTTCCTTGATATTTTTTCTTTTATAACGACGGGTATCCAATAAGACCCGACTAGAAGGGGTAAAGAAATTGATCTCTTAGAGTATTATATCCCGCCGCCAATCCCTTGAGTGCATATAAGGCTCACCCATCATACGCATCGAGTAAATCAGGAAGCGTGTTCTATTCATCACACAAACACCTCATTGATCAACTTCACTAATGTCGCCTTTTAATATCAAACCCCGGGTCAAATCAGTTATCGGGGACCTCCACATTTACAACATGAGCTCATCTAACGTGACCGATTTCCAATACCATATTAAATGACCTTAACCCACGTGGGCATGGGGCCCAGCAATTGGGTAACCTCCGCTCAAAGGAAACTTCACTAATGTTGCCTCATAATATCAAACCCCGAGTCAATCCAGTTCCCAGGGAACTCTGCATTTACAACATGAACTTGTCTAACGTGACCAATTTTCAATATCAGATTAAATAAATGGGCTAATTTGGTAGGTCCCAAACCCACGTGGGCTGATGTCATTTAATCTGGTATTAAAAATCGCGAGCTGACTCGGCTCGTGAGCACCCTTACTTACAACATAATATAATAATAAAAAAATATACACAAAATACACAAGGGGAAATCTAATAACTCATTTGAATACGCAGACAGGTTTTAAAGAGCCTAATTTATTTAAAATATTGAGATTACGCGCCAAATAGATTTAAGTCGCTGATTTACATCCGAGAAGACTATGGGTTTTTATTTTAAATGAAGAGTCGTTCAGATTAGATCTGGCGGATGAAGTTGATACAACGGGTGACTTGACCCAATAAAAAAAAAAAAAAAAAAAAAAACCCGAGCTTTTCGGCTCGGGTGTGTTACCAGAGGCCAGAAGCTTCTGGACTCTGGCCTCTGGGTACTGGCGATGGCGAGGCGACAGGCGGCGGGGCTCAATGCGCAACAGCGACGGAGCTCGACGGGCAACGGCGACGGGCTCGAGGCGAGATCGACGGCGAGGCGACGGGCTCCGGGGCGACGGCGAGGCGACGGGCTCGATTGGCTTCGGGCTCACGGCGAGGCGATGGCGACGGGCTCACGGCGAGGCGAGGCGACGGGCTCACGGGGCGACGGCGATGGGCTCACGGCGAGGCGAGACGACGGACTCACGGCGAGGCGAGGGCGACGGGCTCACGGGGCGACGGCTACTGGCGACGGGCTCCGGGGCGACGGCGAGGCGACAAGCTCAATGGGCTCCGGGCTCACGGCGACGGCGACGGGCTCACGGCGAGGCGAGGCGACGGGCTCACGGCGAGGCAAGGCGACGGCGAGGTATGGAAAAAAATTTTGATTTTTTTTTCGAGCTGAGTCTCGAGTCGAGCTCGAGCTCGAGCTATTTTTCGAGCTCATTCTCGAGTCGAGCTTTCTCGAGTCGAGCCGAATCGAGTTACGGGGTGGCTCGAGCTCGAGCTCGAGTAAAGTCGAGTCGAGTCGAGCTCGAGTCGAGCTGGGCTCGAGTCGAGCTAAAATTCGAGTCGAGCCGGAAAAACTCGCGAGCTGACTCGGCTCGTGAGCACCCTTAATGGTCACCCGAAGAAAAGAATGGTCACCCAGTATCTTCTAGAATGTTATGTGTCTATATATTATGCTAGGTCCTCTGTGTACCAGGTTAATGGGGCCTGTTTAGGAGAACAGTTTCCATGAATTAATTGCATGTGGAAAGTTCATCTATATTGCTTCCGTAGGCAAGTGATCAGGATCCAGGACTTGTACTTTCATATTGTACGTTAGTGTTCCTCAATAGGGGAGAGGGCCTACCACCATGCCAATTGGTTGCCAGACACTCCAAAGAAAATAAAAGGGTTTACTTTGAAATAAGGCGGAGAGGGCCTACCACCATGCTAATTGGTAGCCAGACACTCCAAAGAAAATAAAAGGGTTTACTTTGAAATAAGGCTCGATTCAACGGATAGGAGGGATTTGGAAGGTGGTGGATTGAATAGATCAGTTGTACAGTAAATGGTCACCTGTTCTTTTTTATTTTATTTTGATTACTTTTTTGTTAGAAGGTTAATTAATTCATTCTATTGAAGTGTTTATGTTTTGATTGGTAATTGAGGAAACCTTTGAATAACCGATCAAATGCGCACCAGACTTTGGAGATCATGCAGGATGATATACTTGACTTCGGTAAGTTTGACACCCTTTAATTTTCAACACATGAGACGAGTTTTCATGGTGGCTTGATCATCGCAGCATTACGGGAACGTCAAGACCACTACCAATCAATCAGTCTGAAAGTATCCGTGCCCTAAAATAAGAAGGGCAGATTATACTTATGAATAATAATAATCCATCTGACGGAGAAAAGTCATCCTCATCTAGATAAAACAGTCACAAAGTAAAGGCGAGTTTGGAAATTTAAAGCGCTTTGTTTGAAGTCACATTCTTCGAGAATATCTTCTGGGTTAGGGTTGTTGGGGTTTATCTCACATCGGATGTGGAAGGGGTTGATGGTCAGTTTATAATTGTGAGGAAAAACTTTACCTCTCAAGCTAACTTTTAGGGTGAGAGAGGCCCAAAACCACTCAACAAGTAGTATCGGACATAATGTTAGAAGTTATCTTTGTGTTTGTTAAGATTGAGAATTACAATACAAAGATGATTAGATTAAATGTGAATAATTAGATGTTAGGCAAAATGATTATTTTACTGTGCCTGATGAGAGTTTGATGAAAGGAAAATTAAGTGGCTTTGGAAGAAGTCACTTCTTTACCCAAATGCGTCTTCGAGATGAGAGAATCAGATTGGTAACGTTAACATGTCACATGCTTCTTGAAATTCATCTCAGATGCTAAGCAGGCAGATGAGTTATGAGAAGCTTGTGAGATACTTTTGACCACCCACCCACTTGAATTGAGCCAAATGTAGAAACTAATAAGAGACATACATTTTTTATCCAAACATTGCTATTAATATGGGATGGAGTCCTGGTAACGTTAACATGTCACATGCTTCTTGAAATTCATCTCAGATGCTAAGCAGGCAGATGAGTTATGAGAAGCTAGTGAGATACTTTTGACCACCCACCCACTTGAATTGAGCCAAATGTAGAAACTAATAAGAGACATACATTTTTTTTTCCAAACATTGCTATTAATATGGGATGGAGTCCTGGAGGGTAAATTTAGTTCACTTTGAAAAACTCGACGCTTGTACCCTGTTTGGGAGCGTTTTCACTTTTAAAACACTTTTGTCCCCAAAACGAAAATTGGCCTTGACTTTCATCTCAGCTTTTGAAATTGTTGCATGTCACAATTTAACCTGTTCGGTAAACTGCATTATTTTCTTAGGAATTATAAAAACATGTTTATAAAAAACACTATTAAAAGCTTTTACAAACTATATTAAAAAAATGCTTTTACAATCTATCAGGAAGCTGGGATTGAAGGTTAACGCAAAACTTCTTTCCCCTCTTACAGTACCAATATTTTGCACATATGGGTTATGTGAAAATAAATCTAAAAAGATGGAATTTTATAGCTTCATCTTGGTCTTCCAAACAAATTGCTTCGATCACAAAGCTTGATATTCCGCACTTGGACTTTCTTTTTATAACGAGAATGACAAGGATGAGCAGAGCACCCCCTCGTCCCAGTCAACTATGGAAGCAGTTGTGCAGAACAAAGAAATGGGGCCGAGCAAGGTCTGCTAATTCTACCCCCTCTGAACCGAGATCAAAATTTTCGTTTTGGAATTTTAGGTTATGGGACGTGGGCGAGATTACATGCTCAATCCAAAAATGGGGAAGGGGAGGTTCTAGTTGGTGGTTAGGAGAAAGGAAAAGCAGGGCGGAAGGAAGAAGAAGAAGGGAGCAGGAAACAGAAGGAGATAGAGGGCATGGAACATGTCTGAGATACAGATCTCATCTTCTCTTGCCCTTCTTGTATGTAATAGAGCTTGCAATTGATTAGCTCTGACTTCTTTGTACCAAATTTAAAAATTTCCCAACTATATATAAGAGCAAACATAGCATGTAAATGCGAGTACAGCAGATAAACACCTATACTATGTGGCCTACTTCTTTTCAAAGTCATTCTGGATGTAACACTAATGTAATTCATCAGCTTCTTCTATCACTTGGGAGTTATCTCCTACTAGTTTTGTGGAATAATGGAACACCATGTACTTGCCTTCTAGAAGGAAATTCATATTCCATTGATCCAACCCATGAGTCTTCTGAATCGAGCAGGGGAGTTTCTATGTCACAGTGATCATGTGTGCATGGTCATAGTCTATTATTTTACGGCGTTGTTGGTGTAAGTCGTCGACGACCAAATTTTTTTTCCTCCAATCTCATAACAAAAGTTATAAAGAGAGCAAACTCAGATCTTTAGCGTATCTTTGGGTTGGGTTTTCAAGGCGAGGACTCCAGCAAGCCAGGACATTTCTGGTCTTCTCCATACTTTTCTCTTTCTTCTGCGGCAAATAAACAGTACATCAATTGGTGGATTGCAGATAATAGAGAATGTCGCTGAATGGATGGTTCGAAGAAACTGTGTTACCTCTCTTCCTTCCATAGCTTGAGGCGACTTGCATGCTCTGTTTGAATGATGTGCACGGCATTATTGCAACTTTCTAAAGTAGATCGGAGTCGGACTATGAAGCGCAGAGAGAGAAGGCAGTGGGCATGCGATCGTCAAAAATTGACAGAACTGAATGGAGTATGAGATTGGCTTCAAAAGCCCTCGGAAATCCACCTTTGAGTCCAAAAACCTCTCGAGCTTAAAAGAGTTTGGCTTCGTCCATAAAGCTTCATCTCGTCCCATTGCCCATAGGTTAACCACCACCTGCGTGCCCTTTGGAATTTTAAAACCTGATATTTCAACATCAGCTAAGGTTTGCCGCGGGAGGAGGAGAGGAACTGGTGGGTGTAAACGGAATGTCTCCTTGACTACCGATCGAAGATATGGCAGATGAGCAATGTCTGATTCTTCGACTTGTCTTCCTGGTTGTATTACCTCCTTGAGCTCTGCACGAGCTTTAGCCATGGCATCCGGGTTACGCAGTAGCTCAGCCATTGCCCACTCCAATGTTGTCGAGGTAGTGTCAGTGGTAGCAACAAATAATTCCTGGTAAATAAGTCAATTGCAACAAGTTAACCCAAACTGCATTTAAGCATGTCATATAAAAATAATACACTCCCCCACACTCCATTGGCCACCCACATGGATTAAATCCCAACTTACCCATGTTGTGTGGGATACATACCCAAGGGGAACTACTCACTTAAAATTGTCGGTTCCACCTTATTTGTTTTTGATGTATAAAATTTGAAAAAAATAAATGAACTAAAAGCTGCTTGTTTTTTTTATTTCGACTAAAAGCTGCTTTCATGCAATCAAGAAACACAAATAAAAAAAAAACAGCTTTCATTTCAGAGTCAATACCACAAAAGCAGCTTTCATTTCGAAGGTTGTGGGTCCATCTTCCTTCCCATCTTCCTGCAGGTCAAGAAATGCCTCCAGCAAATCGTTCTTCTTGGGATAACCGGAAGCAGCTCTTTCATGCAGGCGCTTTTCGATTATCAGATCGAAGCAGCGGTGTAGTTTCTTCATCGAATCTGCGACTTGCCGTCGAATTCCTTGAGGATCAAAGGGCCGGAGCACCGGAAACCAATCTGCTAGATTCGGCTTTGTCGATTCAGCCGTGATAGACCGAGACAGTGTTTGGAAGTCTGCAGAGGCCTGAGATTTTAGGCGGGCCATGTCGGTCGAAAACTCGACGTTGGAGATGAAGTTATTCAAGGTTGCATGAATCAGCTGCCGGACGTTAATCGCACGTCCAGCACGGCTACTCTCGGACAAACAAGCCACAAGCTCATTCACCTTCATCTTCCTTATTTCCTGGCTGCCGTCTAGGCATTGAGGGCTGAGGACGTACTTGTTGTACACTCCCCGGAGTCGCCTCCACTTGTTGTCAGGTTGGCGCCACAGCACTGAGGACTCATGGTGGCCGAGGGCCCGGGCGCCATCAATCACAAAGCGGCCAGACAGGGCCCGGTCATTCTTGTAGAGGGCTTCTCTGGCTAAGTCGGCGGAGGAGATGACCACGGTGGTGACTCGGCCGAGTTGGAGGGTCATGATGGGGCCATAGATGCGTGCTAATTTAGCAAGGCACTTGTCGGGCTCACCGTTGAGGAGGAAGAGATTGCCGATGAGGGGAAGAGGGATGGGTCCTGGAGGTAGTCGGGAGAGCTTCTTGGAGATAAATCCCAAGAAGCAAAGAGAAGAACTGAGTAAAGAAATCCACAAGATAATAGTTGAATACTCCATTTTTGGGTACAGCATGGTATTTAGGAGAAGCTTTATATAGGAAACACAAAGGACTGGTCTCATAATATTTAGAGGCGTAAGGCAAAAGCTGAGTATGATGTGCATTATTGCCAGGGCCGCCCTCCTAAGACAAAAACTGAGTATGACTTTTTTTAACTCCATCCGGAGAAGATGAGTTCATTTTCGTTTTTTCTACATCCAAAAATGATACCCCGTACAGTCATAAAAAATATTTTATTTACATAAAATTAGAACCCAAAAAGATTTGTTCAAGAGAACGGTTTACATGAGATCTTTCTCATATAATGAGCATGATGCCAATCTTTTGGGTCATTAAACTCCGATCCAATGGTGGGTATCAAATTAGTGGATGTGTGTCGGTCAAATCAGTGAGCATAAATCAAGATCGAACGACTATGAATTGAATTCGACTCATATATGCTATATGAGAGCGATCTCATTTAAACTTTTCTCTTTGTTCAAATACCTATTATAATAAATTTTAAAATTTCAATTAGCATCATCCTACAAATTTGGGATTTTGTTATTTTTTAATTCCAAATTTACCCTTTCTCTCTCTCTTTCATTCTTCTTCCCGTCTGTTAAGATAGACTGTTATAATATATGATTTTTCATACAAGTGACTCTTACCCAGGGCAAACCACGACAGCAACTAGGCAATGCTAAGGTGCTGCACTAGGTGGCTAGGCTATCCAGAGAGCATTCCATGGTGCTGCCGAGAGGCAGATGTATGATTCCTAGCCATGGGGGTCAAAACTAACTAACCTTTGATGTATGACCACGGTGGTGACTCGGCCGAGTTGGAGGGTCATGATGGGGCCATAGATGCGTGCTAATTTAGCCAGGCACTTGTCGGGCTCACCGTTGAGGAGGAAGAGATTGCCGATGAGGGGAAGAGGGATGGGTCCTGGAGGTAGTCGGGAGAGCTTCTTGGAGATAAATCCCAAGAAGCAAAGAGGAGAACTGAGTAAAGAAATCCACAAGATAATAGTTGACTACTCCATTTTTGGGTACAGAATGGTATTTAGGAGAAGCTTTATATAGGAAACACGAAGGACAGGTCTCGTAATATTTAGAGGCGTAAGGCAAAAGCTGAGTATGATGTGCATTATTGCCGAGACAGGATCTGCTGGTGAAGCTTCACCAGGGAGGCCGCTGGTGCAGTTTCACTAGCCGTCGATGGTACGACGTCGACGGCGCACACGGAAAACGTTTGCGATCGGTCAAACAACGCGGTTTTGATCGAGTGCACGCATTTTCTGTGTATGCCGTTGATTCCGAGATGGGATCGGCTGGTAAAGGCCGCCCTCCTAAGATAAAAACTGAGTATGACTTTTTTTAACTCCATCCGGAGAAGATGAGTTCATTTTCCTTCTTTCTGCATCCAAAAATGATAGGTACGCTTTAGCTTATTTTTTCAGCCACGGAGGACGGTGGGTTCAATATGGCTTAAAAATTATGGGAATTACACGTACAGTCATAAAAAATATTTTATTCACATAAAATTAGAGCCTGAAAAAATTTATTCAAGAGAACAATTTATATGAGATCGTTCTCGTATAATGAGCATGAGGCCAATCTTTTGGGTCATTTGATTCTTATCCGATGGTGGGTATCAAATTATTGGATAGGTGTGTGGGTTAAATCAATGGGCAGGTGAGTTCTTTGTAGTTATCAGATCATGATCTAACGACTACGAATTGAATTAGGCTCATATAAGCTATATGAGAGTGATCTAATTAAAATTTTCCCTTTATTCAACACCTATTATAATAAATTTCAAATTTTCAATTAGCATCATCCTACAAATTTAGGATTTTGTTATTTTTTAATTCCAAATTTACCTTCCCCCCTCTCTTTAGCTCTTCTTCCCGTCTGCTGGGACTGGGAGAGACTATTATGAAATAACATAATTATGTTATTTTCTAATATATGATTTTTCATATAAGTGATTATTACCCAAGGCAAACCATGACAACAACTAGGCAATGGTAAGGTGCTACGCTAGGTAGCTAGCTAGGCTATCCAGAGAGACCATTCCACGGCGGCGCCTAGAGGCAGATGTAAGATTCTTAGCCATGGGGGTCAAAACTAACTAACCTTTGAATTTTTTTTTAGAAAGTTAAGCAAATGCAAAAATATAAGCCAAATGCATCTTGAGCTACAAGGCTATGATCCAGGCTTCACGTAGCAAGGGGCGGGCAATGATTTTTTTAATAGGTGAATACTCATGTACCCTTACACAGTGTACGCCAATGGTAAGGTTCTATGCCAATGGGACTTGACACCTTGGCATAGACACATCTCTTTTGCTTTTTACTACACAATACCATATCAATAATTTTAAAACATCCCATTGAATGTCCAATGGAATATTAAGTAAAGGTCAAGGCTTATGGGTAATTATAATTCTCACATTTAGGAATAAGGACGAGTTTGGAGGAGCAATATCGAAATGGCATGCATAGGAGCTTCAAAGTAATGGTTGCGCAAGAGGATAATAGCTTTGAAAGCCTAAGTTTTTTTTTAATTTTTTTTAGAATTCTGAAAGAAGCTCTGTGTTTAAAATAATTTAATAGGGGTCAATATATAAGAACCTTTCCTTTTTTTTCTAGCCCAGACTGACATGTAAAATGAAAGGGGGTTTGGAAAAAATTGAGCTTTTTCCATATTACCTGGCGCCAACTATGATTTTCTCATATTACTTGGAATATCTTCGTTCCTTCCATATGACCTGGACACTATCGAAAATACCCCTCTCAGCGTGTATAAGTATGGTAGCACAGAAATTTGAGTTTTGGAGAAGAAGGCGTTCCGGAGAAGAAGAAGAAGGCGTTCCAGAGAAGTTCCGTCCAGCATCTCCGCCCATATCATCACCGGAGCTGACACTGTCCAAACCGGGAAAGCTCGTCTTGGCGCCAAAAGTAAAAAAACGAGCAGGAAATCGGCCTGTACGCAAAAACCACTGCAACGGAGGCATCGTACATTAAAAAATGGTATGTCAAGTTGAAATTCTACGTTTTATATATTGAAAATTTGTTCCAGAGATGAAAGTTGAAAACTTGCAGAGTTTTCAACTTTTTTTGTAATATCGTGTCTTCGACGACACGACTGTAACAATAGTCATGTCTTATGCAACACGACTAATAGACGATGATTTTCACTCACGGTTGAACACATTACGATTTTTTTTACTTATTTCGTTATTGTAATGTCAGGTACTTATGGAATTGATACGTGTGTGCTTACACTACAATGGAGTGTTTACAAAATTTGATGGGTATGTGGGCGGGAAACTGAAGCTCCTGACCATTAATACACAAGTAAAGTACCTGGGACTGTTGCAAGAAGTGGAAGAAAGATTACCGCTGAAGTCCGCATCTGGTACATTGTCTTTGTCATATCTTGTTCATCTTGGATCCCTATACGTCCTTGAAGACGATAAAGACGTGCAAACAATATTCCTCCTTCACAAGACGAGGCAATGCACATATGGATTACTTGACCTATATGTGGAGTGAATTTCTATTGGAAATAACAACATGGAGAATTCCACTGGCAATAGGCAAAAGAATTCTAGTGCGGATAAGGACGACGAGAATTCAATGCCAGAGGTAGAAAGGAGCCTGGCCAGTAAGACACCACAGGAGAGGCCGTCCAACCCGGGCAATAAGACACCCGCATCAGCAGTTGAAGGAGGAAGAGATGAAGATTATTCATTTCAAGCTGAAGTAACGTGAACCGGACCGGTCCATTTAAAGCCCGGTCTAGATTATAAACTGAACCAGTCCAATTTAAGTTATGAATCGAACCGGCCCTATATTACTGTTTAAATCCAGTTCAAGTAAATAATATATTCTGGTTTGGTTCGGCCTAATGTTAATGAATTCGATTCAGGCTTATGTAGGGTAAATACAAATGCTTCCGCTATGCATATTTAAGTGTTATTTTATGAATTATATTATGACTTTTGTTGATGATGAGGATGATGAATGAATATTTTTTATATGATATACATGTGCAAGCGAAGGTTATTCTCATGACTTTATTTCTATATTAAGTTACAGTCTCTTAGTCACCACATTGGCCTAATTGGAATGTGAATAGAAATGAATCAATTATTGTGTCCTAACACATTCCCTAGTGTTAGTGATGAGAATAATTTTTACAAATTGCAATTCAATGATTCGTAGATATTATGGTTGGCCCAAAGGTGCACCAATCTTCTAGTGATTATTGAATTGAACAGGATTATTAGGGCGTATACAGTGTTAGGTGACACATTGTTGTGACCCGAAAGGATCACAAGGTATCATATCATCAAAGAGAAAGAAATAACTAAAATAAAAGAGATAACTTGATTGATTGCATACCGAGGAAGAGGACAAAGGTCCCCTTATAAAGACATAAGGGAGGCGCGACTCCTAGAGAGGCGCGCCACTAACGGGCCAGGCTTACAAACATTATTCCACTAATTGATATGAAAGTAAATCTAATCCTAATCATACATAACCCAGCGTGATGTCCGGCATGCTGACGTATGTGTGCTGACGTCCTAGGCCTGACGTTCACAACACGCATACCCAAAGGTAGCGAACCGACTTAATGTGTAGCGAATCGTTGAATAACATAACATTAGATTATTCCCAAAGGTAGATCAAAGATAAAAGAGGTAGAATAATTGATTAAAGAATAAAGATAATGTCAAATTCGAGGAAGTAAAGAGAAATGGGAAACAGAGAAATGCACAAGATCAAAGTAGAGTACTCCATTTTAAGGTTTAGAGTGGGATTTTGATTGCGTAGAGGAGAGGGTTTATATAGGAGACTTTCTAGGTGGAATGGCCTTTGACAATTCTGTTGTCAAATATGAAGTGCTGTACCATAGCCATAGCTATCTCTCTCTTGAAAAAATGGACATCTCTTTAGCAAAGTGCACACGGGTAATAACTGAATGCAACGAAGTTTCGCCCATCCATCCACTCTTTCAACTACATGTGCTAGCCCACAATGAATTACTATGGTTGTTGGGTCATTGGAAGGGAAGCCCTAGCCGCCTCTGGCTATGAAAGCAATTCGAGCCAGGGTTGCCGCTTCCACCTCCCTTCTACCTCGCCTCCTCCCACCTCCTTCCCTGCCGCCTCCTCACCTACGTCCTTGCTTCCTCATCTCCTCCCCCACTGCCTCCCACCTCCGCCTCACCGCTCTGTCCACGCCTCTTCCCTTGCCATCTCCTTCCCCCTCCAGTCCTCCACCTCCTCTGACCTCGCCTCACCTCGCCTTACAACCACCTTTGTCCTTGTAACACCCAAAAATAGGTATGTTTATTAAAATTGATATTTTAGAATTTTGATGCATGTTTAGATTGTTTTGGTTATGTTTTACAATCTGGTGTTAATGTACGCGAAGAATGTTATCCAAGGCTACCGACTGTTCGCAATTCGGAGTTCTGAACACGAAGTTCCGAGCATTTGAAAGTTGGTATGTGATCGATCGCTATTTGATACGTGATCGATCGGGCCATATTCAAAACTGAGGGCAAGGCAAACGCGATCAATCTCCTATGGCAGCGATCGATCGTTTTTACTGGAAGTTGCAATTTTGGTGCAAGTGATCGATCGCCTGTGCTAATGATTGATTATAAGTACTGTCCTTTAATTTTGTTGTTTTCTAGCTTGGGGTGTTATAATGTATCCTCGGCTATAAAAGAGTCAATCACTATCAGCCTCAACAATCAAATCCTATGTGGAATTATGTACGGAAAAGTCGAGTCCCCTTCAGAGTTAAACATTTTGCTTGGAAAGCTTGTCAAAATGGTCTGGTCACAACGGATCTCCTTAATGCTAGATTACATGTTTATCCACAGTTATGTGTTTTTTGTACATCCAAGGTGGAATCTACTAGTCACTTATTTCTGCACTTTGGTTTCTTTAAAAGATTATGGTCACAATTTGTTAATATCCAAATCCCAGTTGATGTATGCACTATTCCTGATCTTATAAGGTATCTCTGGAGAATAAAAAACAGATCAAGCAGCAAATATATCCTCATTCAACCCTGGAGCTACTCATGATCCTTATGGACATTCTATGGAGACAGAGAAATGAAATAATCTTTCGGCAGGGAAGTAATTGTTTAAAGGAAGTTGAGGCAAAATGCAAACTCTACATTATTCAACTTAACATATCATATGCTCAGGATTCAAGTCATAGTAGAGTTCATCGTATGCTTTATAAGTTTTATAGATGGATAGCTCCACCGCGGGGCTATTTCTGCTTAAATTTTGGTGCTGCTTTCAAGGTGAATTCAAGGATAGCTGCTGCTGGAGGAGTCATACGTGATCACTGGGGGAACTTCTTGCGGCATATGCTTGTCTAATTGAGGCTTATAATGCTATGCATGTGGAGGTCATTAGTTGTGCTTTGGGAATTCAACTGGTAGATTGTCTTAACCTTCATTTCATACACGTTCAGGGTGACTCAAAGATCACTATTGATCTGATCAATTCTCCAAACTTGAAGGGCCCATGGTTCGCAAAGGCTCACTTACAGTATTAGATGGTTCAACCAGGAGCATTCTCACAATAAATTTTACCATGTATACAGAGAACAGAAACAAGTTGCAGACCTATTAGCTAATTTTGGAGTAGCTAAATATTCTATCTACTGGTTCCGGAAGCCCCCTCCTGATATTCAACATACTCTTCATTTGGATTGTATAGGTCAATTATATATGTGAGCTACCGCGAAGAAAGATACATGAACAACATGAAGAAGAGAACAACACACTTTCTCCCCATCAAAGTGATAGTCAATTTTCACATGCTTCATACTAGCATGATGAATAGTATTACAACAAAAAGATATTGCATTTTAATTGTCACAATAAACTGAGGGCAGGAAGATCTAGGCAAACTTGTAGGCCTTATATATTCTCACTATGAAATTGGTACTCCCTCTAGTCACTTTTAATTCAGACTGTTGCAGAATTTGTCAACTTTTATGAGATGTGGGGTCCACAATAAAAGCCTAAGCTTTCCGAGCGAACGAGTGCCTTTCATTGCGGACACCGCTCAACCTTGACCTAGGGTCACTGCTTGGGAATGGGGCGGAGATTAATTAGGGAACGATATCATTTAATTTTGGTGCACATATTTTTCTAATTGTCTCGATTAAAAGTGACCGGAGAGAGTAGTATTATCTTTTAACTGAAATTAAAGTTCAAGTGGGAACTACACAGTGGAGTTATATCAGAAGGAACTTGGAATCCCCAAAAAGATTTCGGAAGAATTTATTTGTAATTTTGAGTTTTATAGCTTTCTTTGTAATATTTTTTTGGACAATCGATACAGTATATAAACCAAAAGAGTAGAGGCATTACAAAGTATACGGAAATAAAAAATAAGCCTAAAGCAAAAAAAAAAGAAGGGAAGAAATCCAAGCCATCCTCCTACCAAGGAGAAAGAAAAAAAATTGAGAAAAAATAATTGATCTAAGCCAAAAAACTCGCAAAAAAGAGCATTTGTCCGTGATTTTCTACTAAGCATCAAATGCCTCGATGACTTGACGAGCTTGACGAATTATTGGTTGGGCAAGAAGATCATAATCCATCTATTCATCTTGAAAGATATGCTTGTTCCTCTCCTCCGTACAAAAGCAATAGAAATAGACGACAAGCACTTTAGCAGAATGCCGGCATATTTGTTCCATGCAATGAAATCTATCGTCCAGGATAGCTCAATATCGAAATCCAATATAATTCTTTAAATGTTTCATTTAAGCAAGACTTGCTTCCAAATTAATTTGGAATAAGCGCGCTGAAAATTATATAATCTCTACATTGTGATTCCTACCTTAAAGGACGTACATAATTGCAAATTGAAAACTCCACTTGCAGAGTTTTACTTGGGTAAGGAGGCCGTCATTCAATGCCAACCTCAAAAAGGCATATTTATTCACTCTATGCATATTCCAAACGAACTTAAACTAGGGCACTTTATGCCCACGACAATGAACTACATTCTAGGCAGGTTTATAAGAAAATTTACCTTTATGAGATAATCAATTAACCATACTTCATTGGTTAGCAGCACTTAGTTTTTCATCAAGAGTTCCGTTACGTCTTTCGATCTAATTGCACCATCCTCCATATGGTTCAAATGTCTATCTTTGAAGGATTGTGACAACCTGTCTGAAGGATCACCACACATCTTCAAAGTAATATGTCTACCAAAGTTAGAGATAAGAGGGTGAGGATCTAACCAAGGATCCATTCATGTAAAATACCATCCGGAGTACCAACATTATAATTACACCATTTAATCATTCTACTGCTCTATATCAATAAAGATTGGAATGCAAAAGACCAGTCCACAGGGTTAGCAATCCAAATTAGGAATATCCCATGAATCCATTTGCACAAGGAATTCTTTATTCATTAGGAGTCACCAAAAGATCTCAAGAAAGCCACCTTCACTACAATCCTTAATACAAGGGATACCTAAACCTCCTTCACTAAAACGTTTAGCCACTTTTCTCCATGATACATTATGGAAGAAGGATGAGGATGAAATCCCTTTCTACATAAAGCTTTAGAAAAGTTTCTCAATATACATGTAGGTCTTCGTTAGAAGCTTAAAACATGAAGTTCAGTAAATTGGTAGACTATTAAGAACTGATTATAAACTATAATCTTCCAGCCTAATTAAGAAAATTTGATTTTGAACTTTCTATAATACTCATATTCTTCTCAACAATTAGCTTGCATATATGAAAAGATAATGCCTTTGAACAAAGAGGGAGATCAAGAGTCAGTACTCTAAGCTGGTTTGGAAAAGTATTTTCCTCAAATGCAATATACAACATTTTGGATAATTTTCTTTTTATCATCTTATATACTCCCTTCGACCGTATAGGCTTGAATGGAGGAGTAAGATCCATCTCGCTAACCCCAAATAGTTGGAAAAATACGTTATTTGATTATGATATGATTATAATATACTCCCTTGTCCAAAAAAATCCTAGACAGTTTTTTAAAATGAGTTTACATTTATTGGCCTAGAGGACCCACAACATTTGAATCCTCCATTTACCCCTGCACATGCAAGTTCACGAGGATCTATTAGCCTATACGGTAAGCCCAGTTATTTACTTTTGGATATGACCCCAAATAATTAGAAAAATACGCTACTTGATTATGATATGATTATAATATACTCCCCTGTCTAAAAAATCCTAGACAGTTTTTTAAAATGAGTTTAAATTTATTGGCCTAGAGGGCCCAAAACATTTGAATCCTGCATTTACCCCTGCACATGCAAGTTCATGAGGATCTATTAGCCTATACGGCAAGCCCACTCATTTACTTTTGGATATGTAAATATATATATATATATATATATATATATATATTTTGTATAACAAACAATAAATATTTTTGAGGGATCGGGCGAGTATGTACTTTTATGTGGATTTGCAAGCTTTAATTGTTTTGACAAAATTTAGGTACTTCTCAACTCTAAAGCAAACATACGATATTATTGGGATTACAATTTTAGAAAAATACGGAGTAATTGAAAAATGGGAATGCAACTTATGGTGCAACAACAAGGATGCAAATGCTGCAGTGTACATAAAAAACATGTAAAAAAGTTTACAAACGAAGTATTTAAATGTCGCCAAAAAACAAAAAAGAATAAATATAATGTCGCACCCGATGAGTTCCATTCTATTAAATCGTAATTACTGTAATGGTTGCCAATCAAAACAACACTTCATCCTTGAACGGAACAGCAACAAGTGGAACGACTTTCTCGATCACGATCCCATAGTAGTCTGTCATGTCCAAATCCTCGGGCTTCATGTCATCCGGAAGCCCCCAAGCAAAGGAGTGAACAAGTGAGGCCAAGATCAAATGCACCATCCGGTCGGCTAGAGGCATCCCCGGGCAAATCCTCCGGCCAGCGCCGAATGGTATCAGCTCGAAGTCGCGGCCCCGGAAATCCACCTTTGAGTCCAAAAACCTCTCCGGCTTAAAACAGTTTGGTTCCGGCCATAACTCTTCGTCTTGTCCCATGGCATATACGTTAACCAGCACCTGCGTGCCCTTCGGGATTGTGAAACCAGACATTTCAACGTCGGATAGTGTTTGCCGTGGGAGGAGAAGAGGACCTGGCGGGTGCCGACGGAGTGTCTCCTTCACTACAGCTCGAAGATATGGCAGACGCGCTGTGTCCGATTCGTCGACTTGTCTTCCTGGTTCTATTACCTCCTTGAGCTCAGCTCGAGCTTTAGCCATGGCGTCTGGGTTGTGCAGTAGCTCCGCCATGGTCCACTCCACTGTGGCCGAGGTATTGTCCGTGGTCGCAAGAAATAGTTCCTGGTAAGTAAGTAGAAGATGGTAAGGCTACTTTTCAGATTATCAGATGACTTTTAAGATATAGTAGATTCAGCTGAGACAAACGGATAATATAAAGTTGTATGGAAATATGTTGTAGGAAGACAAACGTATACCACAAAAATGGCTTTGATTTCGAACATCGTGGGCCAATCTTCAAATCAAGAAGTGCGTCTAGCAAATCGTTCTTCCTCGGATTGCCGGAAACATCTCTTTCAAGCAAACGCTTATTGATTATGGGATCGAAGATGTGGTGCAGTTTCTTCATCGAATCTGCGACTCGCCGTCGAATTCCCTGAGGATCAAAAGACTGGAGCACTGGAAAACTGTCGGCCAGATTCGGCTTCGACCCTTCATTGTTGATGGAGCGAGACAGGGCTTGGAACTGGGCGAAGGCCGGGGACGTTAGGCTGGCCATGTCCGTAGAGAACTCGATGTTGGAGATAAGGTTGTTCATGGTTGCATGAATAAGCTGCCGGACATTTACTGCTCGTCCGGTTTGGCTACTATCGGACAAATAGGCAATAAGTTCATCCACCTTCCGCTTCCTGAGGCCCTGGTGTCGCCGCCACTTGCCGTCTGGCGGTAGCCACACCCCTGAGTTCTCGTGGTGGCTGATGGCGCGGGCGGATTCGAGCACGGAACGGCCGGAAAAGGCCTGATCATTCTTGTGGAGGGCTTCTTTGGCTGACTCGGCGGTGGAGATGACCACGGTGGTCACACGACCGAGTCGGAGGGTCATGACCGAGCCATAGGTGCGTACTAATTTAGCAAGGGGACGGGGAGAGGGGTTGGCCCCGGCGGTAGCCAGGAGAATTTCCTGGAGAGGAATTCGAGGAAGTAAAGAGAAATGGGAAACAGGGAAATGCACAAGATCAGAGTAGAGAACTCCATTTTTTTGGTTTAGAATGGGATTTAGATTGAGTAGGGGAGAGTGTGTACCCATCACCTATTGGTGATGAGCACACTGTTCCCCTGGGCGGTGCGTAGCCAATAATTTTTTGCTGCACGAGAAGTTATTAGCTGCGCTCCGCCCACACCATAGCCATAGCTGTCTCTCTCTTGAAAAATGGACATCTCTTTTGCAAAGAGCACACGGTAATACCTGAATGCAACGAAGTTTCGCCAACAATGAATTACTGCGGTTATTGAGTTTTTTATTTTTTGGTACAAAGAATGTTGAGTTTTAATTATGTACTTCGAATTTTCTTTTTAGATTTTACTTGTACATCATGTGTGGAGAACTTCAATGCACGCTGATTTATTTAAGGTCCATGATATTAGTGGTTGTCCGGACAAAAATTAGAGGCGCGTCTAGCCTGACCGATTGCCATGCATGCACATAGGCATCTCTTTTTTGGAAAATGAAAATTTCATTAAACGCCAAAAGTGGCAGAACAAAAGAATAAGGGGCTAAGCGTGGTATATAGAGGCTTAACATGGTACGTAGCTACTTAGAGCATATGTTGCATGGTCACCCGAAGAAAAGAATGGTCACCCAGTATCTTGTAGCATGTTATGTCTCTGTATATTATGCTAGGTCCTCTGTGTTCCAGGTCAATGGGGCCTGTTTAGGAGAACAGTTTCCATGAATTAATTGCATGTGGAAAGTTCATCTATATTGCTTCCGTAGGCAAGTGATCAGGATCCAGGACTTGTACTTTCATATTGTACGTTAACGTTCCTCAATAGGGGAGAGGGCCTACCACAATGCTAATTGGTAGCCAGACACTCCAAAGAAAATAAAAGGGTTTACTTTGAAATAAGGCTCGATTCAACGAATAGGAGGGATTTGGAAGGTTGTGGATTGAATGGATCAATTGTACAGTAAATGGTCACCTGTTCATTTTTATTTTATTTTGATTACTTTTTTGTTATAGAAGGGTTAATTCATTCATCAGACTTTGGAGATCATGCAGGATGATATACTTGACTTCGGTAAGTTTGACACCCTTTAATTTTCAACACATGAGACGAGAATTACGGGAACGTAAAGACCACTACCAATCAATCAGTTCGAAAGTATCCGTGCCGTAAAATAAGAAGGGAAGATTATAGTGAAGAATAATAATCCATCTAACGGAGAAAAGTCATCCTCATCTAGGGTTGTTAGGGTTTATCCCACATCGGATGTGGTAGGGGTTGGTCGTCGATTTATAATTGTGGGAAAAAACCTCACCTCTCAAGCTAACTTTTAGGGTTAGAGAGACCCAAAACCACTCAACAAGTAGTATCGGAGCTAAGGTTTGAAGTTATTTTTGTATTTGTTAAGATGAAGAATCACAACACAAAGATGATTAGATTAAATGTGAATAATTGGATGTGAGGCAAATGATTGTTTTACCGCGCCTGATGGGAGTTTCATGAAAGTGAAATTAAGTGGCTTTGGAAGAAGTCACTTCTTTACCCAAATACGTCTTCGAGATGAGAGAATCAGATTGTTAACGTTAACATCTCACAAGCTTCTTGAAATTCATCTCAGATGCTAAGCAGGCAGATGAGTTTATAAGAAGCATGTGAGATACTTTTCACCACCCAGCCCACCTGAATTGAGCCAAATGTAGAAACTAATAAGAGACATACATTTTTTTTCCAAACATTGCTATTAATATGGGATGGAGTCCTGGTAACGTTAACATGTCACATGCTTCTTGAAATTCATCTCAGATGCTAAGCAGGCAGATGAGTTATGAGAAGCTTGTGAGATACTTTTGACCACCCACCCACTTGAATGAGCCAAATGTAGAAACTAATAAGAGACATACATTTTTTTTCCAAACATTGCTATTAATATGGGATGGAGTCATGGAGGGAGAGTAAATTTAGTTTTCATTTTGAAAAACTCGACTCTTGGACCCTGTTTGGGAGCGTTTTCCCTTTTAAAACACTTTTGTCCCCAAAACGAAAATTGGCCTTGACTTTCATCTCAGCTTTTGAAATTGTTGCATGTCACAATTTAACCTGTTTGGTAAACTGCATTATTTTCTTAGGAATTATAAAAACATGTTAATAAAAAACACTATTAAAAGCTTTTACAAACTATATAAAAAAATGCTTTTACAATCTATCAGGAAGCTGGGATTGAAGGTTAACGCAAAACTGCTTTCCCCTCTTACAGTACCAATATTTTGCACATATGGGTTATGTGAAAATAAATCTAAAAAGATGGAATTTTATAGCTTCATCTTGGTCTTCCAAACAAATTGCTTCCACAAAACTTGATTTTCCACAGTTGGACTTTCTTTTTATTACGAGAATGAGAAGGATGAGCCGAGCACCCCCTCGTCCCAGTCAACAAAGAAATGGGGGCCGAGCAAGGTCTGCTAATTCTACCCCGTCTGATCCGAGATCAAAATTTTCGTTTTGGAATTTTAGGTTATGGGACGTGGGCGAGATTACATGCTCAATCCAAACATGGGGAAGGGGGAGGTTCTAGTTGGTGGTTAGGAGAAAGGAAAAGCAGGGCGGAAGGAAGAAGAAGAAGGGAGCAGGAAACAGAAGGAGATAAAGGGCATGTAACATGTCTGAGATACAGATCTCATCTTCTCTTGCGCGCCCTTCTTGTATGTAATAGAGCTTGCAATTGATTAGCTCTGACTTCTTTGTACCAAATTTTAAAATTTCCCAACTATATAGAAGAGCAGACATAGCATGTAAATGCGAGTACAGCAGATGAACACCTACTATGTGGCCCAAGAGACAAGGTAATAATACATTCTATAGTTGCTTATCTTAGTGGTGAATTTGAAACACAACATCCTTGAACAGGAACAGCAACAAGTGGGACAACTTTCTCGCTTACAATCACGAAGTGGTCTCTCATGTCCAAATCCTGGGGCTCCATCTCATCCGGCAGCTTCCACGCGAAGAGGTGGATAAGCGAGGCCAGGATGAAATGCACTATCCGGTCAGCCAGAGGCATCCCCGGGCAAATCCTCCGACCTACGCCGAAGGGAATCAGCTCAAAGTCCCGGCCTCGGAAATTCACCTTTGAGTCCAAAAACCTCTCCGGCTTAAAAGAGTTTGGCTCCGTCCATAAAGCTTCATCTCGTCCCATGGCCCATAGGTTAACCAGCACCTGCGTGCCCTTTGGAATTTTAAAACCCGATATTTCGACATCAGCTAAGGTTTGCCGTGGGAGGAGGAGAGGACCCGGTGGGTGTAAACGGAATGTCTCCTTGACTACCGATCGAAGATATGGCAGATGAGCAATATCTGATTCTTGGACTTGTCTTCCTGGTTCTACTACCTCCTTGAGCTCTGCTCGAGCTTTAGCCATGGCATCCGGGTTACGCAGTAGCTCAGCCATTGCCCACTCAACGTTGTCGAGGTAGTGTCAGTGGCAGCAATAAATAACTCCTGGTAAATAAATCAATTGCAACAAGTTAACCCAAACTGTATTTAAGCATATGTACATATAAAAATAATACACTTCCCCACCCTCCATTGGCCACCCACATGGATTAAATCCCAACTTACCCATACATACCCAAGGGGAACTACTCACTTAAAATTGTCGGTTCCACCTTATTTGTTTTTGATGTATAAAATTTGAAAAAAATAAATGAACTAAAAGCTGCTTGTTTTTTTTAATTCGACTAAAAGCTGCTTTCATGCAATCAAGAAACACAAATAAAAAAAAAGCAGCTTTCATTTCGAAGGTTGTGGGTCCATCTTCCTTCCCATCTTCCTGCAGGTCAAGAAATGCCTCCAGCAAATCGTTCTTCCTGGGATAACCGGAAGCAGCTCTTTCATGCAGGCGCTTTTCGATTATCAGATCGAAGCAGCGGTGATAGTTTCTTCATCGAATCTGCGACTCGCCGTCGAATTCCTTGAGGATCAAAGGGCCGGAGCACCGGAAACCAATCTGCTAGATTCGGCTTTGTCGATTCAGCCGTGATAGACCGAGACAGTTCTTGGAAGTCTGCAGAGGCCTGAGATTTTAGGCGGGCCATGTCGGTCGAAAACTCGACGTTGGAGATGAAGTTATTCAAGGTTGCATGAATCAGCTGCCGGACGTTAATCGCACGTCCAGCACGGCTACTCTCGGACAAACAAGCCACAAGCTCATTCACCTTCATCTTCCTTATTTCCTGGTTGCCGTCTAGGCATTGAGGGCTGAGGACGTACTTGTTGTACACTCCCCGGAGTCGCCTCCACTTGTTGTCAGGTTGGCGCCACAGCACTGAGGACTCATGGTGGCCGAGGGCCCAGGCGCCATCAATCACAAAGCGGCCAGACAGGGCCCGGTCATTCTTGTAGAGGGCTTCTCTGGCTAACTCGGCGGAGGAGATGACCACGGTGGTGACTCGGCCGAGTTGGAGGGTCATGATGGGGCCATAGACGCGTGCTAATTTAGCAAGGCACTTGTCGGGCTCACCGTTGAAGAGGAAGAGATTGCCGATGAGGGGAAGAGGGATGGGTCCTGGAGGTAGTCGGGAGAGCTTCTTCGAGATAAATCCCAAGAAGCAAAGAGAAGAACTGACTAAAGAAATCCACGAGATAATAGTTGAATACTCCATTTTTTGGCACAGAATGGTATTTAGGAGAAGCGTTATATAGGAAACACAAAGGACTGGTCTCATAATATTTAGAGGCGTAAGGCAAAAGCTGAGTATGATGTGCATTATTGCCGAGACAGGATATGCGGGTGAAGCTTCACTAGCAAGGCCGATGGTGAAGTTTCACTAGCCGTCGATGGTACGAAATCGACGTGTGCGCTCGGTCCAACAATGTGGTTTTGACCGAGTGCACACATTTTTCGTGTGCGCCCATCGATTCCGAGATGGAATCGGCTGGTAAAACTTCACCAGCGGCTTCGCTGGTGAAGCTTCACCAGAAGATCCGGACTGTACGACTTTTTTTAACTCCATCCGGAGAATATGAGTTCATTTTCTTTCTTTCTGCATCCAAAAATGATAGGTACACTTTAGCTTATTTTTTCAGCCACGGAGGACAGTGGGTTCAATATGGGTTAAAAATTAGGGGGAATTACACGTACAGTCATAAAAAATATTTTATTCATATAAAATTACAGCCCAAAAAAATTTATTCGAACAATTTATATGAGATTGTTCTCGTATAATGAGCATGAGGCTAATCTTTTGGGTCATTAGATTTTGATCCGATGGTGGGTATCAATTTATTGGATAGGTGTGTGGCTTAAATCAGTGGGCAGGTGAGTTCTTTGTAGCTGTCAGATCATGATCTAACGGCTACGAATTGAATTAGACTCATATAAGCTATATGAGAGTGATCTAATTAAAATTTTCCCTTTATTCAATACCTATTATAATAAATTTTAAAATTTCAATTAGCATCATCCTACAAATTTGGGATTTTATTATTTTTTAATTCCAAATTTACCTTCCCCCCTCTCATTCGCTCTTCTTCCCGTCTGCTGGGACTGGGAGAGACTATTATGAAATAACATAATTATGTTATTTTCTAATATATGATTTTTCATATAAATGACTATTACCTAGGGCAAACCATGACAACAACTTGGCAATGGTAAGGTGCTGCGCTAGGTAGCTAGCTAGGCTATCCAGAGAGACCATTCCATCGTGTCTTCGACGACACAACTGTAACAATAGTCATGTCTTATGCAACACGACTAATTAACGATGATTTTCACTCACGGTTGAACACCTTACGATTTTTTTACTTATTTCGTTATTGTAATGTCAGGTACTGATGGAATTGATACCTGTCTGCTTACACTACAATGGAGTGTTTACAAAATTTGATGGGTATGTGGGCGGGAAACTGAAGCTCCTGACTATTGATACACAAGTAAAGTACCTGGGACTGTTGCAATAAGTGGAAGAAAGATTACCGCTGAAGTCCGCATCTGGTACATTGTCTTTCTCATATCTTGTTCATCCTGGATCCCTATACGTCCTTGAAGATGATAAAGATGTGCAGACAATATTCCTCCTTCACAAGACGAGGCAATGCACAGATGGACTACTTGACCTATATGTGGAGTGGGCTTCTACTGAAAATAACAACATGGAGAATTCCACTAGCAATAGGCAAAAGAATTCCAGTGCGGATAAGGACGACGAGAATTCAATGCCGGAGGCAGAAGGGAGCCTGGCCAGTAAGATACCATAGGAGAGGCCGTCCAGCTCGGGCAATAAGACACCCGCATCAGTAGTTGAAGGAGGAAGAGATGAAGATTATTCACTTCAAGCTGAAATAACGTGAACCGGACCAGTCCATTTAAAGCCCGTTCCAGATTATAAACTGAACCAGTCCAATTTAAGTTATGAATCGAACCGGCCCTATATTACTGTTTAAATCCAGTTCAAGTAAATAATATATTCTGGTTTGGTTCAGTCTAATGTAAATGAATTCGGTTCAGGCTTATGTTGGGTAAATATAAATGCTTCTGCTATGCATATTTAAGTGTTATTTTATGAATTATATTATGACTTTTGTTGATGATGATGATGATGAATGAATATTTTTTATATGATATACATGTGCAAGCGAAGGTAATTCTCATGACTTTATTTCTATATTAAGTTACAGTCTGTTAGTCACCAAAGTGGCCTAACTGGAATGTGAATAGAAATGAGTCAATTATTATGTCATAACACATTCCCTAGTGTTAGTGAAGAGAATAATTTTTACAAATTGCAATTCAATGATTCGTAGATATTATGGCTGGCCCAAAGGTGCACCGATCTTCTAGTGATCATTGAATTGAACAGGATTATTAGGGCGTACACAATGTTAGGTGACACATTGTTGTGACCTGAAAGGATCACAAGGTATCTGTTCGTCTGTCACGCCCCAAATTTTCAAAACCCCATTTAGAGTGCGGAAGCACTATTCCCATTAATGGTCAAGAGGTCTGGAATCCGAGATGCGACCAAATACTTGATGTACATCATTCCAATTTGACATAATATAGGATAAATGCAGGATCCAGAATGATTAACAATATCCACGTACTTGAATTTTAAATAACAAAATCAAAAGAACTACTACTTAAGTTATTACAGTACAAATAATCCAACATTAATAAATTAATATCCTTGGCATAGGGGCTAGAAAAGATAGAGTTCAAAACAACTGCTAAATAGAACATATTCTTTCACGACCGAACTTTATCCATCTGAAACCAGTAGCAACTCTTACCTGCTCCGCTCCATTCTTTCTTGTTTCCTACATCAAAGGATGCATGAGTATTTCGAATGAAATACACAGTAGGATGCCAAAATCCCACTGATAAAAATACAGAAACGATAACAATAGACTCCAATGGATACAAACTTAAAATATCATCAAATAAATCTGGAATAAGAGATTCAATAATCAACGTACTAGAATATCAGCAACTCATGCTAAGAAATATGAAATCAGACTCCAAACAACTCATTTGAACGGATATAGATAATAATTAAAATAGACTCCAACATACAGAGTGTAGGAATCTTCAATTTCTTCTCTCAGGTCAGTCCACTTCTCCTATGGACAACTATGCCATAACATCCTAGAGGTTCTACAGAGGAACCCAGCCATGCGTCTAGGGATGCTGGCCCCATCGGTGCTTATGGGCACAATGGGCGGAGACTGCAGACCTTCCGTAATATAATACAGTCTAAAAGTGCACGCGTTGCCGTCATCGACTGAACTATAGAGGTTCATCAAATATCTGAGATCACAGAGAATCTAGCAATGGCTCTTGAGCATACTATGATTTCTACTCGAAGAGTTTTCATCAATCACTCTTGTGGATTAAGCGGTTTACAGAAAACTGAAAATAATCTTACAACGACAGAGGCTGTATTAAAATCATGGAAAATTCTCAATATTTAAAAATGGACTCCCATAGAAACACTATTAAGATTTCAATATCCCAAGGAGTAAACAATTCAATATAAGGAAGAGAAGTCAACACTCTTCATCAACATCTGACTCATTAAGGAGTAACTGAAACAATCACCTTCTGGAGCTTCACCCAAACTATCAGGGTATAATAGTATCTTCACTTGTCTAATATTTTTGCTGCACAAGGCCCTAGATAAGAATTCTCGAATCTAACACTAGTCTCTGATGGTTCGAAGCAGACTTGAGAATTAGGGTTCGTGAGTACCAACCCTAATCGGAATTTTTGAGACAACTTCAATCTGTAAACAGCATAACGCGGAATCTCAACTTGGTTTGGCTTGACTCCACTCCGGTACATGATTCCAGAGAATTAAACTCTCTGAATTAAATACTACCCAAGTCCTTCTTATTTTTATTTAGGTCTTATTTTATCCTTAACTTTATTTAATCACATGATAATAAGTAGTATCACGTTTTCTTAATTCACTGCACTGTTATTTGCAATACAGTTCACTTTCGACCTTTACCATAATTTTTACAATTCATATTTAGCTATGAAATTATTACTGTAGATTCCCTCAAGAGTCGAAAATCCAACCCAATAGACGAAGCATTTTTCTGAGTTTTCTATAATTAGTTATGAATTTTCTATTACTGTCTGTCTGTGCTGGAAAACTACTGGCCGAGGCTTAATTAAGTCAATTAGCTTCCATATTATGTTACTTACATACTAATACTCATACGCTCATGATATATTATTTATCACTCAGTCCCCTGATGATATTAACATAATCTTATCAATAGGCAGATCCAATGTTTTAATTGATTTCAACAACCCGAACGTTGTTTATGCACTCATATGCAATTAACTAGTTCAACCCCAATTAGGACCACTAAATTGGGACACTATCATAGAACAAGGGTACTAACGACATCCAAAAAGATTGACCTTTCCACCAACCAGCAGTCTTACAACTCTGATTTCCTATGGATTAGTGATCAAATAACTTTTATCATCGCTATTCTACAAGTAAATACCATAATTGACCACCATCGACTCAACACAAATCAATGATACCCAAAAACAAAGACAACAATAGTTGAACAGCAAATACCAGCAACAATTAGGACTCATATTCAAGTGTGTCGATGCTGGAAATTAAAGAAAGGATCTTATCTAGGCCGTTGCACATTGAACTGAATACGGTATAGTGACACGATCCATACATATGTAAACATCGTATAAAAATCTGATCTTTATTCATCAAAGATGTTACTATCATACAACTCACATATCAGAGCATTCACATGCCAATATAAAAGATGGGATCATGATAAAACAGTAAAAATAGAGTAGGAAAAACACATCCTACCTTTAGGGTGAAATCGATACAATTTGCACGTAAATCGGTTCTACTCGTACCCCTCTTCTTCTTCGTGCCACACGAACGATGACACCAACTGATGCAAAACCCCTTGGACGAACTGAGAGAGGACTTACGGCACTGCTCCTTGGCTTGCATGACTCCCAAAGCCCCCAAAAAGGTTTGCTGGTCTCTCCTTTGGTGGGTTTAAATAGGAAAAATCTATTCACTTTGGTTAAATCTCCCCCGTAGATCAACACTTCATCCAAGGGCCACTATTTGTCCTCCCAATTTGCACGATCTCAGTCAAGGGTGTGCTTGCCTCATGACTCCAAATCAGTTGTACCTCCTTGATTCTAGATTGATTACAATCCCCTATTTGGTAGGGAATTAACTCAATTGAATCGGTTACCAACACCGTATGAGTAACCTTCCAATTTAAACTCAAAAAAGCACGATCCCTTTTCTTGCCACATGGTGACACAAAACCCCCTTGCTAACTGACCACTAATCACGTCCAATTCCAATCCTTTTGATTATTTCAATTTCCAAATTTGAAAAGTCCAAATTCCATTATAATTCAAACCGGTTTTAAACTAGGAAAATTATTCCAATTTCCCCAAGATTTGGTCCCTAATTCATGGGCCAATTAGGTAGGTCACCATGCCAGAAGATCTAATAAATCTCATTAAAAAGATCCCAAAAAGAATTGCATTCAAAATTTCACAAAATACGGCGATCGATCGGCTAAACGCATACACCGCATACCGCTTTCAACCAGTACATACGATCGACCGTCGATCTCGCGATCGATCGTCGATCTCGTGATCGATCGCCTGGTATGATAATCACACTACAGCTGACCCGATCGATCGAGTCTTTTGACGCGATCGATCGCGTCCAGCAAAATTTTAAAATTCTGAATTTTTGAGTCCTTTTCAAATCTTTTTCAAACCACAACCTAAGGTTCAACAATTTAAGGAAATTAAATGCTTACCTTGAGCAAAATTTCCCGTTTTATTATTTAAAAATATTCGGATATTACATTGTCAAAGAGAAAGAAAGAACTAAAATAAAAGAGATAACTTGATTGATTGCATACCGAGGAAGAGGACGAAGGTTCCCTTATAAAGACATACGCATACTAATTGGGCCACTAACGGGCCAGGCTTACAAGCATTATTCAACTAATTGATACGAAAGTAAATCTAATCCTAATCATACATAACCCAACATGATGTCTGGCGTGCTGACGTATGTGTGCTGACGTCCTGGGCCTGACGTTCACAACACGCATACCCAAAGGTAGCGAACCGACTTAATGTGTGCACTTGGCTAATTATCCTCACAGGTGATAGGGAATACCATAATCGTTGAATAATGATTGATTGATTTTTTTTTAACTATTTTACTCGCAATCGCACGAGACTACGTATAGACTAGTGGAAACGAGGTCGAACCCAAAGGACTTGGTTGATTAACTTAATTCTAATGAAAGATTGAATTTTAATGATTTAATTAACTAAAGAAAATAAACTTTAATAAGAAATCAGATGAATGAGAATATCGAAGCGTCGAATCCACCACTAAACATACAATTACTACTCTCAATTATTATCTCCACAAATTGATAAGATATAGTAATTTATGTTCTTGGCCGGACACACAAATTACCAGTGAATGAACTACACGTTCTTGTCCAGACACGAAAAATTCATCCACTATAAATTAATACAATTAACTCTATCCTTGGCCGGGCATAGAATTAATCATAATCCTGTTATTATCTAGACACAGGATATATCAAGATCAAATTCCATTAATCATTCATTAAGTCTCGGTCAAAGCACTTAAGAGGAATAACAATAAAATCGCATTAAGCATGAAGAATCATTATCAAATTTCATTAAATTAAACAACTAAGAGTAGGAAATACAAATTTAGGGCTTCATCTAGCCTTGATAAAGAGTTTAGCCAGACATAGAATAAGAGAAAGAAATAGCCTGATTTATCGGATTCATCGAAACACTGCTCACAAAATCACTATTCACAGTACTGTTCACAAAATACTATTTACGGCACTATTCATCATCTCTCCCCGTTCGCAGGCACTGTAGCAGTTGAGATTTTTGCCCAAAATCCGGCCTTTTCTTCTCCTATCTTCTTCTCCTCTACCTCCGGCGAAAATTACACCGAAAAGTCTGACTTTTCCGGCAGAAATAGCACCTAAAAGCTTGATTTTTCCGGCCGGAAGTCCGACGTCAAAAAGCTCTGTTCTCGTCCAAAAACCAGTCCTTTTCCTCGTCTCAAAAACTCTCTTTTGTTCCCAATTCTTTCCTCAGTTTTTATAGGCTTCGAGATAGAGAGTCCATTTCGCGTCAATTGCTCCTTTGGATAAACTCGAATCGATCGCCACGGCCAAGCACAGCTCTGTTTTTAACAGAGTCCCAAATCGAGCCACTTCTCTGTTTTTCCGTTTCAGTTTCCGGCCACAGCACGATTGCCACTGTTTCTTTTCATTTCACGACTGCCATCATCCGCTGATCATCTCCACCTTTCCGTGAAACCAGAGCCCCACCGGAGTCGCCATGGCCGTCAGCACGACACCGGTGCTCTGCTCCTGTCATGAAATTCCACCGCCGTCCCGAGTCCATGGTCGCCGTGAAAGTCATCGCCGGCCGTCGTAACCGCCGCCAAGCCGTCATCTAGTCCTTCGTCACGCCGCCGCTGTAGCTGCCGGATCTCCTCTGTCAGCTTGCCGCGAGTGCTGCTCTGTTTTTAGAACAGACCGCCCGAGCTTCGGCTCGGGCCGTCTTTTTTTTTATTTTTTTTTCTTTTAAAACCGAACCGGTACTGAACCGGTCGGTTCAGATTCAATTTTTTTTTTTTCTTTTTCTTCTTTAAAACCTGTCGTATTGGTCTTGTTCATCGGATCTCATCTTGACGGTTCTTCTCTTTAATTATGTCTCTTTCGCGTGCGATATTTCAAATGATCATAACTTTTTGCTCAGAACTCCGAATTGCGAACAGTCAGTGGCGTTGGAAAGATTACTTCGTGTACTTTAATATGAAGCTTAAATCAGTTCCATCAGAGATATGAAATCCAAGTTATTAATATTCAATCATTAGAGTCGCGTTTTACCCCATTTCTGCATTTTACTCTTATTTCCTACAAAAACCAAAAACTATATTAAAGTAGCATAAATTCTAAACAAACGCTAGCAGAAACATAAGTTTAAGAGATAATAAAATGTATATTTCATGTATAGATCAAATAACATAACATTAGATTATTCCCAAACGTAGATCAAAGTTATGTTGTTCCTTATGTATATGTATTATCCATGTGCTTGATTATGTCAAATTCATAGCCTAATGTATTGAGCATGATTAATTAATTGCAGCATCAATTTATATTTCCTTGCTTCACATGCTTCCTCCATTCCTATGCTCCATGGCCTTAATTTTTCAGACTGGAAAGAGCAAGTTCAATTCAACCTTGGTGTTTTGGACTTGCTATAGCTCTTAGAACTGAAAAACCTGCTGCAATTACTGCAACGAGCAGCACTGAAGATAAGACATTATTTAATGCATGGGAAAGGTCTAACAAGTTAAGCCTTATGTTTATGCGAATGACAATTGTCAACAATATTAAGACCACACTCCCTCCAACTGAAAATGCCAAAGAATTTGTCAATAAAGTTTAAGAACATTTTAAGTCTGCAGATAAGTCCCTTGTAGGCACTCTTATGGCTAAGCTAACCACGATGAAGTATGATGGTTCTCGTGGTATGCATGAACACGTTCTTGAGATGATAAATTTGGCATCACAACTTAAGTCATTAGGGATGTCAGTGGATGAGTTCTTTCTAGTCCAATTTATTTTAAATTCCTTACCTCCTCAGTATGGGCCATTTCAAATTAATTACAATACCATGAAAGATAAATGGAATGTAAATGAATTGGCTAATATGCTGGTGCAAGAGGAGTCAAGGCTTAAGGCACTGGAACAAAACTCAGTCCACATGATTTCTCAGGAGGTTAAAGGCAAGCAAAGAAAGTTTAAAAGCTTTAAAGGGAAAGTTCCTAAAACAAATAATACTACCTATAAAGACAACAATCATCAGAAGGAAAGGGGCATAAAGTGCTACTTCTGTAAAAAATTTGGCTACCTTCAGAAAGATTGTCAGAAAAGTAAAGAATGGTTCCAAAAGAAAGGTATTGATTCAACTTATGTTTTTTAATCTAACCTTACTGAAGTTCCTTCTAATACTTGGTGGGTAGATTCTAGAGCTACCACTCATGTTTCCAACACATTGAAGCCATAGGCACTTATCGGCTGTTTCTCGATAGTTGACATCATTTAGATTTGTTTGAAACTCTTTATGTTCATGCAGTTTCTACAAATCTAGTTTATTTGTCGAAACTTGATGTTGATGGATACACTTTTAAGTTTGGGAATAAGCATTTAAGCCTATTTAAGAATGCTTCTTGTGTTGGTTCTGGTATTTTATGTGATGGCTTATATAAACTTAATCTTGATTATTACTTTGCTGCTTCACTACTTTCACTGCATACTTGTGTTGGTGCTAAACGTGGCCATATTAATGAAAATTCCTCAAACTTGTGGCATAGAAGACTGGGGCACATTTTGCAAGAAAGTATGGAGAGATTAGTAAAAGATGGGATTCTTCGTAATCTTGATTTTTCTGATCTCAATGTGTGTGGATTGTATTAAAAGAAAATAAACCAAACACACAAAGTAAGGTGCCACAAGGAGTAAGGAACCTCTTGAAAGTATTTTATCACCTTTATAGATAATTTTCCACGTTATGGTTATGTCTATTTATTAAATGATAAATCTCATGCAGTGAACGCCGTTGAGGTATTCATTACTGAGGTTGAAAGATAATTAGACAGAAAGGTGAAAATCATAAGGTCTGATAGAGTTGGTGAATACTATGGGCGATATGATGAATTAGGGCAACAGCCAGGCCCATTTGCTAAAGGATAGTGATATCCCTACATCACTTTTTTTATGCCATGTGTATGTCAGTGATGTAGGAAAAGTGATGTATAAATATCATATTCCTTTGCTAAACTTCTTGAAAGCAAAGGTATATGTGCTCAATACACTATGCCTGGAACGCCTCAGCAGAATAGTGTGGCTGAAAGGCGGAATCGTACTTTTATGGATATGGTTAGGAGTATGATGAGTAATTCCACTTTACCCTTATCTGTGTGGATGTATGCACTTAAGATTGCTCTTTATTTGTTAAACAGGGTTCCTAGTAAGGCAGTCAACGACTCCTTTTGAGTTGTGAACTGGAAGGAAACCCAGTTTAAAACACCTGCATGTTTGGGGTTGTCCAGTAAAAGTGAGAATTTATAATCCACATGAAGAGAAATTGGATTCAAGGACAATCAGTGGTTACTTTATTGGTTACCCTGAAAAATCCAAAGGGTATAGGTTTTACTGTCCTAACTATAGTACAAGAATTGTTGAGACTGGTAATCCGAGATTCTTGAAAAATGGTGAAATCAGTGGGAGTGCTATAACACATAATGTGGCAATTAAAGAAGTTAGGGTGCATGTCCCATTACCTATAACTTCTAAACAAATTGTTGTTCCCATGATTGATGCATGTCCTATCAATCAAGAACAACAAATTAATGAGCTACAACTTGTTGGTCCTTCAACACTTTATAATGATACTGTCATCAATGAACAAATGTAGAAGAACCACAAGTAGCCTTAAGAAGATATGAAAGGATCAGAAAATCAGCTATTTCTAATGATTATATGGTTTATCTACAAGAATTTGATTATGATATTGGGACATCTAATGATCCGGTTTTATTTTCACAAGCCATAGAAAGTATTAAGGGGAAATAATATAATAAATCATAAAAAAATTTATGAAAATGACGCACTGTAGCAAATATTGACAAAATAGGGTATCTGACAAGCCACGCAGGCACCCACGTATGATTCCTCCGGCGCCTAGAGGCAGATGTAAGATTCTTAGAAATTAAGTAGCTTTGGAAGAAGTCTCACTTCTTTACCCAAATGCGCCTTCTAGATGAGAGAATCAGATTGGTAACGTTAACATGTCACATGCTTCTTGAAATTCATCTCAGATGCTAAGCAGGCAGATGAGTTATGAGAAGCTTGTGAGATACTTTTGACCACCCACCCACTTGAAATGAGCCAAATGTAGAAACTAATAAGAAACATACATTTTTTTCCAAACATTGCTATTAATATGGGATGGAGTCCTGGAGGGTAAATTTAGTTCACTTTGAAAAACTCGACGCTTGTACCCTGTTTGGGAGCGTTTTCACTTTTAAAACACTTTTGTCCCCAAAACGATGAGCAATGTCGGATTCTTGGACTTGTCTTCCTGGTTGTATTACCTCCTTGAGCTCTGCACGAGCTTTAGCCATGGCATCCGGGTTACGCAGTAGCTCAGCCATTGCCCACTCCAATGTTGTCGAGGTAGTGTCAGTGGTAGCAACAAATAATTCCTGGTAAATAAGTCAATTGCAACAAGTTAACCCAAACTGCATTTAAGCATGTCATATCAAAATAATACACTCCCCCACACTCCATTGGCCACACACATGGATTAAATCCCAACTTACCCATGTTGTGTGGGCTACATACCCAAGGGGAACTACTCACTTAAAATTGTCGGTTCCACCTTATATGTTTTTGATGTATAAAATTTGAAAAAAATAAATGAACTAAAAGCTGCTTGTTTTTTTTAATTCGACTAAAAGCTGCTTTCATGCAATCAAGAAACACAAATAAAAAAAAAGCAGCTTTCATTTCAGAGTCAATACCACAAAAGCAGCTTTCATTTCGAAGGTTGTGGGTCCATCTTCCTTCCCATCTTCCTGCAGGTCAAGAAATGCCTCCAGCAAATCGTTCTTCCTGGGATAACCGGAAGCAGCTCTTTCATGCAGGCGCTTTTCGATTATCAGATCGAAGCAGCGGTGATAGTTTCTTCATCGAATCTGCGACTCGCCGTCGAATTCCTTGAGGATCAAAGGGCCGGAGCACCGGAAACCAATCTGCTAGATTCGGCTTTGTCGATTCCGCCGTGATAGACCGAGACAGTGTTTGGAAGTCTGCAGAGGCCTGAGATTTTAGGCGGGCCATGTCGGTCGAAAACTCGACGTTGGAGATGAAGTTATTCAAGGTTGCATGAATCAGCTGCCGGACGTTAATCGCACGTTTAGCAAGGCACTTGTCGGGCTCACCGTTGAGGAGGAAGAGATTGCCGATGAGGGGAAGAGGGATGGGTCCTGGAGGTACTCGGGAGAGCTTCTTGGAGATAAATCTCCAGAAGCAAAGAGAAGAACTGAGTAAAGAAATCCACAAGATAATAGTTGAATACTCCATTTTTGGGTACAGAATGGTCTTTAGGAGAAGCTTTATATAGGAAACACAAAGGACAGGTCTAGTAATATTTAGAGGTGTAAGGCAAAAGCTGAGTATGATGTGCATTATTGCCGAGACAAGATCTGCTGGTGAAGCTTCACCAGGGAGGCCGCTGGTGCAGTTTCACTAGCCGTCGATGGTACGACGTCGACGGCGCACACGGAAAACGTTTGCGGTCGGTCAAACAACGCGGTTTTGATCGAGTGCACGTATTTTCCGTGTACGCCGTCGATTCCGAGATGGGATCGGCTGGTAAAGCTTCACCAGCAGCCTCGCTGGTGAAGCTTCACTAGCATATCCGGACTCCAATATTGCCCGGGCCGCCTTCCTAAGATAAAAACTGAGTATGACTTTTTTTAACTCCATCTGGAGAAGATGAGTTCATTTTCCTTCTTTCTGCATCCATTAATGATAGGTACGCTTTAGCTTATTTTTTCAGCCATGGGGGACGATGGGTTCAATATGGCTTAAAAATTATGGGAATTACACGTACAGTCATAAAAAATATTTTATTCACATAAAATTACAGCCTAAATTTTTTTATTCAAGAGAACAATTTATATGAGATCGTTCTCGTATAATGAGCATGATGCCAATCTTTTGGGTCATTTGATTCTGATCCGATGGTGGGTATCAAATTATTGGATAGGTATGTGGGTTAAATCAATGGGCAGGTGAGTTCTTTGTAGCTATCAGATCATGATCTAACAACTACGAATTGAATTGGACTCATATAAGCTATATGAGAGTGATCTAATTAAAATTTTCCCTTTATTCAATACCTATTATAATAAATTTCAAAATTTCAATTAGCATCATCCTACAAATTTCGGATTTTGTTATTTTTTAATTCCAAATTTACCTTCCCCCCCTCTCTTTAGCTCTTCTTCCCGTCTGCTGGGACTGGGAGAGACTATTATGAAATAACATAATTATGTTATTTTCTAATATATGATTTTTCATATAAGTGATTATTACCCAGGGCAAACCATGACAACAACTAGGCAATGGTAAGGTGCTACGCTAGGTGACAACAACTAGGCAATGGTAAGGGCATACCATGACAACAAGCTATCCAGAGAGACTATTCCACGGCAGCGCCTAGAGGCAGATGTAAGATTCTTAGCCATGGGGGTCAAGACTAACTAACCTTTGATTTTTTTTTAGAAAGTTAAGCAAATGCAAAAATATAATCCAAATGCATCTTGAGCTACAAGGCTATGATCCAGGCTTCACGTAGCAAGGGGCGGGCAATGATTTTTTTAATAGGTGAATACTGATGTACCCTTACACAGTGTACGCCAATGGTAAGGTTCTACGCCAATGGGACTTGACACCTTGGCACAGACACATCTCTTTTGCTTTTTACTACACAATACCATGTCAATAATTTTAAAACATCCCATTGAATGTCCAATGGAATATTAAGTAAAGGTCAAGGCTTATGGGTAATTATAATTCTCACATTTAGGAATAAGGACGAGTTTGGAGGAGCAATATCGAAATGGCATGCATAGGAGCTTCAAAGTAATGGTTGCTCAAGAGGATAATAGCTTTGAAAGCCTAAGTTTTTTTTTAATTTTTTTTAGAATTCTGAAAGAAGCCCTGTGTTTAAAATAATTTAATAGGGGTCAATATATAAGAACCTTTCCTTTTTTTGTAGCACAGACTGACATGTATAATGAAGGGGGGTTTAGAAAAAATTGAGCTTTTTCCATATTACCTGGCGCCAACTATGATTTTCTCATATTACTTGGAATATCTTCGTTCCTTCCATATGACCTGGACACTATCGAAAATACCCCTCTCAGCGTGTATAAGCATGGTAGCACAGAAATTTGAGTTTTTGGAGAAGAAGGCGTTCCGGAGAAGAAGAAGAAGGCGTTCCAGAGAAGTTCCGTCCAGCATCTTCGCCCATATCAGCGCCAGAGCCGGCACCGTCCAAACCGGGAAAGCTCGTCTTGGAGCCAAAAGTCAGAAAACGAGCAGGAAATCGGCCTGTACGCAAAAACCACTACAACGGAGGCATCGTACATTAAAAAACGGTATGTCAAGTTGAAATTCTACGTTTTATATAATGAAAATTTGTTCCAGAGATGAAAGTTGAAAACTTGCAGAGTTTTCAACTTTTTTGTAATATCGTGTCTTCGACGACACGACTGTAACAATAGTCATGTCTTATGCAACACGACTAATAGACGATGATTTTCACTCACGGTTGAACACCTTACGATTTTTTTTACTTATTTCATTATTGTAATGTCAGGTACTACTGATGGAATTGATACATGTGTGCTTACACTACAATGGAGTGTTTACAAAATTTGATGGGTATGTGGGCGGGAAACTAAAGCTCCTGACTATTGATACACAAGTAAAGTACCTGGGAGCGTTGCAACAAGTGGAAGAACGATTACCGCTGAAGTCCGCATCTGGTACATTGTTTTTGTCATATCTTGTTCATCCTGGATCCCTATACGTCCTTGAAGACGATAAAGACGTGCAGACAATATTCCTCCTTCACAAGACGAGGCAATGCAAAGATGGACTACTTGACCTATACGTGGAGTGAACTCTGCTGGAAATAACAACATGGAGAATTCCACTGGCAATAGGCAAAAGAATTCCAATGCGGATAAGGAAATTCAATGCTAGAGGTAGAAGGGAGCCTGGCCAGTAAGACACCACAGGAGAGGCCATCCAACCCGGGCAATAAGACACCCGCATCAGCAGTTGAAGGAGGAAGAGATGAAGATTATTCACTTCAAGCTGAAGTAACGTGAACCGGACCGGTCAATTTAAAGCCCGGTCCAGATTATAAACTGAACCAGTCCAATTTAAGTTATGAATCGAACCGGCCCTATATTACTGTTTAAATCTAGTTCAAGTAAATAATATATTCTGGTTTGGTTCAGTCTAATGTAAATGAGTTCGGTTCACGCTTATGTCGGGTAAATATAAATGCTTCCGCTATGCATATTTAAGTGTTATTTTATGAATTATATTATGACTTTTGTTGATGATGATGATGTTGAATGAATATTTTTTATATGATATACATGTGCAAGCGAAGGTTATTCTCATGACTTTATTTCTATATTAAGTTACAGTCTCTTAGTCACCAAAGTGGCCTAATTGGAATGTGAATAGAAATGAATCAATTATTGTGTCCTAACACATTCCCTAGTGTTAGTGATGAGAATAATTTTTACAAATTGCAATTCAATGATTCGTAGATATTATGGTTGGCCCAAAGGTGCACCAATCTTCTAGTGATTATTGAATTGAACAAGATTATTATGGCATATACAGTGTTATGTGATACATTGTTGTGACCCGAAAGGATCACAAGGTATCGGATCGTCAAAGAGAAAGAAGTAACTAAAATAAAAGAGATAACTTGATTGATTGCATACCGAGGAAGAGGACGAAGGTCCCCTTATAAAGACATAAGGGAGGCGCAGCTCCTAGAGAGGTGTGCCACTAATTGGGCCAGGCTTACAAACATTATTCCACTAATTGATACGAAAGTAAATCTAATCCTAATCATACATAACCCAGCGTGATGTCCGGCATGCTGACGTATGTGTGCTGACGTCCTGAGCACGTTCACAACACGCATACCCAAAGGTAGCGAACCGACTTAATGTGTGCACTTGGCTAATTATCCTTAGACGTGATAGGGAACACCATAATTGTTGAATAACATATCATTAGATTATTCCCAAAGGTAGATCAAAGTTATGTTGTTCCTTATGTATATGTATTATCCATGTGCTTGATTATGTCAAATTCTAGCATGAGCATGATTAATTAATTGCAGCATCAATTTATATTTCCTTGCTTCACATGCTTCCTCCATTCCCATGCTCCACGGCCTTAATTTTTTAGACTGGAAAGAGCAAGTTCAATTCAACCTTGGTGTTTTGGACCTTTATGTAGCTCTTAGAACTGAAAAACCTGCTGCAATTACTGCAACGAGCAGCACTGAAGATAAGACATTATTTAATGCATGGGAAAGGTCTAACAAGTTAAGCCTTATGTTTATGTGAATGACAATTGTCAACAATCACTACAACAAAATTAGCTTTTAACGACAGAATTTTTTTTGACAGAAAGGAATCTGTTGATAATATCTATTTTTAGCGACAGAAATCAATCAGTCGTAAAAAGAGGAACATTAATGGCGGATTATTTTCGGCGGATATAAATCTGTCGGTATATAGGTTTATTACGACTGATATTAGCGGCGGAAAATTTTCTGCTGGTTTAAAGATACTTCTTTCGACAGATTTTACGGCGGAAAGAATTCTGTCGAAAAAAGAGAAAAGATTGCTCGGGTATCTAACAGAAGAAAAAAGCAGAGCGCGATGAAGAACTCGATCGAGGGAAGGCCGGCGGCGAATGGTATTGGCTGAGCTCATCATCGACGGCGGCGGTGACGTGGGCTTGAGCTCAACGGCGTGGAGGCGGCGAACCAGCAGAGCGATGATATCGACTGTGGAAACGATCTGATCCTTTCTGCCTCCAGCCCTAGCGCCGCCATGGCGATCCTCTCCCCTCTTCGGATCCCCCCTCCATTGTGATCCTCTGCTTCCAGCCTCCGTCTCCGGCTGCCGGTATACATCTCCGGCCTTTGGTCTCTGTCCCCACACCCCTTTCGCTTCGACGCAGGTGAGCTTGGCTATGATCCATCTCTCTTCTACCATCTGGATTTTAACAAAATGCACTTGTTCAACAATCGATCTGTTTGTTCTCGAAAGTACGAAGAGAATCGATTTGGGGTTTGGATTCTATTATGTTTAATTCGTTTGATTTTTGTTGTTCCCTGATGTTAATGCTCTTCTATATCCGTTTAGATGAGGTAAAGTTGATAGCTTGGGTTGTAATTATTGTTCTTTTGCTATTTCAATATCAAGTTCCAAGGGATTATTTTCTTCTGGTAGTGTGTAACTCTATTCCTGTGCTATGGATGGGGAAGAAGCATTATTTAATTTACTAAAAAGATTTTGCCAAAAACTGACAGAAAAGAAGACGATTCAATAGTTCTGGTGTGAATGAGCATAAGGGAAAAGTTGTCCTTCAATTTTTTATTGTGAAGCTAAAGTGATGAACCAGCAGAAAGATGCACTCTTCCTTTAGTGTCCATTTCATCTATTTTAGCCTGTTATTATACTGAAGTGATTTTTGGAAGAAAAAGGAAAAGAATTAGTTGTCAACATGGTGAGCTAATATTTTCTAGAGAGTAATGGATGTATCATATCATAAATATCAACTGATTGTAAAGATTGCAAAAGATATTGTTACTCTTCATGCTGTTTGGTTGTTATGTCATGTGGATTTTGACATGAGTATAAGTTCAGACAGGTTTTAGGATGGAGGAAATTTTATGCAAATACATCCGATATGCATTATGAAAAACCTTTCGATCCTGTTCTGGTTATGGATATTATTCATCTTAGAAGAGCTTCTATGCTGGGAGATTCTCAGATTGCCGAGATTTTGAATGAGATTTCAAGGAGAATTGTGAAAGAGAAAGGTATCCTTCACTGCATTAGCCAATGTTATTTCACACATGTCTATTAGGTTCGCATAGTGGAAGATGGTCGTAGATGTTAGTTTATGGGAGCATTTTATATGTATCAAGCCATTGGGTTCCATGTTCCATTCCAATTACGAAAGATGGAAAGATTTTGTATAATGTTCATTCAATGTCCATGGAAGCAGCTAAATACAGTATGTCCTCTTCATCTTATCTCAGTAAATTTCTCTTAGATTGCTGTGATTTTGGATCCAATTTCTGTAGTAGGAGATGATGCATTCTAGGCGGGATTTTCCTTAAAACTTAGAGCTTCATAATTGCAGAGTGCACTCCAATCACCCATCCACACTTCAACTTAAGAGTTTTTTATCTCATGATAATATGAAGCCCCAAATTTGGAACTTGACGAACCAGCAATCTTCATTCTAAAATATGAAGGATATATTTCTTACCTAGTATTGCAGGGGTAACTTGTTGAGGTTGTGCTTAGTCTGACCATTATAGGAAAGATGTGCTTATGTGTAAGTATGAAATACCAAGGCATGTATAGAATTTTGCACATGAGGTAAATATGTTTAGTTGACGAGAAAAGAAATTGCACTCTTTATATGAACAAGTGAACCGAGAGATAAAAATTTTTGCCGCTGCCTGCTTCGGATAATTTGCTGGGTGTTGTGGAACCATGTTCATTTATGCTTTACAAACCATGCATATAGCAAAGTGCTTTCCACAGTAAAATCCATTCTCTGTTTGTACTAAATATGGACAATCCTTTTCCATTTTCTTATTTACTTTCTAAAAACCATTAAACATTTGATTTTTTTGCAGTTGTGATTATGTCATATTCATCCTTTTGGCTCTGATTGAGTTTAATACTAATGCAGGTCATTACTGGATTTGAATTATCTGAGCCTAGAGGAATGTTAAATAATGCAGGTTCTAGGATCAACTAATTACAGCATGGTCTTCTATTTTGTGACAAAACAACTAGTACCTGGGTCACTATTGCAGCACTTTGTTGATGGGGATGATGAACTTTTCAGTGTTTTACTATGAGATTCTTAATTCCCCAGATCGTGCATGCAGTCTTGCAAAACAGGTGACTGCGATTACTTTGCACAGCAGCTGTCACTAGTTAGAAGCTGATCTTAAGATATTTACAATTTTATTATTTTAGCTTCTTTTTGGAAATTGGTTACTTTCTTTGTATCATAGTTTTTATATGTTAAAGACCCTGTTGCTGCTTGTCTAGTTAAGCTGATAGCTGTTTGCAATGCTATGCTGGAAGGTCTTGTGTTGGAGTTGTAGTTTTTCTGCTTATTGCTCTTGTTTGCCTTCTAGTTATTGTTGTCTGCAGTTTGTATTTATGCAGTGATTGTTAACTCCAGTTTGAATTTTACTTGGGCATTTGTCATTGGCATTCATAGATTAATATATTAAATCACCACACAACAGCATCAAAGCTTTTTCTATGTCTCTCTCTCCTTTCCATCCTCTTTAGTGAGTTGTCGTATCTGTGATTATCATTGCTCAAGTACATGCACTTAGGTCAATGGAAGAATAATGATGATTAGTTTATAGTATATTATTGGCCTGTTTATTTCTCTTTCCATTAAAACTGGAAAATTTGTGAGTATTAGTAAATGCGTAATTGTAGGTTCAAGGTCTCACGAATGTGCTTCTTTTGAAACGACATTTATTGAAACTTGGCACTTATATAAGTTATTTCCGTATTTATGAAGTTAAGCTTTACTTGAATTCTATGCACTCAGATTTATGTTGATTTTTATTAATAAATTGATGCAATATATGCTTATTGCAAGACATTCTTTCTTGTTGTTAAGGTGACTTCATATCATGATAAATTATTGTTCTATGCTTGTAATTTGCCTTTTTCTTCGGTGGATTTATCAATGTCAACTTCGGTGTTAGCAATAGTTGTTTTTAGTTTCTAAAGATTGATCAGGTGGCCATCCACTTCTTGAAATTTGTTTAGCTTGATAATAAGTAGTTTTGCGCTTCTAACACATCGATATGTGGTTGTCAGTCTGCTCTTACAGGAGAATTTCTACCAGTAACCAAGAACCCTGATGATGGAGTATACTCAGGTTCAACTTGCAAGCAAGGGGAGATTGAAGCAGTTGTGATTGCCACAGGAGTTCACATTTTATTGTGAAAAGCTGCTCATATAGTTGAGACTATTACACGTATCAGTCATTTTCAACAGGTTGGAACCAAGGTGTCCTCTTCTGTTGATTGATACTCTCAGTTTTTTTCTTTTAATTGTTCCTTTTTACTAATGTTAAGACTCATATCTTTGTGCAGTGGTGATCATGATTACCTAATCCCCTTTGTTGATACACAAGTATGGATCAGATCTCTCAACTTCTCAATTGTTGATGATTGGAGGCAATGGTTAGTTGGTGGCCAAGTAGCTGGGTGAGATTTTTTTTCAAAGCTTTTTCGACATTTTTAAAAAGTAATTGAAGATTGTAGTTCATATCCTCACTCTTGGTTACCATTCACTTTTGACAAATATCCTTCCTTCTCAGATTCACAAGGACATACTACAACTGTTAAGGTAATAAATACATCCAATCATTCACAACTTGACATCCAGTCATTTTAGAAACCTATTTGCTTTTTACCTCTAAAGCCTTCCTTCTGTGTTTGGTTTATCATCTCCTCTCCGGTCATTTTAGAGGTGCTCACTATAGATATAAACCTATGTCTAATTTTAACAGTTGGTGTATGTACATGGGAAAAGCTCAGGTGTTTTAAATTATTACAGGACTTTTACATTTCAAAAATATAGGGGAGACTATGTTCTAACATATCAAAAATATAGGGGAGACTCAGCTAAATTTTGCATAAAAATTATGAATTAAAATAACATGATGTTTCACTTCCTTATCAAAATAGCATGATGTTTGTTCGTGACTACACTATAAAGTTATTAGGGACTTCTTTTCCCAACATGACAACTACTGAGGTATAACAGGCAGCGGTCATTCTTTCCCTGTCATGGTTTATTTATTCTATTACTGTGTAGTGTTGTCTGATGGATGTTGAGCCATCTGTAGGTGACTCAGTTTGTTGACAGGTTGTTGGAGTCCAGAAATGATCTTGCATCATTTAAAAATTGCATCCGAGATTTCCTTGTTCAAGTGAATTAGCTTCTCTCATAACATGCAGATCTAAGATATTCTTGGATTCTGACTATTTTTGCTCATTACTATTATAATTGCATCTAATGATAACTTATTTTTGATATTTTCTTCACGATAATAGGGACCTCTATGTAGAGGAAGCTGCTGCACAAAGAGAAAGAGAGCGTCAAAGAATGCTTTCCATTCAAGGGCTTATTGCACCTAGTGAGTTGCAAGATGAGATGGTGGATTCATATTTAGATTAAATGTTGCACTTACATATGGGAACATATTTTAATAAATTATGGATATTTTTATAGACAAAGAAATTGATTTTCTTAGTATATTTTTACATGATTTTTTACATATATATGTACAATGTGGTACTAATTACATGAATAATATATAAGGATATCTTTTGCATTTATGAATAATGCTTGTGATCTATATTTAGTATAGTAGCAGCATAAAGCTGCTGTTTTTTTTTTGTTTTTTTGAAGTCTGTATCGACAGATCAAATCTGTCACAAATGACCTAAAACCGTCGCAATAGGTATTTAACGGAGACTAGAGTCCGTCTTAAAAACTGTCGCTATAGGTTTATACCGACGGCAAAAAACCGTCGCTAACATACACTTGCGACAGAAACAAATCCGCCAGAAAAACTGTCGGTAAAAATATTAGCGGCAGATTGTCATTTTTCCGTCGAAATGTCATTAGCGGCGCCACTTATAACAACGGAGCTAGCGGCGGAAAAAATCCGTCGCTATAAAGTTGTTGCGGCAGATTTAGGACTTTTAGCAACAGATTTTGCCGTCGTTAAAGGACAAATTTGTTGTAGTGAATATTAAGACCACACTCCCTCCAACTGAAAATGCGAAAGAATTTCTCAACAAAGTTGAAGAACATTTGAAGTTTGCAGATAAGTTCCGTACAGGCACTCTTATGGCTAAGCTAACCACGATGAAGTATGATGGTTCTCGTGGTATGCATGAACACGTTCTTGAGATGACAAATTTGGCATCATAGCTTAAGTCATTAGGGATGTCAGTGGATGAGTTCTTTCTTATCCAATTTATTTTAAATTCCTTACCTCCTTAGTATGGGTCATTTCAAATTAATTACAATACCATGAAAGATAAATGGAATGTAAATGAATTGGCTAATATGCTTGTGCAAGAAGAGTCAAGGCTTAAGGCACTGGAACAAAACTCAGTCCACATGATTTCTCAAGAGGTTAAAGGCAAGCAAAGAAAGTTTAAAAGCTCTAAAGGGAAAGTTCCTAAAACAAATAATGCTACCCATAAAGACAACAATCATCAGAAGAAAATAGGCATAAAATGCTACTTCTGTAGATAATTTGGCTACCTTCAGAAAGATTGTCAGAAAAGGAAAGAATGGTTCCAAAAGAAAGGTATTGATTCAACTTATGTTTTTTAATCTAACCTTACTGAAGTTCATTCTAATACTTGGTGGGTAGATTCTGGAGCTACCACTCATGTTTCTAACACATTGAAGCCATAGGTACTTATCGGCTGTTTCTCGATAGTAGACATCATTTAGATTTATTTGAAACTCTTTATGTTCATGCAGTTTCTAGAAATCTAGTTTATTTGTCAAAACTTGATTTTGATGGACACACTTTTGAGTTTGGGAATAAGCATTTAAGCTTATTTAAGAATGTTTCTTGTGTTGGTTCTGGTATTTTATGTGGTGGTTTATATAAAGTTAATCTTGATGATTACTTTGTTGCTTCACTACTTTCATTGCATACTTGTGTTGGTGCTAAACGTAGCCGTATTAATGGAAATTCCTAAAACTTGTGGCATAGAAGATTGGGGCACATTTTGCGAGAAAGAATGGAGAGATTAGTAAAAGATGGGATTCTTCGTAATCTTGATTTTTATGATCTCAATATGTGTGTGGATTGTATTAATGGAAAACAAACCAAACACACAAAGAAAGGTGCCACAAGGAGTAAGGAACCTCTTGAAATTGTCCATACAGATATTTGTGGGGGCCTTTTGATGCTCCATCTTTTGGTGGATAAAAGTATTTTATCACCTTTATAGATGATTTTTCACGTTATGGTTATGTCTATTTATTAAATGATAAATCTCATGCAGTAAACGCCATTGAGGTGTTCATTACTGAGGTTGAAAGACAATTAGACCGAAAGGTGAAAATCATTAGTTCCGATAGAGGTTGTGAATACTATTGGCGATATGATGAATTAGGGCAACACTCAGGACCATTTGCTAAAGGACAGTCATATCCCTACATCACTTTTCCTACATCACTGACATATGTCAGTGATGTAGGAAAAGTGATGTATAAATATCATTTTCCTTTACTAAACTTCTTGAAAGCAAAGGTATATGCGCTCAATACACTATGCCTGGAACGCCTCAGCAGAATAGTGTAGCTAAAAGGTGGAATCGTACTCTTATGGATATGGTTAGGAGTATGATGAGTAATTCCAGTTTACACTTATCTATGTGGATGTATGCACTTAAGACTGCTCTTTATTTGTTAAACAAGGTTCTTAGTAAGGCAGTCAACAACTCCTTTTGAGTTGTGGACTGGAAGGAAACCCAGTTTAAAACACTTGCATGTTTGGGGTTGTCCAGCAAAAGTGAGAATTTATAATCCACATAAAGAGAAATTGGATTCAACGACAATCAGTGGTTACTTTATTGGTTACCCTGAAAAATCCAAAGGGTATAGGTTTTAATTTCCTAAATATAGTATAAGAATTGTTGAGACCGGTAATGCCAGATTCTTGGAAAATGGTGAAATCACTGGGAGTGCTATAACATATAATGTGGCAATTAAAGAAGTTAGGGTGCATGTCCCATTACCTATAACTTCTAAACAAATTGTTGTTCCATTATATGTTAAGGGAACAACAAATTAATGAGCCACAACTTGTTGGTCCTTCAACACTCCATAATGATACTGCCATCAATGAGCAAGTAGTAGAAGAACCACAAATAGCCTTAAGAAGATCTGAAAGGATCAGAAAACCAGCTATTTCTAATGATTATATGGTTCATCTACAAGAATTTGATTATGATATTGGGACATCTGATGATCCGGTTTCATTTTCACAAGCCATAGAAAGTATTAAGGGGAAATAATATAATAAATCACAAATTTTTTTATAAAAATGGCGTACAGTAGCAAATATTTGCAAAACAGGACAAGCCATGCAGGCCTGCGTGGCACGAGCGCCTGCATGGCTTTTTTTTTAAACTAACCCGAAAGGTGTTGGTTGAACCACCGCCTCTCGGTTAAAAGAGAAAGGCAGTCAAAGTCATCGGTTGAACTGACGCCTTTGACTGCCTTCATCGTTTTTGTCCCATTTTAAATGAGCAATCATTTCAACGATGGCTCAACATCTTTGTGATATCACATTGAGCAGAAAGAGCACTAAAAATAAGGAAGAATAAAAAAAAAACAAAAACGGATCAGAAATGAGAGAGATATACATCGTTGAAGTGATTGCCCCTTTAAAATTGGACAAAAACAATGAAGGCAGTCAAAGGCGTCGATTGAGCGGACGCCTTTCTCTTTTAAACGAGAGGCGTCAGTTCAACTGATGCCTTTCGGGTTAGTTTTAAAAAAAAAGCCATGCAGGTGCTTGCGTGGCACGGGCGCCTGTGTGGCTTGTCAGATACCCTGTTTTGCAAATATTTGCTACAGTGTGTCATTTTGATAATTTTTTTTGATGATTTATTATATTATTTCCCCAAGTATTAATTTTGAAAAATGGATTGAAGCCATGAATGATGAGTTAAACTCAATGGCCCAAAATAAAGTGGGAACTCGTTGAATTACCCAAAGGATACAGGAAAGTGGGTTACAAATGGATCTTTAAGACCAAACGTGACTCAAAATAGAACGATATAAAGCTAGACTTGTGGCCAAATGATTTACTCAAAAAGAAGACTTTGATTATAAAGAGACCTTCTCTTCAGTATCCAAAAAGGACTCACTCAGAATAATTTTAGTATTAGTTGCTCATTATGATTTAGAGCTCCATCAAATGGATGTGAAAACAATTTTCTTGAATGGAAGTTTAGATGAGGAAGCCTATTTGGACCAACCTGAAGGATCCTCCCTTGAAGGAAAAGAGCACTTAGCTTGCAAACTTAAGAAATCAATTTATGGACTTAAGCAAGCTTCCCGATAATGGTACCTTGAATTTAATGATACCATTACTTCCTTTGGATTTAAAGAAAACATAGTTAATCGGTGTATTAATCTAAAGGTCAGTGGGAGTAAGTTCATATTTTTTGATTTTGTATGTTAATGATATATTAAATGCAAGCAATAACATTGGATTATTCAAGGACTTTCTCTCTAAAAATGAAAGATATGGGTGAGGCAACATACGTGATTGGAATAGAAATATTCCGGGATCGTTCACGAGGAATGTTGGGTTTGTCTCAAAAAGCCTGTATAGAAAAGATTTTAGAGAGATTTGGAATGGACAAGTGATCATCAAACTCAATTCCCATTCAGAAAGGGGATAAACTAAACCTTATGCAGTGTCCAAAGAATGAATGGGAACGGAAAGAGACGGAGGAAATTCCGTATTTGTATGCAGTTGGAAGTTTAATGTATGGACAAACCTGTACAAGGCCAGATATCAGTTTTGCTACGGGTATGCTAGGAAGATACCAAAAGGATCCTGGATTGGATCACTGGAATGCTGCAAAGAAAGTAATGAGGTACTTGCAAGGAACAGAAGATTACATGCTCATATATAGTTGCTATGAGAATTTTGAGGTTATTGGCTACTCAGATTCTGATTTTGCTGGATGTATTGATTATTGAAAGTCCACATTTGGCTACTTATTTATGCTTCATGGAGGAGCCATATCATGGAAAAGTGAAGAAAAAAATCTATCATCACTTCATCCACTATGGAGGCTGAATTTTTGGCATGCTATGAAGCCACACTTCAAGCTTTATAGTTGCGGAATTTTATTTCAGGGTTTTGTATTGTCGACACTATTGATAGGCCGCTGAAAATTTATTGTGATAACTCCGCAGCAGTTATCTTCTCAAAAAATGACAAGTACTCTAAAGGAGCAAAGCACATGGAATTAAAGTTTCTTGTTGTTAAAGAAGAAGTACAGAAACAAAGAGTATTTATAGAGCAAATTAGTACTAACCTTCTGATTGCCGATCTATTAACAAAAGGATTACCTCCAAAGACCTTTATCGAACATGCCAATGGAATGGGTCTTGACACTAATCCTTAATGGTATGGATCGTGCTTTACTTATGATGATGTTTATGCTCTATTACACTTTGATATCAATAAAAGTGTTTCTGATTTTCCTGTCCTTATTATGACATGCATCGATGTGAATGAATATATGTTTATGACAGGACTAGTCTCAATTTGTAGAGACATTATGTGGACTCTTATGATTTCCTCTTTTAAACACTAGATTGAACAGATTATTTAATATTGTGGAACCTACAAAGTAGAGTTATATGAGAAGGAACTTGGAATCCCCAAAAAGATTTCAGAAGAATTTATTTGTAATTTTTCTTTTTATATCTTTCTTTGTAATATTTTTTTGGATAGTCGATACAGTATATAAACCAAAAGTGCAGAGGCATTACAAAGTATAGGGAAATAAAAAATAATCCTAAAGCAAATAAACGAGGGGAAGAAATCTAAGCTATCCTCCTACCAAGGAGATAAACAAAAGAACTTGAGAAAAAGTAATTGATCTCGCCAAAAAACTTAAAAAAAAGAGCATTTCTCCATGATTTTCTACTAAACATGAAATGCTACAATGACTTGACGAGCTTGATGAATTATTGCTTGGGCAAGAAGATGATAATCCATCTATTTATCTTGAAAGATACGCTTGTTCCTCACCCCCATACAAAAGCAATAGAAATAGATGACAAGCACTTTAGCAGAATGCCGACATATATGTTGCATGCAATGAAATCCATCGCCCAGGATAGCTCAATATCGAAATCTAATATAATCCTTTAAATGTTGCACTTAAGCAAGACTTACTTCCAAACGAATTTGGAATAAGCGCACTGAAAATTATATGATCTCTACTTTCTGAATTCCTACCTTAAAGGAAGTACATAATTGCAAGTTGAAAACCCCGCTTGCAGAGTTTTTCTTAGGTATGGACTAAGGAGTCTATCATTCAATGGCAACCTCAATAAGAAGGCATATCTATTCACTCTATGCTTATTCCAAACCAACTTAAACTAGGGCACTTTATTCCCATGACAATGAACTACATTCTAGGCAGATTTATAAGAAAATTTACCTTTATGAGATAACCAATTAACCATAGGAATCTACTTCATTGGTTAGCACCAGAGAGTTTTTCATCAAGAGTTCCATTACGTCTCAATATCTAATTGCACCATCCTCCATAACTTTCGAACGTCCATCTTTGAAGGATTTTGTCATCCTGCCTGAAGGATAACAACCCATCTTCAAGATATGTCTACCAAAGTTAGAGATGAGAGGTTGAGGATCTAACCAAGGATCCATTCATGTAAAATACCATCCCCATTACCAACATTATAATGACACCGTTTAATCATTCTACCACTCAATATCAATATGGATTGGAATGCAAAAGAACAGTCCACTGGGTTAGCAGTCCAAACCGGCTCTTTTTGAGGAATACCCCATGAATCCATTTGCACAAGGAATTCTTTATTCATTAAGAGTCTCCAAAAGAGCTCAAGAAGGCCACCTTCATTACAATCCTTAATACAACGGATACTTAAACCTCCTTCACTAAAACGTTTTGCCACTTTTCTCCAATATACATTATGGAAGAAGGAAGAGGAGGAAATCCCTTTCCACATAAAGCTTGAGAAAAGTTTCTCAATATACATGTACGTCTTCTTTAGAAGCTTAAAACATGAAGTCCAGTAAATTTGCAGATTGTTAAGAAATGACTTGTAAACTCTAATCTTCCAGCATAAGAAATTAAGAAGACTTGATTTTGAACTTGCTATATTACTGATAATCTTCTTAAGAAGTAGCTTGTACATATGAAAAGATAATTTCTTAGAGGAAACAGGGAGACCAAGCTCTAAGCTGGTTTGGAAAAGTACTTTCCTCAAATGCAATATACAACATTACGGATAATATCTTAGAGCACTCCATTCCCTTTTTATCTTCTTATATACTCCCTTTGTCCAAAAAATCCTGGCAGATTTTTTAAATGAGTTTAAATTTATTGGCCTACAGGGCCCACAAACATTTCAATCCTCAATTTACCCCTACACAAGCAAGTTCACGTGGATCTATTGGCCTATAGGGGCCCAGTCATTTACTTTTGGATTTGTAAATATTTTAATATAAAATATATATTTTTTGGTAACAAACAATAATGTTTTTTTTGGAGGGAGGCGAGTATGTACTTTTGTGTGGATTTGCAAGCTTTAAATGTTTTGACAAAATTTAGCAAGCATACAACATTATTGAGATTACAATTTTAGAAAAATATGAAGTAATTGAAAAATGGGAATACAACTTATGGTGGAACAACAAGGATGCAAATGCTGCAGTGTACATAAAAAACATAAAAAGATTTACAAAAAAAGTATGTAAAATGTTGCCATAAAACATAAAAGAGGTAGAATAATTGATTCAAGAATAAAATATAATGTCAATTCGAGGAAGTAAAGAGAAATGGGAAACAGAGAAATGCACAAGATCAAAGTAGAGTACTCCATTTTAAGGTTTAGAGTGGGATTTAGATTGCGTAGAGGAGAGGGTTTATATAGGAGACTTTCTAGGTGGAATGGCCTTTGACAATTCTGTTGTCAAATATGAAGTTGCTGTACCATAGCCATAGCTATCTCTCTCTTGAAAAAATGGACATCTCTTTAGCAAAGTGCACACGGGTAATAACTGAATGCAACGAAGTTTCGCCCATCCATCAACTCTTTCAACTACATGTGCTAGCCCACAATGAAATACTATGGTTGTTGGGTCATTGGAAGGGAAGCCCTAGCCGCCTCTGGCTATGAAAGCAATTCGAGCCAGGGTTGCCGCTTCCACCTCCCTTCCACCTCACCTCCTCCCACTTCCTTCCCTGCCGCCTCCTCACCTACGTCCTTGCTTCCTCATCTCCTCCCCCACTGCCTCCCACCTCCGCCTCACCGCTCTGTCCACCACTCTTCCCTTGCCATCTCCTTCTCCCTCCAGTCCTCCTCCTCCTCTGTCCTCGTCTCACCTCGCCTTACCACCATCTTTGTCCTTGTAACACCCGAAAAATAGGTATATTTACTAAAATTGATATTTTAGAATTTTGATCTAAAATAAGAAATTTTGATGTTTTGGTTATCTTTTACAATATGGTGTTAATGTACGCGAAGAATGCTTTCCAACGCCACCGACTGTTCGCAATTTGGTGTTCTGAGCATTTGAAAGTTGGTATGTGATCGATCGCTATTTGATACGCGATCGATCAGGTCATATTCAAAACCGAGGGCAAGCCAAACGCGATCAATCTCCTATGGCAACGATCGATCGTTTTTACTGGAAGTTGCAATTTTGGTGCAAGTGATCGATCGCCTGTGCTAATGATTGATCATAAGTACTGTCCTTTAATTTTGTTGTTTTCTAGCTTGGGGTGTTTATAATGTATCCTCGTTTTTTATTCTCCAGAGATACCTTATAAGATCAGGAATAGTGCATACATCAACTGGATTTGGATATTAACAAATTGTGACCATAATCTTTTAAAGAAACCAAAGTGCAGAAATAAGTGACTAGTAGATTCACCTTGGATGTACAAAAAACATATAACTGTGGATAAACATGTAATTTAGCATTAAGGAGATCCGTTGTGACCCGACATTTTGACAAGCTTTCCAAGCAAAATGTTTAACTCTGAAGGGGACTCGACTTTTCGTACATAATTCCACAAAGGATTTGATTGTTGAGGCTGATAGTGATTGAGGGCAAATTTATCCTCATTCAACCCTGGAGCTGCTCATGATCCTTATGGACATTCTATGGAGACAGAGAAATGAAATAATATTTCGGCAGGGGAAGTAATTGTTTAAAGGAAGTTGAGGCAGAATGCAAACTCTACATTAATCAACTTAACTTATCATATGCTCAGGATTTCAAGTCATAGTAGAGTTCATCGTATGCTTTATAAGTTTTATAGATGGATGGCTCCACCGCGGGGCTATTTCTGCTTAAATTTTGGTGCTGCTTTCAAGGTGAATTCAAGGATAGCGCTGCTGGAGGAGTCATACGTGATCACTGGGGGAACTTCTTGCGGCATATGCTCGTCTAATTGAGGCTTATAATGCTATGCATGTGGAGGTCATTAGTTGTGCTTTTGGAATTCAACTGGTAGATTGTCTTAACCTTCATTTCATACACGTTCAGGGTGACTCAAAGATCACTATTGATCTGATCAATTCTCCAAACTTGAAGGGCCCATTGTTCGCAAAGGCTCACTTACAGTATTAGATGGTTCAACCAGGAGCATTCTCACAATACATTTTACCATGTATACAGAGAACAGAAACAAGTTGCAGACCTATTAGCTAATTTGGAGTAGCTAAATATTCTATCCACTGGTTCCGGAAGCCCCCTCCTGATATTCAACATACTCTTCATTTGGATTGTATAGGTCAATTATATATGTGAGCTACCGCGAAGAAAGATACATGAACAACATGAAGAAGAGAACACAACACTTTCTCCCATCGAAGTGATAGTCAATTTTCACATGCTTCATACTAGCGTGATGAATAGTATTGCAACAAAAAGATATTGCATTTGAATTGTTACAATAACTGAGGGGAGGAAGATCTAGGCAAAACTTGTAGGCCTTATATATTCTCACTATGAAATTGGTACTCCCTCTAGTCACTTTTAATTCAGATTGTTGCAGAATTTGTCAACTTTTATCAGATGTGGGTCTACAATAAAAGCCTAAGCTTTCTAAGCGAACGAGTGCCTTTCATCGCGGACACCGCTCAACCTCGACCTAGGGTCGCTGCTTGGCAATGTGGGCGAGATTAATTAGGGAACGATATCATTTAATTTTGGTGCACATATTTTATCTAATTGTCTCGATTAAAAGTGACGCGAGGGAGTAGTATTATCTTTTAACTGAAATTAAAGTTCAAGTGGGAACTACAAAGTGGAGTTATATCAGAAGGAACTTGGAATCCCAAAAAGATTTCGGAAGAATTTATTTGTAATTTTGAGTTTTTATATATTTCTTTGTAATATTTTTTAGGACAATCGATACAGTATATAAACCAAAAGAGCAGAGGCATTACAAAGTATATGGAAATAAAAATAAGCCTAAAACAAAAAAAAGAAGGGAAGAAATCCAAGCTATCCTCCTACCAAGGAGAAAGAAAAAAAAAATTGAGAAAAAAATAATTGGTTTAGCCAAAAAACTCGCAAAAAAGGGCATTTTTCCTTGATTTTCTACTAAACATCAAATGCCTCGATGACTTGACGAGCTTGACGAATTATTGGTTGGGCAAGAAGATCATAATCCATCTATTTATCTTGAAAGATACGCTTCTTCCTCTCCCCCGTATAAAAGCAATAGAAATAGACGACAAGCACTTCAGCAGAATGCCGGCATATTTGTTCCATGCAATGAAATCTATCATCCAGGATAGCTCAATATCGAAATCCGATATAATTCTTTAAATGTTGCATTTAAGCAAGACTTGCTTCCAAATTAATTTTGGAATAAGCGCGCTGAAAATTATATAATCTCTACATTCTGATTCCTACCTTAAAGGATGTACATAATTGCAAATTGAAAACCCCACTTGCAGAGTTTTACTTGGGTAAGGAGGCCGTCATTCAATGCCAACCTCAAAAGGCATATTTATTCACTCAATGCATATTCCTCGACAATGAACTACATTCTAGGCAGGTTTATAAGAAAATTTTCCTTATGAGATAACCAATTAACCATAAGAATCCACTTCATTGGTTAGTAGCAATTAGTTTTTCATCAAGAGTTCCATTACGTCTTTAGATCTAATTGCAACCATTTTCCATATGGTTCAAATGTCTATCTTTGAAGGATTGTGACAACCTGTCTGAAGGATCACCACCCATCTTCAAAATAATATGTCTACCAAAGTTAGAGATAAGAGGGTGAGGATCTAACCAAGGATCCATTCATGTTACCATCCCGAGTATCAACATTATAATTACACTATTTAATCATTCTACTGCTCTATATCAATAAAGATTGGAATGCAAAAGAACAGTCCACAGGGTTAGCAATCCAAATTAGGAATACCCCATGAATCCATTTGCACAAGGAATTCTTTATTCATTAGGAGTCACCAAAAGAGCTCAAGAAGGCACCTTCATTACAATCCTTAATACAAGGGATACCTAAACCTCCTTCACTAAAACGTTTAGCCACTTTTCTCCTGATACATTATGGAAGAAGGATGAGGACGAAATCCCTTCACATAAAGCTTTAGAAAATTTTCTCAATATACATGTAGGTCTTCTTTAGAAGCTTAAAACATGAAGTTCAGTAAATTGGTAGACTATTAAGAACTGACTTATAAACTCTAATCTTCCAGCCTAATTAAGAAAATTTAATTTTGAACTTGCTATATTACTCATATTCTTCTCAACAATTAGCTTGCACATATGAAAAGATAATTTCTTCGAGCAAAGAGGGAGATCAAGAGTCACTACTCTAAGCTGGTTTGGAAGAGTATTTTCCTCAAATGCAATATACAACATTTTTGATAATTTCCTTTTTGTCTTCTTATATACTCCCTTCGTCCATATAGGCTTGAATAGAGGAATAAGATCCATGTCGTTGACCCCAAATAGCTAAAAAAATATGCTACTCGATTATGATATGATTATAATATACTCCCTTGTCCAAAAAATCCTAGACAATTTTTTAAAATGAGTTTAAATTTATTGGCCTAGAGGACCCACGATATTTGAATCCTCCATTTACCCCTGCACATGCAAGTTCATGAGGATCTATTAGCGTATACGGCAAGCCCAGTCATTTACTTTTGGATATGACCCCAAATAATTGAAAAAATACGCTACTTGATTATGATATGATTATAATATACTCCCTTGTCCAAAAAATCCTAGACAGTTTTTTAAAATGAGTTTAAATTTATTGGCCTAGAGGGCCCACAACATTTGAATCCTGTATTTACCCCTGCACATGCAAGTTCATGAGGATCTATTAGCCTATACGGCCAGCCCAGTCATTTACTTTTGGATATGTAAATTTATATATATATATATATATATTGTATAACAAACAATAAAGATATTTTGGAGGGATCGGGCGAGTATGGACTTTTGTGTGGATTTGCAAGCTTTAATTGTTTTGACAAAATTTAGGTACTTCTCAACTATAAAGCAAACATACGATATTATTGGGATTACAATTTTAGAAAAATACAGAGTAATTGAAAAATGGGAATGCAACTTATGGTGCAACAACAAGGATGCAAATGCTGCAGTGTACATAAAAACATGTAAAAAAGTTTACAAACGAAGTATTTAAAGGTTGCCAAAAAACATAAAAGAATAAATATAATGTCGCATCCGATGAGTTCCATTCTATTAAATCGTAATTACTGAAATGGTTGCCAATCAAAACAACACTTCATCCTTGAACAGAACAGCAACAAGTGGAACAACTTTCTCGATCACGATCCCATAGTAGTCTGTCATGTCCAAGTTCTCGGGCTTCATGGCATCCGGAAGCCCCCAAGCAAAGGTAAAACTCAACTCCAAATTTGGGAGTCCAAGATATTGCATTTTAATTGTCAGGGATTATTCTTATATTAGTCCTAACCTCCTCATACATATCCTTTATAATATTTACGTAAACTATTATAAGTCCCTTTTTCTTCAAAACACCCTAAATCTATGAAGGTCATATAAGGGTCCAGTTTTCTATCCCTATACCTATCTATTAATAGTTGTAACAAAATATAACTTCCGTTGTTGACATCTCCTACAAGAAACCAAATTGATTCTTAATCACTTTAGTTACTTTTCTCAAACGTCCTTCTACTACTCTCTCTCATAACTTCAAAGTATCTCCCATAAGTTTTATACTATATAATTTATACAAGTTTGGATGTTTCCTTTATTATAAGGGTATGAGGGCGCTTCTCCTCCACATCTCTGGCATCCTCTTAGACTTCCAAATTTTGTTAAACTAGTAAAGTTAAGCCAACACCTTCCAGAGCCTTACATACTTTAATAGGAATTCCATCAGGTCCCAGAGCTTTGTCTTTCTTCATCTTTCTTAACGCAGCTCCTACCTCCTCTATGTAGAATTTTCTAAAATAAGTTATCTCTTTAACGAGACTAGACTCAATATCCATCCAACTACTGCAATTTTCATTAAATAAATGCTAAAAATATCCACTCCATCTCTTTTTAATTTGCTTATCTTTCACTAAAACCCTTTGATCTTTACTCTTAATGCATCTAACTTACTCTAAATCTATCATTCTCTTATCTCTTAACTTAACTATCTTATATATATCAATTTTCTTTTCCTTTGTCTATAGCCTATTATATAATTCATCAAACACCTTATATCTAGCATTGCTCGCTATTTTTTTAGCCGCTTTCTTAACCTTAACATATCTTTCACAGTTCTCTTGATTTTAAAATTTTTGTCACTCTTTAAAAAATACTCCATCCGTTCCAAAATACCGTGTACATTTAAGAAAATCCTTATTTTTATTGGACCATGAAACCCACAAGGAATTCAGATGACTTTTTTTCCCTTATATCCCGTCCAACTCGTATGATCGTTCATGAACAAAGTTCTAGTAAATCCTTCTAAGTCTCCAATTTTAGAAAGAGGAAGTCACGTGATTTGGCAAAATGTATACAATATTTTGGAATAATAATATTTCCAAATGTACATAGTATTTTGGAACGGCTGGAGTATTTCTTTTCAAGTAATGTGGGAAAATAGAGAAAAAAAATTCAATTTACTTGTACTTTGAAATAAGGCCAGATTCATTGGGAAGGACATTTGGAAGGCTGTAAATTGCAAAAAATACATTATGCCGAGAATGCAGTAATTGTCAACCCATTCCTATATGATTGGATTGCAATTTTGAAAGCTTTGTATCACCTCACCAATGTGACTCGGAGTTTTGATGCCACGCAGGAGTTTCAACTGCAATCAAAGTCATGTGACAAGTATTTGCATCCACTACCTTGATACGACTCCAGTAATCAAAATCCCTTGGATTTTCAACATGTGAATGGCCACATCTTATTTATTTATTCAGAAACAACAGGAAAAATCTGCATTGAAATAAATAACTCTGTGATCTTATATATAAAAAAAGATTTTTTTGGAAAAATATTAGCCTAAGAGGAGGAAGAGAAGAATGGAGGGAGGGACAAGCTAGAAACAACGACGGAGGCATGGAGATATGAGAGGTGGTTGTTCTACGTAATGGTTGTTCCATGGGTTGGTAGAAATAAGTAGAAGTTGGTAACAGTATTTTAGTAACTTTTAATCACAATGTGTGGAGGTTCACATGTGCACAAAGCCTCTAGTGTCTCTAGTGCTATGATATTCTAATGCATCAGGCCGATGGCTTTGCTGGAGTATTTCCTGGTATGTCTTTGTCTTACTTTACTAGAAAATATAAAACCTGATTAAATCTAAATTTTGTTAAATAACAAAACTTTGTTACTCAACTTTGCTTACAGAACACAAGTACGAGATTGTGAAGAAACTCCAAGCAAGGAAGCACATCTGTGGCATGACAGGCGATGGAGTTAATGATGCACCAGCCCTCAAGAAGGCAGACATAGGAATTGTTCTGGCAGATGCAACTGATCAGCTCGAAGTGCTTCTGACATAGTTCTCACAGAGCCTGGCTTGAGTGTAATTATAAGCGTCGTATTGACAGAGTCTACTATGTCTAAGTTTTCTTCTGCATCATTAGGCTTTGCTCTTGACCAATCAGCTCTCGACAACATCTTTCAAGTTTGAACTATTTTGCAAGAAATGTAGGTGAGTCAAAAGCAAAAGAAGAACTTGGTAGAGTTTTAGGTCACATGAAGGACAGGTAGTCATCTTCTGCACAAGTGTGATTGTATATGTAATGCAAGTACTATTTATTTTAATGATGCTTTATGTATCAGTGACATAATTCAACTGATATTTTTTGTATGATGTTTTATGTAATGCAAGTACTATTTATTTTAATAAAAAAAATTGAAGTTCTCATCTATTCTGATATGATTACATAGAAAATTTGGACGGATAGTTCGCAACGTATTGCAATACTTTTTTTTTACATTTTAAAATCAATTAACGGTGGACAAAAACCTTCGCTACATGTTACCCTGTGGCCTCGACAGTCACAGGCTCACAGCTAGCTATTGCAATGGAGAAAAAGCATCGCTACTGAGATTTAGCAACAGTTGTTATCCGTTGAGAATACTCTTTAGCGACAGTTCTTTATACGTTCAAAATACTCTTTAGCGACAGTTTATATACCGTTGTAAAATTCCAAAAGCGACTGGAAAAAACTGTGGCTAAAAATACTAACGACATATTTGCCAGTTATAGCGACGGTTTGGCCCGTCGTTAAAAGCCAAACTTCTTGTACAGAGGTCTCACTGTCAATATGGTAAAACTCAACTCCAATGCAGCCCTTGCGTCTCTAGTGTCATGATTGCCAAGCTCAGAAGCTTCTTTCATATTCGAGGAATACTTGGGTATACCTCTTACTAAGGGAAGGGTGAGAAAATCTCACAGTCAAGAAACTTCATCTAAAATACTGAAGAGACTTGCCAGATGGAAAGCTCATAGCCGTTTGGGGCGTGAAAAATTAGCTCTATCCAGCTGAAAAAATCCAGCTGGTTAAGGATTTTTGGGATAATCCACAAACCAGCTGAGCTAAATCCAGCTGGTTAAGGATTACTTCAGCTGAATAGAGCTAATTTTTCACGCCCCAAACGGCCGTAGGTTGGTAGAAGTACGTTGATCCAATCAGTGATAACTGCTATCTGTTTCTATATTGTCAAATATTAAAAAGACTGCTAGGAATCTTTATTGGTCCCAGTCTCCCAGACAAAGGAAAATTGGCTTTCATACTATTAGTGGCGATGTGAATACTAAACCAAAATACCTTGGAGGTCTAGGGATTAAAAACATGCACAAATTTAATGATGCCCCCCTTGTTAAAAAAGCTTGGAACCTGGCTACTAATTCTGATTCCCTTTGAAGCAGATGTTTTTTCCACAAGCTCACTTTTTAAAAGCTAAGGCCAGAAGTCATGATTCAGTAACATGGAAAACTATGGTTAAATTTATTGACTTTATAAAAAACAACTCCATCTGGTCGATAGCTAATGGCAAGCAGGTGAACATTTTTAGTGATATTTGGCTAGTCACAGGTGAGCATGCCCCTCTGATACTAGAAATTAATGTAAATACTACAGTTGATTTCCTGATTACTTCTGAGGAACAGTGGAATGTGGAGTTCATTTCTGAATTATGGTCTCCTGATAATGTGCTAAAATCCTTAACACCCCTATCACAATGGATGAGGAAGATACTTTAATTTAGTTGTTTTCCGGCTCGGCATGTTATACCGTCTCCTCTGGCTATAAAAGACTCAATAACTATCCGCCTCAACAATCAGATCCTAAGTGGAATTATGTACGGAAAACTCGAGTCCCCTTCAGAGTTAAACATTTTGCTTGGAAAGCTTGTCAAAATGGTCTGGTCACAACGGATCTCCTTAATGCTAGATTACATGTTTATCCGCAGTTATGTGTTTTTTGTACATCCAAGGTGGAATCTACTAGCCACTTAATTCTGCACTGTGGTTTCTTTAAAAGATTATGGTCACAATTTGTTAATATCCAAATCCCAGTTGATCTATGCACTATTCCTGGTCTTATAAGGTATCTCTGGAGCATCAAAAACAGATCAAGCAGCAAATATATCCTCATTCAACCCCTGGAGCTGTTCATGATCCTTATGGACATTCTATGGAGACAGAGAAATAAAATAATTCTTTCGGCAGGGAAGTAATTGTATCAAGGAAGTTGAGGCAAAATGCAAACTTTACATTAGTCAACTTAACATATCATATGCTCAGGATTCAAGTCATAGTAGAGTTCATTGTATGGTTTATAAATTTTAGAGATGGATAGCTCCACCGCTGGGCTATTTCTGCTTAAATCTTGCTGCTCCTTTCAAGATGAATTCAAGGAGAGTTGCTGCTGGAGGAGTCATACGTGATCACTGGGGAAACTTTCTTGCGGTATATGCTTGTCGAATTGTGGCTTTTAATGTTATGCATGAAGAGGTCATTAGCTGTGCTTTGAGAATTCAACTGGTAGATTATCTTAACCTTCATTTCATTCCCATTCAGGGTGAGTCAAAGGTCACTATTGATCTGATCAATTCTCCAAACTTGAAGGGCCCATAGTTCCCAAAGGTTTACTTACAGCAAATTAGAAGGTTCAAACGGCATTGTCACAATTAAGTTTATCATGTATACAGAGAACATAATCAAATTTCAGACCTATTAGCTAATTTTGGAGCAGCTAAATATTCTGTCTACTGGTTCCATAAGCCCCCTCCTGATATTCAACATACTCTTCATTTGGATTGTATAGGTCAATTATCTTGGTGAGCTACCGCGAAGAAGATACATGAACAACATGAAGAAGAGCACAACATACTTTCTCCCCATTAAAGTGATAGTCAATTTTCACATGCTCCATACTAGCATGATGAATAGTATTGCAACAAAAAGATATTGCATTTTAATTGTCACGATAAACTGAGGGGAGGAAGATATATGCAAATTTGCAGGTCTTATATATTCTCACTATATAATTGGTACTCCCTCTGGTCACTTTTAGTTCAGACCAGTGTTTTTAAATCCGGTTCGGGGCCCAACCCCGTTTGGTGACCGGGTCGGACCAACCGGTGTGACCCGGTGGGTCGACCCGGGTCAACCCGGATTGGGATATAACGGTGAAGGAGAAAACCGGCACCGTGGCAAGTGGGGCGACGACGATGGCGGTGCGATGACGGGGAGGCAGGGCAGGGCGGGGCGACGGAGAAAAGCAGAGAGGGGGCGGAGGAGAAAACAGAGGGAGAGGGGTGGGGGGTTGCCGGGGCGACCGCGGCAGTGGGGGGGTGTGGCGACAACGACGGCGGTGCGATGACGGGGCAGGGGCGGTGCGACTGCGCGGCGGTGTTCTGGCTGAGGAGGTTCTCGAAGGAGGCGGAGGGGCGGTGCGGGAGCGAGGAGGATGGTGATGGGCCACACGATCCAGTGGGAGGGGATCAACGGGGTGTGCGAGAACCGGTCGGGGGTGGGGCAACGGAGAAAACCAGAGGGGGTGAAGGAGAAAACCGGCACCGTGGCAAGTGGGGCGACGACGATGGCGGTGCGATGACGGGGAGGCAGGGCAGGGCGGGGCGACGGAGAAAAGCAGAGAGGGGGCGGAGGAGAAAACAGAGGGAGAGGGGTGGGGGGTTGCCGGGGCGACCGCGGCAGTGGGGGGGTGTGGCGACAACGACGGCGGTGCGATGACGGGGCAGGGGCGGTGCGACTGCGCGGCGGTGTTCTGGCTGAGGAGGTTCTCGAAGGAGGCGGAGGGGCGGTGCGGGAGCGAGGAAGATGGTGATGGGCCACACGATCCAGTGGGAGGGGATCAACGGGGTGTGCGAGAACCGGTCGGCGGGGCGACGGAGTAAAATTACTCCTGCTCCAGTTAGCAATCAGACTCATCGCTTCCTCTGTTTTGGATCTATGCAAACCACCAAGGTCTCCTTCCCCTCTAAGCCAGTCGATGATCTTTAAAGAGTCGCCTTCAAAAACCGACTTCACCAGGCCAGCTTCTGCAGCTACTTTCATTGCGAGAGAAGTTGCACATAATTCCACCTCCTCCACGGATTCGACTAAGGGGATAAATTCACCAACACAATGAAGAACCCTTCCTCCCTCATCTCAAATCACAACTCCAAGACCACCCTTATTACTGTGAGGCATACAGGACCCATCATAGTTAATCTTAACCTCTCCCAAACCAGGAGGTCTCCAAAAAAGTTCTGAGCGAGAAACATAAATACTCGTATCACAGCTTCTACATTTTTATAACAAATCAAGATACTGACAGCCACCATCCCACACAAACTTCCCCTCTAAGCCTTTGCCTTCCATCACCTTTTTATTTCTATTTCTCCATGTCGCCCAGACAGAGGCACCCATCAAAACAACTCAAAAGTCACCTCCTTTGCCAGCTTAAGCAGAGAGGGGGCGGAGGAGAAAAGCAGAGGGAGAGGGGAGGGGTGGGGGGTCGCCGGGGCGGCAGGGCGGCGAGCGACGACTGCGGGCGACGGCACTAGGAGGGATGACCCGGTCTGTCCGACCCGGCCGTTTCCTGGGTCAACCCGGCCGGGTCGCAAATGACCCGGCGGGTCTTTAGCCCATTTCAGCCAGGAAAATTAACCGGGTCCGGTCCAACCGGGTTCAACCGGCCGGGCCGAACTGGATTTTAAAACAAGGGTTCAGACTGTCGCAGAATTTGTCAACTTTTCTGAGATGTGTGGTTCACAATAAAAGCCTAGGCTTTCTGAGTGAGTGAGTGCCTTTCATCACGGACGCCGCTCAACATCGACCTAGGGTCGCTGCTTGGCATTGGAGCGGAGATTAGTTAGGGAACGATTGACCGGAAGGAGTAGTATTATCTTTTAACTGAAATTTCCTTAAAGTTCAAGTGGGAACTACAAAGTGGATTATATGAGAAGGAAGGAATACCCAAAAAGATTTCACAAGAATTTATTTGTAATTTTGATTTTTATATCTTTCTTTGCAATATTTTTTTGGATAATCGATACAGTATATAAACAAAAAGAGCAGAGGCATTACAAAGTATATGGAAATAAAAAATAAGCCTCAAACAAAAAAAAGGGAAGAAATCCAAGCTATCCTCCTTCCAAGGAGAAAAAGAAACTCGAGAAAAAATAATTGATCTAGAAAAAAACTCACAAAAAAGAGCATTTCTCCATGATTTTCTACTAAACATCAAATGCCACAATGACTTGACGAGCTTGACGAATTATTGATTGGGCAAGAAGATGATAATCCATCTATTTATCTTGAACTATACGCTTTCTCCTCCTGATCTATACATGAAATATGCATTTTATTATCTCCTAAACTTATGATTAGCTAGTGTTTGATTAGAATAACTACTACTTTAATATAGTTTTTGGTTTTTCTAGGAAACAAGAGTAATACACAGAAATGAAGAGAAAAGTAACTCAAATGGTGAAATCATTATAACTTCGTGTACAAATGTCGGATTGGACTTATTCAAGTTCATGTTAAAGTTCAAGAAGTCAGCTTTCCAACGCCACCAACCACGTGCAATTCGGAGTTTGGAGCGAAAGTTATAGCCATTTGAATTTCATGAACAGTAACAACGATCGATCGTCTATCAATGCGATCGATCGCCTAAGCCGGAAAAAGTAGTGTATTAAAGGAAACGATCGATCGGATTCAAAACAATCGATCGTATCTACTGAAATTTTTCAATCGCGCAAGACAGTAACGACGATCGATCGGTATCATACGGCGTCGATCGGCAAAGCGATCGATCGGAGAAAAATAATGAAGGAATTACGATCGATCAGTAGGCGAACGATCGGCAATTCGGAGCGATCGATCGCCATATACGGAAAACCGAAAATAAGACCTATTTCAACTCGGATTTGGAAGGAGACTTCGTGGTTTCTCTTCACTATTATAAATAGGCTTTATGGGAGAACGTTTTGGGCATTAGAAAGTAGACCAAAGAACATACCTTGGAGGTTAGAGAGGAGCAAGAGAAGGAGTCTTTTGGAGCAAAGAAGAAGAAGGATTCATGACGATGGATCTACATAAATAGGCTTCTCTTTTCTTTCTTTCTATGTGTAACTAGACTCTTATTCAAGGCTTGATGAAACCCTAGATGTGTGTTGCTACTCTTGATAGTTTAATTTTATAAAGTTGATTATGATTCATGCTTAATGCGATTTCATGAGTATTCGTTGAGTGCTTGATCATAGACTTGATTGATTATGAATGGAATTAGATATTGTGATTAATTTTATGCCCGATCAAGGATAAGATTAATTGCATTATAATAGAGTTGTGATTGATTCTATGCCCGATCAAGGATAGGATTGATTACACAATAGTGGATGAACTTTCGTGTTCAATCAAGAACGTTAGTGAATTCATTAGTAATTCGTGTGTCCGATCAAGAACACGAATTACCATATCATGTCAATGTATACTTAATAATAATTGAGAGTAGTAATTACATGTCTAGTGGTGGATTCTCTGCCTTGATACTTCTCCATATTGATTAAATCTTAGTTAGATTAGATAAAGTTTATTGCTTTCTTTAGAATTAATTAAACTACATCTTTTTCTTCTCTTAGAGTTTGGTAAAGTATTCACCGTCCCTGAGGTTCGACAACCCTTTAATACTCACTGTAATACATTGCCTTGTGCACTTGCAAGAGTTTATATTTAAAACGATCACCTCCACCCCATACAAAAGCAATAGAAATAGACGAAAAACACTTTAGCAAAATGCCGGCATATTTGTTCCATGCAATGAAATCCATCGTCCAAGATAGCTCAACATCGAAATCCAATATAATCCTTTAAATGTTGCACTTAAGCAATACTTGATTCCAAACTAATTTGGAATAAGTGCACTGAAAATTATATAATCTCTACATTCTGAATTCCTACCTTAAAGGAAGTACATATTTGCAAATTGAAAACCCCGCTTGCAGAGTTTTACTTTGGTAAGGAGGCCGTCATTCATTGCCAACCTCAAAATGGCATATTTATTCACTCTATGCTTATTCCAAACCATCTTAAACTAGGGCACTAGCTTCATGCCCATGACAAAGAACTACATTCTAGGCAGGTTTATAAGAAAATTTACCTTTATGAGATAACCAATTAACCATAAGATCCACTTCATTGGTTAGCAGCACATAGTTTTTCATCAAGAGTTCCATTACATCTTTAGATCTAATTGCACCTTCCTCCATAAGGTTCAAATGTCCATCTTTGAAGGATTTTGACGATCTGTGTGAAGGATAACCACCCATCTTCAAAATAATATGTCGACCAAAGTTTGAGATAAGAGGTTGAGGATCTAACCAAGGATCCATTGATGCAAAATACCATCCCGAGTACCAAAATTATAATTACACCATTTAATCATTCTACTGCTCAATATCAATATGGATTGGAATGCAAAGAACAGTCGACAGGGTTAGCAGTCCGAATTAGGAATACCCCATGAATCCATTTGCACAAGGAATTCTTTATTCATTAAGAGTCTCCAAAAGAGCATAAGAATGCCACCTTCATTACAATCCTTAATACAAGGGATACCTAAACCTCCTTCACTAAAACATTTAGCCACTTTTCTCCATGATTCATTATGGAAGAAGGATGAGGAGGAAATCCCTTTCCACATAAAGCTTTAGAAAAGTTTCTCAATATATATGTAGGTCTTCTTTAGAAGCTTAAAAATGAAGTTCAGCAAAGTTGCAGACTGTTAAGAACTGACTTATAAACTCTAATCTTCTCGCCTAAGAAATTAAGAAGTTTTGATTTTGAACTTGCTATATTACTCAGAATCTTCTCAACAAGTAGCTTGCACATATGAAATGATAACTTCTTTGAACAAAGAGGGAGACCAAGAGTCACTACTCTAAGCTGGTTTGGAAGAGCATTTTCCTCAAGTGCAATATATAACATTTTGGATAATTTCTTAGAGCACGTCCTTTTCTTTTTTGTCTTCTTATGTACTCCCTCAGTCCAAAAAATCCTCACAGTTTTTTAAAATGAGTTTAAATTTATTGGCCTACATGGCCCACAACATTTCAATCCTCCGTTTACCCCTGCACATGCAAGTTCTATTCGCTTATATGGCAAACCCAGTCATTTACTTTTGGATATGTAAATATTTTAATATATATTTATTGTATAACAAACAATAAAGTTTTTTTTGGAGGGAGGCGAGTATGTACTTTTGTGTGGATTTGCGACAAAATTTAAGTACTTCTCAACTATAAAGCAAACGTACGATATTATTGTGATTACAATTTTAGAAAAATACGGAGTAATTGAAAAATAGGAATGCAACTTATTGTGCAACAACAAGGATGCAAATGCTGCAGTGTACATAAAAAACATGTAAAAAAGTTTACAAACAAAGTATGTAAAATGTTGCCAAAATACATAAAACAGGTGGAATAAGTGATTAAAGACTAAATATAATGTCGCATCTGATGAGTTCCATTCTATTAAACCGTAATTTCTGAAATGGTTGCCAATCAAAACAACACTTGATCCTTGAATAGAACAGCAACAAGTGGAACGACTTTCTCGATCACGATCCCATAGTAGTCTGCCATATCCAAATCCTCGGGCTTCATGGCAATAATAAGTTTGAGGAAAACACTTGGGAGACTGAAGAAGAAATGCAGTGTGCTTACCCAGAGTTGTTCGGGGAAGAATCTACCTGAATTTTGGGGACAAAATTCTTTTAAGGAGGGAAGAATGTAATACCTGGAAGTTGGTATAGCCAGGTGTGGCTTGGGTTGCCAGATGTAGCTTGGCTGAACCCAAGTGGAGGCCACCCTGACTCCTATGCCAAGCCAGTTCCTTCCTGTTTCACCTCAGCCCAAAACTCCAGGCCAGTAGAAACAGAGGCAGTGGTGTCTTCCGGCGAACCTCTGGCATCCATTGATATCCGGTGATCCCCAGCGAGCTCGACGACTTCCGGCGACCCCAGCAACCTCCGGCGACCTCGACGGCAACTCCGCTGACTGGGACGATTCCGGCAGCTGGTTTGAAAGAGAGGAATGATGGGTGTACAGTAAAGAGGTGACAGCTCCGGTTATCTCGAGCGATGCTGGCGACGACTGCGAGCTTCGGCGACGACGATCCCGGCAAGCCCAACGACTCTCCGACGACCACCGGCAGGCGGCGGCTCTCGGCTATTTCCGGCGACCTTGACGACTCCGGCGACACGAGGTAGGATACCATACCTCTTCCATAAAGATCTGATTTTTTTTAGTTCTTCGTCAATGGAGGTGGCGGGGACGTCGACATAGGAGGTAAGGGGTCGTGGCGGGTCATCGGGGGACGATTCAACCTCCGCCGGGCCGCCGGCCTCAACGAAAGAAGCTAAGGCAGCAGCTTTTTGCTGCTGCCATTTCCCATCTCTTTCCCCAAATCCGGCCGGACCACGGCCTAACGATCAGAGGAGGAGAGGAGGATAAGAGAGTGCGGCGCCGACTGGGCAGTGGCGGCCCGACGATGGCGGTCGTGTCGGCCGCCACCCTCGAGTGAGCAGAAGACGACCGACTGATCGTCTTCCTGGGGAAGACGACCGGTTCGGTCCAGGTTTGGCCGGACCGGATCGGCAGACCGAACTGGAACTCGGTTCGGTCCATGATTAGACCAAACCCAGTTTAGTAAATATGTTGGTTCAGACATAGACCGAACCCGGTTTGGTTCACCCTCAGACCAAACCCGATCCACCTTCAGACCGAACCCGGTTCAATAATAAACCCGGTTCATAAGTCGGTTTAGATTTTGAACTGCCGGTGGACCTCAACCGACAGTTAAAACTGCCCACAACTGACAGTGAAGCCTGACTGTCTGTGTAATTGAAATGCAGTATGGTACATACAGAGCCAGTGAGGTACATAGGCTCATTTTATTAGTTTTGGGCTATATGATAAATAATTTCAAGCCCTAATTGGCGTATTAGCTTAATGTATTTGATGCTATCGTATTAAGGGCAATTGTCCTTTAATTTATGCTGACTGAAAGCTGAGGACTTAAATGGTAAAGAAAAATCCGACTAATAAATGTAGATGGTTTAGAGACATAATCATTTTATGAAAAATAATAAAATGATGACTTGAGGGCTGAGCTTGAGGGTTGGGAAGAACCTAATCAAGATAAAGACTAAAATGCCCTTGGGATTGGGAGTCAGTGTGTGAGTGTGAGTGACTTCCGATCAAGCGACCGAATGACTATTAAGTCAAAGGTCAGGCTATCTGTTGAGCTATTAAGCCAACAGTTGTAAATGGTTTGTTATAACTCTAAGAAGGGTTCATACTAGTAATACCGTGAGACCTATTAAGGATCACAAGGTATAAATTGGGGTGGTGTTGCATCTTTCGACTGGTGGAAGCTCTGCCGTCTGTATCTCTCTATGGATTTTAGAGAGCATTCACATCTTCCGACTAGTGGAAGCTCTGTGCCATGGTACCTAATAAGGACCAACGTCTATTGGCTAGGCTTAAGCTGTTATATCTTTCTATGGATTTTAGAGAGAACATTTACATGATATTTTGGCCCATGTTTGCATCTTTCTATGGATTTTAAAGAGAGCATTACATATTCTATTGGCCAGGCTTAAGCTGTAACCTCTTCTCTATGGATTTTAGAGAGAGCTTTTACATCTTCCGACGGGTAGAAGCTCTGCACACATCCTGAGCCTTGGTTGCCAGGTGGTTTACTGTGCACAACATTGGAGACGTTAGCATCCTAGAAGGCTGCGTTTCCCGACCCACATCGAGTCTAGGAGCTGATGTGGAGCCAGACCCTTCCGACGGTCATACCTTTTAAGGTAAGGAATGGGCGAGGCAGTCACCCTTGAGGGATTGAGGGCGTGCCGTGATTATCGGTATTAACCGGAGTGATAGTCACGGTGTTTTCGTGCTGTCTGTCATGTAGGTATGACATTCAGTGAGTCTGTCTATATGGGACAAAGACTTAATTATTGAAGTGGAACTTGGGAAGCAATAAAAGACTTGCTTGAAAGATTAATAAAATATTCAAGTGGAATCCTGTAATAGGTTGCATAATATGTTAATGCAAATCCTGGTTTATTGTAATGTTGATGGCTGTGTTATGGTATCCCACTGAGTATTTCTATACTCAGCATCCTTATGTGATGTAGGTGCTGTTGTGGAAGATTGATTTCACATGGCACTTGGGAGCCTGGTGATCGTTTAAAATTAAAACCCTTGCAAGTGTACAAGGCAATTGTACTACGGTGAGTATTGAAGGGTTGTCGAACCTCAGGGACGGATTAATCTTTTACCAAATTCAATAGAAGAAAGTTGCAGTTTTTGTTTAATCTAAATAAAGCTATGAACTTTAACTACTAAGCTGAGTTTTAATCAATGTGGAGAAGACCAAGGCTTTGAATCCACCACAATAACTAGTGTACCGTCTCTCTCTCTCTCTCTTTTGAATAGAGATTTCCAATTGGCTAGCATATTCCTCTCGGACATACACTTGTCAGCTCAAAATATAGTGCTCTCCTCTCGGATGTAACACATAAAACGATTAAAACATGGAATTGTGATCTATCTCTCTCGAGTATAAACCAATGAAATTTTATTGATATATAACAACTCAGTCTACTCACGTTCCTCTCGGATACGCAAATATTCTTCGGATTGAAACTCACAAGAATTCACTCTTGTCTCTCTCGAGTACAAAGAACAAATCTTTATTGAATTAGCGGTGATTACACAATAAATTCCATACACCAACTAGAGTAAAAACATAAGATGAGAGAAAAGAAACTACACAACCAGATTATTGGGCTTCATCTACGCCTTGGAAAGGTGTTTAGCCAAGCATGGGAAGAGAATCCATCATCTTCATCTTCATCATCTTCTTCTTCCTTTTGCTCTAGCCTCCAATAATGCTATAGATTCTCCAAGGGATGAATATGTGGTGCCCAATACGTTCTCCCATAAGGCCTATTTATAATAGTGAAGAGAAACCACGAAGTCCCCTTCCAAATCCAAGTCGAAATAGGTCTTATTTCGGTTTTCCGTATACGGCGATCGATCGCTCCTCATTGACGATCGTTCGCTGTCCGATCGATCGCAATTCCTTCGTTATTTTACCCCGATCGATCGCTTTGGCAATCGACGCCGTATGATACCGATCGATCGTAGTTACTGTCTTGCGCGGATTAAAAACTCCAGTAGATACGATCGATCGTTTTGAGGTCCGATCGATCGTTCCCTTTAATACACTGCTTTTACGGCTCTGGCGATCGATCGCATTGATAGCCGATCGATCGTAGTTACTGTTCATAAAATTCAAATGGCTATAACTTTCTGTCCGGAACTCTGAATTGCGCGTGGTTGGTGGCGTTGGAAAGCTGACTTCTTGAAATTTAACATGAGATTTAAATCAGTCCAATTTGGCATTTGTACACGAAGTTATGATGATTTAACCATTCGAGTTGCTTTTCACCTCATTTCTGTGTATTACTCTTGTTTCCTACAAAAACCAAAAACTATATTAAAGTAGTAGTTATTCTAATCAAACACTAGCATAATCATAAATTTAGGAGATAATAAAATGCATATTTCATGTGTAGATCACCTGGTGGTGAGGACGTTCAGATTTCTTAGATTTCCCGTCTGCTGGGACTGGGAGAGACTATTATGAAATAACATAATTATGTTATTTTCTAATATATGATTTTTCATATAAGTGATTATTGCCCAGGGCAAACCATGACAACAACTAGGCAATGGTAAGGTGCTACGCTAGGTGACAACAACTAGGCAATGGTAAGGGCAACCCATGACAACAAGCTATCCAGAGAGACCATTCCACGGCGGCGCCTAGAGGCAGATGTAAGATTCTTAGCCATGGGGTTCAAAACTAACTAACCTTTGATTTTTTTTTTAGAAAGTTAAGCAAATGCAAAAATATAAGCCAAATGCATCTTGAGCTACAAGGCTATGATCCAAGCTTCACGTAGCAAGGGGCGGGCAATGATTTTTTTAATAGGTGAATACTCATGTACCCTTACACAGTGTACGCCAATGGTAAGGTTCTACGCCAGTGGTTCTTGACACCTTGGCACAGACACATCTCTTTTGCTTTTTACTACACAATACCATGTCAATAATTTTAAAACATCCCATTGAATGTCCAATGGAATATTAAGTAAAGGTCAAGGCTTATTGGTAATTATAATTCTCACATTTAGGAATAAGGACGAGTTTGGAGGAGCAATATCAAAATGGCATGCATAGGAGCTTCAAAGTAATGGTTGCTCAAGAGGATAATAGCTTTGAAAGCCTAAGTTTTTTTTTTAATTTTTTTTAGAATTCCAAAAGAAGCTCTGTGTTTAAAATAATTTAATAGGGGTCAATATATAAGAACCTTTCCTTTTTTTCTAGCCCAGACTGACATGTATAATGAAAGGGGGTTTGGAAAAAATTGAGCTTTTTCCATATTACCTGGCGCCAACTATGATTTTCTTATATTACTTGGAATATCTTCATTCCTTCCATATGACCTGGACACTATCGAAAATACCCCTCTCAGCGTGTATAAACATGGTAGCACAGAAATTTGAGTTTTTGGAGAAGAAGGCGTTCCGGAGAAGAAGAAGAAGGCGTTCCAGAGAAGTTCCGTCCAACATCTCCGCCCATATCATCGCCGAAGCTGGCACCGTCCAAACCGGGAAAGCTTGTCTTGGCGCCAAAAGTCCTAAAACTAGCAGGAAATTGGTCTGTATGCAAAAACCACTACAACGGAGGCATCGTACATTAAAAAATAGTATGTCAAGTTGAAATTCTACGTTTTATATAATGAAAATTTGTTTCAGAGATGAAAGTTGAAAACTTGCCGAGTTTTCAACTTTTTTTGTAATATCGTGTCTTCGATGACACGACTATAACAATAGTCATGTCTTATGCAACACGACTAATAGACGATGATTTTCACTCACGGTTGAACACCTTACGATTTTTTTACTTATTTCGTTATGGTAATGTCAGGTACTGATGGAATTGATACGTGTGTGCTTACACTACAATGGAGTGTTTACAAAATTTGATGGGTATGTGGGCGGGAAACCGAAGCTCCTGACTATTGATACACAAGTAAAGTACCTGGGACTGTTGCAACATGTGGAAGAAAGATTACTACTGAAGTCCGCATATGGTACATTGTCTTTGTCATATCTTGTTCATCCTGGATCCCTATACGTCCTTGAAGACGATAAAGACGTGCAGACAATATTCCTCCTTCACAAGACGAGGCAATGCACAGATGGACTACTTGACCTATACGTGGAGTGAATTTCTGCTAGAAATAACAACATGGAGAATTCCACTGGCAATAGGCAAAAGAATTCTAGTGCGGATAAGGACGACGAGAATTCAATGCCAGAGGTAGAAGGGAGCCTGACCAGTAAGACACCACAGGAGAGGCAGTCCAACCCGGGCAATAAGACACCCTCATCAGTCGTTGAAGGAGGAAGAGAAGAAGATTATTCACTTCACGCTGAAGTAACGTGAACCGGACCGGCCCGTTTAAAGCCCTGTCCAGATTATAAATTGAACCGGTCCAACTTAAGTAATGAATCGAACCGGCCCTATATTACTATTTAAATCCAGTTCATGTAAATAATATATTCTGGTTTGGTTCGGTCTAATGTTAAGGAATTTGGTTCAGGCTTATGTCGGGTAAATATAAATGCTTCCGCTATGCATATTTAAGTGTTATTTTATGAATTATATTATGACTTTTGTTGATGATGATGATGATGAATGAATATTTTTTATATGATATACATGTGCAAGCGAAGGTTATTCTCTTGACTTTATTTCTATATTAAGTTACAGTCTCTTAGTCACCAAAGTGACCTAATTGGAATGTGAATAGAAATGAATCAATTATTGTGTCCTAACATATTCCCTAGTGTTAGTGATGAGAATAATTTTTACAAATTGGAATTCAATGATTCGTAGATATTATGGTTGGCCCAAAGGTGCACCAATCTTCTAGTGATTATTGAATTGAACAGGATTATTAGGGCATATACAGTGTTTTGTGACACATTGTTGTGACCTGAAAGGATCACAAGGTATCGGATCGTCAAAGAGAAAGAAATAACTAAAATAAAAGAGATAACTTGATTGATTGCATACCGAGGAAGAGGACGAAGGTCCCCTTATAAAGACATAAGGGAGGCGCTGCTCCTAGAGAGGCGCGCTACTAATTGGGCCACTAACGGGCCAGGCTTACAAACATTATTCTACTAATTGATACGAAAGTAAATTTATTCCTAATCACACATAACCCAGCGTGATGTCCGGCGTGCTGATGTATGTGTGCTGACGTCCTAGGCCTGACGTTCACAACACGCATACCCAAAGGTAGCGAACCGACTTAATGTGTGCACTTGGCTAATTATCCTTACAGGTGATAGGGAACACCATAATCGTTGAATAACATAACATTAGATTATTCCCAAAGGTAGATCAAAGTTATGTTGTTCCTTATGTATATGTATTATCCATGTGCTTGATTATGTCAAATTCATAGCCTGAGCATGGTTAATTAATTGCAGCATCAATTTATATTTCCTTGCTTCACATGCTTCCTCCATTCCCATGCTCCATGGCCTTAATTTTTCAGACGGGAAAGAGCAAGTTCAATTCAACCTTGGTGTTTTGGACCTTGATGTAGCTCTTAGAACTGAAAAATCTGCTGCAATTACTGCAACGACCAGCACTGAAGATAAGACATTATTTAATGCATGGGAAAGGTCTAACAAGTTAAGCCTTATATTTATGCGAATGACAATTGCAAACAATATTAAGACCACACTCCCTCCAACTGAAAATGCCAAAGAATTTCTCAATAAAGTTGAAGAACATTTTAAGTCTGCAGATAAGTTCCGTACAGGCACTCTTATGGCTAAGCTAACCACGATGAAGTATGATGGTTCTCGTGGTATGCATGAACACATTCTTGAGATGACAAATTTGGCATCATAGCTTAAGTCATTAGGGATGTCAGTGGATGAGTTCTTTCTTATCCAATTTATTTTAAATCCCTTACCTCCTTAGTATGGGTCATTTCAAATTAATTACAATACCATGAAAGATAAATGGAATGTAAATGAATTAGCTAATATGCTTGTGCAAGAGGAGTCAAGGCTTAAGGCACTGGAACAAAACTCAATCTACAAGATTTCTTAAGAGGTTAAAGGCAAGCAAAGAAAGTTTAAAAGCTCTAAAGGGAAAGTTCCTAAAACAACTAATGCTACCCATAAAGACAACAATCATCAAAAGGAAATGGGCATAAAGTGCTACTTCTATAGAAAATTTGGCTACCTTCAGAAAGAATGTCAGAAAAGGAAATAATGGTTCCAAAAGAAAGGTATTGATTCAACTTATGTTTTTTAATCTAACCTTACTAAAGTTCTTCTAATACTTTGTGGGTAGATTCTGGAGCTACCACTCATGTTTCTAACACATTGAAGCCATATGCACTGATCGACTGTTTCTCGATAGTAAACATCATTTAGATTTATTTGAAACTATTTATGTTCAGGAAGTTTCTACAAATCTAGTTTATTTATCGAAACTTGATGTTGATGGATACACTTTTAAGTTTGGAAATAAGCATTGTTGTTGTTTTAATTAATCTCTTAATTTTACTCGCAAGTGTACGAATCGTGTTTGGAGTATAGTCGCACAATTCTTACGAGGTCGAACCCACAGGGACTTGTGTAGCGGAAATCTAATCGAACCCTAACTAAACCCTTGACTAAACTATGAAACTTGTAGAAATTGATTAACTAATTAAAATCAATTAACGGAATAAAAATCTGAACTTTATCAACTTAATAAAGTACTAAGGCTTCGGAATCGGCATGCAATAAATTGTAGAGAACCCTAACCCTTCAATCATTTATCATTCTCCAAATACTCGTAACAATCTAGAATCCTATTCACGTTGTTACGGAAGATTTTACTTTAATGCACAATTACTCATACAAAAATCACGTCCTTCATGTGATTTAAATTAACAGCTCAAATCACTAGATGTAACCACTTACGAGTAAATCACAACTAGTATCCGATTTGTTATTTAATCAATTAAAATAAGCATGCATTGACAATAGTAATTCCAAATCATAGCAAAAACATGATTAATGCTATATCCGAAACTAACTACGCAATTAACACAAGGAACGCATAATCAATTAACGCACAATTCTATAATAAAAATATCAACTTTCATGAAAACGGGAATCCCTACAATTACTACAGCCTCATCCTAGCCCTAGCAACTGATTTAGCCACACATATTAATTATAACACTTGCAAAATTCATAATTAAACTCATTGACATAAAAGAAAATAAAATTGAACTTACAGGAATTTTTGAGATTAAAGAAAAATTGCAAAATACGATTCCTCTTCTCTTGGCCGACTGTTCAATGCAACCGGTACAACTCCAACGTAGCACAATGACAATAACCGAAATGCACAATACCCGAAAGAAAGAAAAAAAACAAATCAAAATTTTGGAACTGAGAAAAAGATGAAAAGGGAACTGTTGATCGTCTTCCCGACTCGTGCAAATCTCCTGTTCGCACAATTACAGACTCAATGAAACAATAATTTGAAATGAAAATGAAACAGAAAATTAAGATGAAAATAAAACAGAAAATTTGAGGTTGTCTTCTCTGTCGAACTGCCCCCCCGGACTCTCTCCTTTTATACAGAGACTGCCTCCAGTTCTTTTCCATCCCAAAATCAGAAATTTCCTTTTACTGCCATCAATTCGTCCTAAACCGAGCACTTTACCCCTCTGTGTTCATCAAATCCCGTCCAATTGGGGAGTAAAAACAGCAACTTTATCTTTTTCGAAACAGGACAGATCACCCAAAACTGAAGCTTTCTCAATTTGACAAAAAAATCCGACTTCAATCGAGTTGGGGGTTGGTATCATACCGTCGTGCTGTGCCGCCGTGCACCGCTCCTCAACGTCGACCGTCGTCCGCCATGTCCATCGTCGTTGGAACCCAGGACCCATAGCTGTCGATCGCCTTGCCGTGAACTTCGAGTGACCGCCGTGTACGCCGTCCAGAACCTTCGCCTCTGCCATCCGCCGAAACCCTGCCGTCGTCGAGCTTCTGCTCAGGCTGCCGTCGAGCTCCACCGACCCACCGCCTTGATCGCCGCCGTCGGCCGCTCGAGCAGAGCTTGAGCTCTGCTCCTCAGCCTCCTCTGTCCCGATTGAACAGAACACCCGAGCCAGCGGCTCGGTTTATCTTTTGTTTTTTTTTTTTTTTTTTTTTTATTTCATTGAACCGGCCCGACGACTGACCCCGTTCAATTCTTCTCTTTTTTTTTTTCTTCTTTTCTTCCAATTAAACCCGTCGACGCAATCTCTATCGCCGGATTGAATCTGAATGCTCTTCATTTAATTCCAAGCCCGTCTTCCTCATTAGTGAACATCAACGGTTCCGATCTTCTCCGCGCGTGATCTCAGATCTTGGGTCGCTTTGGCATTTCAAAACCCGTCTAATGGCTTCACTTTTGGCTGTTCAACAGTACGAGCATGCGAACCTATACAAAATAAAACATGTCCCAAATTAGACGCACCAAATATTTATAAAAGTACGGAACAGTGTTAAATTGAGCAAATTAGAGAGCCTTATTTGATTAATCCTAATTACTTAGAAAATTACCAAAATTCACTTTATTCCTCGTTTTAATTAGAAAACATGACTAGCAAATAGGTAAAAGGGCATATAAAAATGTGTATTTTTCATGCTTTACAAATACCCCCAAACCTAGATTTTGCTAGTCCTCAAGCAAAACACAAAAGAAAAATAACAAAACTACTCAAAAATAAATGCCACTTTCGTAGGGAATCACGATTGCATTTAGCATATGCAACAAGCTTTTTAAACCCCAGGTGTCCCTGGCTGGACGAGTGAAGTCTCGTGAGGGTTTGCAGCCATGCTACCCACAAACATGTATTTATAAAATTAACCTTATTCTTTATCTAAATGAGAAAGAAGTCAACTAAACATTTCAAAACACAGAACCTATTATCCCTTCAAATATACACTGCAATACTTAAGAAAACTAACCACACGTACTTGCATTTATAATCAACTGGAATATAGAAGCGCTCAAGTAAGTGGTTTTATTCTACACCTTCATCTTGGAAATTTCTGCTCAATATGATATAGCATGATACTTTAAAATAATAGAAAGTGTAGAACATTGTAGCAATACACTCTAAATCTCTGTTTCACACAGATCCAGTGTTACCCATTAACCAAAGAACATCAGAATCTACATAGCCATCGTAATCTTTAGGTTCATGATAGCACAGATGCTTGCGCGCCTCCTTCGGGTCCAACATTCTAGATTTGAGAGGATAATACACCATAGACTTTTTTTTTTTCATTAGGACTGTGTAAGGCCTGACTTCAAGATGCTTAGGTTTAGCAATGACTCAGGCCAATGACTCCCAGCCAGTTGGCTTAGGGCATTAGGTTTTAAGATGGACCGCTTCTGAGCATGAGCCTAAGTTAATCCTATAATAGTCAAGCAGCCCCTTTTCTTTATTTTCGTTTCCATTTTTTTTTCATTTTATTTTTTTTCATTTTCATCATATATATTTTCAAGCACATCTTATTCTGTCCAGGCTGTATTATACTCTCAACCTATTTCCGGTTCCAAGCCCTTACCATAGCCAAGTAAATGGTCTATCATGATCGTTTAAGCTCAACAGATAACCACACATCATCCAATGACTCTGACTAAAGACATCCCACTTGAAGATTAGTATTCAACAAATCTCTAGAAGGTATTACTTTATGTAACTGGTGTGTGTGAGTGAGTTTTATTAGCTCAAGCACTTGATCCAAGAGGATTGTAACAGAATGCTATTTCTCAGTTAAGTGTCTCTATCCTCCAGTATACTTACTCACACTTCCAATGTAAATTAATCTCTTAAAAATTGAAGTATGCATCACGAAGGGATAAACTACCAAAACCTATAAAAATACTAACAAACAGCCTAAAATCTAATTTTTTTTTTTAAATTTTAATATTTTTTTTTTAAAGAAAAATTCAAAACAAGCAAGAAAATAACTAAGATATCCTAAACAACTATCTTCCTATACCCCCAAACCTGCATGAAACATTGTCCTCAATGTAAAAGATATGAAATAAGTACTGAGGAAAATAAATAGACGAGGGAAGGAAAGATAGTACCTGCACTCCACTGAAACGCTATAGTATCTATCAAAATGAAAAGAACAAGTGAAGCACAAGAATAACATAAGAAAAATAAGCACAAAAATAAAAATTCAAAAAAACTTGGGTTGCCTCCCAGTAGCGCTAAGTTTTACGTCTTCAGCCAGACACAACTATTAATCTTTACAAGGCAACTGGGACACTACAAGTAATTGTTCATCAGAAAAAGATTCAGTTATGGGCAATGATTCATCAGTAAAATCAACTATCAACCTAGATAAGTGGTCGGCTACAACATTTTCGGAACCTTTCTTATCCCGAATTTCAATATCAAATTCCTGTAGCAATAATATCCATCGGAGAAGACGAGGTTTAGCATCTTTTTTAGATAAAAGATACTTCAATGCAGCATGATCTGAATAGATATAGACCTTCGATCCCAATAAGTAAGACCGAAACTTATCTAGAGCAAAGACTACTGCCAGCAATTCTTTTTCAGTTGTAGAATAATTAAGTTGAGCATCATTCAATGTTTTACTGGCATAGTAAATCACATGGAGAAGTTTATTAATTCGCTGCCCCAACACAGCACCAATAGCATAATCAGAGGCATCGCACATTATCTCAAAAGGTAGGCTCCAATCAGGTGGCCGAATAATAGGTGCAGATGTTAACTCTGATTTGAGTTTCTGAAAGGCATTATTGCAAGCATCATCAAAGACAAATAGTGTATCTTTTGCAAGAAGATTACACAAAGGTCTTGAAATTTTACTAAAGTCTTTAATGAATCTTCTGTAAAATCCAGCATGGCCTAAAAATGATCTGATTTCTTTCACAGTTCGTGGCGGTGGAAGATGTGAAATCAAATCAACTTTAGCTTTATCAACTTCAATGCCTTTATTAGATATAATATGCCCAAGAACAATTCCTTTTTGAACCATAAAATGACATTTCTCCCAGTTAAGTACCAGATTCTTCTCTTTACACCTCACTAACACTAAAGATAGATGGTGCAGACATTCATCAAAAGTAGACCCAAAGACAGAAAAATCGTCCATGAATACCTCTAAAAATCGCTCTACCATGTCAGAGAAAATGCTCAACATGCACCTTTGAAAGGTAGCAGGTGCATTGCATAGCCCAAAGGGCATGCGACGGTAGGCAAAGGTACCAAAAGGACACGTGAAAGTGGTCTTTTCTTGGTCTTCAGGGGCTATAGGAATTTGGTTATAACAAGAATAACCATCAATGAAAGGAAGGGGAAAATGAAAGGAAGGGGAAAATGATCTTTTCTTGTCAAAGCATTCAACTTCCTATAATCAATACAGACACGCCAACCCGTTTGAACTCGAGTTGGCACTAACTCATCAGCATCATTTTTCACAACAGTTATGCCAGACTTTTTCGGCACAACTTGAACAGGACTTACCCATTTACTATCAGAGATTGGGTAGATAACTCCTACATCTAAAAGCTTAAGGATTTCAGCTCGAACAATTTCTTGCATTACAGGGTTAAGACGCCTTTGGGATTCACGAGAAGGCTTAGGATCATCCTCCAAATGAATTCTGTGCATAACAATAGAAGGACTGATGCCTTTAATATCTGCAATGGTCCACCCTATGGCTTCTTTGTGCTTTACAAGAACATCAAGTAGTTTACGCTCTTGAGCCACATCTAGGTCAGCTGCAATAATGACAGGTAAGGCAGGACCTAAATAAGCATATTTCAGAGTATCAGGTAATGGTTTTAGGTCTAATTTAGGTGGCTCAACACTAGATGGAACTACTGGTAATGATGATAAGGCAAGAGGCTCCACTTTTGGTTGCCACCGTTCAGTACTCATCAGAGGTACAGACTCAAGCAATGAGTTTACTTGTTCAATTGACTGATTGATATCAAATTCACAACCAAAATGTGTTAAGCATGCCTCTAAAGGATCTTGGGAATGTGTTTGAAGAAATGTTTCATGGACAAGTGTTTCAATCAGGTTTATTTCATTCACATCATCCATGTCAGGTGGTTGTTTACTGATGTCAAAAATGTTCAATTCCACCTTCATATTCCCAAACGAAATTTGCATCACTCCATTTCTGCAATTAATAATAGGATTAGATGTAGCTAGAAATGGACGACCCAAAATGACAGGTATTTGCCCACTTATGTTCGGAACAGGTTGAGTATCAAGGACAACAAAGTCCACAGGGAAATAAAATGTATCAACCTTTATCAAAACATCCTCAACAACACCTCGAGGAATTTTAACCGAACGGTCAGCTAATTGAAGTGTCATTGTCGTGGGTTTTAGTTCTCCAAGACCTAATTGCACATACACAGAGTAGGGCAATAAATTCACACTTGCCCCCAGATCTAACAAGGCTCGCTCAATCTGATGTTTCCCTATCATGCATGAAATTGTGGGACAACCAGGGTCCTTATATTTGATAGGAAATTTACATTGAATGACAGAGCTGACTTGTTCTGCTAGAAACGCCTTTTTTGGAACATTATTTTTCTTTTTGACAGAGACTAGATCTTTCAAAAATTTTGCATATAAAGGCACTTGTTGGATTGCCTCTAGAAAAGGAATGTTTATTTGCACTTGTTTAAAAACTTCTAGAATATCTCCATATTGTGCACTTTTTTTAGGATTGACTAGTCTTTGCGGATAAGGTGCCCTAGGTACAAAATTCCTAGGTGGAGAATCACTGTCAACAGTTGGAGAAGAATTAATTTCTTTAGTCTCTATTTCAGTGTTAGTGTTCTCACTTTCTTCTTTTTCAGGAGTTTCAATTTTATTATCAATTTGCTTGCCAGACCTAAGGGTAATGACTGATTGAACATGTTCCTCATTCTGTGAAGAATTAGAGCTACTACCAATGGAAAATTGGCCCTTCTGGTTAGGCACAGGTTGACTAGGGAATCTCCCTCTCTCTCTTTCTGCTAATTGAGTAGCCAATTGACCAACTTGAGTCTCTAACTTAGCAATTGCTTGAGTATTCATGTGCGTAGAGTTCTTCATCTCAAGCATAGCTTGGTTAGTTGACTGAATGACTTGGCTTGTAGATTGGATGAAAGATTTGAGAGTGTCCTCTAACGAGGACTGTTTTTGCGTAAGACCCTGAGATTGAGTGATAGGTTGTTGATATTGGGTAGGAGGTTGAGACAAGGCTGGATAAGGTGGGTTATTCTGCCTAAACTGATTATGCATGGGTTGCATAGGCTGCCCACCTACATTCATAGGTGGTTGACTTTGTCTCCAGGAGAAATTTGGATGATTTCTCCAACTTGAATTGTAAGTTTCAGAGAAAGGATTGCCTGTCGGCTTCCCATAATTGTTGAGAACATTGACTTGTTCTGCATAACTCTCTGGATAAGTATTCATGGAAGGGCAATGCAGAGATGTATGCATCGGGCTAGCACACACAGAGCATGCTTCATTCATGTTGAGAGCATTGATGCTTCGGTTCAAACTCAGGGCATCTATTTTCTTGGTTAGCGCATCGAGTTTGACCTTAACATCTACGTCCTCTTTAATCTCATAGAGACCGGCCTTCTTAGGAGCTTGATGTTGTCTCTCCCTATGACCTGCAAAATCCCACTGTTGGGACCTTTCAGCTAATCGCTCTAAGAAGTTATAAGCTGCTTCACCTCCCAAGTCTAAGAAAGCACCGCCATTCATTGATTCAATCATGTTGCGGTGTGTTTGAGTTAAGCCATTGTAAAAATGTTGTATTAACCTCCATGTTTCAAACCCATGATATGGACATTTTAGTAAAAGGTCTTTAAATCTTTCCCAACTCTCATAAAATTTTTCATTTTCATCTTCCATAAAGTCAGTGATTTCTCTCTTTAATTCATTAGTTTTGGCCATTGGGAAGAATTTGGACAAGAATTTGCTCACCAACATATCCCATGTTGTGACAGAGTCAGCGGGAAGAGAATTTAACCATGCCTTGGCCTTGTCCTTCAAAGAGAAGGGGAAAAGGCGCAGACGAACAGACTCATCAGAGAAGTCTGTGAACCTAAAGGTTGCACAAATTTCTAGAAAATCCTTTACATGCATGTAAGGGTCCTCTCTGTTAAGACCATGATAATTTGGCAAAAGTTGAATTATCTGGGGTTTTAGTTCAAAATGTTTTGCAGAGGTTGCAGGCAACACTATGCAAGATGGAGGGTTGATTGAGATTGGAGAAAATAACTCCCTCAGAGATTTCTCAGGTTGATCTTCCATTTTGAGTGAAAGATCAATTTTTGTTTCACTATTCTCTAAAGGATTAGAATTATTGCTAACCAGACGCAGTGTGTGATCACGTGTCCACGTGGTCATCCACCGTCAATCAACTCTCACGTGTTTTAAAATTTTTTAATTTTTTTAATTTTTTAATTTTTTAATTTTTTTTATTTTGTTGACCTAAAATTAACTGCAAGGGTAAAATTAGTCTTAGAATTTGATTTCCTACAAGTCCCCGGCAACGGCGCCAAAAACTTGTTGTTGTTTTAATTAATCTCTTAATTTTACTCGCAAGTGTACGAATCGTGTTTGGAGTATAGTCGCACAATTCTTACGAGGTCGAACCCACAGGGACTTGTGTAGCGGAAATCTAATCGAACCCTAACTAAACCCTTGACTAAACTATGAAACTTGTAGAAATTGATTAACTAATTAACGACTAATTAAAATCAATTAACGGAATAAAAATCTGAACTTTATCAACTTAATAAAGTACTAAGGCTTCGGAATTGGCATGCAATAAATTGTAGAGAACCCTAACCCTTCAATCATTTATCATTCTCCAAATACTCGTAACAATCTAGAATCCTATTCACATTGTTACGGAAGATTTTACTTTAATGCACAATTACTCATACAAAAATCACGTCCTTCATGCTATTTAAATTAACAGCTCAAATCACTAGATGTATCCACTTACGAGTAAATCACAACTAGTATCCGATTTGTTATTTAATCAATTAAAATAAGCATGCATTGACAATAGTAATTCCAAATCATAGCAAAAACATGATTAATGCTATATCCGAAACTAACTACGCAATTAACACAAGGAACGCATAATCAATTAACGCACAATTCTATAATAAAAATATCAACTTTCATGAAAACGGGAATCCCTACAATTACTACAGCCTCATCCTAGCCCTAGCAACTGATTTAGCCACACATATTAATTATAACACTTGCAAAATTCATAATTAAACTCATTGACATAAAAGAAAATAAAATTGAACTTACAGGAATTTTTGAGATTAAAGAAAAATTGCAAAATACGATTCCTCTTCTCTTGGCCGACTGTTCAATGCAACCGGTACAACTCCAACGTAGCACAATGACAATAACCGAAATGCACAATACCCGAAAGAAAGAAAAAAAACAAATCAAAATTTTGGAACTGAGAAAAAGATGAAAAGGGAACTGTTGATCGTCTTCCCGACTCGTGCAAATCTCCTGTTCGCACAATTACAGACTCAATGAAACAATAATTTGAAATGAAAATGAAACAGAAAATTAAGATGAAAATAAAACAGAAAATTTGAGGTCGTCTTCTCTGTCGAACTGCCCCCCGGACTCTCTCCTTTTATACAGAGACTGCCTCCAGTTCTTTTCCATCCCAAAATCAGAAATTTCCTTTTATTGCCATCAATTCGTCCTAAACCGAGCACTTTACCCCTCTGTGTTCATCAAATCCCGTCCAATTGGGGAGTAAAAACAGCAACTTTATCTTTTTCGAAACAGGACAGATCACCCAAAACTGAAGCTTTCTCAATTTGACAAAAAAATCCGACTTCAATCGAGTTGGGGGTTGGTATCATACCATTTTAAAACAGGACTGCAATTGTCTTGTCCGATTCGGCAATTTCCCGCACAATCTTTCCAAAATTGGACCTTTCCTTTTTCCGTTCCTGTTCCTCGCCGCCGTCGAGCTGTGCCGCCGTGCACCGCTCCTCAACGTCGACCGTCATCCGCCATGTCCATCGTCGTTGGAACCCAGGACCCATAGCTGTCGATCGCCTTGCCGTGAACTTCGAGTGACCGCCGTGTACGCCGTCCAGAACCTTCGCCTCTGCCATCCGCCGAAACCCAGCCGTCGTCGAGCTTCTGCTCTGGCTGCCGTCGAGCTCCACCGACCCACCGCCTTGATCGCCGCCGTCGGCCGCTCTGTCCCGATTGAACAGAACACCCGAGCCAGCGGCTCGGGTTATCTTTTGTTTTGTTTTTTTTTTATTTTTTTATTTCATTGAACCGGCCCGACGACTGACCCTGTTCAATTCTTCTCTTTTTTTTTTTCTTCTTTTCTTCCAATTAAACCCGTCGACGCAATCTCTATCGCCGGATTGAATCTGAATGCTCTTCATTTAATTCCAAGCCCGTCTTCCTCATTAGTGAACATAAACGGTTCCGATCTTCTCCGCGCGTGATCTCAGATCTTGGGTCGCTTTGGCATTTCAAAACCCGTCTAATGGCTTCACTTTTGGCTGTTCAACAGTACGAGCATGCGAACCTATACAAAATAAAACATGTCCCAAATTAGACGCACCAAATATTTATAAAAGTACGGAACAGTGTTAAATTGAGCAAATTAGAGAGCCTTATTTGATTAATCCTAATTACTTAGAAAATTACCAAAATTCACTTTATTCCTCGTTTTAATTAGAAAACATGACTAACAAATAGGTAAAAGGGCATATAAAAATGTGTATTTTTCATGCTTAACAAGCATTTAAGCTTATTTAAGAATGTTTCATGTGTTGGTTCTGGTATTTTATGTGGTGGCTTATATAAAGTTAATCTTCATGATTACTTTGCTGCTTCACTACTTTCATTGCATACTTGTGTTGGTGCTAAACGTAGCCTTATTAATGAAAATTCCTGAAACTTGTGGCATAGAAGATTGGGGCACATTTTGCGAGAAAGAATGGAGAGATTAGTGAAAGATGGGATTCTTCATAATCTTAATTTTTCTGATATCAATATGTGTGTGGATTTTATTAAAGGAAAACAAACCAAACACATAAAGAAAGGTGCCACAAGGAGTAAGGAACCTCTTGAAATTGTCCATACAGATATTTGTGGGGGCCCTTTGATGCTCCATCTTTTGGTGGATAAAAGTATTTTATTACTTTTATAGATGATTTTTCACGTTATGGTTTTGTCTATTTATTAAATAATAAATCTCAAGCAGTGAACGCCGTTGAGGTGTTCATTACTGAGGTTAAAAGACAATTAGACAGAAAGGTGAAAATCATAAGGTCTGATAGAGGTGGTGAATACTATTGGCGATATGATGAATTAGGGCAACACGCAGGAGCATTTGCTAAAGGACAGTGATATCCCTACATCACTTTTCCTACATCACTGACATACACAGCCATGTGTATGTTAGTGATGTAGGAAAAGTGATGTACAAATATCATTTTCCTTTGCTAAACTTCTTGAAAGCAATGGTATACGTGCTCAATACACTATGCCTCGAATGCCTCAGCAGAATAGTGTAGCTGAAAGGCGGAATCGTACTCTTATGGATATGGTTAGGAGTATGATGAGTAATTCCACTTTACACTTATCTATATGGATGTATGCACTTAAGACTGCTCTTTATTTGTTAAACAAGGTTCTTAGTAAGGCAGTCAATGACTCCTTTTGAGTTGTGGACTGGAAGGAAACCCAGTTTCAAACACCTGCATGTTTGGGGTTGTAAAAGTGAGAATTTATAATCCACATGAAGAGAAATTGGATTCAAGGACAATCGGTGGTTACTTTATTAGTTACCCTAAAAAATCCAAAGGGCATAGGTTTTACTGTCCTAATATAGTACAAGAATTGTTGAGACCGGTAATGCCAGATTCTTGGAAAATGGTGAAATCAGTGGGAGTGCTATAACATATAATGTGGCAATTAAAGAAGTTAGGGTGCATGTCCAATTACCTATAACTTCTAAACAAATTGTTGTTCCCATGATCGATGCATGTCCTATCAATCAAAAACAACAAATTAATGAGCCACAACTTGTTGGTCCTTCAACACTCCATAATGATACTGTCATCAATGAGCAAGTAGTAGAAGAACCACAAATAGCCTTAAGAAGATTTGAAAGGATCAGAAAACCAGCTATTTCTAATGATTATATGGTTTATCTACAAGAATTTGATTATGATATTGGGACATCTAATGATCCGGTTTCATTTTCACAAGCCATAGAAAGTATTAAGGGGAAATAATATAATAAATCATAAAAAAATTTATGAAAATGACGCACAGTAGCAAATATTTGCAAAACAGGGTATCTGACAAGCCACGCAGGTGCCCGCGTGGCACGGGCGCTTGCATGGCTTTTTTTTAAACTAACCAGAAAGGCGTCGGTTGAATCACCGCCTCTCGGTTAAAAGAGAAAGGCAGTCAAAGTCGTCGGTTGAACTGACGCCTTTGACTGCCTTCATCGTTTTTGTCCCATTTTAAATGAGCAATCACTTCAACGATGCATATCTCTCTCATCTCTGATCTATTTTCACCCATTTTTTTTCATTCTTCATTATTTTTAGTGCTCTTTCTAGTCATCATGATATCAAAAAGATGTTGAGCCATCGCATGTTATTTATCGAAAAAAATAACACAAAAACCACAATAAATAGCATACGATGGCTCAACATCTTTGTGATAATAATGTCCAGAAAGAGCACTAAAAATAAGGAAGAATAAAAAAAAAGAGCAAAAACGGATAAAAAATGAGAGAGATATTCATCGTTGAAGTTTGTCCCACTAAAATACTTCAAAATAAATTTGTCCCATTTTAAAGGGGTGATAACTTCAACGATGCATATCTCTCTCATTTCTGATCCGTTTTCGCCCACTTTTTTTTATTCTTCATTATTTTTAGTGCTCTTTCTAGTCATTATGATATTAAGAAGATGTTGAGTGAGCCATCATATGCTATTTATCGAAAAAAATACCACAAAAACTACGACAAATAGCATGCGATGGCTCAACATCTTTGTGATATCATATTGAGCAGAAAGAGCACTAAAAATAAGGAAGAATGAAAAAAAAATAAAAATAGACCAGAAATGAGAGAGATATACATCGTTGAAGTGATTGCCCCTTTAAAATTGGACAAAAACGATGAAGGCAGTCAAAGAGCTGACGCCTTTCTCTTTTAAATGAAAAGGCGTCGATTGAACCGACGCCTTTCGGGTTAGTTTTTTTAAAAAAAAGCCACACACGGGCGCCTGCGTGGCTTGTCAGATACCCTATTTTGCAAATATTTGCTACAGTGTGTCATTTTGATAATTTTTTTTTGATGATTTATTATATTATTTCCCCAAGTATTAATTTTGAAAAATGGATTGAAGCCATGAATGATGAGTTAAACTCAATGGCCCAAAATAAATGGGAACTCGTTGAATTGCCCAAAGGATACAAGAAAGTGGGTTACAAATGGATCTTTAAGACCAAACTTGACTCAAAGGGTAATATAGAACGATATAAAGCTAGACTTTGGCCAAATGATTTACTCAAAAAGAAGACTTTGATTATAAAGAGGCCTTCTCTTCAGTATCCAAAAAGGACTCACTAAGAATTATTTTAGTGTTAGTTGCTCATTATGATTTAGAGCTCCATTAAATGGATGTGAAAACAATTTTCTTGAATGGAAGTTTAGATGAGGAAGTCTATATGGACCAACCTGAAGGATCCTCCCTTGAAGGAAAAGAGCACTTAGCTTGCAAACTTAAGAAATCAATTTATGGACTTAAGCAAGCTTCCCGATAATGGTACCTTGAGTTTAATGATACGATTACTTCCTTTGGATTTAAAGAAAATATAGTTAATCGATGTATTAATCTAAAGGTCGGTGGGAGTAAGTTCATATTTCTTGATTTTGTATGTTAATGATATATTAAATGTAAGCAATAACATTGGATTATTCAAGGACTTTCTCTCTAAAAATTTCGAAGTGAAAGATATGGGTGAGGCAACATACGTGATTGGAATAGAAATATTCCGGGATCGTTCACGAGGAATGTTAGGTTTGTCTCAAAAAGCCTATATAGAAAAGATTTTAGAGAGATTTGGAATGGACAAGTGCTCATCAAGCCCAGTTCCCATTCAAAAAGGGGATAAACTAAACCTTATGCAGTGTCCAAAGAATGAATGGGAACGGAAAGAGATGGAGGGAATTCCGTATTTGTCTGCAGTTGGAAGTTTAATGTATGGACAAACCTGTACAAGGCCAGATATCAGTTTGGCTACTGGTATGCTAGGAAGATACCAAAAGGATCATGGATTGGATCACTGGAAAGCTGCAAAGAAAGTAATGAGGTACTTGCAAGGAACAGAAGATTACATGCTCATATATAGGAGCTCTGAGAATTTTGAGGTTATTGGCTACTCAGATTCTGATTTTGCTGGATGTATTGATTATCGAAAGTTCACATTTGGCTACTTATTTATGCTTCCTAGAGGAGCCATATCATGGAAAAGTGAAAAAAAATCTATCATCGCTTCATCCACTATGGAGGCTGAATTTGTGGCATGCTATGAAGCCACACTTCAGGCTTTATAGTTGCGGAATTTTATTTCAGGGTTTTGTATTGTCGACACTATTGATAGGCCGCTGAAAATTTATTGTGATAACTCTGCAACAGTTATCTTCTCAAAAAATGACAAGTACTCTAAAGGAGCAAAGCACATGGAATTAAAGTTTCTTGTTGTTAAAGTAGAAATACAGAAACAAAGAGTGTTTATATAGTAAATTAGTACTAACCTTCTAATTGCCGATCCATTAACAAAAGAATTACCTCCAAAGACCTTTATCGAACATGTCAATAGAATGGGTCTTAACACTAATCCTTAATGGTATGGATCGTGCTTTACTTATGATGATGTTTATGCTCTATTACACTTTGATATCAATAAAAGTGTTTCTGATTTTCCTGTCCTTATTATGACATGCATCGATGTGAATGAATATATGTTTATGACAGGACTAGTCTCAATTTGTAGAGACATTATGTGGACTCTTATGATTTCCTCTTTTAAACACTAGATTGAACAGATTATTTAATATTGTGGGACCTACAAAGTAGAGTTATATGAGAAGGAACTTGGAATCCCCAAAAAGATTTCAAAAGAATTTATTTGTAATTTTTATTTTTATATCTTTCTTTGTAATATTTTTTTGGATAATCGATACAGTATATAAACCAAAAGTGCAGAGGCATTACAAAGTATAGGGAAATAAAAAATAATCCTAAAGCAAATAAACGAGGGGAAGAAATCGAAGCTATCCTCCTACCAAGGAGATAAACAAAAGAACTTGAGAAAAAGTAATTGATCTAGCCAAAAAACTTAAAAAAAAGAGCATTTCTCCATGTTTTTCTACTAAACATGAAATGCTACAATGACTTGACGAGCTTGATGAATTATTGCTTGGGCAACAAGATGATAATCCATCTATTTATCTTGAAAGATACGCTTGTTCCTCACACCCATACAAAAGCAATAGAAATAGATGACAAGCACTTTAGCAGAATGCCGACATATATGTTGCATGCAATGAAATCCATCGCCCAGGATAGCTCAATATCAACATCTAATATAATCCTTTAAATGTTGCACTTAAGCAAGACTTACTTCCAAACGAATTTGGAATAAGCGCACTGAAAATTATATGATCTCTACTTTCTGAATTCCTACCTTAAAGGAAGTACATAATTGCAAGTTGAAAACCCCGCTTGCGGTGTTTTTCTTAGGTAAGGACTAAGGAGTCTATCATTCAATGGCAACCTCAACAAGAAGGCATATCTATTCACTCTATGCTTATTCCAAACCAACTTAAACTAGGGCACTTTATTCCCATGACAATGAACTACATTCTAGGCAAATTTATAAGAAAATTTACCTTTATGAGATAACCAATTAACCATAGGAATCTACTTCATTGGTTAGCACCAGGGAGTTTTTCATCAAGAGTTCCATTACGACTCTATATCTAATTGCACCATCCTCCATAACTTTCAAACGTCCATCTTTGAAGGATTTTGTCATCCTGCCTGAAGGATAACAACCCATCTTCAAGATATGTCTACCAACGTTAGAGATGAGAGGTTGAGGATCTAACCAAGGATCCATTCATGTAAAATACCATCCCCATTACCAACATTATAATGACACCGTTTAATCATTCTACCACTCAATATCAATATGGATTGGAATGCAAAAGAACAGTCCACTGGGTTAGCAGTCCAAACCGGCTCTTTTTCAGGAATACCCCATGAATCCATTTGCACAAGGAATTCTTTATTCATTAAGAGTCTCCAAAAGAGCTCAAGAAAGCCACCTTCATTACAATCCTTAATACAACGGATACTTAAACCTCCTTCACAAAAACGTTTTGCCACTTTTCTTCAACATACATAATGGAAGAAGGAAGAGGTGGAATCCCTTTCCACATAAAGCTTGAGAAAAGTTTCTCAATATACATGTAGGTCTTCTTTATAAGCTTAAAACATGAAGTCCAGTAAATTTGCAGATTGTTAAGAACTGACTTGTAAACTATAATCTTCCAGCATAAGAAAATTAAGAAGACTTGATTTTGAACTTGCTATATTACTGATAATCTTCTCAAGAAGTAGCTTGTACATATGAAAAGATAATTTCTTAGAGGAAAGAGGGAGACCAAGCTCTAAGCTGGTTTGGAAAAGTACTTTCCTCAAATGTAATATACAACATTACCGATAATATCTTAGAGCACTCCATTCCCTGTTTATCTTCTTATATACTCCCTTTGTCCAAAAAATCCTGGCAGATTTTTTAAATGAGATTAAATTTATTGGCCTACAGGGCCCACAACATTTCAATCCTCAATTTACCCCTACACAAGCAAGTTCACGTGGATCTATTGGCCCAGTCATTTACTTTTGGATTTGTAAATAATTTAATATAAAATATATATTTTTTGGTAACAAACAATAAAGTTTTTTTTGGAGGGAGGCGAGTATGTACTTTTGTGTGGATTTGCAAGCTTTAAATGTTTTGACAAAATTTAGCAAGCATACAACATTATTGAGATTACAATTGTAGAAAAATATGAAGTAATTGAAAAATGGGAATACAAGTTATGGTGGAACAACAAGGATGCAAATGCTGCAGTGTACATAAAAAACATAAAAAGATTTACAAAAAAAGTATGTAAAATGTTGCCAAAAAACATAAAAGAGGTGGAATAATTGATTAAAGAATAAATATAATGTCAAATTCGAGGAAGTAAAGAGAAATGGGAAACAGAGAAATGCACAAGATCAAAGTAGAGTACTCCATTTTAAGGTTTAGAGTGGGATTTAGATTGCGTAGAGGAGAAGGTTTATATAGGAGACTTTCTAGGTGGAATGGCCTTTGACAATTCTGTTGTCAAATATGAAGTGCTGTACCATAGCCATAGCTATCTCTCTCTTAAAAAAATGGGCATCTCTTTTGCAAAGTGCACACGGGTAATAACTGAATGCAACGAAGTTTCGCCCATCCATCCACTCTTTCAACTACATGTGCTAGCCCACAATGAATTACTATGGTTGTTGGGTCATTGGAAGGGAAGCCCTAGCCGCCTCTGGCTATGAAAGCAATTCGAGCCAGGGTTGGCCGCTTCCACCTCCCTTCCACCTCGCCTCCTCCCACCTCCTTCCCTGCCGCCTCCTCACCTACGTCCTTGCTTCCTCATCTCCTCCCCCACTGCCTCCCACATCCGCCTCACCGCCCTGTCCATGCCTCATCCCTTGCCATCTCCTTCCCCCTCCAGTCCTCCTCCTCTGTCCTCGCCTCACCTCGCCTTACCACCACCTTTGTCCTTGTAATACCCGAAAAATAGGTATGTTTACTAAAATTAATATTTTAGAATTTTGATCCTAAATAAGAAATTTTGATGCATGTTTAGATCATTTTGGTTATGTTTTATAATGTAGTATTAATGTACGCAAAGAATGCTTTCCAACGCCACCGACTGTTCGCAATTCGGAGTTCTGAGCACGAAGTTCTGAGCATTTGAAAGTTGGTATGTGATTGATCACTATTTGATACGCGATCGATCGGGCCATATTCAAACTGAGGGCAAGGCAAACGCGATCAATCTCCTATGGCAGCAATCAATCATTTTTATTGGAAGTTGCAATTTTGGTGCAAGTGATCGATCGACTCTGCTAATGATTGATCATAAGTACTGTCCTTTAATTTTGTTGTTTTCTAGCTTGGGGTGTTATAATGTATCCTTGGCTATAAAAGACTCAATCACTATCAGCCTCAACAATCAAATCCTATGTGGAATTATGTACGGAAAAGTCGAGTCCCCTTTAGAGTTAAACATTTTGCTTGGAAAGCTTGTCAAAATGGTCTGGTCACAACGGATCTCCTTAATGCTAAATTACATGTTTATCCACAGTTATATGTTTTTTGTACATCCAAGGTGGAATCTACTAGTCACTTATTTCTGCACTTTGGTTTCTTTAAAAGATTATGGTCACAATTTGTTAATATCCAAATCCCAGTTGATGTATGCACTATTCCTGATCTTATAAGGTATCTCTGGAGAATGAAAAACAGATCAAGCAGCAAATTTATCCTCATTCAACCCTGGAGCTGCTCATGATCCTTATGGACATTCTATGGAGACAGAGAAATGAAATAATCTTTCGGCAGGGAAGTAATTGTTTAAAGGAAGTTGAGGCAAAATGCAAACTCTACATTAATCAACTTAACTTATCATATGCTCAGGATTCAAGTCATAGTAGAGTTCATCGTATGCTTTATAAGTTTTATAGATGGATGGCTCCACCGCGGGGCTATTTCTGCTTAAATTTTGGTGCTGCTTTCAAGGTGAATTCAAGGATAGCGGCTGCCGGAGGAGTCATACGTGATCACTGGGGGAACTTCTTGCGGCATATGCTTGTCTAATTGAGGCTTATAATGCTATGCATGTGGAGGTCATTAGTTGTGCTTTGGGAATTCAACTGGTAGATTGTCCTAACCTTCATTTCATACACGTTCAGGGTGACTCAAAGATCACTATTGATCTGATCAATTCTCCAAACTTGAAGGACCCATGGTTCGCAAAGGTTCACTTACAGTATTAGATGGTTCAACCAGGAGCATTCTCACAATAAATTTTACCATGTATACAGAGAACAGAAACAAGTTGCAGACCTATTAGCTAATTTTGGAGTAGCTAAATATTCTATCTACTGGTTCCGGAAGCCCCCTCCTGATATTCAACATACTCTTCATTTGGATTGTATAGGTCAATTATATATGTGAGCTACCGCGAAGAAAGATACATGAACAACATGAAGAAGAGAACAACACACTTTCTCCCCATCAAAGTGATAGTCAATTTTCACATGCTTTATACTAGCATGATGAATAGTACTGCAACAAAAAGATATTGCATTTTAATTGCCACAATAAACTGAGGGGAGGAAGATCTAGGCAAACTTGTAGGCCTTATATATTCTCACTATGAAATTGGTACTCCCTCTAGCCACTTTTAATTCAGATTGTTGCAGAATTTGTCAACTTTTATGAGATGTGGGGTCCACAATAAGAGCCTAAGCTTTCCGATCGAACGAGTGCCTTTCATTGCGGACACCGCTCAACCTTGACCTAGGGTCACTGCTTGGGAATGGGGCGGAGATTAATTAGGGAACGATATCATTTAATTTTGGTGCACATATTTTTCTAGTTTTGGTGCACGTATTATCTTTTAACTGAAATTAAAGTTCAAGTGGGAACTACAAAGTGGAGTTATATCAGAAGGAACTTAGGGGCCATTTGGGGCGTGATTAAAAGCAAAACATCCAGATGGGATGTTTTGCTACACTGTAGCAACTGGATATTTTATATATCCAGCTGAAACACCTCCTGAGGTGTTTCAGCTGGATGTAAAAATCCACATGGAAGCTACAGTATATATCCAATATCCAGTCTGGATATTTTGCAATAATCACGCCCCAAACGGCCCCTTAGAATCCCCAAAAAGATTTCGGAAGAATTTATTTGTAATTTTGAGTTTTATATCTTTCTTTGTAATATTTTTTTGGACAATCGATACAGTATATAAACCAAAAGAGCAGAGGCATTACAAAGTATGTGGAAATAAAAAATAAGCCTAAAGAAAAAAAAAAAAGAAGGGACGAAATCCAAGCTATCCTCCTACCAAGGAGAAAGAAAAAAAATTGAGAAAAAATAATTGATCTAGCCAAAAAACTCGCAAAAAAGAGCATTTGTCCGTGATTTTCTACTAAACATCAAATGCCTCGATGACTTGACTAGCTTGACGAATTATTAGTTGGGCAAGAAGATCATAATCCATCTATTTATCTTGAAAGATATGCTTGTTCCTCTCCGCCGTACAAAAGCAATAGAAATAGGCGACAAGCACTTTAGCAGAATGCCGGCATATTTGTTCCATGCAATGAAATCTATCGTCCAGGATAGCTCAATATCGAAATCCAATATAATTCTTTAAATGTTTCATTTAAGCAAGACTTGCTTCCAAATTAATTTGGAATAAGCGCGCTGAAAATTATATAATCTCTACATTATGATTCCTACCTTAAAGGACGTACATAATTGTAAATTGAAAACTCCACTTGCAGAGTTTTACTTGGGTAAGGAGACCGTCATTCAATGCCAACGTCAAAAAGGCATATTTATTCACTCTATGCATATTCCAAACCAACTTAAACTAGGGCACTTTATGCCCACGACAATGAACTACATTCTAGGCAGGTTTATAAGAAAATTTACCTTTATGAGATAATCAATTAACCATACTTCATTGGTTAGCAGCACTTAGTTTTTCATCAAGAGTTCCATTACGTCTTTAGATCTAATTGCACCATCCTCCATATGGTTCAAATGTCTATCTTTGAAGGATTGTGACAACCTGTCTCAAGGATCACCACCCATCTTCAAAGTAATATGTCTACCAAAGTTAGAGATAAGAGGGTGAGGATCTAACCAAGGATCCATTCATGTAAAATACCATCCCGAGTACCAACATTATAATTATACCATTTAATCATTCTACTGCTCTATATCAATAAAGATTGGAATGCAAAAGACCAGTCCACAGGGTTAGCAATCCAAATTAGGAATATCCCATGAATCCATTTGCACAAGGAATTCTTTATTCATTAGGAGTCACCAAAAGAGCTCAAGAAGGCCACCTTCACTACAATCCTTAATACAAGGGATACCTAAACCTCCTTCACTAAAACGTTTAGCCACTTTTCTCCATGATACATTATGGAAGAAGGATGAGGATGAAATCCCTTTCCACATAAAGCTTTAGAAAAGTTTCTCAATATACATGTAGGTCTTCTTTAGAAGCTTAAAACATGAAGTTCAGTAAATTGGTAGACTATTAAAAACTGACTTATAAACTATAATCTTCCAGCCTAATTAAGAAAATTTGATTTTGAACTTGCTATAATACTCATATTCTTCTCATCAATTAGCTTGCATATATGAAAAGATAATTTCTTTGAACAAAGAGGGAGATCAAGAGTCAGTACTCTAAGCTGGTTTGGAAGAGTATTTTCCTCAAATGCAATGTACAACATTTTGGATAATTTCCTTTTTGACATCTTATATACTCCCTTCGACCGTATAGGCTTGAATGGAGGAGTAAGATCCATGTCGCTAACCCCAAATAGTTGGAAAATACGTTATTTGATTATGATATGATTATAATATACTCCCGTGTCCAAAAAAATCCTAGACAGTTTTTTAAAATGAGTTTAAATTTATTAGCCTAGAGGACCCACAACATTTGAATCCTCCATTTACCCCTGCACATGCAAGTTCACGAGGATCTATTAGCCTATACGGCAAGCCCAGTCATTTACTTTTGGATATGACCCCAAATAATTAAAAAAATACGCTACTTGATTATGATATGATTATAATATACTCCCTTGTCTAAAAAATCCTAGACAGTTTTTTAAAATGAGTTTAAATTTATTGGCCTAGAGGGCCCAAAACATTTGAATCCTGCATTTACCCCTGCACATGCAAGTTCATGAGGATCTATTAGCCTATACGGCAAGCCCAATCATTTACTTTTGGATATATAAATATATATATATATATATATATATATTTTGTATAACAAATAATAAATATTTTTTGGAGGGATCGGGCGAGTATGTACTTTTATGTGGATTTGCAAGCTTTAATTGTTTTGACAAAATTTAGGTACTTCTCAACTATAAAGCAAACATACGATATTATTGGGATTACAATTTTAGAAAAGTACGGAGTAATTGAAAAATGGGAATGCAACTTAGGGTGCAACAACAACAAGGATGCAAATGCTGCAGTGTACATAAAAAAACATGTAAAAAAGTTTACAAACGAAGTATTTAAATGTCGCAAAAAAGGAAAAAAGAATAAATATAATGTCGCACCCGATGAGTTCCATTCTATTAAATCGTAATTACTGTAACGGTTGCCAATCAAAACAACACTTCATCCTTGAACGGAACAGCAACAAGTGGAACGACTTTCTCGATCACGATCCCATAGTAGTCTGTCATGTCCAAATCCTCGGGCTTCATGGCATCCGGAAGCCCCCAAGCAAAGGAGTGAACGAGTGAGGCCAGGATCAAATGCACCATCCGGTCGGCTAGAGGCATCCCCGGGCAAATCCTCCGGCCAGCGCCGAATGGTATCAGCTCGAAGTCGCGGCCCCGGAAATCCACCTTTGAGTCCAAAAACCTCTCCGGCTTAAAACAGTTTGGTTCCGGCCATAAGTCTTCGTCTTGTCCCATGGCATATACGTTAACCAGCACCTGCGTGCCCTTCGGGATTGTGAAACCAGACATTTCAACGTCGGATAGTGTTTGCCGTGGGAGGAGGAGAGGACTTGGCGGGTGCCGACGGAGTGTCTCCTTCACTACAGCTCGAAGATATGGCAGACGCGCTGTGTCCGATTCTTCAACTTGTCTTCCTGGCTCTATTACCTCCTTGAGCTCAGCTCGAGCTTTAGCCATGGCGTCTGGGTTGTGCAGTAGCTCCGCCATGGCCCACTCCACTGTGGTCGAGGTATTGTCCGTGGTCGCAAGAAATAGTTCCGGGTAAGTAAGTATTTTCAGGTGACTTTTCAGATAAACGTATACCACAAAAATAGCTTTGATTTCGAACATAGTGGGCCAATCTTCCTTCCCATCCTCCTTCAAATGAAGAAGTGCGTCTAGCAAATCGTTCTTCCTCGGATTGCCGGAAACAGCTCTTTCAAACAAACGCTTATTGATTATGGGATCGAAGATGTGGTGCAGTTTCTTCATCGAATCTGCGACTCGCCGTCGAATTCCCTGAGGATCAAAAGACTGGAGCACTGGAAAACTGTCGGCCAGATTCGGCTTCGACCCTTCATTGTTGATGGAGCGAGACAGGGCTTGGAACTGGGCGAAGGCCGGGGACGTTAGGCTGGCCATGTCCGTAGAGAACTCGATGTTGGAGATAAGGTTGTTCATGGTTGCATGAATAAACTGCCGGACATTTACTGCTCGTCCGGTTTGGCTACTATCGGACAAATAGGCAATAAGTTCATCCACCTTCCGCTTCCTGAGGCCCTGGTGTCGCCGCCACTTGCCGTCTGGCGGTAGCCACACCACTGAGTTCTCGTGGTGGCTGATGGAGCAGGCGGATTCGAGCACGGAGCAGCCGGAAAAGGCCTGATCATTCTAATGGAGGGCTTCTTTGGCTGACTCGGCGGTGGAGATGACCACGGCGGTCACACGACCGAGTCGGAGGGTCATGATCGAGCCATAGGTGCGTACTAATTTAGCAAGGGACTTGTGGGGCTCATTGCCGAGGAGGAAGAGGTTGCCGACGACGGGGAGAGGGGTTGGCCCCGGCGGTAGCCGGGAGAATTTCCTCGAGAGGAATTCGAGGAAGTAAAGAGAAATGGGAAACAGGGAAATGCACAAGATCAGAGTAGAGTACTCCATTTTTTTTGGTTTAGAATGGGATTTAGATTGAGTAGGGGAGAGTGGCGCGCGTAGCCAATAATTTTTCGCTGCACGAGAAGTCATTAGCTGCGCACGCTGCACGAGAAGTCATTAGCTGTCTCTCTCTTGAAAAATGGACATCTCTTTTGCAAAGAGCACACGGTAATAACTGAATGCAACGAAGTTTCGCCTACCCATCCACTCTTTCAACTACATGTGGTGCTAGCCAACAATGAATTACTGCGGTTGTTGAGTTTTTTATTTTTTGGTACAAAGAATGTTGAGTTTTAATTATATACTTAGAATTTTCTTTTTAGATTTTACTTGTACATCATGTGTGGAGAACTTCAATGCACGCTGATTTATTTAAGGTCCATGATATTAGTGGTTGTGCGGACAAAAATTAGAGGCGCGTCTAGCCTGACCGATTGCCATGCATGCACATAGGCATCTCTTTTTTGGAAAATGAAAATTTCATTAAACGCCAAAAGTGGCAGAACAAAAGAATAAGGGGCTAAGCGTGGTATATAGAGGCTTAACATGGTACGTAGCTACTTAGAGCATATGTTGCATGGTCACCCGAAGAAAAGAATGGTCACCCAGTATCTTGTAGCATGTTATGTCTCTGTATATTATGCTAGGTCCTCTGTGTTCCAGGTCAATGGGGCCTGTTTAGGAGAACAGTTTCCATGAATTAATTGCATGTGGAAGTTCATCTATATTGCTTCCGTAGGCAAGTGATCAGGATCCAGGACTTGTACTTTCATATTGTACGTTAATGTTCCTCAATAGGGGAGAAGGCCAACCACGATGCCAATTGGTAGCCAGACACTCCAAAGAAAATAAAAAGGTTTACTTTGAAATAAGGCTCGATTCAACGAATAGGAGGGATTTGGAAGGTTGTGGATTGAATGGATCAATTGTACAGTAAATGGTCACCTGTTCATTTTTATTTTATTTTGATTACTTTTTTGTTAGAAAGTTAATTCATTCATTCTATTGAAGTGTTTATGTTTTGATTGTAATTGAGGAAAATGCGCCCCAGACTTTGGAGATCATGCAGGATGATTACTTGACTTCGGTAAGTTTGACACCCTTTAATTTTCAACACATGAGACGAGTTTTCATGGTGGCTTGATCATCACAGCATTACGGGAACGTCAAGACCACTACCAATCAATCAGTCTGAAAGTATCCGTGCCCTAAAATAAGAAGGGAAGATTATACTGATGAATAATAATAATCCATCTGACGGAGAAAAGTCATCCTCATCTAGATAAAACAGTTACAAAGTAAAGGCGTGTTTGGAAATTCAAAGCGCTTTGTTTGAAGTCACATTCTTCGAGAATATCTTCTGGGTTAGGGTTGTTGGGGTTTATCCCACATCGGATGTGGATATTCTGGGTTAGGGTTGTTGGGGTTTATCCCACATCGGATGTGGAAGGGGTTGATGGTCGGTTTATAATTGTGAGGAAAAACTTCACCTCTCAAGCTAACTTTTAGGGTGAGAGAGACCCAAAACCACTTAACAAGTAGTATCGGACCTAATGTTAGAAGTTATCTTTGTGTTTGTTAAGATGAAGAATTACAATACAAAGATGATTAGATTAAATGTGAATAATTGGATGTTGGGCAAAATGATTATTTTACCGCGCCTGATGGGAGTTTCATGAAAGGGAAATTAAGTAGCTTTGGAAGAAGTCACTTCTTTTACCCAAATGCGCCTTCGAGATGAGAGAATCAGATTGGTAACGTTAACATGTCACATGCTTCTTGAAATTCATCTCAGATGCTAAGCAGGCAGATGAGTTATGAGAAGCTAGTGAGACACTTTTGACCACCCACCCACTTGAATTGAGCCAAATGTAGAAACTAATAAGAGACATACATTTTTTTTCCAAACATTGCTATTAATATGGGATGGAGTCCTGGTAACGTTAACATGTCACATGCTTCTTGAAATTCATCTCAGATGCTAAGCAGGCAGATGAGTTATGAGAAGCTTGTGAGATACTTTTGACCACCCACCCACTTGAATTGAGCCAAATGTAGAAACTAATAAGAGACATACATTTTTTTTTCCAAACATTGCTATTAATATGGGATGGAGTCCTGGTAACGTTAACATGTCACATGCTTCTTGAAATTCATCTCAGATGCTAAGCAGGCAGATGAGTTATGAGAAGCTAGTGAGATACTTTTGACCACCCACCCACTTGAGCCAAATGTAGAAACTAATAAGAGACATGCATTTTTTTTCCAAACATTGCTATTAATATGGGATGGAGTCCTGGAGGGTAAATTTAGTTCACTTTGAAAAACTCGACGCTTGTACCCTGTTTGGGAGCGTTTTCACTTTTAAAACACTTTTGTCCCCAAAACGAAAATTGGCATTGACTTTCATCTCAGCTTTTGAAATTGTTGCATGTCACAATTTAACCTGTTTGGTAAACTGCATTATTTTCTTAGGAATTATAAAAACATGTTTATAAAAAACACTATTAGCTTTTACAAACTATATTAAAAAAATGCTTTTACAATCTATCAGGAAGCTGGGATTGACGGTTAACGCAAAACTTCTTTCCCCTCTTACAGTACCAATATTTTGCACATATGGGTTATGTGAAAATAAATCTAAAAAGATGGAATTTTATAGCTTCATCTTGTTCTTCCAAACAAATTGCTTCCACAAAGCTTGATATTCCTCACTTGGACTTTCTTTTTATAACGAGAATGGCAAGGATGAGCAGAGCACCCCCTCGTCCCAGTCAACTATGGAAGCAATTGTGCAGAACAAAGAAATGGGGCCGAGCAAGGCTGCTAATTCTACCCCGTCTGATCCGCGATCAAAATTTTCGTTTTGGAATTTTAGGTTATGGGACGTGGGCGAGATTACATGCTCAATCCAAAAATGGGGAAGGGGAGGTTCTAGTTGGCAGTTAGGAGAAAGGAGAAGCAGGGCGGAAGGAAGAAGAAGAAGGGAGCAGGAAACAGAAGGAGATAGAGGGCATGTAACATGTCTGAGATACAGATCTCATCTTCTCTTCCCTGCACCCTTCTTGTATGTAATAGAGCTTGCAATTGATTAGCTCTGACTTCTTTGTACCAAATTTAAAAATTTCCCAACTATATATAAGAGCAAACATAGCATGTAAATGTGAGTACAGCAGATGAACACCTACTATGTAGCCCAAGAGACAAGGTAATAATACATTCTATAGCTGCTTATCTTAGTGGTGAATCTGAAACACAACTCCTCATCCTTGAACAGGAACAGCAACAAGTGGGACAACTTTCTCGCTTACAATCACGAAGTGGTCTCTCATGTCCAAATCCTGGGGCTCCATCTCATCCGGCAGCTTCCACGCGAAGAGGTGGATAAGCGAGGCCAGGATGAAATGCACTATCCGGTCAGCCAGAGGCATCCCCGGGCAAATCCTCCGACCTACGCCGAAGGGGATCAGCTCAAAATCCCGGCCTCGGAAATCCACCTTTGAGTCCAAAAACCTCTCCGGCTTAAAAGAGTTTGGCTCCGTCCATAAAGCTTCATCTCGTCCCATGGCCCATAGGTTAACCAGCACCTGCGTGCCCTTCGGAATTTTAAAACCTGATATTTCGACATCAGCTAAGGTTTGCCGTGGGAGGAGGAGAGGACCCGGTGGGTGTAAACGGAATGTCTCCTTGACTACCGATCGAAGATATGGCAGATGAGCAATGTCTGATTCTTGAACTTGTCTTCCTGGTTCTATTACCTCCTTGAGCTCTGCTCGAGCTTTAGCCATGGCATCCGGGTTACGCAGTAGCTCAGCCATTGCCCACTCCAACGTTGTCGAGGTAGTGTCAGTGGCAGCAATAAATAACTCCTGGTAAATAAATCAATTGCAACAAGTTAACCCAAACTGTATTTAAGCATATGTACATATAAAAATAATACACTTCCCCACCCTCCATTGCCCACCCACATGGATTAAATCCCAACTTTACCCATGTTGTGTTGGATAATACCCAAGGGGAACTACTCACTTGAAATTGTCGGTTCCACCTTATTTGCTTTTGACGTATAAAATTTGAAAAAAATAAATGAACTAAAAGCTGCTTTCATGCAATCAAGAAAGACAAATAAAAAAAAGCAGCTTTCATTTCAGAGTCAATACCACAAAAGCATCTTTCATTTCGAAGGTTGTGGGTGCATCTTCCTTCCCATCTTCCTGCAGGTCAAGAAATGCCTCCAGCAAATCGTTCTTCCTGGGATAACCGGAAGCAGCTCTTTCATGCAGGCGCTTTTCGATTATCAGATCGAAGCAGCGGTGTAGTTTCTTCATCGAATCTGCCACTCGCCGTCGAATTCCTTGAGGATCAAAGGGCCGGAGCACCGGAAACCAATCTGCTAGATTCGGCTTTGTCGATTCAGCCGTGATAGACCGAGACAGTTCTTGGAAGTCTGCAGAGGCCTGAGATTTTAGGCGGGCCATGTCGGTCGAAAACTCGACGTTGGAGATGAAGTTATTCAAGGTTGCATGAATCAGCTGCCGGACGTTAATCGCACGTCCAGCACGGCTACTCTCGGACAAACAAGCCACAAGCTCATTCACCTTCATCTTCCTTATTTCCTGGCTGCCGTCTAGGCATTGAGGGCTGAGGACGTACTTGTTGTACACTCCCCGGAGTCGCCTCCACTTGTTGTCAGGTTGGCGCCACAGCACTGAGGACTCATGGTGGCCGAGGGCCCGGGCGCCATCAATCACAAAGCGGCCAGACAGGGCCCGGTCATTCTTGTAGAGGGCTTCTCTGGCTAAGTCGGCGGAGGAGATGACCACGGTGGTGACTCGGCCGAGTTGGAGGGTCATGATGGGGCCATAGATGCGTGCTAATTTAGCAAGGCACTTGTCGGGCTCACCGTTGAGGAGGAAGAGATTGCCGATGAGGGGAAGAGGGATGGGTCCTGGAGGTAGTCGGGAGAGCTTCTTGGAGATAAATCCCAAGAAGCAAAGAGAAGAACTGAGTAAAGAAATCCACAAGATAATAGTTGAATACTCCATTTTTGGGTACAGCATGGTATTTAGGAGAAGCTTTATATAGGAAACACAAAGGACTGGTCTCATAATATTTAGATGCGTAAGGCAAAAGCTGAGTATGATGTGCATTATTGCCAGGGCCGCCCTCCTAAGACAAAAACTGAGTATGACTTTTTTTAACTCCATCCGGAGAAGATGAGTTCATTTTCGTTTTTTCTACATCCAAAAATGATACCCCGTACAGTCATAAAAAATATTTTATTTACATAAAATTAGAACCCAAAAAGATTTGTTCAAGAGAACGGTTTACATGAGATCTTTCTCATATAATGAGCATGATGCTAATCTTTTGGGTCATTAAACTCCGATCCAATGGTGGGTATCAAATTAGTGGATGTGTGTCGGTCAAATCAGTGAGTATAAATCAAGATCGAACGACTATGAATTGAATTCGACTCATATATGCTATATGAGAGCGATCTCATTTAAACTTTTCTCTTTGTTCAAATACCTATTATAATAAATTTTAAAATTTCAATTAGCATCATCCTACAAATTTGGGATTTTGTTATTTTTTAATTCCAAATTTACCCTTTCTCTCTCTCTTTCATTCTTCTTCCCGTCTGTTAAGATAGACTGTTATAATATATGATTTTTCATACAAGTGACTCTTACCCAGGGCAAACCACGACAGCAACTAGGCAATGCTAAGGTGCTGCACTAGGTGGCTAGGCTATCCAGAGAGCATTCCATGGTGCTGCCGAGAGGCAGATGTATGATTCCTAGCCATGGGGGTCAAAACTAACTAACCTTTGATTTTTTTTTTTAGAAAGTTAAGACAATGTGAAAATATGAGCCAAATGCATCTTGAGCTACAAGGCTATGATCCAGGCTTCATGTAGCAAGGGGCGGGCCAGTGAATTTTTTAATAGGTGAATACTCATGTAACCTTACACATTGTACGCCAATGGGACTTGATGCTTGGACCTTCCCTACAATTGGAGAGACACAACTAGCCCCACTATTGCTGTATTGACACAGGCTTATGATTCAAAGCTCCCAGTCCACATTGTCACATGTCACAGGCACATCTCTTTTGTATTTTACTACACAATAACATGCCAATATTTTTAAAACATCCCATTAAATGTCCAATAGAATATTAAAGTAAAGGTCAAGGTTTAATAAATGAAGGTATGACAAATATAATTAACTAATTTGGGTAATTATAATTCTCACATTTAGGAATAAGGACGAGTTTGGAGGAGGAATAGGGAAATGACATGCATTAGGAGCTTCAAAGTAATAGCTGCTCAAGAGGAGAATAGCTTTGAAGGCCTTTTTTTTTGTTATTTTGGAATTCTGAAGGAAGCCCTGTGTTTACGATCATTTAATAGGGGTAAGTGATTTTTGATATGTATAAGAGCCCTTCCTTTTTTCTAGCCAAGGCTGACAGGTACAATGAAAGGGGGTTTGGAAAAGAAATGTTTTTTCCAACCAACATTATGTGACCAGCAAGCAGGACCATAGAACAAGTGGAAGGGGAACCCAAGAATCTAAGGTAAAGTTGTAATTTCTCTTTTTATTCAGCTCTTTCTTCCTCTCCTCTGATAACATGGCAAGTGGTAATGTGTTGCTGGTAATGAAAATTGGACACGCTAGACAAACTATTTGGAAAAAATTTAAAGCCATGCGGATCAATTGACAACATAGCTATAACGTGGATCCCCCCCCGTGGCGCCAATGGCATGCAACAATTTCCTCATCAAACGGACACCGCATGCTCCACAAGTTCACCTCCATTCATTACCCGGACAGTGTCTCCACCATATAGCCATAGTTTTTAAAACCGGACCAGACTGGGCGGTCCGACCGTGGAAAACTAGAACCGGTCTACAAACCGGTTCGGGCAGTCTGGTTCGGGAGTGTCCGGTTCGTTAGCCGGGTTCATTAGAAACCAGCCGGTTCAGCGGTTCACAGCCAAACTATTTTTTTAAAAATTGTATTTTAAGTGGGGATTTGAACTCTCCCTTAGGATTAACTCCTCAACATCTTAACCAAAACAAGAAATTCATACTAAACATAATTTAGTGTTATTTTTTTATATAAGGGAAGAATTTTTTAAAAAAAAATTGTGTGTCAAATTGGGTCAAATCGGTTGAATCGGACCAGCCAGATTTCCAGGTGGAAGGCCACTCCATTTTTGAAAACCTTACATACAGTTATATTATTTTTTTAAAAGTGTATAATTATGTTATTTTCAAATTGTAGAAGAAATTGGTATTTTAATTTTTTTATACAAGCCTGACACATTGATGATGTTATTTGATTGAAAGAATATCACTCTAGTTACGCGTAAATAAGTTCTCTGGCTTGAAATTCCCTCACAATAGGTTTCTTCTTATTTTATGGTGGATTGTTTAGAGTCTGAACGAGTTCCCAAAAAAGATTCTATTGAAAAAGTCTTGTGTACTTTCTTCTGTTTCTGTTTGGTTGTTTACTTTTGCACGCAAGAATGAATCCTCAAGGTACTATTGTCAAGGTTGTTATGGATAACACCTTTGACTTTAATTAGTGCATTCATTAAGGCTGAAAGGAACGCTAGAACTGCTTGTTTTCAATCAACAATTTTTTTGGATTGGGACAATCAATTTTGTTTACTTGGTAGCTCAGCAGGTTGCATAATTATTCTAGTCTAAAACTTAATTCATACATAAGCCTTATTAGGTTATAGCGGAGAAGTGACTATACATGCAAAGGCGAAACTTCTATTTTATCTTAAAAACACAGTGCATTATGTTATTGTTACTATTTTATACTACCTCCATCCGTACAACGTGGAGAATTCAAATTTTAGGGGGAATTTCACATAGTCACATAAAACTTTTTATTTACGAACTACATGACATTTTTTTTCAATCAAATAACGACATCAATGTGTCATACTTGTATAAAAGACTAAAATGCTCATTTCTTCTATGAGCAGGAAACTTCTATTTTATCACGCAAAGGCGAAACTCCTATTTTATATTAAAAACACGGCGCATTATGTTATTGTTACTATTTTATACTACCTCCATCCGTACGACGATAGTCGGGGTGTGCCTAACCTTTCACCATTCTATGGTGAACATGAAGAAGAGGATCTCTCATTTCATTGTTGCTTGGTCAAACAAAATAGTGGTACCCAAGAGCCCGCTGTTGGGTAAGGATATTGATTTCATGTGGCATGTGTGATGGGAACAAAGACTACGTAGTACCCAAGAGACAATGTAATACATTCAATCGTTACTTATCTTTAGTGGTGTACTCGAAACGTAATTTATTCTTGAACAGGAATAGCACTAAAGGGCCGTTTGGGCCGTGATTAAAAGCAAAACATCCATATGGGATGTTTTGCTACACTGTAGCATCTGGATATTTTATATATCCAGCTGAAAATTTTAGCTGGATGTAAAAATCCACATGGATGCTACAGTAGATATCCAATATCCAGTCTGGATATTTTTACAATAATTATGCCCCAAACGGCCCCTAAGTGGGACAACTTTCAAAAGTACGATCCCATAGTCGTCTCTCATGTCCAAATCCTTGGTTCCATATTGTCTGGCATCTTCCACGCAAAGGAATGGATAAGCGAGGCCAGGACAAAATGTACCATCCGCTCTGCTAGAGGCATCCCTGGGCAAATCCTCCGGCCTACGCCAAAGGCGATTAGCTCGAAGTATCGGCCCCGGAAATCCACCTTTGAATCCAAAAACCTTTCTGCCTTCAAACAACACGGTTCTGCCCGTAGGCCTTCATCTTGGCCGATGGCCCATATGTTGACCAGCACCTGTGTACCCTTGGGATGTTGAAACTAGAGATTTCGACATCAGATAGTGTTTGCCGTGGCAGGAGGAGCGGAGCCGTTGGGTGCAGGCGGAATGTCTCCTTAACTATATAGCTCGAAGATATGGCAGACGAGTAATGTCCGATTCTTCTCGAGCTCAGGTCATGACAAACTATTGGCATGTAGAGCAAATCCAGTCACCTAATCCTGGATTCATAACTTTTCAAATGCAGTCAGGTTTTGTTGGACAGAGGGAGTAGTAGGTAGCAGGGAATGTTATACAGCCGATATGTCCCCATATATTGGCGATATATTGATATTAGCAAACAACCTGTAAAACGATGCAAGGCAATCTCGTTCCTTGAGAAAATTCCAAATATCTCTGACATATCGCCGTTATCTCGGCGATATTCCAATAGACCTCTTCCATTTTATTTTATAAAAGTATAAAAATTCAAAATAAATATTCCCACAAAAAATTGTTGAGATGTAATTAATCCATTGTTATAGAATAGATGTTATAAACTATGTAATAATAGTTTCATGAAGTGGTTAACTATACTAACTTTTTAATCAAGATGTTATACTAACTACAAATGCATGTTAATAATTTTCAAGAAAATATATGCTAATTATACCATGCTATTTGTAGAGTGTAAGTTGTAGCTTTAATGTTAATAATATTTATACATGTTAAGTACTATTTACTAGGTCATCAGTATCATAGAATATGTTTATTCTACCTTGATCTATGTTCATTTAAGATTATTTTTACCTCATAATGAGAGATTAGGGAAATACATAACAAAGACCCATATTTAATATCAATATTTTTTTACACAATACCTCCTAAATATGTCCGATATTTAATATCTCTAACCCACTAGTATTTCTCCGATCTCCGATATAACATTAATTCCTTGGTAGGCTTATATGATACACATAAGGGTATAGAGTACTGTAATTACAATTCAATGATCGACAAGTACTTCTACTTTTCTCCATATGATCCCATGTGGTGACGTGCACGTTGATAAGTGAGAATGATTTTTCTACATGTAATAACTATAATAATAATAAACGTATGGTGCACCAAAGAAAGGCACCTACACTGATCCACCATGTGGCTGTGCATTATTCTATTCAAAACAATGTTTTCTTATCAGAAAAAGACTAGTTCAATGTGTCACCCGTTAGGTTGGTGGTTAAATCAAATACAACGGCATCTTAGGTGGCACTCCTTAGGGGTGTTGACATGAGTAATTCACCACCCCACGTTTCAGCCTGCCCACCCCTTTATACGGTCGGCGGTGAACATCCACTGCCTTGTGTTTTCAGACGGCGGGCATCCATCATCTATCTATAGGGGTAAAGTGTCTACTAGACGAGGTTCGAAATTGAGTCCGTTGGTGAAGCTTGGGTTCGAAATTGACATGTGATTTTGACTGAGCGCACAAATCATTCTTATGCGCCGTTGATTTTACACAATCAACAGACCGTGAAACTTCACTAGTGATCTCGCTGGTGATGATTCACTAGGTAAAGTGTGTTATGGGTGCTTGTTGACAATAAAAAGAAGTGAAGTCAGCAAATGATTTCTAAAGCAGCTTTCATTTCCAAGTTACTGAGTCCATCTCCCTTCCCATTCTACTGCAAATCAAGAAGTGCCTCCAGCAAATCGTTCTTCCTAGGAAAGCCGAAACCAGCTCTGTTCTGCAAACGTTTTTCGATTATAATATCGAATCCGCGATAAAGTTTCTTATCAACACTGTGGCTCGACCTCGATTTCCTTGAGGATCAAAGGGCCGGAGCACTAGAAACCAGTCTACCAGATTTGGCTTCGCCCCTTCGTCGTTGACAGTCCGAGACATCACTTGGAAGTCTGCGGAGCTCTGGACTTGAGGTCAGCCATGTCGATCGAAAACTCCATGTTGGAGATGAAGTTGTTCAACGTTGCATGAATGAGCTGCCGGAGGTTAACTGGTGGCCAGCACGGCTGCTCTCGGACAAAAAAACAACAAAGTTCATATACCTTCCGTCTCCTCAGGCGAGTACATGACTAATGTTAAACATGACCAATGTTAAACAACTCGTGCGAGTGGAGATGTGTCCAGAAGTTGTGCACGGGTGACAACCATCTCATCAGGTGGTGCTCACACAATCCGACGGCTATTATTATGCACAGATGCGGGCACACTTTGTTAGAACATTTAGATTCTCTTTTTTTTTTCTTACATAGCCCCTTTGTCCCAAAAATCCTAACAGCATTTTGAAAATGAGTTATATTTATTAGCATCTAAACCCTACAACATTTCAAGCCTCCACTGCACATGCACTGAGCATATTAGCATCTAGGCAAAGCTAATCACAATCGTAATTTTTCAAACGCATCCATTTTTTTTTGCACAGAGGAGTATGTACTTCTGCTAGCTTGAACTATTTTGACAGAATTTAGTTATTTTTCAAGTATAGAGCAAACATAGAATATCAATGTAGTTACAATTGTAGAAAAAAATTAAAAATAATGGGACGAACAACTTATGACCCAACAACAAGTATGCAAAATGTAGGGTGAAGGGAGGTCTAGGTGGGTTTGGTATGTGCGCCGATTCCGAGCTCGAAATTGTTCCCCAATACCTCCCTTGCCACCCTCTTTCTCTTTTGTTTCAATGAACTTTCTCTTGATCTGATTCGCTAAGTGCGGTGTGGCTGGTGCGCGGCTGGTGACCTTGTCCACTGGTGCTGGAGGGAGCCATTTTCATCTCTTTGCATGTGGGTTCTTCTGGTTGATCGTTTGGTGGTGATGGGTTCATGTGAGGCACTCCTTGCCTCCATGGATCTTTCTTTTTGGAACTCCCAAAAATACAAATTTGTACATCATCCTTCTTCCACCGTTCCTCTTTGCTATCCCACCTCCATTCCCTCACCCCTCACCCCTCACCCCTGTCCACGTGTTTGTGGTTCCCACCAGCTCCTCCTCCTCCACCCCTCTCCATGTTCTTGTTGTCGGGGTGGCTCCCTCTTTCCGGTGGTGGGTGCACCATGGTAGTACCTCGATGAGATCTTTGATCGTCTATCAAGGTGGGCCTTTGGTTTGTGGCCCAAGTCACGTTGTATTATACTCCATTAAGGATATTCCTGTCACGATTCTAAGCTTGATTGATTAGACATTTCCCCATTTGGATTCTGACGAGTGTTATCCTTCATTTAGCATTTTTTGTCACCGTCTAAGGCGTGGGTGTTGGGTTACTTTCCCATTTGTGTTAGTTCAAGTAGAAATTATTGGGTACAAGCGCCAGCACACGTCAGATTTATGGCCGCCAATCAGATGCCGCCGCGTGGCCATTGAGCCCCACAATCCCAAACGGCTAGCATTGGAGGACGGCGTTAAGTGGTTAAACGGAGAAAAACCCGTCCGTTCCTTCTCACCTCAAAATCGTTTTTCCCGCTCACTCCCGCTTCTTCTTCTTCTTCCTCGAAAGGCTGACGCCCAGCTCTCCAAAAAACCCGTCCATTCTCCGACGCCGGCGGCGACGACCAGCTCTCCATCACTTTGAGGTCGACGCCGGAGGCGACTGCGTGGATCAGCAGATCAGCTCCCAATTTCGTCCACATTGCTTCCGTCTGCATTTTAGTTTGAAAGACGTTTGATTTTTTCCTCAGACGGTCGGACCACACCGAGCGCTAGCGTCCGCCCTCCCGACTGCACCGGACTGCTTCAGAGCTGACTCTCGAAAGAACTTCCCTTCTTTGACTGCCCACTAAGTGTTCGATGAAATGCTCCACTAACGAGAGCTGGTCGATGTGGGAGGGTGGTATACTTAGCGAAGGAAGTGGACTGGACCGACCCTCCAAAGAAGTTTTGGCGTTTCAGAATAGATCATCGATCAGGTGAGGATCACCGAGCCTCTTTCTTGATACATTTTTTCTCGAAAAAAAACATATTTTGAATCTTGCAGGCTGATCATACAAAGACCCTCAAAACGATCACAGAAAGATAGGAGACTTTCTGGGTTTGTGATTTTCAATTTTATGGAGTGAGATTTGGAAGTCTTTGTATGATAGATTTGCAAACCATAAGTTTTCGTGTGGCTTCTTCTTGACTTTTGTTTCTGTTGACATATAAAGTTTACTGTCTTTTGAATTTAACCTTTTGATTACACTTTACAATACATTTTCTAACGCCCAAAGTAGGAATATGCAATTGGCATAAACATAAGGTATAATGAAAAGGAATCTTAACATAGGCACTTTTGAACTGTGCATAGGTTGCCTTCATCTGGTCCTTATAATATAATTTAAATTTAACGCTATTTGATCTCGGAGAAAAATAAAGGGGGCCAGTTATACTTGTTTGCTGCGCAAGTCAGCTGCAACAGGACTTCGTAAAAGAAGAGGCACTGTCGTCACAAGAGGATGCGACGACTCAATCTAATTCACCAGATACAAGTGATAATGAGTCTTCTTTGAGAAGACCTCTAAGCTATAGAAATAGGTTTTTGGTCTTTATTCAAATGGGATCACTGATCAACAGAGCAGCTGAAAACTTCTTTATAAGTGAAATAAGGAAGAGGCTGTTTATAACAACTGTGTTAATTATTGTTAGTCGAATTGGGTATTTTATTCCACTACCCGGTTTTGATAGGCAGCTGATACCTGAAGATTACTTGAGCTTCGTCTCTGGTTCTGTTGGTAAGTTCTGTTATACACATTGAACTTAAATATAATCCATTATGAAGGGCATATAAGCAGAAGCTCTCTTTCCAAACTTACATATTAAATTTTAATACTTGTTCCCTTCTATTTCGTGAAGTGTTTTGTGCAATATCTTGTCACATAATAAGAGTCATATACTCTTAAAGAATGCCATAACAATATTAAAGCACGACTAAAGAACTGTGCTATGTATTCAATAAATGCAGTGATAATTATTATTTAAATTATATTGTTCTTGAACTCTTGTGGAACTAATTTGCAATTTGTCCTACTTGTTATTAAGCTGGTAACATTTGCAAGCATTAATTAGTAATCAAAAGTTTAACATAAGGTGACAAATGTAAGAATTTTTATTTTATCGGTGTCATTAAGAGTTCTGATGCATACAGATGTTTATGAATCTGATCTATGTGACTTGATCTGTCTCTGTTGATTCGTCTACCAGATGAGCTTGGTGACTTGTCTTCAGAACTTAAGTTGTCTCTGTTCCAGCTTGGAATAAGCCATCTGATAGCTGCATCAATCCTTGTGCAGGTCTGTTGCTAATATTTGGAGTTTACTTGTTAAGTGTCTCATATATATCGGAATGAACTGAAATGTTTTGCCATCTTATTTGAATTGGTTCCTTCACATCCTTATATTGGATCCTATAGAAGGTGGCATATGTAAGTCTTGCCAGTGCACCAAGAGGAGAGATTTTTAAGTAATTGATTACATCTACACATAATAAAGCATGGTGTCGCTTAGGTTAATACAGATGCATATTCTTATGTGTGCTTGAATAAACACTTTTTTGTAGTGTCAAACTACTGTAAAAAAAATAAACTTCTAACATTTTTCAAATTCGAGCTCTGTCTTTTGTTCAAGAGTCCAGTTAGTATGTTGGCGTGCGTTGGGGAGCCACGATGAGCCAAATCTCGATCTGAGAACCTGCATTAATACAGGGGGAAGGCAGATTTGAATTATGTGTCTGCTCCCTCGTTTAACATGCATGTCAGATCTCAATCAGCTGGATCGCGGCAAATTTTGTATCTCTATAGAGACACCTGCTTGTTACAATTTTGCATAACGCCTTTTCTTCAGACATCATTGCGATCTTTGGATCATTGGTTTTTTTTGGATAGGTGGATTAGGTGATTTTGGTGAGAATTGGGAGCCGGAAGATAGGAGACTTCATCTTAGCAACATCAGGTACTCTACTAACACTGGACCTTGAAAAATGATGTTTATTTTGTCACTTGTGAAAATCTATGGCTTTTCAGCTTCTCTATTTGGTGATTTTGGCCGAACAAATTTGAAAGCTCTAAATCTGACCTCCTAAATTTATACCCAGATAACTTACACTAGCATGCTTCATCTCTTTGTTCTATGGAATGTTTGAGTGATTCCACTCCCACTTGCTCCAGATCTAATTCTTTTAGTTTCAAATAGACTATCTCCGCCAATGTGTAGGTGCTATCAGTTGTATTCATCAATGTGTAGGTGCTAAATGTATTGTGGCTGGACTGTGCAACTAAATTATTATTCAACAGCTTTATTATCAACTTATATTTTACTATAACATTAGTTATTGTTGTTTTCATGTGTGTAGGTGTTATCGTAAATGGCAGAAAACAATTTAGAAGCATGGAGAGGGGTTTCTCATGCACAATGTTCAACGAAGTATATTGAACATATTCAAGAGAACTTTAGAAAAAATAAAAATAGGATGCGCATTTTTAAAGAATCATGTTTAAAAGGTTGATCGATTTGCCTCCATTCACATATGTGGGACCAGTAGTTCATCATATATTAGTTAGAAATGTGTCTGAAATGACATTTGCAATAGGCAACACATCCATTGAGTTCTCTCAGCTTGATTTTGCTCTTATTTTGGGGTTAAGGTTTACTCCAAGCAACATTAACATTCAGCCTATGCCACAGAGTCCTTTGAGAGAAAGGTCTTTTAAAGGCAAGAAAAGGGTTCTTAAAGATGATGTTTTTTCAGCATTTAAGCGTTGTAAGTCTGATGAAAATGCAGTCAAGCTTGCGCTGCTTTTATTCTTAGAATCTTTTCTACTAGGGTATGCGCCTGGGGTTTTTGTGCATTTAGAGTTCTTAGATTTACTAGAGGATTTAAATGCCTTTAACAAATATCCATGGGGTTTGATATCATACAATCGGACGATACAATCTTTGAAAAAAGTAATGAACAATCAAAGTACCTCCTATAACTTGTGTGGATGCCCATTTGCATTTCAGGTATTTCTTATTCTCATTGCTCTTACCCAATCATCTTTAGTAAGTCAAATATTTTAATGTATGCCAAATAAAGTTGACAAAATATTGCAGATTTGGGCATTTGAGCATATCCCATCTTTGGGAAAGTATGTTGCATCAAAGGCAGAGAAAGTTCATTTTCCGAGAATCTTAAATTGGGAAAATATTAAATCACGCAACTACGACAGTCTTACCAAAGATATTTTTAAGCCAGATGTGAGTAGATCATTGTAGCCTAATCTATTAGTTCTATGTATACAAGAATTCAATGCAACTCATAAGATATTTCTTTATTTTATTGTTGTAGTTCTTTTTAATTGTGGAGAAGAATCTTGAACTCACTGAGGAGGAAAAAAATTGTGAAGTGATTATAGAACTTCTAACGAGTCTTAAAGATGATAGAGACAAGGTTGGATCGTCAAATACTCAAATTGGAAATGAGTCAGTTGATGATCATAACAAAGATGTGTATTTGTTGGTAGAAAAGAAATTTGAGGTCATAGAAAAATTACAAAAAGACTTCATGGAGACTATGAATAGAAAGTTAGATCATTTGATAGAAGATGTTGATGATTTGAAACAGAAAATAAATTCATCTTACGTGAATAAAGGAGTTGATGAAAAGGTAAATTTTATGTTATAGTATGTGTTGACCTAATTAGTTTGAAGTTTGATTAAGATTGATTAACTTTGCTTACAGGTTGATAGGTTGGAAAGTACACATGGCGGTGTTGATTCATTTAGTGCTGATGGAGATGAGGAAGTGCAGGTAAGGATACGTATAAAGTTACTTTCTTAATTTTATTGTGGTCTATCTTTTATAAATTAGCTACCTATATTTTTACAGCAGGGTGGTGAGATGGAAAGTACACATGATATGGAAGAATTGGGGCATATGACCCCAACTTCTACCAAAGAAAGACAAACTCCCTCAGATCTACAGGAGGTTTCTAGAGTTTCTTTACCTAATTTTTTATGTAATGTATTGTTCTTCAATATTAATGTATAACTTATTTCTACAGGTTGCTGTCTTGGATTCAAGTTCAAATAAACATAAGTCAAAAGTTAAGTTGATCAAACGACCGAAAAAGACAATAGTTCCTGCTGCAGTCTTTTGCTCCCCATTTACTGATCCTAATCCAAAAAGACGAAGGAGAGATGAGGCATCTACCACAACAAAAATTAGTATGAAGAGACACTTAAAGAAAGAAGATATAGTTGCAATGCACAAGTGGACAAAATCACGAAAAGGCATCACACGTGAGACATTTGATGACATTACAATAACTGTTGATCTTGTGAAGAGGGTACTCAATCCAAGAGGGTGGATTAAAGACATTGTAAGTTGATCATACATCATTTTTTTGTCTCTTTCACAATATATCATTGTTTGACATTAGGAATTCAATCTAAATATGTAGGACATTGAAGCATATTGTGCTATGTTATATAGAAGACGTGAAACATATCCTCACTTGTACCCTCAACGTTGTGAATTTGTAAAGACTTGGTTTGGGGTAAGCACACGACACTTAGTTAATTTGTCAAGTAATAAAGTATGACTAATACAATGTAAAATTATTTAATATTACACAGCCAATATGTGCAAGTGAATGGGTTAAGTATTCAGAGTTTAAAGAGAAATGTCACAATGATTCTGTCCCGGAAGTTAGTATTCCATCCTTGTATGAATGGAATGAGTCCTTGGTCAAAGCTGTAAAGGGTATATCCTATCCTTGGTGGGATTGCGAATATGTAAGTATTTCAATGTGCATTTTTTATTTTAAGGTGTTATAGTAGTTCATTGTAATAGTTTTATATTCTTCTTACGTCATTGTTAGGTCTACATTCCTCTCAATGTTGGTGACAATCATTGGATCCTGTTGGTTGTAAACATCTCTGAAAAGCAGATATGTATATTGGACTCATTTAAATCAAATGAATATTATGACGGTGTGGAAATTTTGGATGTTATACCTCCTTTGGTTGCACATGTCTCACAAACAAATTCATTTATGGAGAGATGGACAGTATGTGTCATTTCAGAACTTCCAATGCAGGACAATATGTACGAACCTCACCCTTTCCTTATATCTATCTGGTTTGATAAGGTTTGATAATTCTTACATTGTCATTTTTTGTGCAGCCATGATTGTGGGATTTTTGTGATGAAATACATAGATTACATGTGCTCAAAGCAAAAATTAGATTTTACACAGGTAGTTGTCCATTATGTACTCTTTCAATGTTGGTAATTTTTAATTACGTTGTCTAAATAGGATATTTTTCATATATCTCAGGATGACATTCCGTACTTTTGAGGAAGAATCGCTTTAGAGCTTTACAAGGGTGAAGTTGCTCCATAGACCTAGAGCCTTGACTGAATAGCTTAAAGTTTCATATTGTATTTTTGGAAGATTTGATAAATGTAAATTATTTTTAGTAAACAACACATGTAGCATCAACTGAAAATGATTTATGTTTTATGTTGATAGCAGTAGTGGAAAGTAAAGATAGTGGAATTCATGGTGCTCTTTAATGTGAAATTGAAGTTTGTGAGTTTAATGACATCTCTACATTGGGTGTCCTGCCTATGTTAGTTCACACTCATAATGAGTGGTTCAGGCTTCATATGTGCAGTGATAGGTTTGAAGGGCTTGTCAAGATTGATTGTAGGAAAGAAATTGATGCTCCTTTTGTGTTTGGATGCTATGTCGGGTATCATTTGTTATTTGTACATATATAAGGATTACATGGGCAAGTGTACTTCAAATAAATAGAAATCCAATTGATTTGATTTGTAAAGGTCTTGGCTCATAGACTCCATTCGGAGTTATTATTAATGCTGGGGGCCGTTGATAAACATGAACAAGGCTGAAACTGAAATAGATGGTTTTTTATATTGTTACAAGGAAGTGTTGCAAGGATTTAAAGAACAGTTACATTGTAAGAAACATTTTTAAAACCGGGTTTCTCATAATGAAATTGTAAGAAACAATATCGAGGACTTTACATAATATTGAAATATCTTATTTCTTTTTTGCATAAGAGAAAAATCTTATTTTGTTTTCATATTTAAATATGCAAGGTTTGACGTATTTATTATTAATCCTATAGAACAAGTGTAAGGTTTCACCATTTTGCTTAGGTTTTGATATTATGTTTCTAACAATTACCAGTAGAGAAATATATAGCTAACTAAGTTTCCCATATTGAACTTATCAGAAATAATATCGACGACTTGTTAATTTACATTGAAAAATATGACCTCTTTTTATACTTGAAATTATAAGGTTTTATATATTTATTACTAATTATATGGGAAAAGTGCAGAGGTTCCACCCTAATATGGATATTGACAATTATGTTTCTAACAATTACCATGTGAGAAATATATGAAAAGCCGGGTGTCTCATATGAAACTTGTGAGAAACACTTACGAGGTATATTGTTTCTAAGAATTGACATATGAGATACATAACATAACCAAACTTTCTTACATATAACCTGCCAGAAACAAACTTGCGGCCCTTTACACCAACATACAGATATCCTATTTCACAAAATAAAATATGCATTTGACCTTGATACGTTCACCATCCACATTAATTTTACATATTCCCAAAACAAAATTAAAACTTCTTACATTGACTTTTCACACATTCAAAAAATACATATGCATCATTCAACTTTACACATCCTCTGCCCCAAAATATGAACTTTCTCTTCTATCATTACGAGCTTCTTACGCCTAATTCAACTATGTCACTGTGACGCACGTACTACAAACATCACTATTTTCTTCCTTCTTCGAGCATTTCATTATTATCAACATCCTACAAAAGAGGATGAACCTTTAGACATATAGATATAATAAATGCACCATACAATGATAACAATTTCTCTCCTTACCGGATTGTCAAAACATGCACTCATAGGTAGAACAAATGGATATAACGTTGGGTTAAAGGTAATTGGAATTTGTTGTGGGTTAAATGGTTGATTTGTAACACCTAACTCCCTTAACTGCATCGGTTCACCTATACAATAAAGAGTATAATATTGGTCAAACTTATTCAACTCATACACTGAAGATTAAAATAGTATGCAATAAATAAAAGAGCTTACCTGATGTGTCCATGTTAGCTTGTGATGACTGAGGAATTGCTACATTTGATGCTCTTTTTTTGCGACTCCCTGAACCCCCCTTACACCTTCTCTTGCCTGCACAATTAAATTTACATAAGCATGAATCTGCATCACTCTAGTAATATGTTAAAATTGATAAACACAAGAAAAAGCTTACATGATGTCTCAATATTAGGTTGTGGGGTCTTGATTGTCCCCTCCTTTGGTGCTCTGATTTTGCGCTTCTCAAGATGCCCCTTCATCCTACGAAATGTTTGTCCTTTTGGCCTCATTTGTGGTGGATTCAACACAGGTTGTTCACTATATTCACAATGAGTAGTAACATGATCGATTATAGCCGGATGAGAATCCTCCACCATATTATCTGCTTTGTGCTTTTTAACTTCAAATACAATGTTTTCTAAATATGAATTTGCTATCTCAATTGTGTCATCATCATCCACACATAAACTCATAACTTTGAAAGCTTTGCGCATTAATTTGTTGAGGCTTTCTGTCTTTGATTTGGATAGACCTTCGGTGCTATGATCATCATACACAAATTCTTCTTTTGCAACTTTTGTCCACCTCTTCAATATGTACTGATTTGGGAGTTGTTTGACACTGTTGGTGTTCAATACCTTTAAAACATGACAACATAGCCAACCCATTAACTCAAAGTGTTGACAACTACAACTAGTAGTATAGTCACAACTGTCAAACTTCACAATGTGGTCTCTATCATAACCATCACCTCTCAATGTGTATATGATCTGTGATCCAGTGGAGCTTTCATTGACAATATCTTCACTTAGACTTTGCAAGAACTCATCTTGAAACATTTTCAATATAGTGTGTGTGTACACTTTTGATGCATGCTTTAATATTGCACTCTTGGGTACATGCAAGTTCATTCTACCACGAGCACAAGAAAAATCATCAGCCACCTCAGTATCACGCATTCGGGTTACACTATCTTCATATTGATGAACAAATTCAATGAGATTCATTGTCTTCGTAGCCATATGTTGGAAGACATTGTTCATGCTTTCACTTCGTTGAGTTGATCTAATACCAGCAGAAAAACTATCTCTACTAAAGCCTGGACACCACTTCTCACGAACTTTATATAGTCTTTGCAGCCAGGTAACATCCTCAATTTTCCATTCTTCAGTTAAATTCTTCCAAATTGATTTAAACTCCTCTTCTGATTCGCAGTTGTGCAAAAGCTTAGTGAACTCTTTCTTGAAACCAGCTTTTGCTAAAAGATGGGCAATGTTCTGAGTAGCATTTTTTCCAATGTGCCAAATACACAGGCGATGACGGGTATCTGGAAAGACATTTTCAATGGCACCAGCCATGGCACTATCTTGATCTGTGAAGATGGTTTTAGGTGCAATGTTGCCCATTGATTGTAGAAAAGTTTGAAATAACCAAACAAATGAAGCTGTGGTTTCATGTAATATAAAAGCACAACCAAATAGCACATTCCTCCAATGATGATTTACTCCTACGAAGGGAGCGCATATCATATTATACTTATTTGTGCGATAGGTGGTGTCAAAAGTAACAACATCTCCAAAATAATCATAATTTAATTTAGATATCCCATCTCTCCAAAAAAAGTTTGTCATTCGATTTTCCTCATCCACTTGGATTGCATAAAAGAACATTGGATTTTCAGCCTGCATCTGCTTAAAATAATTAACAATACTCTGGCCATCCCCTGACTCAATAAATTTCAACCTTTGGTTCTGCAAATAATTATGATAATCTCGTATTGTAAACCCAACATTTTGACTCCCACCAACTTCTTTTGCTAAGAAAGAATATGCACTAGTCGCTCTAATGCCAGCTTTAGCCATAGAACTAATGACATCTGCACTAGCATCTGTTAGCTTTCGCCCAGATCTTAACAAGTGCCTTTGCTCCAGTTTAGTAAGAGGGTGATTGTGCTCGGAAATGAACTGGATAATTTCAAATGCACCATTTTCAACTCTAAATACCACACGCGCACTACATCCAGTCCTAGTTATTAACCGCCAAATCTTTTTGCTTTTATGAGGACAAGTTTCTTCCCTACTAAGTCCCTCGCATGCGCAAACCAAAGTTTGTTGCCGTAGCTCACCATTGCGATTGTATCTTCTCTTATCTTTGCGTACACTAAACCCCTTATTTATGGCGTAACTATTGTATATTGCATAAGCTTCATCTTCATTTTTTCCTAACATTCCAACTTTTAACTCAAACTTGTCAGTCAAACATTGCACAACAAGAGGGACATCAACAGTATCACATATATTTTCTTTACCACCCTCCATTTCAACGTCTACAATTAAGAACATAAGTTGAACTAGTAAGCACAAAATGAAATATGATTATCCTTCAACATTATTATTTATTTATTCTACTTGTACTAGAATCTAGAATAGTCTATACAGGCTTACCTTCTTGCATAGTATCTTTATCTAGATTGCTGGCCATTGCACTACTTCTCTAGAAAATATCAAGTAATACATGAGGTTGGAAAAACAGAATAAGTGTTAAGCTACATGAAACTTGAAACAATTGCACAAATTACATAGTATTTCTCATATGTAACATATCAGAAACAATCCATTATACACTGTTTCACACATAAGTTGAACTAGAAATTTTTACCATCTCAGAAACTAGAAATTTTTCTCATATGTAACCCTCAGAAATCACATCCGTGCAAACTCCAAAAGATTAATTTTTTACCAACAAACCCTACAGTCTACACCATTATACACTGTTTCACACATAAGTTGAACTATAAATTTTTACCATCTCAGAAACTAGAAATTTTTCTTATATGTAACCCTCAGAAATCACATCCATCACCATTATACACTGTTTCACACATAAGTTGAACTATAAATTTTTACCATCTCAGAAACTAGAAAATTTTCTTATATGTAACCCTCAAAAATCATATCCGTGCAAACTCTAAAAGATAAATTTTTTACCAACAAATGCCTACAGTCTACAAACCCTACAGTCTTCATTTCCAAAAAGTATGTTTCTTTCTTAAGAAGATGACCAAAAAGCTGACTTTACAGTACAAGCTTAGAGTTGATCCACTCCCGGCAAATAAGAGGCGAACACAGAGAAAAACAAGAATGACAGAAGGAGCTAGAGATGTGTTGTTACCTGGGAAGGTAAATTAGAGATCAGATCTGCTGCTCCGCGCAGTCGCCGCCGGCGTTAGACTCAAGGGGATGGAGAGCTGATCGTCGCCGCCGTCGTCGGCCTCAAAGGGATGGAGAGCTGGTCGTCGCCGGCGTCGGAGGGATGGAGAGCTGGGCGTCGGCCTTTTGAGGAAGAAGAAGAAGAAGCGGGAGTGAGCGGGAAAAGTGAGTTTGAGGTGAGAAGGAACGGACGGGTTTTTCGGAGAGCTGGGCGTCAGCCTTTCGAGGAAGAAGAAGAAGAAGCGGGAGTGAGTGGGAAAAACGATTTCGAGGTGAGAAGGAACGGACGGATTTTTCTCCGTTTAACCACTTAACGCCGTCCTCCAATGCTAGCCGTTTGGGATTGTGGGGCTCAATGGCCACGCGGCGGCGTCTGATTGGCGGCCATAAATCTGACGTGTGCTGGCGCTTGTACCCAATAATTTCTCAAGTGGGTCATTTATTGGCAGCACATGCTTTGTGGTGCCCCGGTCTTTTGTGGAGAAGTATGGCTTTGTTCTGTGCTTATGGATAGATGAGGAGATCATTTGGTGTATTCATCTTCCATGGATTGGACTCGGTCCCCACTATATATCTTTGGATAATAATCTTATCGGTGCAGAGCGTGGCAGTCGCTCGACTACTTGTGGGCGGTGGCATTCCCATCGTTGCCTCTTGTGGGCAGTATTTTACCAATGTACTTCAAGGTCCATCCAATAAAAAAAAGCTAAATGTTTGCCTCCTAAGTTGTGGAGGACAATAAGTTTTAATTGATTATTCAACGACCGCTGGATTTTGCCCAAGATGGAAGAGTTTGTAGTCTCATACTTTGGTGGATGATGCTTGAAGAACCTGCTCCTCCCAGTCTTGTTAACGGATATTTTGGAATCGTGGAGCTTATGTTTATTAGTAATTTTCAACTTTATGTTTCTATATATGTTTAGGTTTTTATTTAAACGAAAAAAAGCTCTTTATGCTCCAAAACATTTTCTCCAAGAAAAAGGTGCAAACAAACTTAAATTTGAGGGAAATGGCCTTTCCTCCTTTTAAAATTCCCTTTTAGCCTGCAAAGGGATGCATCTAAATTGCACATGCACATGACCAGTTAACTTTCTCCTTATGCTCATAGAAAACTTCTTCCTTTTAGGGAGAGGATTGATTTGGAAAATCGGGAGAACAATTTTTTTGTTGTAAAAAAGATTATTTATCAAACATATATAATCAAGTAGCACATTTTCCAATTATTTGGGGTCAGTAACATGAATTTTACGCATCCATTTAGGCCTGTTTTATGTCAACTCTTTGATAAGAGATAGTAAAATTGTATATTTTTTTATTAACTCCATCTAAATTCTCTTAGGTCTCTCTCTCTCTCCCTCTTTTAGCTTCATTTACAAATATCCCTTCTAATATTCTCACAGGGGCAACTATTGGTCTTCTTTGCATATGTCCATACTAACGCATCCTATAATCCATCAGCTACTCACCTAAAAGAGCTAACCCTAAACTCTCACAATTATATTTGTTTATAATCATATCTCTCATAGTTATCCCACTCATTTACCTTAGCATTATTATTTCGACTACGTTCAACTTATCTATTTGATTTTTCTTTGGTGCCAACACTCTGCTCCATAGAGTATTGCAGGCCTAATGGTTGTCCTATAAAACTTGTCATTAAGCTTTTTTTAAACAAACTTATCACACAAAACTTTCGAGGTTGCCCTTCACTTTACCCTCATTTATTCTATGCACCACATAACTATCAGTATCCCATTCTTTATGGACAATGGATCATAAGTAACATAATTAATCACACTTTAGCAGTTCTTGCCCATCTATTCCAACTAAGGTTCTACCTTTATTAAAATTAAATTCAATGCACTCTATTTTAGTCTTACTTATTTTGAAACCTTTCGATTATAAAGCCTCCATCAATAATTCTAGTTTTGCATTCAAACCTACTTTACTCTCATCAATTAAAACTATATCATTTGCAAAAAACATACATTAAGGTACACTATTTTGTATATGTCTAGTTAGTTCATCCATAACTAAAGAGAAAAGATAAACACTTAAGGCTGCCCTTGATGAAGGCCTACTGTAACCTAAAACTCTTTGGTTTCCCTCCTAATTGTTCTTACACTAGTCACGACCCCCTTATATATATATATATATCCTTTATAATATCTACGTAATTTGTTATGTCTCCATTCTTCTTCAATACACTATAAATCTATGAAGGTCATATAGGGGTATAGTTTTCTATCCCTATACCTATCTATTAACGATTGTAACAAAAATATAGCTTCCGTTGCTTACCTCTTCTGCAAGAAACCAAATTTTTTCTATGTTATTTTAGTTACTTTTCGCAAACATCCTTTTACTCCCATAACTTCATAGTATGTCCCATTGTTTTATACTATATAATTTGGATGCTCCCATTATTTTTATAAGGGTATAAGTGCACTTCTCATCTACAACCCTTATATACTCTTAAACTTCTAGATCTTGTTAAATAAACTAGTCAACCATGTTAAGCCAATACATCCCAAAGCCTTACATACTTTAATAGGAATTCCATCAAGTCCCAAATTTTTGCCTTTCTTCATCTTCCTTAACGCAACTCTCACCTTCTCTATGTAGAATTTTCTAAAATAAGTTATCTCTTTAACGGGACTAGACTCAATATCCATCCAACTATTATAATTTTTATTAAATAAATGCTAAAAATATCCACACTATCTATTCCTAATTTTCTTATCTTTCACTAAACCCTTTGATCTTCAATTTTAATGCACCTAACTTGCTCTAAGCCCACCATTATCTTATATCTTAACTTAGCTATTTTATATATTTCCATCTCCTCCTCCTTTGTCTCTACCTTATTATATAAGTCATTAAACACCTTATATTTAGCTTCACTCATAATTTTTTTAGCCTCTTTCTTGAACTTAACATATCTTTCACAATTGTCTTGATTTTTAAATTTTTGTCACTTTTTTAAAAAATACTTATTTTTAAATGATATGGGAAAATGGAGAAAAAAATCAATTTACTCGTACTTTGAAGTAAGGCCTAATTCATTGGGAAGGACGTTTGGAAGGTTGTAAATTGCAACAAATACATTATGCAGAGAATGCAGTAATTGTCAACCCATTCCTATATGATTGGATTGCAATTTTGGAAATCTTGAATCACCTCACCAATGTGACTAGGACTTTTGATACCATGCAGGAATTTCAACTGCGATCAAAATCATGTGACAAGTATTTCATCCACTACCTTGATACGACTGCAATAATCAAAATTCACTGACTTTTCAACATATGAATGGCCACATCTTATTTATAAACAACATGAAAAATCTGCATTGAAATAAATAACTCTCTGATCTTATATATATAAAAAGATTTTTTTGGAAAAAATGAGCCTAAAAATTCAGAATGTTACATTGGTTCCTGATCTATACATGAAATATGCATTTTATTATCTCCTAAACTTATATTTATGCTAGTGTTTGATTAGAATAACTACTACTTTAATATAGTTTTTGGTTTTTGTAGGAAATAAGAGTAATACACAGAAATGAGAAGAAGAGTAACTCGAATAGTTAAATCATTATAACTTTGTATACAAATGTCAGATTGGACTGATTTAAGCTTCATGTTAAATTCAAGAAGTCAGCTTTCCAACGCCACCAACCACGCGCAATTCGGAGTTCGGGACAGAAAGTTATAGCTATTTGGAGTTTATGAATAGTAACTACGATCGATCAGATATCAATGCAATCGATCGCAAGAGCTGTAAAAGCAGCGTATTAAAGGAAACGATCGATCGGACTTAAAACGATCGATCGTATTTACTGAAATTTTTCAATCGCGCAAGACAGTAACTACGATCGATCGGTATCATGCAGCGTCGATCGGCAAAGCGATCGATCAGAGGAAAATAACGAAGGAAAAGCGATCGATCGGCCAGCGAACGATCATCAATACGGAGCGATCGAAATAAGACCTATTTCGACTTGGATTTGGAAGAGGACTTCGTGGTTTCTCTTCACTCTTATAAATAGGCCTTATGAGGGAATGTTTTGAGCATTAGAAGGTAGATCACATATTCAACCCTTGGAGACTTTTGTGCTTTATTGGAGGCTAGAGCAAAAGAGAGAAGGAGATGAAGAACATGAAGAACATAATGGTGATTTCTCTTCCAATGCGAGGCTAAACACCTTTCCAAGGCATAGATGAAGCCCAATAATCTGGTTGTATAGTTTCTTTTCTCTCATCTTATGTTTTTACTCTAGTTGGTGTATGGATTTTATTGTGTAATCACCGTTAATTCAATAAAAGTTTGTTCTTTGTACTCGAGAGAGACAAGAGTGAATTATTGTGAGTTTCAATCCGAAGAATACTTGTGTATCCGAGAGGAACGTGAGTAGACTGAGGTGTTATATATCAATAAAATTTCATTGGTTTATACTCGAGAGAGATAGATCACAATTCCATGTTTTAATTATTTTTATGTATTACATCCGAGAGGAGAGCACTATATTTTGAGTTGACAAGTGTATGTCCGAGAGGAATATGCTAGCCAATTGGAAATCTTTATTCAAAAGGGAGAGAGAAACGATACATTAGTTTATTGTGGTGGCTTCGAAGCCTTGGTCTTCTCCACATCGATTAAATCTCACTTAGTTTAGTTAAAGTTCATAGCTTTATTTAGATTAAACAAAAACTGCAACTTTCTTCTCTTAAATTTGGTAAAGTATTCACCGTCCCTGAGGTTCGACAACCCTTATTAATACTCGCTGTAGGACAATTGCCTTGTGCACTTGCAAGGGTTTTAATTTTAAACGATCAGTTCCAAAATACCTTTAAGGAGGAGGAAGAGAAGAAGGAAGGGGAGGAGGATAAGCTAGCAACAACGACGCAGGCATGGACAGCTGAGAGGTGGTGGTTCCGGTAATGGTTGTTCCATGGGTTGGTAGAAATAAGTAGAAGCTGGTAACAGTATTTTAATAACTTTTAATCACATGTGTGGAGTTTCACATTTGCCCAATGCCTCTAGTATCTCTAGTGCTATGATATTCTAATGCATCAGGTCTCACTGTGAATATGGTAAAAGTCAACTCCAATGCAGCCCTAATGTCTTTAGTGTTATGACTGCCAAGCTAGGAAGCACGGATATGGCAAAGTCGTTGTTGTATCTGCACCCGATATGTATCGGACACGGATACAGGAGCGGCACGGCTGGTTGAGTGTACTGCCATATCTGAATAAAATTTTTTTTTTCCTTGCACTTAAGTTAACATGACGACATTTGTTGTCTAGTGGGTAAGGTTATTAGTTTTAAGCAATGGGTAGTGGGTTCAAAACTTGAAAAACGCATCAAAAGAGGCTAGATTTTAGAAGAATCTAACTTCTTTTGGAAAATCTCCTCTAAGAATCTAGCTTTTACTTTTTCAATGACATTTGTTATAATTTCGTAAAAAAGACAGGGGTAATTAATAACAAAAATGCGGTTTCAATCATGAAACTGCATTTTTTGTCATTAATTGCCCTTGTCTTTCATGTTTATTTACGAAAATATGTCATCGAACTCTAAATTCTTCCTTAAAAGTTACTTCTTCCCAACCAAACACCCAGATTCGTCTTCCAACTTCTTCCCTTAAAATTCAGATTTTTCACTCCTAAAATCTTTAACCAAACAAACCCTAAGTCAGCTTGGTACAAGTACGTTGATCCAATCAGTGATAATTGCTATCCCTATTCATTTAATGCCAGTTCATAAATGCCCTGCTTTTATATTGTCAAATATTAATAAGACTGCTAGGAATCTATATTGGTCCCAGTCTCCCAGACAAAGGAAAAAAAGGCTTTCATACTATTAGTAGGGATGTGATTACTAAACAAAAATACCTTGGAGGTCTAAGGATTAAAAACATGCACAAATTTAATGATGCCCTCATTGTTAAATTTAACGGCGACTCCATCGGCGAGTTCGAGTGGCGATTCCACCGGCGATTTTGACGATTCTATTCACGTCCCCGTGCGGATTTCGACGATACCTTCGCATATCTGCAACCGACATGAGTGTCGGAGAGTGGGCAAAGGCGGCTATTTGAAGCGGCTACCTGCGAGGATTTCAGAGCATCATCTTGCTGGCTTTCCCCTGCAGCTCCCTATGCCTTCATGCAACCGGCAGAGTGACCGATTGCATTTGGGGTGTTTTCTGGGTACAGTTTGCAGCGAGGAACACTGGGAAAGATTCCTAAAAGGAAATATAGAAGCCCACACCGCGTTAAGTTACAACAATCCGTACTGATTTTTGTTTCAGACTACATGACTTTTGGAATTGTAATTTTTATCTTCAAATATACAGTTGTGTCTTTGAAGACCCGACTTGATATTTAGTCGTGTACTTGACGACACGACTAAATATTTAGTCGTGTACTCGACAACACAACTTTTATATTTTCGTGTTTTTTTGACACGACTTTTCTATTGATCACTCTACCTATCTCCTTGTAGATGGTTACAAAAAGAGATGTGTCTATGGAGCAAATACTATCGGAAGAGGAGGAGGATCAGGATTTTCTATTTGCACCTCGAGAGCAAAAATAGAGGGGTAGGAAGAGGAAGGCTCCGATGGACACGGCCGGTTCTTCGAACGTTTTGTCAACCGGCAGTGCTGAAAAAGTGTGCGGCCCTCCTACGTCATCACCAAAGATGTGGTCAACTCATCAGAGAAACTGGTTTCTCTGTCATTTTTGAAGGTGATGAGGTAGTAGTTTCTCGGAACCTCTTCTACCATTTGGTCAGATATTGGGATGAGTTAGCCAAGGTCTTCAATATCAAGGGGAGAGGCCACTACATTTCACAGAGCAAGAAGTTGCTTTTATCACTGGATTGCCCGCAAAGGGCGAAACAATTAAGATTGTTCCCTCCTTGCCACGCCGACCGCAAGGTGAATTATTCAGAAAATACTTCGCCATGAAGAGACCGGATATTACACACATTGAGGAAATTATTGAGAAGGTTAGCATTGGCAAAATGAAGATGGTAGAGGAGGACAACGCGAGAATGATCATCTGCCTCATCTTCTCCGCGGTGCTATTTACACACAACACTAGAGTGCTGCTGCCCTGTTTGTACCGTTACATAGAAGACCTCCCAAGATTGATCTCCTACAATTGGGTGGGGGCTATCCATAAGATGTTGGTTTCTGGTATAACCCACACCAGCAGACAAGTGGGTTTCAGACCTGAAGCAGGGTCACGGGGCGGTGGATACCTAAACAGTGCCTCATATGTCACTCAGGTATTTAGCATTTTTATGTTTTTAGTGTCTTCAAAAGACTTCATATATAGTCGTCTCTTCTGCAACATGACTTCATATATAGTCGTGTACTAAGTATATAGTCGTGTTGCAGAAGACACGACTTCATATATAGTCGTGTACTAAAATACACGACTTCATATATAGTCGTGTACTAAAATACATGACTAAATTTGTAGTCGTGTACTATTATAGTCAACTATAATAGTACACGAATTGCCTGTATCCACGCCTGTTACTAATGTTTTCATCTTCTTACTATGCAGATTTGGTTTTTTGAGCACACGACAATCTTCCATGCTGTCGTCGGCCCTATCAATCCACTGGTGAAAAGGTGGCCAGGAAGTGGGGCCCTAATTACGGAGGTCAAGAAGGGTGCACAAAAGAAGCACCGTATGACGGACTACTAGAAGGGTGTGTTTGATAATCTCAAAGTATGAGAAGAAGTCATCGATGTAATTATCCCCATGGCAGAAGAGGCATGCCTACTTTCGTCTCCCTCTGTGGCCCCTCCTCAACGACTACAGAATATGGAGAGGCACGAAATGAAAAGGATTCCCATTCACGGTTCCCCCTCTTCCTCGAGGACAGCCGCTGAGTCAAATGCGATGGGGGCGATTGGAGGGTTCGCTTGAGGGCATAACGTCATTAATTGAGATCGCTCTGTCTTCCTATGATAAGATGAGAAGGAGGTTCTTCACCCTATGAAGGGATCTACCGCCACAACGTCAATGTTGTTAAAGGGTATTGAGGAGCCGAAGAAGGAGACGAAGCAATCAGAGAAGAAGGAGAAGATGAAGTTGTCGGTGATCTATACATAAAATATATATTTTATTATCTCTTAAACTTAAGTTTATGCTAGTGTTTGATAAGAATTAGTGCTACTTTAATATAATTTTTGGTTTTTGTAGGAAACAAGAGTAAGATAAAGAAATGAGGTGAAAAAGGACTTTAATAGTTAAATCATCATAACTTCGTGTGCACATCTCTGATTGGACTGATTCAAGCTTCATTTAAAGTTCAAGAAGTTAGCTTTCCAACGCCACTGACCATGCGCAATTTAGACTTCGAAGCAGAAAGTTATAGCTATTTGAAAATTGTGAACAGTACTTACGGTCGATCGCCAGAGCCGAAAACAATGTTAATGAAGAAAACGATTGATCGACAGTAAAAATGATCAATCGTATCTACTGGAGTTTTTGGATGCGCACATTACAGTAAACACGATCGATTGGGCATAAAATGATCGATCGGCTGATGAGACAAAATGGACGATCGATGTGACAACGTTGAATTTAACGAAGGAAAGTGATCGATCGTTCGATCGATCGGCTATACGAAGCGATCGATCGGTTTGTGCTGTAAAACGTAAATCAAGCCTATTTCGACTCGGATTTGGAAGGGAACTTCTGGGTTTCTCTTCAAACATATAAATAGGCCTTAAGGGAGAACGTTTTGGAGGATCTTGAGCTATATTAGAGGCTAGAGCAAATGAGAGAAGAAGAAGAAGAAGATGAACACAATGGTGATTTCTCTTCTAATGCAAGGCTAAACACTTTTTCAAGGCGTAGATGAAGCTCAATAGACTGGTTGTATAGTTTTTTTCTCTCATATTATGTTTTACTCTAGTTGGTGTATGGATTTTATTGTATAATCACTGTTAATTCATTAAGGTTTGTTCTTTGTACTCGAGAGAGACAAGAGTGGATTCTTGTGAGTTTCAATCCGAAGAATACTTGCGTGTCCTAGAGGAACGTGAGTAGACTGAGGTGTTATATATCAATAAAGTTTCATTGGTTTATATTCTAGAGAGATAGATCATAATTCCATGTTTTAACCATTTTATGTGTTACATCCGAGAGGAGAACACTATATTTTGAGTTGACAAGTGTATGTCCGAGAGGAATATGCTAGTCAATTGGAAATCTTTATTCAAAAGAGAGAGAGAGAGAGAGACGATACACTAGTTTATTGTGGTGGATTCGAAACCTTGGTTTCTTTCATATTGATTAAATCTTAGTTAGATTAGCTAAAGTTCATTGCTTTTCTTAGAGTAATTAAAAACTGCAACTTTTCTAGTGAATTTGGTAAATTATTTAACCGTCCCTGAGGTTCGACAACCATTTAATACTTGTTGTAGTATAATTGCCTTGTGCACTTGCAAGGGTTTATATTTAAACAATTAAGTTTTTGGTGCCGTTGCCGGGGAAGCCAATAGTTTACCAAAATTCTTAGTATAGTTAGTTTTAGAGTAGCTTAGTGTTACTTTAGATTTATTTTCAGTAAGCTTAATTTATGTCTTTGCTGCTGCAGGATTAAGAGAGGACGTGGATTCTCGCCAATGTTAAAGGGGCCATACCTTCCCACTGTTTGCACTCTCTTAACCTTTTCTTTTAGTATAAACTAGGTGCTTGGTATTTTCTACTTTCTTTTTGGGATTGCATGATGTGCTAGTTGTCGATATTAGGATTGCTAGTTCTCGCTATCTAGGATTGATGCTCGCTAGTTGTCGCTATTAGGACTATTGCAGGTTTTGTTGCTTTTTATTGTGCATGCATGGTCGTCGATCCCTGAAATCCGACCTTGCCTTTCATCTTGATCCTGAACGCCTCTATAGAATCTGTAGAACTCCTAGCAACCCGATCCCTGAAATCCATCCCATGGAGGATAATCTGAACTTTGGGGGTGGGATTGGCATAAACCAGAATCCGGTAGTAACCCATGCCCGTACCCTGCAAGACTACTACCGTCCCACCACCTACACTTTCCCCTCCTGCATCCGCCTACCTGACAATGTGGGTAACTTTGAGATTAAGCCTAACATCATCCAGATACTACCCACATACCATAGCCAACTCAATGAGAACCCCTATAGGCATCTCCATAACTTCTTAGAGGTTAACACCACCTTTAAACTCACACTGTCTGATGACCAGGTGCACCTTAGGTTGTTCCCATTCACTTTGAAAGATAGGGCCAAGGAATGGCTATATTCCCTTAAACACAACTCCATTTCCACTTGGGAAGAACTTCAGGCCGAATTCCTTAAGAAATATTTCCCTGTAGGACGGACCAATAAGATCCGAAATGAAATCATCACCTTTACCCAACTACCTAATGAACAATTCCATGAAAGTTGGGAAAGGATGAAAGTCATACTCCAGTCCTGCCCACACCATGATGTGCCTAAGTGGCAATTAGTTCAAAGATTTCATGAGGGTGTGTGCGATCAGCACAAGACCCTAATTGACGCCTCTTGTGGAGGCACATTCATGAAGAAAACCCTGGGTGATGCTTGGGATCTACTAGAGGACCTGAGCGAAAACTCGTTACCCAGTGTCACCCTCTATAGATCTGAAGGCCATATGCCTAGTAAAAGTGCCTCAAGGGGAGACATGTACGATGTCAAAGCCACCACCAGTTTAGAACACCAAGTGGCATCTCTGACAGAGAGGTTTGACATGTTTTTCTCTCAGACTCCATAATATACCCTAACCTCTCAAGATGCCTGTGTCATTTGTGCCAGCCCGGTGCACACCATAGTTGACTGCCCCTCAGCCGCCCAATATCTAGATCTTGTACATGAGCACATCAACCTTGCACAAACTTACCCTAGAGCCAATAACCCCTACTCAAATACCTACAACCTGGGGTGGCGAATTCATCCAAATTTCGCCTGGGGACAACCTCACCAGGGCCCCACTTTTAATCAGGCCCCAAGACAGGAATTCCAAAGCCAACATCAACCTTACCAACCATCCTCAGCTCCTCAATTTGGCCAGTCCACCAAGAAACCATCCTTAGAAGATCAAATGAGCCAAATCCTAGCCACACTAACTGAGATGAAGACAGACCAAAATTTCCAGGCCCGGCTTGTCCATTCCCATACACAATCCATTGCAAAAATAGAAACCCAATTAGGACAACTGGCCCAATCTATGAACCGTAGGGAAGCAGGTACCTTGCCCAGCCAACCACAGCAGAATCCTAGAGGACAGTTTGACGTAGAAGGTTCCGTCTATCCAAATGAGCAGGTACAAGCCATCACTACCCTGAGGAGTGGTAATAAAATTGATAATCAGGTTAGGAACTCATCCATTGATATTGTTAGTGAGGAAACTTCCCCAGAGACACCTAAAGAACCCACTCCTACCAAACCTATCCCTGTTAGTCTTCCACCACAGCAGGATGCCCCATATGAACCCAACACTGTTAAATCCTACATACATAGGGCACCCTTCCCCTAATGCCTTGACAAACCCTCCCCGTTTAGTAAGTCCCATCAAAGAATGCAGGAAATGTTAGAGGTGTTCAAGTAGGTTAAGATCAACCCTCCCTTATTAGATGCCATCAAACAAGTGCCTACCTATGCTAAGTTCCTGAAAGACCTGTGTATCTAAAAGAGGAAAGCTAAATCCAATGTCACTCAAAAGGACTTCCTGACTAACCAAGTGAGCTCCTTGCTGACCAGTGACATGCCACCTAAATATAAAGACCCAGGTGTCCCTCTTATTTCCATTGTCATAGGTGACCATCCCATTGGTAGAGCTCTCTTAGATTTAGGGGCCAGCGTCAACCTCCTCCCATACTCAGTTTATGAACAACTTGGCCTAGAAGAGTTGCAGCCCACCTCAGTCACCCTTCAGTTAGCCGACCGATCCATTCGTAGACCTAGAGGTATTATAGAAGACGTTCTTGTTGGAGTTGACCGGTTCTACTTCCCTGTTGATTTTGTCATCTTCGACATTGAACATGTTGCCAACTCCAAATCCTAGATTCCTGTTATCATTGGCCGCCCTTTCCTAGCCACAACTTATGCCACCATTAACTGTAGGTCATAGCTCATGAACGTCTCATTCGGGAACATGAAAGTTAAGTTAAACATCTTTAGTGCTTCCCAACAACCCTCGAGTTAAGCTGAGTGCCTTATGGTTGACGACCTAGACAACCTAGTTCAGGAGTACCTTCCCTTTGCTGTGCTTAAGGATGCCCTAGAGCATACCATTTTCTATGATTGGATAGATACATATGAGGGCACACCTGATCTTGTAGAGATCCATCACCATTTAGTGGCCTGGACATGTTCCATGGAGACCCCACCCCGACCTTCTTCCTGTGTCCACCGCCCCACCACTACAACCTTCCATAGAGTCCCCCCCACACTTGAGCTGAAACCCCTTCCTAGCTCCCTAAAGTATGCCTTTCTAGGACCCAACGACACCCTTCCTGTGATTATCTCCTCCAGCCTATCTAGTGACTAGGAAGCCCATTTGTTGGAGGTCCTTATCACACACTGGAGAGCTATAGGATGGGCAGTGGCTGACCTCAGGGGTATAGACCCCTCCGTGTGCATGCATAGAATAAGCCTTGAGGACCAGGCCAAACCTTCTAGGGAGGGGCAGCGACGGTTGAACCCTCACATGAGAGAGGTGGTGATGAAAGAGGTAGTGAAACTCTTAGACGCTGGAATCATAAATCCTATCTCAGACAGTGAGTGGGTGAGTCCCATCCAAGTTGTACCCAAGAAGTCGGGCTTAACTATAAAAATAAACTTTGATGGTGAGCTTGTGCCTGTGAGAGAGACCACGGGCTGGCGGGTGTGCATTGACTATAGGAAGCTGATCCCCAACACCCGTAAAGACCATTTCCCTCTCCCATTCATTGACCAAATCCTGGAGAAGCTAGCAGGCTAAGAGTTTTATAGCTTTTTAGATGGGTACTCGGGATATAATCAGGTGCCAGTCTTTCCAGGGGATTAGGAGAAGACAACTTTTACATGTCCCTTCGGTACATTTGCATATCGTAGGATGCCTTTTGGTCTTTGCAATGACCCTGCTACATTTCAGCACTGCATGATGTCAATTTTTTCTGATATGATTGACCAGTTTCTGGAAGTTTTTATGGATGATTTTTCAGTCTTTGGCGCTTGTTTTGATGACTGCTTACACAACCTTACTTTGGTTTTGAAACGCTGTGAGGAAGCAAACTTAGTGTTAAGTTGGAAAAAGAGCAATTTCATGGTTCAATAGGGGATTGTGCTTGGACATGTTATATCAAAAAGGGGTATAGAGGTTGACAAGGCCAAGGTTGACTTGATTGCTAATTTACCACCACCTACATCAGTTAAGCAAATATGGTTTTTCCTTGGCCACGCAGGGTCTTATCGTTGATTCATCAAAGATTTTAGTAAGATATCACGTCCGCTATGTCACCTTCTCGGTCAGGATGTGCAATTTGATCTTCATGAGTTGTGTAAAGAAGCCTTTACCACACTAAAAACCCTCCTCTCTAGCTCCTCCATCATTAAGCCCCCTGACTATACACTGCCCTTCGAAATAATGTGCGATGCATCTAATTTTGCAGTAGGGGCAGTGTTAGGCCAACGCATCAATAAAATTCCTCATGTTATATACTATACTAGCAAGACACTCAATGATGCTCAATTGAATTACACTACCAAAGAAAGAATTGCTTGTTGTTGTATTTGCATTAGATAAGTTCAGGTCGTATCTCCTAGGCAGTAAGATCATCATTTTCTCTGATCATGCAGCCTTGCGGTACCTTCTTTCTAAGAAGGATTTCGTTGGATCTTCCTCTTGCAGAAATTTGACTTCGAAATTAAAGATAAGAAGGGATCTGAAAATGTTGTGGCTAATCATTTATCCCGAATTTTTACTCATGATTTGTTCAGCCATGAACCTTTGAGGGATTCCTTCCCTGACGAGCAGCTCTTTGTTGTCTCCACTATATCCCCACCTTGGTTTGCACATATTGTAAATTATCTTGCTGTGGGTCGAATCCCAACCTTTTGGTCTAAACATGATAAGGACGTGTTCTTCTCACGCATCAAATATTTCTATTGGGATGACCCTGATCTATTTAAGATATGTGTTGATCAAGTCATAAGACGATATGTCCCCTAGAGTGAGTTTCATTGCATCTTATCTTTTTGCCACACTCAGGCCTGTGGTGGACACTTCGGGGGAAAGAAAACTGCAGCCAAAGTGCTTCAAAGCGGTTTTTATTTGCCAGCTTTATTCAAAGACACCCATGCTTATTGTCAATCTTGTGATGGGTGTCAAAAATTTGGACCTTTGTCTAAAAGAGATATGATGCCCTTATAATCTATTTTAATTGTTGAGTTATTTGACGTTTGGGGCATCGATTTTATGGGACCTTTTCTTCCATCTTTTGGTCATACATATATTCTTGTTGCTGTGGATTACGTGTCTAAATGGATTGAAGTTGTTGCCACTAAGATCAATGACCATAGAGTTGTGCTGGAATTTCTGAAATCTAATATTTTTAGTAGGATTGGCACTCCTCGAGCTATTATTAGTGGCGACGGTTCTCATTTTTGTAACAGGTCTTTTGAGGCTTTTCTCAAGAAATACTCTGTCACCCACAAGATTGCTGCACCATATCATCCTCAGACGAGCGGCCAAGTGGAGGTCTCCAATCGCCAAATCAAGCAGATTCTTGAGAAAATGGTTCGCCCTAATAGAAAGGATTGGTCCTTGCGATTGCATGATGCATTATGGGCTTACCGGACAGCATTCAAGACCCCTATTGGCATGTCTCCTTATAGATTGGTATATGGCAAAGCTTGCCATTTACATGTAGAGTTGAAACACCAGGCTTATTGGGCTATTAAAGCTTATAACTTTGATATGGATAACGCCGGTGAACAGCGGAAACTCCAACTAAGTGAATTATAGGAGATGCATTATGAGGCCTATGAAAGCGCCAAATTATACAAAAGGAGGACTAAAGCTATCCATGATAAGATGATTCCAAAAAGTCCTTTGAGCTTGATCAGAAGGTACTACTTTACAACTCTAGGCTACACTTATTCCTTGGGAATCTCCGTTCTTGGTGGTCTGGACCTTTTATTGTGAACGAGGTATTTCCACATGGTGCTGTTGAGATCCACAATCCAAACGATGGGAGTACATTCAAAGTTAATGGCCATCGCTTGAAACCTTATCTCGAGGCTGTTAGTGACATGGTGGACACGATGCTATATTTGACTGCTCCACCGCATGATCATGGCTCAGTCTGGCTGAAGACGTTAAACTTAGCGCTTGGTGGGAGGCAACCCACGTTTTCAGGTGTATTCTCTCCATTTCTTCTTTTCTTTGTTATGTAATCATTGTCATTTTATATCTTGTTCACATTGAGGACAATGTTCATAATAGGTTTGGGGGAGAGAATCTTGTTTGAGTTTAGTTCTTTTTTTTTAAAAAAAGATCGATCGATCGGCCATAACCGATTGATCGTTCTCCGATCGACGCCGGATATGGACGATCGAATGCTAGGCGATACACTGACGCCGTTCATCTGCAATCTAACGGGCGCTGTTTCTCGTTTTATAAAACGATCGATCAGCTAAATATGCGATCGATCGCGGGTCGTCTTCTTTGCGCTTTAAATCCGGGCGACTGAGGCGAGAGAAACCTATTTCCGCTCGCCGCCGCCGTTCTCGACAGTTTTTGGACTGAAACTCCGGCCCCCGACAAATTTTTGCACGAAGAATCTAGATCTGGTGTCTGTTTTCACGATTTCTCTCTCCTTTCCTCGCAATCACGCATTTTTCTTCCGATAAGCCAAAATCCAAAGCTTGATTTTTCTTGGTTTCTGGTAGATATTTTTGCAATTAGTCTAAGCCATGCTCTTATATTGACTATTGTGATGCTTATACATGAATTTCCTCTTCTGATTCTTCAATTTTAGGCTTTTTCCCTAATTTTTAGGATGTTCGTTCATATGGTGAACAGTGTTCTTTTGAAAAAAAAAATCTGAAATTAGGCCTCCGAGATATACACCCCTCTCATGGATACTTTTGTATTGATAATTGGGATTTATTTGCATGGTGCTACCTCTGATTTTGCATCAAAATTTTATTTTTATTTTTAGGATTTTCATTCATATTTTCTTTTAATTTTTTTTTTAATTTAAAGAGTATTTGTTGTTTGTGTCATCTACTGTTACATGATTGCTGTGATGATAAAGCTTAAAGTTACATGGTGAAAAATTGTACTTTGTTGTGATTTTCATTATTATCTTTGGTTTTCAGGTACCATGCCTGAGAAGACGATCACTCCGAAATGCCACAGGGGTGAGGTGTCTACGTCACGCCCTGTTCCATCCACTCCTACACCTGAGACTCCTCCATCGCCGCGCCTGATTCACGATCTTTCGACATTCCCGATCTTTCGACGCAAAGATGGATTGAGGAGCGGCCAGACTGGGTGCAGTATTTCACCCACATAGCTGAGAAGAGACAGAATGTACATCCAATGGTGCATGAGGATCTGGTTCGGGAATTTTACGCGAATGGCACCATCGAAGATAGTGAGGATCCATAATGGGTGGCCATCTGGAGTGTAGTATGTGACACTCCCGTCCGGGTTCGAGTCACCGAGATTGCGAGTGCCATGGGGTGCGAACGAGGTACTATTCATCACCCCGAGTTTGATGGATATAAGTTTCCAATCTTCCGCACCATCACAGGTCGATTGACGGGATCTGCAATAGGGCCTGGAATCACGACATACCTCTCCGCCATCAGCCTGCTACCTGAGTTCTTTCGCCTTCATGATTCTACAACATGATGTATGGTCGGCCCGGAAGGAGAAAGTCGGCCGCACTATGACTGATTTACTATATGTATTCAGCAACGACACCAGGCGCCATGATCTTGACCTACCTTCATTCGTCTTTGGCCAAATGAAGCAGATGTTGGTAGGGCGAAAGGATGAGAGGTTACCATATCCATACATTCTAGAGCGGGTATTTCTGGCTCATGGGGTACGATTTCCTGATCATTCTAGAGTCTCTCGGGGACTTGGGTCCATTGGCATTAATGCTTATAACCAGATGATGGGCCATACTCGACGCCTAGCTTGGCAATGGGTACACCGTCCTGAGGAGCAAGCCGAGATACCTGAGGGTCAGCCTGTTCAATAACCACCCTGGACGACTATGCAGCAGCAGACTACCGATCTCACTGTTCATGTGCAGGAGATTAGGCAATCCTAGCAGAAGATTCGCGCATCACAGCAGGAGCTTATAGATTCTCAGCATGCTATTACGGAACGTCTCGACTCCATGGTCGATTTTCTTCATGCTTGGCGTTTTCCTTCGGGCGGTGCTAATGAAGATGATCGGGATTTCTAGTCTACTTCCTCTGGTGTTTTCCTTCTTGTTTCTCCTTTACTCTTATGTGATCATTGTATTTTTATCTTTTGTTGTGCATTGAGGACAATGCTTATATTAGGTTTGGGGGAGAGGATGTGCTTCATTGTAAAATCAAAAAAGGAAAATAAAAATAAATATTAGAGTAGTTTTTTTAAGCTGTTTATTAGTATTTTTGATAGGTTTTGATAGTTTATCCCATAATAATGCATGCTTGAATTCTTAAGTGATTAATTTACATTGGAAGTGTGAGTAAGTATACTAGAGGATATATACACTTAACTGAGCATATCTTTCTGTTACAGTCATTTTAGAACAGGTGCTTGAGCTAAGAAAACTCACTCACACACACTAGTACATAAAGTAATACCATCTAGAGATTTGTTGAATACTAATCTTAAGTGGGATGTCTTTAGTCAGAGTCATTGGTTGATATGTGGTTATCTGTTGAGCTTAAAAGATCATGATAGACCATTTACTTGGCTATGGCAAGGGCTTGGAACTAGAAACAAGTTGATGATCGTTTAACTATAAAACCCTTGCAAGTGCACAAGGCAATTGTACTACGGCGAGTATTAATAAAAGTTGTCGAACCTCAGGGACGGTGAATACTTTTCTAAATTCAAGAGAAGAAAGTTGCAGTTTTTGTTTAATCTAAATAAAGCTATAAACTTTAACTACTAAGCTGAGTTTTAATCAATGCAGAGAATTATCAAGGCAATGAATCCACCACTAGACATGCAATTACTACTTTCAATTATTATTAAGCATACATTGACATGATATGGTAATTCGTGTTCTTGATCGGACACACAAATTACTAATGAATTCACTAACGTTCTTGATCAGACATAAAAGTTCATCCACTATTGTGTAATCAATCCTATCCTTAATTAGGCATAGAATCAATCACGACACTATTATAATGCAATAAATCTTATCCTTGATCGGGCATAAAATCAATCACAATATCTAATTCCATTCATAATCAGTCAAGTCTATGATCAAGCACTCAAAAGAAACTCATGAAATCACATTAAGCATGAATCATAATCAACTTTATAGAATTAAACTATCAAGAGTAGCAATACACATCTAGGGCTTCATCAAGCCTTGACAAGGAATTTAGCTACACATAGAAAGAGAGAAAAGAAAAGCCTGTTTATGTAGATCCATCGTCATAAATCCTTCTTCTTCTTCTTTGCTCCAAAAGACTCCTTCTCTTGCTCCTTTCTAGCCTCCAATAAAGCTTAAAAACTTGTTCTCTGGTCTACTTTCTAATGCCCAAAACGTTCCTTCATAAGGCCTATTTATAATAGTGAAGGAAAACCACGAAGTCCCCTTCCAAATCCGAGTCAAAATAGGTCTTATTTCGGTTTTCCGCATACGGCGATCGATCGCTCCGTATTGACGATCGTTCGCCTACCGATCAATTTAATTCCTTCGTTATTTTCCTCCGATCGATCACTTTGTCGATCGATGCCATATAATACCGATTAATCGTCGTTACTGTCTTGTGCGATTGAAAAATTCCAGTAGATACGATCGATCGCTTTTGTGCCGATCGATTGCTTACCTTCAATACACTGCTTTTGCGGCTCTGGCGATCGATCGTATTGATAGCCGATCGATCGTAGTTACTGTTTATAAACTTCAAATGGCTATAACTTTCTATCCCGAACTCCGAATTGTGCGTGGTTGGTGGCGTTGGAAAGCTGACTTCTTGAAATTTAACAAAAACTTGAATCAGTCCAATCTGATATTTGTACACGAAGTTATATTGATTTAACCATTTGAGTTATTTTTTACCTCATTTTTGTGTATTACTCTTATTTCCTACAAAAACTAAAAACTATATTAAAGTAGCAGTTATTTTATTAAAAAACTAGCATAATCATAAGCTTAGGATATAATAAAATGCATATTTCATGTATATATCAGTTGAGAGTATAATACAGCATGGACAGAATAAAGATGTGCTGAAAAAAATGAATGCTGAAATGAAAATGCGAAAAATAAAAGAAAGAAAGGGGCTACTTGACTATTATAGGATTAACTTAGGTTGATGCTCAGGCCCGAAGCGGTCTGCTTAAAACCTAATGCCCTAAGCCAAACTGGTTGGGAGTCATTGGCCTGAGTCATTGCTAAACCGAAGCATCTTAAAGTCAGGCCTTACACAGTCCTATTGAAAAGGAAAAAAAAAGAGTCTATGGTGTATTATCCTCTCAAGTCTAGAATGTTAGACCCGAAGGAGGCGCACATGCATTTGTGCTATCATGAACCTATAGATTACGATGAGTGATCTATACATGAAATATGCATTTTATTATCTCCTAAACTTATATTTATGCTAGTGTTTGATTAGAATTATTGCTACTTTAATATAGTTTTTGGTTTTTGTAGGAAACAAGAATACACAGAAATGAGGAGAAAAGTAACTCGAATGGTTAAATCATCATAACTTCGTGTACAGATGTAGGATTTGACTGATTCAAGCTTCATGTTAAATTTCAAGAAGTCAGCTTTCCAACGCCACCGACCGCGCGTAATTCGGAGTTCGGAGCGAAAAGTTATGACCATTGGAAAATCGTGCTGCAAAATGAATAGTAAACCGATCGATCGGACGTGTACGCGATCGATCGTATCTATTGGAATTTGCGTATTGATGCAAAGCGATCGATCGGCACAAAAGTGATAGATCGTAAAGCGATCGATCGGCCAGAAAAGTGATCGATCGCCGTATACGCAGAATTGAAATAAGGCCTATTTTGACTTGGATTTGGAAGGGGATTTGAGGGTTTTCCTTCACCCCTATATATATGCCTTAAGGGAGAACGTATTGGGCATTAGAGAATAGAGTTTTGAGTCCCTTGGAGGCTAGAGTAAAGGAAGAAGAAGATGATGAAGATGAAGATGATGGATTCTCTTCCCATGCTTGGCTAAACTCCTATCCAAGGCGTAGATGAAGCCCATTAATCTGGTTGTGTAGTTTCTTTTCTCTCATCTTATGTTTTTACTCTAGTTGGTGTATAAAACTTTGTTATGCCATTAAAGTTAATTCATTGAGTTTATTCTTTGTGCTTGAGAGAGACAAGAGTGGATTTTATGAATTTCAATCTGAAAGATTACTTGCATGTCTGAGAGGAATGTGAGTGTTCTGATTTGTCATATGTTAATAAAGTTTCATTGATTTATGCTTGAGAGAGATAGATCACAATTCCATATGCTTAATCGATTTATGTGTTACGTCCGAGAGGAGAGCACTATAATTTGAATTGACAGGTGTATGTCTGAGAGGAATACACCAGCCAATTGGAAATCTTTATTCAAAAGAGAGAGAGAGACAATACACTAGTTATTGTGGTGGATTCGAAGCCTTGGTTTTCTCCACATTGATTAAAACTCAACTTAGTAGTTAAAGTTCATAGCTTTATTTAGATTAAACAAAAACTGCAACTTTCTTCTCTTGAATTTGGTAAAAGATTAATCCGTCCCTGAGGTTCGACAACCCTTATCAATACTCACCGTAGTACAATTGCCTTGTGCACTTGCAAGGGTTTATATTTAAACGATCAATGACTATGTAGATTTTAATGTTCTTTGGTTAATGGGTAATACTGGATTTGTGTGAAACAGAGATTTAGATTGTATGACTACAATGTTCTATAATATTTACTATTTACATTATCATGTTATATCATATTTGAGCAGAAATTTTTAAGATGAAAGTGTGGAATAAAACCACTTACTTGAGGGCTTCTATATTCCTGTTGATTATAAACTAAGTACGTGTGGTTGATTTTCTTAAATATTATGGTTTGCATTTGTCGGGATAATAGGTTTGCTTTGTTTTGCATTTTTTTTATTTTGTTTTGTTTGCATTTAGGTTAATTAGGTTAATAAATACATGTTTGTGGGTAGCATGGCTGCAAACCCTCACGAGACACAACTCGTCTTACTAAGGACACCTAGAGGTTTAACGGCTTGTTGCATATGCTCAATGCAATCGTGCTCCCTACGAAAGTGGCGTTTACTTTTGAATGCATTAGTTCCTTAGTTTGTTTGTTTGATTTTGTTTTGTTTTGCTAGGGACTAGCAAAATGTAGGTTTGGGGGTGTGATCTATACATGAAATATGCATTTTATTATCTCCTAAACTTAGGTTTATGCTAGTGTTTGATTAGAATTAGTGCTACTTTAATATAGTTTTTGGTTTTTGTAGGAAACAAGAGTAAGATATAGAAATGAGGTGAAAATGGACTTCAATGATTAAATTATCATAACTTCGTGTGCATATCTCTCATTGGACTGGTTCAAGCTTCATGTTAAATTTCAAGTCAGCTTTCCAACGCCACCGACCAGCATAATTCGGAGTTCGGAGCAGAAAGTTATAGCTATTTGAAAATTGTGAACAGTCCTTACGATCGATCGGCATTTTATACACGATCGATCGCCAGAGCCGAAAATAGAGATAATGAAGAAAACGATCGATCGGCAGTAAAAATGATCGATCGTATCTACTGGAGTTTTTGGATGCGCACATTACAGTAAACATGATCGATCGGGCATAAAATGATCAATCGGCTGATGAGACAAAACAGACGATCGGCGCGACAACGTTGAATGTAACGAAGGAAAGTGATCAATCGCTAAGCGATCGATCGGCTATAAGGAGAGATTGAGCGGATTGTGCAGTAAAACCTAAATCAAGCCTATTTCGACTTGGATTTAGAAGGGGACTTCTGGGTTTCTCTTCAAACATATAAATAGGCCTTTAGGGAGAACGTTTTGGAGGATTTTGAGCTATATTAGAGGCTAGAGCAAAGGAGAGAAGAAGAAGAAGATAAAGAACACAATGGTGATTTCTCTTTCAATGTAAGGCTAAACGAAATCTTTCAATGTAAGGCTAAACACTTTTCCAAGGCGTAGATGAAGCCCAATAGACTGGTTGTATAGTTTCTTTTCTCTCATATTATGTTTTACTCTAGTTGGTGTATGAATTTTTTTGTATAATCACTGTTAATTCATTAAGGTTTGTCCTTTGTTCTCGTGAGAGACAAGAGTGAATTCTTGTGAGTTTCAATCCGAAGAATACTTGCGTGTCTGAGAGGAACTTGAGTAGACTGAGGTGTTATATATCAATAAAGTTTCATTGGTTTATACTCGAGAGAGATAGATCATAATTCCATGTTTTAACCGTTTTATGTGTTACATCTGAGAGGAGAACACTATATTTTGAGTTGATAAGTGTACGTCTGAGAGGAATATGCAAGCCAATTGGAAATCTTTATTCAAAAGAGAGAGAGAGAGACGATACATTAGTTTATTGTGGTGGATTCGAAACCTTGGTTTCTTTCATATTGATTAAATCTCAGTTAGATTAGCTAAAGTTCATTGATTTCCTTGGAGTAACTAAAAATTGCAACTTTTCTCGTAAATTTGGTAAATTGTTTAACTGTCCCTGAGGTTCGATAACACTTTGATGCTCACCGTAGTACAATTGCCTTGTGCACTTGCAAGGGTTTATATTTAAACGATCAGTCAGTGCATCAGAAGGAGGAGTAAAAGCAGAAAACCGATGACAAGGAGCAAATGAAGAAAACTCCGGAGCATATGCGGAGAAAGGTGCTGGTGCACAAGTTAGCCGACGACTCCTTCAAATGGGGTAAAGGTAAGTTCTTCATGATTATTTAATATTTTGTCATGTTATTCATGATTATTTAATATTTTATGTCATATTCTACACGACTATTTAATTTTTGTCCTGCTACTGATACGACTCTGTAAAATGTCAGTTAGCTCCCATCAAGCATGCGCATGAGGAAGAGAAGATGGAACGGGCTACAAAGAGATCCTTTGTGAAGATGTTTATGAAGAAGCTCAAACCAGACTTCGACGAACATATGGAGCGTGTAGAAGTGGAAAACTGTCAAAAGTACAACGGGACCTATTCCCCTGGGGTGTAGTGGTAAGGAACAGAAGGAGGGCTGTCTCCGAGAGGGAATTGCAGAGGATACAGGAAGATGAGCATATCCAGAGAATGGCGGAGGACCAGGCAAGGTGGAATTTGGCGGATGAGCAGAAAGTCAACTCCGAGGAGACCTATCCGATCGACAAACAACCTCTATCATCAATGAGGTGATATTTTCTTTGCAGCAGTCGGATATCAGGGCAGTTAAGGAGGAGGAGGCAGAGAAGAAGGACGAGGAGGTGAAGGAGGACGAGGTGAAGATGAGGGAGGAGGAGGAGAAGGAGAAGGAGGCCACAGGCTTAACCTCATCCTAGCCTGTTGACGTTGATGTCCTCCAGACTCCTTGAAAGGCTACAATTGAACTCCCAGAAGACTATTCTCATTTGGACTTCTTGTTAGAAAGGGATAGAATGGGAATATATAGATGGATCGCCAATCTGAGGAACGCTTATCAAATCCCCACGCTATGCGATGACTACTATGTATCCCTCCTGCAAACCACAAAAATAAACACTAATGTAAGTATAGATTATGTTTTCGTTTTTTGTTGATTTTTCCTCTTTCGAAGACACGACTTTACGCATAGTTGTATATAAAATACTCGACTATTTATTAAGTATTGAGTTTTTGAGTCTCTTGCGGCAACGCAATGAGAGAGAACGGATGAAGTATCCGTTCTATTTTTTTGGATGCCACGCATTCAAAGAGATATTCGACAACGTAAGTGTTCCCTACATCAGTGGCGATAAGTTGGCGTTCCCAGCATCAGTTTCTGACTCTCTTGCAGTTTTGCAGGAACACAAAGAAGGAGGCAATAATTCGAAATTAGTAAAAAAGCTTGGGAGGATGCTGAAGGGATTGAACAGGAACATGTTCTACGCCTTTTTTGCCAATTCGCACCAACCCATTTCTGCCTCATCTATGTAAACTTCCCGAACTGTGTATGGCGCTTCTATAACCTGCTCTCTGGCAAATCCCAGTTGTACACACATCACATGGTCGCAGCTGATAAATTCACGAAGTTCATGAACGTTGTGATGGCACACACGCTGGGGTGGTTGGGTTGCATCAACTGGAAGATAACTCAGATCGCCAAAGCGCCCTGCCAAGAAAACTCAAAATACTGGCATTTTCATCATGATGTACATTGCACACTTGGCGTCCAATGTCAACCCACCCGACTTTGATTAGGCCCGAATTACACGTTGTTGGCGCCCAGTCATTGCTGCATCTATGATTTGCGGGAAGATTGACAACAAGTTTGATGACGACTCAATTAAAGACAAAAATCAGGAAGTCACAGTGGCCGGTTTTTTGAGGTTGTCGGATGAAGCCTGAACTCCTTTTCTTACATGTATGCTTTTGTACATATATCTTTTGCACCCGAGTTAATTTTTTGTACAAAAATTGTTTGATGTACATACATTATTCTTTCAAAAAATTCGAATACATTATTTTCATCTACATGAAGAAACGATAACAACTGCTGATTCGTACTTTATGACACTATTATTTTGTAGCGTTACTATAATGGCGATTGTTTGCTTATAGCGTTATAGTCGTGTCATCGATGACACGACTATAACGGAGACTTCTTTTTGTATTTTTGTGTCTTCAACAACACGACTATAACTCTATAAGTACTACTGTGTTCGTGTAGTCGTGTCTTAAACAATACGACTATAATGGAGATACACGTCTGCTACATGAAATATTTTTTTTTCATTTCTAATAATTTTTCCTATACAGCCATACATTTCGGTTGGAATATTCTTTGTTCTACAAATATATCAGTATGATCTAAGTGAAGAATGGTGGGGGCTTAGGTAAGCCGGAGCGACGTATGTGCGATGTCTCGTTAGTTGTAAGTTTGCCTTGTTGCGGGAGTTTTCGATTCCTGCGCTTCCTTTGTTCTTTCTCAATGGTTGGGTTAGTGCACCTTTTACGGTTGTGACCAACTTGCCAACAATTGCCACATTTCGACCTCGACCTTTCTGGTGGATCGGGCTGTGACACAATATTCTGTCTTTCTTCTGCCCTTCTATAGAGCTTCGAGCACATACTACTTCTGTCTTTAAATAAAACCCCCTAAATTCCACCACTGACTTCTGTCTAAAGTAGGTCATACTACTTCTTCGTATGTGGTGTGGTACATACTTGCGTAGCACCACTTCTGACAAAATTCTACCGGGTCCCAACTTCTCCCATCAATACATGCCATGGCATGCTTGCGCGGAAGTCCCATGCTCTGGAAGAAGCTACATATGCAGGTTCTTTTCGTAAGGTCAACAACATCCTGATGCAAAAACATCAACAACATCAGTGTCTTTGAAGGATAGTCGTACCTTAGAAAACACGGTTGGTAGCACAACAAAAATTACCTTTAGCGATGGTTTTACTTCTATCGCTAAAAGAACCGTAGCATATGGTCAGTGGATAAAGGTATATCATTTGCGATAGCATTTTACGGCAAAACAAACTGTCGATAATAGTAGCTATTATCCACAGTTTATTATTTGTGGTTCAATAAATCGTCGGTAATATATATATTATCTACAGTTCCTTTATCGGTGGTTAAAATGTCCGTCGCTACAAGAAAATAGGCTGCTGAGACGAATTTTTATCGATGATTATAATCTGTCGCTAAAAAGTTAATGACAACTTACGAGCCGTCGGATGAAAACCCTGATTTTTAACCCCATCAGCCTCTCCCTTGTACCCGTTCTCTCGGGTTGCCATCTCCGCTTCTCCCACCCTCGAATCCCGGCCACCGCGATCCTCTTACCTCCGACCATTCTGTCCGGTCGCTTTAACCTCGACCGCGGACGCCACCACCTTCCTCCTTCGGCGGCCAAAGACCGCCCTTTCTGTCATTCGACCACCTTCCTCATCAGCGGCTGCGACCTCCGCCTCCAAGCCATCCACCGCCACGGGCAGCACGAACGAGAAGCCGAAGGTCGTCCGACGACTGCGACAGCATCAGGATCCATGGCGGCTACATGGCCGGCGATGGACGCTGTCTCCAAAGGGTGACACTATGGCGGCTAAAAGGTAAGCACTTTCTGCAACATCATCGCTTCTTTTGCTTTTTTCTTTCCGCCGCCATGTTTTTTCTTTCATAGTCATGGCCGCTGCGATGGCGGCGACAGCCAAAACCTTTTCTTTCATAGTCATGGCCGCCATGTTTTTTCTTTCATAGTCATGGCCGATGCGTGGCCGGCGTCAGGTGGGTCGTCATCGCCTTTGATTGTAGCTGGTAGTTTTCTTGGGTTCTCTAAATAAGTCAGTTTTTTTGCCAGTTTCAATTTGATTTTATTTTGCTTTGTTTCCACTGAAAACAATCTAATTATGCAACAGGTGCATTTTGTCATTTTCAGTCTTATATGATCCTTTTTTTTATTGAGCTTTGCTTCCTATTTACTTAGTTTCTTGATAGTTCCTCTGCCCGGAATTAATATTGACATCTTGGTACCAGGGTTTTGGTGCATTTATAAAACAATTCAAACTTTAAATGATTTGGTGGTGTGAAGTGTGGAACTCAATACCATAGACTGATTAAATTTGTTGTTGATGTTTAGACTTGGATATTGGGCGACATATGTGCTCATTACGTTTCATTGGTTTGAGAAAAAAGTAGAATGCTTCTGAGGAAGGTTACAATGGAGTTGTACCTAGCAGTACTGCGCAATTATTGTGTATTTTTGGCATTCTGAGGGATACCTAGGTGGCTCTTAGTATGTTAGAGTACTGGGTGAAGTGTGTTGCTTTGAGTTTACTATAGATATTAAAGAAATTACGGTTCATAAATGAAAAAGGGACCTATTTGGAGGTTTAGTTGTGGGCTCCTTTTTTTTATATAAGTCACTTGTGGTCTCCTTGATTGGCATTTTGTCGATTCTTTCATTGATGCAATTATTTTGATGTTCTAATAGCAAGAACAAAAAAAGTGTTTTCATATTCCGAAGAATGTGTATAACGTCTAATTGTTTGCCCATCATCCAGGTTGGTGATCAAGACCGAATCCATGTCTACTATGCACATGGTCAGGATAATTCCAACTTTGTTCGCAGGATTTACTGGCTACTTGACAAGTATGTTCAATAGTTAAATAGATAATAATGTCTTTCATTGCAAAAGAAAAAGGAAATCACACCTTGTAAGTTTACATTTTTTTAAAGAAACTACTCTTTTTTATGATACCATTTTAGCTATGATATGAATAAAGAAATTTTCTTCCCACTTTTCATTATCTCTCAAAAGGTTAACTGAGGTTAACTGTTCTCATTTTAGGCCCTCGAAATTTCAAAGCTTTTGGTGTTAACTCTTATTTAAATATTTTAGATTGTTGCCCCAAGTACACTGGTCTTTTGTCTTTTTGGGAGCTAGATACCTCAATACTTGAGTGTGGACCAAATGAAGAAAGTCAACAATTATTGCCTCATGGGTTAGTTAATTTATATTTGGAAACTATCAGGATTGTGGAAATCAATTCCTTGCTGCACCAAGAGAATGCACTGGCTGCATCCAAACAGCCCTGAGTCACAGGTGAAGATGGAAGTGTGAAATGAATGACCTCTTTTTTGTTTGGGTGGCGCTCTTTAACAATGTTAGCAAAAGGCGTGGCCAGAGGCGTGCTCTGGGCGCAAGTTAGCAAGGAAGGTAAAGGTGATGTTTGAAGAGGCGTAAATTAGCAAGTTTGGAGGTAGTCTCTGCTCAAGGAACTTTCCTGAGCAGGGAGTAGAGGAGACTGTTTTTGGATTGGGGTGCTCATAGTTTTTGGAGGAGTGAGGAGGATGACGGGAGATTTTACTCCAAGAGGTTTGTAGGGTGTAGAGAAAGGGAAGCAAAAAGAGGGTATTGGAGCAGAGAGGATGAAGGAAAACGAGATTCAGGCTTCTTCTCAAAAAGGGATTGAAGAAGCTTTCCAGAAAGTGATTCTGACGGAGGAGGAAGAGGAATATACAGTCATCACAGCTGAACACTATGCGGAGGAGTTTGAAGCAAGATCTCGAAGTTTAGTAGGCAAAGTTCATACTTGGAGAAGGTTCAATAAAGCATTGGCAAAGAACACCATTAAATCCATTTGGGGGCTCCAAGAAAAAATCAGGATCTTGGAGATAGGTGAGTATCTATTTCAATTTGTATTTCAATCTGAGGAGGATTTGGAATGGGTGTTAGAGAGATGTCTTTGGACCTATGATGGGTCCTTGATTTTATTGCGAAAATGGGAAATGGGAATGACTCCTAGAAATATTCAATTCACTCATTCCCCTTTTTGGGTACAAATATGGGATTTACCACCATTCATGGTAACGAAGAAGGTTGGTGAGCAAATAGGTCCTTCTATAGTATTTTGTATATGGTTGAATCTACTGAAGAAAGGGAGGAGGAGGATGCTAGGAGGAAATTCATTAGGCTGAGAGTTGGAATTGAAGTTGAGAAACCATTGAAGAGGGGGAGGAAGGTGTTTGGCCCAGATGGTAAATTTTACTGGGGAAGTTATCGATATGAAAGAATGCCAATCTTTTGTTTTAGTTGTGGTTTAATAGGTCATGATGTTTGTAGCTGTTATAATGAGAGTCCTGGGAGGAGAGAGGATGGCCAATTTTTATATGGAGAAGATCTGAAAGCTTCATGGCAGCGTCTGTGAATGGATTTTGCTCACGTGGATAGGAGAATGATGCTTGGAAGGGGAAGAGGGCGTGGAGGTAGGAGAGGAGGAAATTATGAGCAATCTCATTTAAGTTGGAGGCAACATGACCGGTCAGAATCTATGGGGGAAGCTTTGGGAGGGACATTGAGTCCTGTAGGAAATGGAGGTAGAGGAAGAAGCTATTTTAAAGATATCGGTATTAATGCTTTAAAGCTAGCAAAGGACCTAGAGGAGAAGGAAAAAGAAGATGGACATAGAAATGAGGCAGTGATAGGAATGAAAAGCCAGATTAGGGATATGGCCCAAATGGAGAAGGGTGTTAACAATGTGGACCTGACCAATGCGGGAAATCTAGTAAGCCCAGTAGTGCGACATGCTCAAGAGGATGCGAGGATGCAGGATAGAACCATCGCGCAATGCCCAGAACAGAAGACGCCTCAGGGGGAGGCCCAACAGATTCCGATTGCTCAGGTGACTAGTCCTGGTGAGTACATGAAGCCCATGGGTTTTACTTATGAAGGCCATATTCCTATTGTTTTTAATAGTGCCAAGTCCAGTTCTAAAAAAAAGCAAAAGGGGGACCAGCAAGAAGGGTGCAACCTAAAGGGGTGAAAGCAAGTAGAGGTAGTAACAGAGCAGATGACTCAGAAGGAAGCGGGGCATAGTAGTGAAGAGCAAGCTTTGGGGCAAGCTCCTGAGATTATGACTGGGGGTAAAACTCCTGATGCTCAAACAGAGAAAAAGGAATCTATTAGCAGAGGGGGATCTAGGAAAAGAAGTGGACAAGAACTCCTCATGGTAGGAATGGAAAAGGTGAATAGTGAAAGGGGGAGAATTGTAGAAATCACTGTAATAGAAGAAAGACAGGAAGGGATTTATATTGGGAAGAAGTTACGGGGAGAAGCAGGCGAGGCATTTGATTGTAGTTTGGTGGCGGCTGGAAACCAGCCCCCCCAGGACCCATGATTTGCATTTTTTGGAACTGCCGAGGACTTGGGAACCCTTGGACAGTCCAATGCCTTCAAGATCTAGTGAAGGAAAAGTCGCCCACCTTCTTATTCTTATCAGAAATAAGGTTAGATAAGAACGGTATGAATAAAATTAAGAGAAAGCTGAATTTTGATGAGATGATTGTGGTATCAAATGAAGGGAGAGGAGGGGGCCTAGCTTTATTGTGGAAGTTAGGTCTGGATGTTCAAAGTGGGAGTTCCTCACGTCACCATATTGATGTCTTTATTGAAGATAAAAGGAAGAATCTAAGATGGCGCCTAACTGGGTTTTATGGTCATCCAGAAACAGGTAAAAGAATCTGGACTTGGGACCTCTTAAGGCATTTGAATATGAATAGGTTTTTACCTTGGATAGTCGGTAGAGATTTTAATGAGATCATGTATAGTGATGAGAAAGAAGGGGGTCAAGCACGGTCGGAATGGCAAATGAAAAATTTTTGAAATGTGCTAAAGGATTGTAATTTATTTGACATAGGCTTTGTGGGTTTGAAGTATACATGGTGTAATAAACATTTAGATGATACTTGGACAAGGCAGCGATTGGATAGATGCGTGGGAAATCAAAGATGAATGGAGGTTTTTCCTCATTCCGAGTGTACAATATGATATCCTCTATGTCTGATCACAATCCTATAGCATTGCACATTAATCAAAAGCCTAGAAAAGCGAAAAGACAGAAAGAAAGAGCTCATTTATTTAAATTTGAAGCTATGTGGGTCAGTAGTGATGATTGTGAACAAACTGTAAGGGAAGCTTGGCCTATTGGGAATTATTGTAATGCGAATATCTTATGTGCAAAAACTGCTTTCTACGGAGAAAATTTGAAAAAATGGAGTAATCAAAAGTTTGGGAAATTCAGGAAGATAGTGAAAGAAGCTAAAACTAGGATGTATGAACTTGCAAAATCTTGTAATCCAAGGGATGAACAAGAGTTCCAGGAATTGAAAAGGGAATTTAATGAGATGCTTGATCGAGAAGAGATCTTTTGGCGTCAAAGGTATGGTGATCGGAATACTCGATTCTTCCACGCGAAGGCATCGGCAAGAAAAGCAAAAAATAGGATTGAAGGTCTCGAAGATGCAAATGGTCAATGGAAGGAGGATGAAGAGCAGATTGGGGCTATTATAGGAAGATATTTCAATGACTTGTTTGCTTCTTCTTGCCCATCTATTGAGGATATTTGTTAGGTTACTGACTTGCTCCCTAGGGTTGTTACGGATAGTATGAATGAGCAGTTATTGGCTGACTTTAAGAAAGAGGAAGTAGTTGATGCTTTGTTTGGAATGGAGCCTTGCAAGGCTCCGGGTGATGATGGAATGCCTGTGCTATTTTACCAGCAGTACTGGACAATTGTTGGTGAAGATGTCACTGATGTAGTTTTGAATTGCTTGAGGAGTGGATCTATTCAATCTGTTCTAAACAGTACTTATGTTGTGCTAATTCCAAAAAAGAACCAAGTTAGCAAGATTACAGATTTTCGTCCCATATCATTGTGTAAAGTGGTGTATAAATTGATTGCTAAGATTTTGGCAAACCGGATGAAGGGGGTACTGCCGATGATAATAGCAGAGAACCAAAGTGCCTTCATCCCTAGTAGACACATATTCGATAATATTTTAATTGCTTATGAGGCATTACATTCTATGAAGGGGAAAACAAGTGGGAAAGTAGGGCGTATGGTGATTAAATTGGATATGAGCAAAGCGTATGATCGCGTGGAGTGGGCGTATCTTGAGATGGTAATGAGAAGTCTTGGGTTTAATGATCGATGGATTGCCCTTGTTATGTCTTGTGTTAGGTCGGTGATGTCTAAAGTATTAATAAATGCATCTCCAGATGTTCCTCTCTGGCCAAAGCGAGGATTGAGGCAGGGGGATCCTCTTTCCCCTTACCTCTTCTTACTATGTGCGGAAGGTCTCTCGGCACTTCTTCGAAAGGCGGAGGAAGATGGTGAAATCAATGGCTTAGCTATGGCGTGTGGTGCTCCTAAGGTAAATCATCTGTTTTTTGCTGACGATTCTTTATTTTTCAACAAAGCATCTACGGAGGAGGGGCTGGCCATTCTTAGAATTCTTAACATTTATGGGAAAGCTTCTGGTCAAGCCATTAATTTCGAGAAAACTGGACTATTTTTAGTCCAAATACCTCAGATGATTTGAAAAGTTTTTTTAAAGAGGTGTTTAGTGTTGATGAGATCAAAAGCCACAAAAAATACTTGGGACTGCCAGCTTGGGTGGGAAGAGGAAACGTCGATACTTTCAAAGGCTTGAAGGAAAAAATTGAAAGGCGCATTGGTGGATGGAAAGAAGGTTTTCCCTCTCAGGCTGGAAGGGAAGTGATGATTAAATCTATTGCTCAAGCAATTCCAACATACTCTATGTGTTGTTTCAAAATTCCCAATACAGTTTGCAAGGAAATTAAGAAGGCAATGTGTAATTATTGGTGGGGCCAGAAAGGGAATGAAAGAAAACTTCATTGGATTGGATGGGATCATTTTTGTTCTCCTAAAGATCAAGGAGGGATGGGTTTTCAGAATTTACATGCCTTCAATTTGAGTTTATTGGCAAATCAGGGGTGGCGAATGATTAGCAACCCCAATTCTTTATGTTCGAAGATAATGAAGGCCAAGTATTTCAAAGACCGTTCTTTTATGGAGGCAGAGAGGAAACAGAATAGCTCATTTGCTTGGAAAAGTTTGTTGGACGGCAGGGAGGTTCTCAAATTGGGGGTATGTTGGCGTGTTAGAGATGGTAAATCAATAAAAGTGTGGGAAGATGGGTGGTTGCCTGCTCCTGCCGGACAATTTGTCTCATCGCCAAGACCTCCAAATTGCATAGGTTTAAAGGTGTGTGACTTTATAGATACAAGGACAGGAGGTTGGAAGTGGGGTTTTATTAGATCTATTCTCCAACCTCATGATGTTGATAAGATGGAAAAGATTAGATTGTCCCCTGACATGCCTCCTGATCAGTTAATGTGGATTGGTAATAAGAAGGGCATTTTTTCTACAAAAAGTGCTTATCACATAGCTATGGATTACATGGTGAGAAATAGAATAGAAGAAAGCTCCTCTTTTAATGCCTTTAATAAGTTTTGGGATAAACTTTGGACGATGAAGGTTCCTGTTAAAATCAAATTTTTTGCATGGTGTGTATGCACAAATATTCTTCCAACCAAAACTAATCTATTCCGAAAGAATGTAACCCAAGATCTAGGTGTGAATCGTGTGATTGTGATGCTGAAACTACTATGCATGCATTGTGGACATGTCCAGCTTTAAAGCAAACTTGGGAATCTGAAGAATGGTTTCAGTTGATTGATTTTAGTCAGGCCCAATGTCCAATGGGTGTAGTAGATTTTATTTCATTGGAATTCCCAGAGGCAGATTTGGGTTCAATATTTTCTATAGCTTATTTTCTGTGGAGAGATAGAAATGTTGCTAGAGTGGGAGGCACAAGAAGGAATCCAAACATTGCCTACAAGCAAGCAGTGGACTGGCTGAATTATTTTCGTAATCATTCTATCTCTCAGACTGGAGTGGTGCCTTTATCTAGGTTACATTGTTGGCACCCTCCTTATGAGGGGTGGGTTAAAGTAAATTTTGATGGTGCAACTTTTGATTCGAATGTGGGCGGAGTTGGGGTGATATGTAGAAATCAAAAGGGTGACCTTCTTGCTTGTCTTAGCAGCAAAGAAGTCGGTTGTGGAGAAGCTGAAGATATAGAATTACTTGCAGCAACAAAAGCTATCTCTTTTGCTAAGGATCATGGGATCAACCGGGTAGCATTCGAAGGTGATTGCTCCAATATTATTTCTCTGTTTCAAAACCACAAGCCTGATGTCTCACATTTGGCAAATGTTGTGAGTTTTGCATATAGTTGTTTGACCTTCTTTGAGGAAGTGTCTTTTGGCCATGTTCGACGAGAAGCTAACGGAGCTGCCCATTGCTTGGCACGTCATGGGTGCGTCGTATCTTCATCTGAGGCTTGGACCAATGTTTGTCCTATTTTTTTACGACCAGCGGTCGATTTTGATGTAGCGAAATCTGTTTTATAGGGTGGCTTGACCCCCATTTCAAAAAAAAAAGAGAATGCAAGGAAGCCTTATCTCTATCTAATCAGAACCCTGTTGGTTCTCCGTTTGCATTGTCACATTCAAGTTCTGGCTCTGATGGTAAGGATCAAATGTACCTCAGCCATTCGAGATTTTCAACCTCTTGACTGAAACCGATATTTTAATTCGAATTAACTAAATAAATAATTACTATTGGCATTTCAGAACATTTGCTTTGTCTGGATCTACATTCTGACAGCTTCAATGTGAAATATTAGGTTGTGGGACTTCCGTTCATACTAAATCAGCTGATGTTGGGACCCATCTTGGTAACATTCCAAGTGTACAGGCCCATGAGTTGAGACTTCATGAGATTAACACCTTAGATTGGAATGATTTGGTTGACAGTAACAATTCCTTGGAATCTTCACAGCCCGCAAGAGGTACTCTTCCAGTCAGAAATTAATATCTGTATTGAAGGAATAATAAGATTTGTAAAGTATTTATAACGATTTATTTGTTTAAGAGGAAGATCAGTGCTCTGAACAACAGAGTGGATATGTGTTGGGCAACGTCTGCAACAACGTATGCTTGTTGCTAATTTCTATGGACTACTGTAGAATATTTGAGTTTTCCACATAATTTTATTTTATTTTATTTTGCTTTTTTATCGAAAGCAGTATATAATTTTTAGTTTTCAGGGCAGCATAGGTGGCTCTCATAGTCCTGCTATTTTTGTGGGGAAACCAACTAACACACCAGCCTCCATTTCTTCAGTTGTCAAGCAACCAAATAATCTACCTTTGTCTGTGTCAAATAATATTGACCTTCAAGGAAAAGATTTTGAGATGGCGAATGTCGAAACTGACATATTATTGGATTCTCTTGGCAAGGATTTGTTCCAAAGTCAAGGCAGTTTTGGGAGGTGGATCAATTATGTTCAAACTAATTCCCAAAGCCCATTTGATAGTCGGCCAATTGAATGTCCAGCAACAGTTGAGCATGAAGAAATGCCAGATATGGTGAATGATAAAACTTCAATGTATGAACGGATTTTCAAAGTAACAAACTATTCACCCTCCTGGGCTTTATTGTTTTGCATATTAGTTGTATTTATGTTTCTTTTGCATATTGTTGTAAGATGACATTATATACATATATGTTGTTTATGTATACAATGTAGCACTAATTATATGACTAATACATGAGAATATCTTTTGTATTTATGAATAATATTTGTTATCCATATTTAGCACAGCAGCATAAAGCTGTTATTTTTTTCTTTTGAACTTTGTATCGACAGATAAAATCTGTCACAAATGAACTAAAACCATCGAAATAGGATTTGAACGGAGTCTAGACTCATCTTTAAAACCGTCGTTAAAATTTATACCGACGGATACAAAATGGTCGATATATATCATTCTCGGAAGAAAATTTTCCTTTTGCAACGGTAATACACGTCGAAAAGACATATTTTCAATGGAATTTATCCGTCACTGAAGTTTCTTTTCGACAGAAAATTTACCGTAGCAAACAGAATTAACGACAGTTTAAATTCCCTCTCTATATCTATTGATAAAGCTAATTAGCAACGGTTACTGTTATCCGTCGTCTCTGAGCAATACCGAAGCGGGTATTATCGAGAGATTTAGCGACATGCCATTTTTGTTGTATTGTGTATTACTAGTCGTCTCTTCGAAGACGTGAATTTATAATATACGACTTCATGTTTACTACATGGTATAAAGATGTTATTTCAAACTACCGTAATGATAGTGGTTGAAATTGAACTGTTCCAACACTCTGATTCCTCATCTGATTGATATGTGATATATGCAAAATATACACATTTTTATATGCCTTTCTACCTATATGTTAGTCGTATTTTTAGTTAAAATAAGGATAATTAATGTTTATCAGTGTTAAGTGAATAATTAAGAGTTTAGTAATTAAATGCGCTTAATTGAGTTATTTAGATGCATTATTTGGATTTAATAAGATTTATATTTTATTAAGCGTCTAATTACATTTTAATTTTATTTATGCAGGTTTTAGAGCTCCAGGTTTCAGATTCACAAATGCACGTCAATCAGGTTTTGTGAAGATATCGAAGATCCGACGGACGTGGTTGGTACGACGGGTTTTAACCCAATGAAAAGAAGAAATAAAGACTGAACCGGTTTTGTGGTTCAATGGTGCGGTTCAGTGGTCAGTTTGGTTTAAAAGAAAAAAAAACAACAAAGCGACCCGAGCCAAATGCTCGGGTGCCTGGAACAGAAAACAGAGCATTTGCCTGGAAGCTCTGCTCAAGGGCCGAGCGAGGCTGAAATCCGGCGGCCATAGCCGATGGGTCAGGTAGCCGATGGGCACCGGCAAAGACGGCGATCGTGAGGAGGTCGGTGGCGGCGGATTGAGACAGCAATGCGACGATTTCAGCGTTATCCAGATCACAGCGCAGCAGCTTTGCTCGAGGCTGCGGTGATCGACAGAGGATGAGCGGCAATGGGGTCCCGTTTCCGATGATGGGTGTTGATGGGCGAGGCGAGGATCCAATGGAGAAGATGAACAGAAGCCGCGCCAGTGCGATGACGAACAACAGAACGGGAAAAAGGAAAGAAAAAAGGGCTGCGATTGGGAAAGTCTAAATCGGGAAATATTTCATTTTTAGGAGGAACTGTTTAGGGGTGTTCTGTCGGTTAGAAAGGGGGGCTTTTTCGGTGGTAGCGGCGTCTCTGACAAGAGGCAGAGAGAGGTTGTTCTGTCTGGGAGAGAGGCAGTTAGTCGAGAGGCTGTTGGTGGCCGAAATTGAGAGGACTGGGAGACGGTCGGCTGTGCAGAAGAAGAGGAGGACGGTTTTGGACGGCTGCTCTGTTCAGGACGGTCGGCGGGGTGCTGTACAGACGGGTAGAGAAGGGAGGCCGGAGTTGTACTGTGTTTTGCATAAGAAGAGCTGAGGAGAGGAAACAGAGGACGGCTGGGCAGAGAAGAAATAAGATTGCTGCTCTGTTTCGCTCGAGAGAGCAAAGCAGACCTGTAGTAGCCAGCAGTCCAGACGAGAAAGAAGAACAGTGCTGCCGGAGAGAAAAAAGGGGTTGCTTTGCTTTGGCGAGAAGGGGACTGTCTGTTCTATTCGAGAGAAAGAGCAGATCGGTTGAGGCGTGCAATCGAGAGATTGTTGCAGAAGGTGGACGAAAGAGAAAGCAAAACGGGATTACAAACAGACTGAAAGCAGCAAACAGGCTTTTTATTATTATTTTATCTTTTATTTAGCCAATTTCTATGTTTTAAGTTTAGTTGAACAGCTGATTGCTTAATTAGAAAATAAAAATTAAAACTTTTCATTTCATTGTTGCTTGCTACATACTCTAGAATTAGGTTGAATATCTTACTAAGTCTCTGAGGGATCGACCTCATAGCCATTATTCTGCATTAGATTCGTGCGCTTGCGAGTATTATACTAAAATTTACATCAAGTTTTTGGCGTCGTTGCCGGGGACTACATAGGATAATTTACCAAATTCTTAGAGTAGTTTAGTTTCAATTTAATTTAGTTTAATTTTTGTTGCTTATTAGTGTTTTGCCTTTTTGTAGGAGTAAGAGAAGACACGAAATTCTCGCCAACGTCGGAAGGGACACCCCTTCCCCTCGTTTCCTTTCTTTTTCCTTCTCTTTTAATTTTTCTAGGTGCTTGGTATTTTTATATTTCTTTCTGTGCTTGTGTTAGTTGCGATTTTTAGGATTATTATAGGTATTTAATTTTTAGTGGTGTTAATTAGTGTATGCTTGGTCGTCGGTCATTGGGTGAAAAGCTTGCACCCATTGACCTAGAAATTGAAAGAACTTTCAAAGCAAGATTAAAACATACAATGGATATTACAAATCAATTCGGTAACATGGAAAATGAGAATGTGAGGAAGACATTAAAAGATTATTCATCCCCCATTCAATTCAACTCACCTTCCTGCATAGTGTTGCCTCTCACCACGGCACACCACTTTGAGTTGAAACCAGGGGTGATGCAACTTTTGCCCACATTCTATGGTTCGAATAAAGAAGATCCCTATAATCATGTTAAAGAGTTCCTTGACATTTGTGCTACATTTAAATTTCAAAATTTCTCTGATGAATTTGTTAGGTTGCACCTCTTTCCTTTTCTTTGAAAGAAAAAGCGAAAGCATGGTTGAACTCTTTAGAAGTTGGAACAATTAGGAGTTGGGATCAATTAGCTGAAAAATTCTTGAACAAATTCTTCCCGGTTCATAAAACTCATGCCCTTCGTAGAGAAATTACGAATTTCATGCAGAAGGAGGGTGAACACTTTTATGAGTGTTGGGAAAGATGGAAGAATTTGCTTCTTAAGTGTCCACACCATAGATTTTTAAAGTGGCAACAAGTTCAATTCTTCTATGATGGTTTAACACCTCAGAACCGTCAAATGGTTGATGCCGCTAGTGGTGGGTCAGTTGTGATGAAGAGTGCAGAAGAAGCGTGGGATTTTATTTAGACTCTATGCAAGAATTCTCAACAATGGGATTGCTCAAGTAGAGTTGACAGAACGTTTCCTTTTCAAAAGAAAGGAGGCGTATATGAGGTAGACAATAATGCACATTTGTTTTCCAAGATAGACAGCCTGACACAACGATTTGATGTGTTGATGTTTGCTGGTGGGCCCCAAATGCCATAACATGTCAATGTGTATGCTATTTGTTCTAACCCCTCCCATGTCACACAAAACCGTCCTTCTAGCACCTCTGGAGTGGAATACAATAGTAATCAGGCTAATGCTATAAATGCCTTCCCTCGACCTGGCAATAATCCAAGTTGGGCGAGGCATCCCTTATAATCCAGGTTGGGCGAGGCATCCCAATTTTTCATGGTCCAAAGGACCACATCAAGGAGGACCACCAGGGTACCCTCCCAATCAGTCTTACCCTCAACAAGTTCAAACATTCCCTACACAACCCAAGAAACCATCTCTTGAGGATACTTTGAATTTGTTCATGCAAAGCTCTATACAATTTCAAAAAGATACCCAACATTCTTTACATGCCAACTCGCAAGCAATTGCGAAGCTGGAACTTCAAATGGGTCAATTGGCTTCTGCATTAAATGAGAGAGAAAAAGGTAGGTTCCCTAGTCAACCTGTAGCAAAGCCCAAAGGACAATTTGAAGTGGGAGCTAATTCTTGTCAAGACCAATCTCCGGCGCAAGTTAAAGCCATAACTACACTTAGGAGTGGAAAACAAATTGACAATAATGTTGAACCATCTAAGACGACCATAGAAACAACCGCTAGAAAGGGTGAGGAACAAGAGAGCACTACTAGACCAGATGCGAGTCTTGATACATTGAAGAAGAGCTTAAAAGCTTCTTCATGTCCTGAGTCTAGCCATATGCCACCCTATATACCCAAGGCACCCTTTCCCCAAAGACTTGCAAAAACATCTCAAGGGAACAAACTTGATGAGACAATGAAAATTTTTAAGAAAGTGCAAATCAATATTCCATTGCTCGATGCTATTAAGCAAGTTTCCGCTTATGCAAGATTCTTAAAAGACATGTGCACCCAGAAAAGAAAATTGAATGTACACAAGAAAGGTTTCTCACTGAACAAGTTAGCTCAATTCTTAAGCATAACACTCCTCCTAAGTTCAAAGATCCAGGATGTCCCTCAATTTCATGCGTTATAGGAGACCATACTATAGAGAGGGCATTGTTGGACTTAGGAGCTAGTGTAAATTTGCTACCATTCTCTGTTTATGAGCAACTTGGATTAGGAGAGTTGAAACCGACTACCATAACACTGCAACTTGCAGACAGATCAGTTAAAGTCCCACGCGGTGTTATTGAGGATGTTCTGGTACAGGTGGATAAATTTTACTTCCCTGTAGACTTTGTTGTCTTAGATACCCAACCTGTGCAGAATCCTGGTAGTCAGATACCTGTGATTTTGGGAAGGCCATTCTTAGCTACATCCAATGCCATAATAAATTGTAGAAATGGGGTTATGAAGTTGTCTTTTGGCAATTTAAAGGTCAAACTCAATGTCGTTAATGTTAGACAACAACCCCCAGAGTCAGATGATTCTTTTGCAGTGAATATGATTGAAAGTTTAGTAGAAGAATCTCTGCAAACTGTTTTCAATGATGATCCCCTCCAGACATGTTTAACTCATTTTGGCTTAGACTTCGACATCGAAGGGTCCATTAGAGACGTCAATGCATTCCTTGACTCTACCCCTATATTGGACCAGACCAAATGGAAAAACCACCCCAACTTGACCAGGGTGGAACCTCTTCCAGTTCCCGAGTCTAAACTTGTCCCATCTATTGAAAAGCCACCCCAACTTGACCTAAAACCATTATCAGAAACACTTAAATATGCGTTTTTAGGTTCCTCTGATACCTTTCCTATTATCGTCTCTTCAGACCTTAATTTAGAACAGGAAGGAAAGTTGCTTAATGTTCTTCGCGAACATAAGACAGCTTTGGGGTGGACAATAGCAGACATTAAGGGTATCAGTCCTGCTCTGTGTATGCATCACATTTACCTTGAGGAGCATGCAAAATCTTCCTGTGAAATGCAACGTAGATTTAACCCTAATATGAAGGAGGTCATCAGAACCGAGGTGCTAAAATTGTTAGATGTTAGCATCATTTACCCCATATCAGATAGTACTTGGGTCAGCCCAGTTCAGGTTGTTCCTAAGAAGTCAGGAATCACAGTAGTCAAAAATGATAATAATGAATTAGTCCCCACCCGAATGACCACTGGGTGGCGGGTTTGTATTGACTACAGAAAATTAAACTCGGTCACAAGGAAAGATCACTTTCCTTTGCCATTCATTGATCAGATGCTTGAGAGACTTGCTGGTCATAGCCACTATTGCTTTCTAGATGGCTATTCAGGCTACAATTAAATTCCCATTGCTCCAGAGGATCAAGAAAAGACTACATTCACTTGTCCTTTTGGAACATATGCCTATCGCCGCATGCCATTTGGGTTATGTAATGCACCCGCCACATTCCAGCGGTGCATGATGAGCATATTTTCAGATATGGTTGAACGGTTTCTTGAAATTTTTATGGATGACTTCTCGGTGTTTGGATCTTCTTTTGATGAATGTTTACACCACTTGTCTCTTGTCTTGGCAAGGTGTAAAGAAACAAATCTTGTGCTAAATTGGGAGAAATGTCACTTTATGGTTCGTCAAGGGATAGTTCTGAGGCATGTTATTTCTAATAAAGGAATTGCAGTTGATAAGGCCAAAGTTGACTTAATTTCAAGTCTGCATCCACCAAAATCAGTAAAGGAGGTTCGATCTTTTCTTGGCCATGCTGGGTTTTACAAAAGATTCATCAAAGACTTTAGCAAAATTTCTAGACCTTTGTGCAATCTTCTTGCTAAAGAAACTCCTTTTGTCTTTGATGATGATTGCTCTAAAGCGATTGATCAACTCAAGCAATTTCTCACATCTGCACCCATCATCCAACCACCGGACTGGAATTCACCTTTTGAGCTTATGTGTGATGCATCCGATTATGCGATTGGAGCTGTCTTGGGGCAGCGGGTGAATAAGATACCCCATGTCATCTATTATGCAACTAGAACTCTCAATGATGCTCAGCTCAATCATTCTACTACAGAAAAAGAGTTGTTGGTTGTAGTTTTTGCTCTAGACAAGTTCCATCATATCTCTTAGGATCCAAGGTAATAGTGTTTTCCGATCATGCAGCTTTGAAATATCTTCTTTCAAAGAAAGACACTAAACCTCGTTTAATTCGTTGGGTCCTATTACTTCAAGAATTTGATATTGAGATAAGAGACGAGAAAGGTTCTGAAAATGTTGTTGCTGATCACTTGTCTAGACTTATTGACGAGTCTGCTGAGGAACCCTTACCTTTGAATGAGTCATTCCCTGATGAACAACTTTTTATTGTCTCTCAATTGCCTTGGTATGCTGATATTGTTAATTATCTTGTCACAACTCAACTTCCTGAACATTGGACAAAACAAGACAAATCCAAATTCTTCGCCGAGGTTAAGCATTTTTTCTGGGATGATCCATACCTGTTCAAGTATTGCCCAGATCAAATCATTAGGAGATGTGTGCCGGAGCATGAGGTTGATAGTATCATTTCTTTTTGCCATGCTCATGCATGTGGTGGCCATTTCGGCGCAAAAAAGACTGCTGCAAAAATTTTACAGAGTGGTTTCTATTGGCCTACTTTATTCAAAGACACTCATGAGTTTTGCACAAAATGTGACAGATGCCAACGTATGGGTACACTAACACGGAGGTCCATGATGCCCCTTACGAACATTCTGATTGTTGAACTTTTTGATGTTTGGGGTATTGACTTCATGGGCCCATTTCCTCCATCGTTTGGTTATCTCTATATCCTTGTTGCAGTAGATTATGTTTCCAAATGGGTTGAGGCAATTCCATGCAAAACAAATGATCACAAAGTGGTGGTTCGGTTCTTGAAAGAAAACATATTTTCTCGTTTTGGAACCCCTCGTGCAATTATAAGTGATGGTGGTACACATTTTTGCAATAGAGCTTTTGAATCACTTCTGAAAAAGTACTCCATGACTCATAAAATTGCAACTCCATATCATCCGCAGACATGTGGGCAAGTTGAAGTTTCAAATAGGGAAATTAAACGCATTCTTGAGAAAACGGTTCGTCCCGACCGAAAGGATTGGTCTGAATGATTAAATGATGCATTGTGGGCTTACCGTACTGCATTTAAGACACCAATTGAAATGTCTCCATATAGACTTGTATTTGGAAAACCTTGCCATTTACCCGTGGAATTAGAACATCGTGCTTATTGGGCCATCAAAACTTTTAATTTTGATATGGACAAGGCTGGAACACTTCGCAAATTGCAACTCAATGAATTAGACAAAATTCGTAATGAGGCTTATGAGAATGCGAAGATTTACAAAGCGAGGACCAAAGTTTTTCATGATCAGTCAATCCTGAGGAAGTCATTTGAACCCGGTCAAAAAGTTTTGCTCTATAACTACAGGTTACATCTCTTCCCAGGAAAGCTCCGTTCCCGATGGTCTGGACCTTTCATTGTGCACAAAGTATTTTCCCATGGGGCGGTTGACATTCAAAAACCTAAAGTTGGAACTATTTTCAAAGTTAATGGTCAAAGATTGAAACCATATTTAGAAGGTTTTACTGAAAGGGAGGAGATTGTTCTAGATTTGGATGAACCTAATGCTCCTACATGATTTTTGGTTACGTCTGGCTGAAGACGTAAAACTTAGCGCTCTTGGGAGGCAACCCAAACTCTTGTTTCTTGATTTTTTTTTTGTTTAATTTTTAGGTTGTTGATACATGTGTGGGGATGCTCCAATCTAGGTTTGGGGGTGTCTTTTATGTTTCGATATTTTGTACTTGCTCCTCATTCTTAGTTTGTGTGTTTCAATGCTCTACATCTACCATGAGGCTTCTCCATTCAGGTGATTTTTTTCCTTACACTCCTTTTCTTTTACTAGTCATCGTGGTATTTATTCTCGGTAAACATTGAGGGCAATGTTTAGTTTAGGTTTGGGGGTGTAGAAAAGAAAAGTAGTATTCCTTTGGTTTCTATCATTCAAAAAAAAGAAAAAAATTTAAAAAAAAGAAAAAAACCATAAAAATTGCTTAGTTTTTAGGTTGTTTGTTAGTATTTTTTTTAGGTTTTCATAGTTTATCCCTTTATGATGCATACTTCAATTTTTAAGAGATTAATTTGCATTGGAAGTGTGAGTAAGTATACTGGAGGATAGAGAAATTAACTGAGCAGTATCTTTCTGTTACAGTCCTCTTAGAACATGTGCTTGAGCTAACAAAACTCACTCACACACACTAGTTACATAAGGTAATACCGTCTAGAGATTTGTTGAATGCTAATTTACAGTGGGATATGTTTAGTCAGAGTCATTGGATGATATATGGTTGTCTGTTGAGCTTAAAAGATCATGATAGACCATTTACTTGGCTATGGGAAGGGATTGGAATCGGAAATAGGTTGAGAGTATAATACAGCCTGGATGAAATAAAGATTGCTAAAAATATGAATGCTAAGAAAAAAAATGAAAAATAAAAAATGCAAAAAACTAGAAACAAAATAAAAGAAAGGGGCTGCTTGACTTTATAGGATTAACTATGGCTGATGCTCGGGCCCGAAGCGGTCTACTTAAAACCTAATGCCCTAAGCCAACTAGCTGGGAGTCATTGGCCTAAGTCATTGCTAAACCTAACCATCTTGAAGTCAGGCCTTACACAGTCCTAGCGAAAAAATAATCGAAAAAAAAAACAAACAAAGAGTCTATGGTGTATTATCCTCTCAAATCTAGAATGTTGGACCCGAAGGAGGCGCGCAAATTTATGCTATCATGAACCTAAAGATTACGACGACTATGTTGATTCTAATGTTCTTTGATTAATGGGTCACACTGGATCTGTATAAAACAGAGATTTAGAATGTATTGCTACAATGTTCTACACTTTTACTATATAAAGTATCATGCCATATCATATTGAGCAGAAATTTTCAAGATGAAGGTGTAGAATAAAACCACTTACTTGAGGGCTTCTATATTCCAGTTGATTATAAATCCAAGTACATGTGGTTGATTTTCTTAAACATTGCAGTTTGCATTTGAAGGGATATTAGGATTGTTTGTTTTGTAGTGATTTTCTATTTTCTTTTTACACTTAGATTAAATAGGCTTATTTCATAAATACATGTTTGTGGGTAGCATGGCTGCAAACCCTCACGAGACTTCACTCGTCCAGCCAGAGACACCTGGGGGTTTAAAAGGCTTGTTGCATACGCTAAATGCAATCGCGATTTCCTGCAGAAGTGGATTAGTTAGATTTCTTGTTGTTTTGTTTTGCTTGAGGACTAGCAAAATCTAGGTTTTTGATATATGCAAAATATACACATTTTTATATGCCTTTCTACCTATATGTTAGTCGTATTTTTAGTTAAAATAAGGATAATTAATGTTTATCAGTGTTTAGTGAATAATTAAGAGTTTAGTAATTAAATGCGCTTAATTGAGTTATTTAGATGCATTATTTGGATTTAATAAGATTTATATTTTATTAAGCGTCTAATTATATTTTAATTTTATTTATGCAGGTTTTAGAGCTCCAGGTTTCAGATTCACAAATGCACGTCAATCAGGTTTTGTGAAGATATCGAAGATCCGACGGACGTGGTTGGTACGACGGGTTTTAAACCAATGAAAAGAAGAAATAAAGACTGAACCAGTTTTGTGGTTCAATGGTGCGGTTCAGTGGTCGGTTTGGTTTAAAAGAAAAAAAAAACAACAAAGCGACCCGAGCCAAATGCTCGGGCGCCCAGAACAGAAAACAGAGCATCTGCTTGGAAGCTCTGCTCAAGCGCCGGGCGAGGCTGAAATCCGGCGGCCATAGCCGATGGGTCAGGTAGCCGATGGGCGCCGGCGAAGACGGCGATCGTGAGGAGGTCGGTGGCGGCGGATTGAGACAGCAATGCGACGATTTTCGCGTTATCCAGATCACAGCGCAGCAGCTTTGCTCGAGGCTGCGGTGATCGACAGAGGATGAGCGGCAATGGGTCCTGTTTCCGATGATGGATGTTGATGGGCGAGGCGAGGATCCAATGGAGAAGATGAACAGAAGCCGCGCCAGTGCGATGACGGACAACAGAACGGGAAAAAGGAAAGAAAAAAGGGCTACGATTGGGAAAGTCTGAATCGAGAAAGATTTGATTTTTAGGAGGAACTGTTAGGGGGTGTTCTGTCGGTTAGAATGGGGGGCTTTTGGGTGGTAGCGGCATCTCTGTCGAGAGCCAGAGAGAGGTTGTTCTGTCTGGGAGAGAGGCGGTTAGTCGAGAGGCTGTTGGTGGCCGGAATTGAGAGGACTGGGAGACAGCCGGCTGTGCAGAAGAAGAGGAGGACGGTTCAGGACGGCTGCTCTGTTCAGGACGGTCGGCGGGGTGCTGTGCAAACGGGGTAGAGAAGGGAGGCCGGAGTTGTACTGTGTTTTGCATAAGAAGAGCTGAGGAGAGGAAACAGAGGACGGCTGGGCAGAGAAGAAATAAGATTGCTGCTCTGTTTCGCTCGAGAGAGCAAAGCAGACCTGTAGTAGCCAGCAGTCCAGACGAGAAAGAAGAGCAGTGCTGCCGGAGAGAAAAAAGGGGTTGCTTTGCTTTGGCGAGAAGGGGACTGTCTGTTCGATTCGAGAGAAAGAGCAGATCGGTTGAGGCGTGCAATCGAGAGATTGTTGCAGAAGGTAGAGGAAAGAGAAAGCAAAACGGGATTATAGACAGACTGAAAGCAGCAAACAGGCTTTTTATTATTATTTTATCTTTTATTTAGCCAATTTCTGTGTTTTAAGTTTAGTTGAACAGCTGATTGCTTAATTAGAAAATAAAAATTAAAACTTTTCATTTCATTGTTGCTTGCTACATACTCTAGAATTAGGTTGAATATCTTACTAAGTCTCTGAGGGATCGACCTCGTAGCCATTATTCTGCATTAGATTCGTGCGGTTGCGAGTATTATACTAAAATTTACATCAATATGATTATGTGCATACTTTGTTAATGGAGTCGTTAGCCCTTCTGCTTCCATTCGGTGTCTCTGAAAATAGGCAGTTGTGGTCTCACTCGTTTGCTCTATCAACCGAGTTATTGGCCAAAACCTAGCCTTCAGAAGCATATTATTTACACTTTCGGACCTGCTTGATATGAGAGTGCCGTACCTTTTACCCGAATATTCTACGTTAGCCCAATGTCTTTTATAAATCTTGTCAACATATTTTCAGGCCGCCTCATTGTGTTCCTTCATGTTCTCCATGCTTTCTTCAAATTCTGGTCTCCTGAAGCATGCAACAGCTCGGAATAGCAGATCCTTCAAGTATTTATCATTCCACTGACTAAGCATATTAGCTGCCATATGCCTCAGGCAAAACCCATGCTGAGCCTCGAAAAAAACATCAGTGACCGCTCTCAAAAGGCCCTTCTGTCTATCAGAAATAATTGTGTCCAGAGAGGCAAGGGGCTCCATAAATAGAAAAGAATTTAGCAAGGTGGATTGTTACAAGGTCGTGTATAAAAAACACGATTGTATGACTAGTCGTGTCTTCGAAGACACGAATTCATTACTAGTCGTGTCTTGGAAGACACGTTTGTATGAATAGTCGTGTCTTCGAAGACACGACTTTATAATACATGACTACTGATGAAGTTGTGTTTAGTGTTTTCATACTTACCACGTTTGGATGGTCTCTTTATCGGCAACTGCATATGCAAGACACATTAATTGTTGATTTTCGTCGAGTGCTGTGGCAACCAATAAAACTCTAAGGTACTTTCCTTTTAGGAATGTTCCATCAATAGTGACCAGCGGTCGCAGTGATCTTCGGAATGCTCTTGCAACCGGGCCGAACATCCAAAAGACACATCTAAAGTCGTATCTGGTTAACTCAATTTCAATTTCAGGTATATCACAAGATTTTTCTATCACCACATATGTACCTGGATTAGACTGCTCTAATTCCCTTCCGTAATGTGGCAAAAATGTGATATTGCGTCTTCAGGGTTGCCATCAATCAATCGAATCAATTTCTATTTCACCTTCCTTACCCTTTTATAGTTGACTTTGATGCCCTAATGCTTCTCAATGTACTGTTGGATATTTGCAATTTTTATGGAGTTTGAATCCTTATGGAGGCCATGACACTTCCTTGCAATCCAAAGGTGTGAAGCCAATGGATGATCTTTCTAACTTATCAAAGTGTCACATGTATGGCGTTACTTCCCTCCTTGTCACGCTGACTCCGTCAAGTCTGTTCGAAGCCCGTATGTACCACTTGCACCCCGTAACCTTGCACGTTGCAACAAATGTGTCCTTGCTCTCATCCACCACTTTGAACATGAACTTCCTCTTGATTGCTAGATCAGTGAGAACCATCTTGAACTGCTTGACACTTTCAAACCTAGCCCCTAAGGCAAGTTGTTCCTCGTAGTCGTCTGCTTGCATACTGCCTGTTAACATCGTTTCATCTTCAAAATGTTTTGAAGGACTGGCCTATGCAAAATAGGTACACCAATCCTAACCACCATCACCATTAATATTGTTGTACTCATCGTCCTCTAAATCTTCGCTCTGACACGACAGACTTCCCTTTAGAAGTGTCTCCTGCCATGGGAACTCTAGAAGTAGATGCTATCGCTGCATGTTGGAGTTCTATACCGGGCACAGAGTGGTCTCTTCCTGTGGGACCTGGCTGGCAAAAATCTCGGTGTAGAAGAGGCTCATCCCACTCATCTGCAGTCCATGGTAATTCTTCATCATCGAAGAATCTTCTTCATCTGGATCTTCATCTTCACCTTCTTCTCCATCTCCCAATCTACGTGAAAAAAATTATATGAATGGACTTGAGAACATGACTGGAAGTACTTAAGTCGTGTCTTCGAGAACACGACTTGTGTACAGTTAGTGAATTTAAAATCTTACCTTGCAGCTTCAAATAAATAATCTTCATCTCTTCCTCCTTCAACTGTTGATGCGGGTGTCTTACTGGACGGCCTCTCTTGCGGTGTCTTACTGGCCAGCCTTACTTCTGCCATTGGTATCCTTTCCTCCTCCTTATTTGCACTAAAATTCATTTCCTTATTGCGAGTGGAAGTCTCCACGTAATTACCAGTAGAAGTCCACTCCACGTACAGGGCGAGTAGTCCATTTGTGCCTTGCTTGCTCTTACGAAAGAGAAATATTGACTTCAGGTCTTTATCATCTTCAAAGAGGTATGAGGATCCAGAATCAACACAATATGACAAAGATAATGTACTAGATGGAGACTTCAGCGGTAATCTTTCTTCCACGTTGCAATAGTTCTAGGTACTTTACTTATATATCTAGAGGCATGAGCTTCCGTTTCCCACCCACGTACGCATCAGAATTTGTAAACACTCCATCGTAGTACTGTAAGCACACATGTATCTTCTCCATCAGTACTTGCCATTACAATATCGAAATAAGTCAAAAAACCATAAGACATGATATATTGAAAACCATATACGAGTGAAAAGCATCGCCTATGAGTCGTGTCTTCGAAGACAAGACTATTGTTACAGTCGTGTTCTCGAAGACACGATATTGTAGATAGTTGAAAACTTGGCATACCGTTTTCAACTTTCTTCTCTGGAACCAAATTTCATTATAAAAATCGTAGTATTTGAACTTGACATACTGTTTTTTTATGTATGATGCCTCCGTTGCAGTTGTTTTTGTGTACCCGGCGTTTTCCGCTCGTTTTCTCGCATTTTGGCACAAAGATGATCTTTTCTGATTTGGACGACGCCGGCGCCGGTGATGATATGGGCGGAGATGCCGAACGGAACTTCTCCGGAAAGCCTTCTTCTCCGACTGAACGCTCCTCTGCTCCTGCAATATGGAAACAAAGAGATTCCGGGTAATATGGAAACGCAGAGTGTGGGCTTTGCTTATACCTCTTCCTGAGGGTATTTTGGATAGTTTCCGGGTCATATGGAAGAAACAAAGAGATTCCGGGTAATATGAGAAAGCTAAAGTTGGCGCCAGGTAATATGGAAAAAACTCTCACCAAACTCAATCACTAGAACAAAGCACCAACTGCCGTGTGGAGGTGGGACCCTGTAAATTTAGGTAAAGTTGTAATTTTTTCTTTTCTTCCTTTCTCTTGATGACATGGCAAGCCCTCCTTGATAGTGATGTGATGCTGGTGACGAAAATTGGTGAGGCTAGACGAACTCTCCAAGGTGGAATCTACTAATCACTTATTTCTGCACTGTGGTTTCTTTAAAGATTATGGTCACAATTTGTTAATATCCAAATCCCAGTTGATCTATGCACTATTCCTGGTCTTATAAGGTATCTCCTGAGCATCAAAAACAGATCAAGCAGCAAATATATCCTCGTTCAACCCCTGGAGCTGTTCATGATCCTTATGGACATTCTATGGAGACAGAAATGAAATAATTCTTTCGGCAGGGAAGTAATTTTATCAAGAAAGTTGAGGCAAATTGCAAACTATACATTAGTCAATTTAACATATCATCTGCTCAGGATTCAAGTCATAGTAGAGTTCATTGTATGGTTTATAAATTTTATAGATGGATAGCTCCACCGCTGGGCTATTTCTGCTTAATAAATCTTGCTGCTGCTTCCAAGATGAATTCAAGGATAGTAGCTGCTGGATGAGTCATACGTGATCACTGGGGGAACTTTCTTGTGGCATATGCTTGTCGAATTATGGCTTATAATGTTATGCATGCAGAGGCCATTAGCTGTACTTTGGAAATTCAACTGGTAGATTATCTTAACCTTCATTTCATTCCCATTAAGGGTGAGTCAAATGTCACTATTGATCTGATCAATTCTCCAAACTTGAAGGGCCCCATAGTTCCCAAAGTCTGTCTTACAGCATATTAGAAGGTTCAAACAGGAGCATTGTCACTAAATTTTACCATGTATACAGAGAACATAATCAAATTGCAGACCTATTAGCTAATTTTGGAGCTCCTAAATACTCTCTCTTGATATTCAATATACTCTTCATTTGGATTGTATAGGACAATTTTATTCCAGAATCTATAAACTGTAATTTTCTATCTATACAGATGTGTATTTATATATAAAAAAACATATGCACATGGCCATTTCTAGCATTTGGCTATAGTCTAGGGCCATTTTCGGTAATCAATCAGTGAAAATATTTGTTAGCTACAACGAAGAAGATACATGAACAACATGAAGAAGAGCACAACATGCTTACTCCCCATCAAAGTGATCGTCAATATCCACATGCTTCATACTGGCATGATGATAGTATTGCAACAAAAAGATATTGCATTTTAATTATCACAAGAAACTGAAGGAGTAAGATCTAGGCAAACTTGTAGGTCTTATATATTCTCAGTATGTAAATGTTACTTACTCTAGTCACTTTTAATTGAGACTGTCGCAGAATTTGTCAACTTTATTGAGATGTGGGGCCCATAGTAAAAACCTAGGCTTTCTGAGCGAGAGAGTGCCTTTCATCGCGAAAGCTGCTCAAACCTCGACCTAGGGTCGCTGCCGGGCATTGGAGCAGAATAATTAGGGAACAGTATCATCTAATTTTGGTATCACTTAAGCAAGACTTGCTTCCAAACTAATGTGGAATAAGGGCACTGAAAATTATATGATCTCTACCTTCTGAATTCCTACCTTAAAGGAAGTACATATTTGCAAGTTGAAAACCCCGCTTTCAGAGTTTTTCTTGGGTAAGGAGTCTGTCATTCAATGGCAACCTCAAAAAGAAGGCATATCTATTCACTCTATGTTTATTCCAAACCAACTTAAACGGGCACTTTATGCCCATGACAATGAACTACATTCTAGGCAGATTTATAAGAAAATTTACCTTTATGAGATAACCAATTAACCATAGGAATCTACTTCATTGGTTAGCACCAGAGAGTTTTTCATCAAGAGTTCCATTACGTCTTTATATCTAATTGCACCATCCTCCATAACGTTCAAACGTCCATCTTTGAAGGATTTCGCCATCATGTCTGAAGGATAACCACCCATCTTCAAGATAATATGTCGACCAAAGTTAGAGATAAGAGGTTGAGGATCTAACCAAGGATCCATTCATGTAAAATACCATCCCCATTACCAACATTATAATTACATCATTTATTAATCATTCTACCACTCAATATCAATATGGATTGGAATGCAAAAGAACAGTCCACAGGGTTAGCAGTCCAAACCGGAATTATTGAGGAATAACCCACCCCATGAATCCATTTGCACAAGGAATTCTTTATTCATTATAAGAATCTCCAAAAGAGCTTAAGAATGCAACCTTCATTACAATCCTTAGTCCAAGGGATACCTAAATCTCCTTTACTAAAATGTTTAGCCACTTTTCTTGTATTGTGGAAGAAGGATGAGGAGGAAATACTTTTCCACATAAAGCTTTAGAAAAGCTTCTCAATATACATGTAGGTCTTTGTTATGACCCTATTCTAATTAGGATTAGGATTACTTTCCTAGGTCAATTAGGATTAGTACTCCGATGTCAATTAGGACTATAGTTTAGAGTCCATAAATATGTAAAGGGTTTTCCCTACTTCATTATGCATGATCAATGAAATAGTTATTTTCAAGTTTAGTTTAATCTAGTCTTTCTTAGCCTTAATCCTACTCTTTCTCCCCTTTCTCCTATAATGGAATTACTTGTAGATTACGTTCTAAATCATTAGTATCAGAGTGGTTGTTCTTCCGGACTGATCATGGTGAAGTTAGAGTTGCGATCCTCGACTCCCACTCACCCTCCAGTGCTTCCGCCATGGAATTATGAAGACAACTTGGCAAAGTTGAAGCAAGTCATTGATGATATCTTCGACGAGCAACAAGCGACATTGCAGAAGATTTTTACATCCCTGTTTAGCCCTTGCAGTCTAAACCTGAGCCCTGCACTACAGAAGATTTCACTGCCGAAGATTTTCCCTCACTCTGCTCGTCAAAGAACTGCCAGACACAGTTGAAGTCACAGAGGTGCAACACCAAACTGTGCATTATCTCCCTGTGCGACACACTCCACGATGGGTCCTTCGCCGGAAGCCCCACCGTCATTGGATATGTCATTACCGGAAGACTACCTGCTCGATCAACCACCTCTCCATGCCCAAGGTGGTGCCTTTGCGACCCATCTACCTTCCGTCCTGCCGGATCTGCTTCCAACCCGCCACCACCCTATTTCTGTCCCAATCGCCGCTGCATGGGCCTTCAACTGTGATTCCGCCTCCTCGTCCACCGAAACCACCACCCTCCACTCACACCACCGCCGCTATTGTGCTGCCGCCATTGCTGCCAGGGTACTCTCCACTGCATCTGCTGCAATATCCACCGTTAATGGCTTGAATCGTCCCCTTCCACACTGCCGTTGTTGTTGCTTTCTCCTATGTCATTGACGTCACTGTCGCGTGGCCGATCATTCCTCTGTCGAAGCCACCTTCGACTCCGGATCCATTGACGGGAGTCTCTGTCCAGCCTTGGCCGCCACCAAAGCCCCCGCCTTTCTGTTGCCCAGCTTATCACTGACGGCGGGCTTCAACTTCCGTCGCCGTCGCCCATCATGTGGCCTCGGTTTCCATCGCTACTGCCGGGTGGTTTCTGCCCCATTCGTCTACTGCAGTCGTTCACGCCACCATCGCATCGTCTCCTCCGCCTTTCGCCGCCACATTGCCTCTCCCCTCATCGACACTCATCTGGGTTGGGGAAGATGAAAAAACAAGGCTTTCTATTGGTTTGGTCCAAAAGTGGACTGGACTAGCTGGTTCAAACTTGGTTCACTTCTATCTTTCAGGTTAGTTCAACAACATAAAAAAAAATTTAAAGCAGGGTTTTGTGTGGCCCATTATTGGTTCACAGCTTTATGGAAGACATACTCTCCGCCAAATCGGGCCCACTCATTTATAAATCCAAGTATAGCCAACAACTCGTCTACATGAACATTGGTTGTCCTACCATATTTTTATGAAGTTGAGTCTTTTGCATTCTCGCCTTCGATGCAAAAAGATAAGAGCATCTCGAGGACGAGGTGATGCGAAAGCGTTGGTGGAATGTTATGACCCTATTCTAATTAGGATTAGGATTAATTTTCTAGGTCAATTAGGATTAGTACTCCTATGTTAATTAGTACTATAGTTTAGAGTCTATAAATATGTATAGGGTTTTCCCTACTTCATTATGCATGATCAATAAAATAATTATTTTCTAATTTAGTTTAATCTAGTCTTTCTTAGCCCTAATCTTATTCTTTCTCCCTTTTCTCCTATAATGGAATTACCTGTAGATTACGGTCTACATCAGTCTTCTTTAGAAGGGTTTACATGAGATCGTTCTCATATAAGGAGCATGAGGCCAATCTTTATAGCCGTTGGATTCCGATCGGAGGATGGATATTAAATCAGTGGGTAGGTGAGCGTGTCACATCAGGATCATTATGGCTATTTGTAGCCGTTAGATCAAGATCCAAGGGCTATGATTTAAAGTGGCCTCATATAAGCTATATGAGAGCGATCTCATTTAAACTTTTTCCTCTATATATATATATATATATATATATTTCTTTTGTATAACAAACAATAAAAGTTTTTTTGGAGGGAGGCAAGTATGTACTTTTTTGTGGATTTGCAAGCTTTAATTGTTTTGATAAAATTTAGGCACTTCTCAACTATAAGCAAACATACGATATTATTGGGATTACAATTTTAGAAAAATACGGAGTAATTGAAAAATGGGAATGCAACTTATGGTGCAACAACAAGGATGCAAATGCTGCAGTGTACATAAAAAACATGTAAAAAAGTTTACAAACGAAGTATGTAAAATGTTGCCGAAAAACATAAAGAGGTGGAATAAGTGATTGAAGAATAAATATAATGTCGCATCCGATGAGTTCCATTGCCAATCAAACCAACACTTGATCCTTGAACGGAACAGCAACAAGTGGAACGACTTTCTCGATCACGATCCCATAGTAGTCTGTCATGTCCAAATCCTCCGGCTTCATGGCATCCGGAAGCCCCCAAGCAAAGGAGTGAACAAGTGAGGCCAGGATCAAATGCACCATCCGGTCGGCTAGAGGCATCCCCGGGCAAATCCTCCGGCCAGCGCCGAATGGTATCAGCTCGAAGTCGCGGCCCCGGAAATCCACCTTTGAGTCCAAAAACCTCTCCGGCTTAAAACAGTTTGGTTCCGGCCATAGCTCTTCGTCTTGTCCCATGGCATATACGTTAACCAGCACCTGCGTGCCCTTCGGGATTGTGAAACCAGACATTTCAACGTCGGATAGTGTTTGCCGTGGGAGGAGGAGAGGACCTGGCGGGTGCCGACGGAGTGTCTCCTTCACTACAGCTCGAAGATATGGCAGACGCGCTGTGTCCGATTCTTCGACTTGTCTTCCTGGCTCTATTACCTCCTTGAGCTCAGCTCGAGCTTTAGCCATGGCGTCTGGGTTGTGCAGTAGCTCCGCCATGGCCCACTCCACTGTGGCCGAGGTATTGTCCGTGGTCGCAAGAAATAGTTCCTGGTAAGTAAGTAGAAGATGGTAAGCCTACTTTTCAGATTATCAGATGACTTTTCAGATATAGTAGATTCAGCTGAAACAAACGGATAATATAAAGTTGTATGGAAATATGTTGTAGGAAGACAAACGTATACCACAAAAATAGCTTTGATTTCGAACATAGTGGGCCAATCTTCCTTCCCATCCTCCTTCAAATCAAGTAGTGCGTCTAGCAAATCGTTCTTTCTCGGATTGCCGGAAACAGCTCTTTCAAGCAAACGCTTATTGATTATGGGATCGAAGATGTGGTGCAGTTTCTTCATCGAATCTGCGACTCGCCGTCGAATTCCCTGAGGATCAAAAGACTGGAGCACTGGAAAGCTGTCTGCCAGATTCGGCTTCGACCCTTCGTTGTTGATGGAGCGAGACAGGGCTTGGAACTCGGCGGAGGCCGGGGACGTTATGCTGGCCATGTCTGTAGAGAACTCGATGTTGGAGATAAGGTTGTTCATGGTTGCATGAATAAGCTGCCGGACATTCACTGCTCTGCCGGTTTGGCTACTTTCGGACAAGTAGGCAATAAGTTCATCCACCTTCCGCTTCCTGAGGCCCTGGTGTCCATCAAGGCTATGGTGGTTGAGGATGTACTTGTTGTACAATGCGCGGAGTCGCCGCCACTTGCCGTCTGGCGGTAGCCACACCACTGAGTTCTCGTGGTGGCTGATGGCGCGGGCGGATTCAAGCACGGAGCGGCCGGAAAAGGCCTGATCATTCTTGTGGAGGGCTTCTTTGGCTGACTCGGCGGTGGAGATGACCACGGTGGTCACACAACCGAGTCGAAGGGTCATGATCGAGCCATAGGTGCGTGCTAATTTAGCAAGGGACTTGTGGGGCTCATTGCCGAGGAGGAAGAGGTTGCCGACGACGGGGAGAGGGGTTGGCCCCGGCGGTAGCCGGGAGAATTTCCTCGAGAGGAATTCGAGGAAGTAAAGAGAAATGGGAAACAGGGAAATGCACAAGATCAGAGTAGAGTACTCCATTTCTTTGGTTTAGAATGGGATTTAGATTGAGTAGGGGAGAGGGTTTATATAGGAGACCTTCTATGTGGAATGGCCTTCGACAATTCTTTTGGCACAAATAAAAAACCTCGTCAGCGTACAAGTCAGGAAAAAGAAGTATGTTGTCAAATGTGAAGTGCTGCACCATAGCCATAGTTGTCTCTCTTGAAAAAATGGACATCTCTTTTGCAAAGAGCACACCGGTAATAACTGAATGCAACGAAGTTTTGCCTACCCATCCACTCTTTCAACTACATGTGGTGCTAGCCAACAATGAATTACTGCAGTTGTTGAGTTTTTTATTTTTTGGTACAAAGAATGTTGAGTTTAAATTATGTACTTAGAATTTTCTTTTTAGATTTTACTTGTACATCATGTGTGGAGAACTTCAATGCACGCTGATTTATTTAAGGTCCATGATATTAGTGGTTGTCCGGACAAAAATTAGAGGCGCGTCTAGCCTGACCGATTGCCATGCATGCACATAGGCATCTCTTTTTTGGAAAATGAAAATTTCATTAAACGCCAAAAGTGGCAGAACAATAGGGGAGAGGGCCTACCACCACGCCAATCGGTAGCCAGACACTCCAAAGAAAATAGAAGGGTTTACTTTAAAATAAGGCTCGATTCAACGGATAAGAGGGATTTGGAAGGTTGTGGATTGAAGGGATCAATTGTACTGTAAATGTTCACCTGTTCATGTTTATTTTATTTTGATTTACTTTTTTGCTAGAAGGTCAATTCATTCATTCTAGTGAAGTGTCTATGTTTTGATTGGTAATTGAGGAAACTTTGAATAACCGATCAAATGCGCACCAGACTTTGGAGATCACGCTGGATGATATACTTGACTTCGGTAAGTTTGACACCTTTTAATTTTCAACACATGGGAGTTTTCATGGTGGCTTTGATCATCACAGCATCAGCATCACTGGAACGTCAAGACCACTACCAATCAATCGGTCCGAAAGTATCCGTGCCCTACAATAAGAAGGGAAGATTATACTGATGAATAATAATCCATCTGACCGGAGAAAAGTCATCCTCATCTAGATAAAACAGTCAGAAGTAAAGGCGAGTTTGGAAATTAATTTAAAGCACTTTGTTTGAAGTCACTTTCTTCGAGAATATCTTCATTGGGGTTTATCCTACATCTGATGTGGAAGATCCCACATCATCCCACATCAGATGTGGAAGAGGCGGGTGGTCGGTTTATAAGTATGAGGGAAAGTTTTACTTCTCAAGCTAGCTTTAGGGTGAGAGAAGTCTAAGACCACTCAACAAGTAGTATCGGAGCTGAAGTTGAAAGTTATCTTTAAGTTTGTTATAAGATGAAGAATCACAACACAAAGATGTGGAAGGGGGTTGGTTGTCACTTTATAAGTGTGAGGGAAAGTTTCACCTCTCAATCTAGTTTTAGGGAGCGAGAAACCTAAAACCACTCAACAAGTGGTATTGGAGCTAAGGTTAAAAGTTATCTTTCAGTTTGCTATAAGATGAAGAATCACAACACAAAGATAATTAACTTGAATGTGAATAATTAGATGTTGGGTAAAATAATTGTTTTGCTGCGCCTGATGGGAGTTTCATGAAAGGGATATTAAGTAGCTTTGGAAGAAGTCACTTCTTTACCGAAATCGGTCTTCGAGATGAGAGAATCAGATTGGTAACGTTAACAATCTATATGAAACAGCCATGTTTTGGAGCATATAGTAATGTAATGAACCCGGGTGGGATTAAGACGAAAATCATGCTATTGGTTTTTCCTCAAATATTTCCATTGCAAAAGCTCTTTCTCATGCCATCTTTAAGTTTCATAGTCATTACTCCAATCCAGACAATGGTGGGACCCATAGGAGACACTGTTAGATGATTCCTACACAATCTAACGGCTGTAATCAAACACGTTGTTTCTCATTTTTCAGGTGACTAGATGAGCCACCCACTTTGGTCAACCCAGACAATGGTGGGACCCATAAGAGACAGATTGCACTGTTATATAGTGGGCCCATACAAATCTAACGGTTGACATCATGCACGCGCTTCAAACACGTTCTTAAAAACACATTGTTTGTCATTTTTCAGGTGACTAGCTGAGCCAAAGACAGAACCCGTTAAACTTTTGCAATAGGGTCTATACAAATTTATGAATTGGTGTCCATGCGACATCAGTTGTTACTTATTAGTAGCATAGAATATTGTATCGAAGATATATTGATATCAGCCTTCAACCAGTAAAACGAAACACTGTTATATTAATTTCAATTTAAAAAAAAATCGCCGATATATCGGTGTTGGCCTGATATATATATAAGTATTTTTTAAAAAAAAAATCAACTTTCCCGTTAGTTTTCAATCCTATGCCAAGTGGAAGGATATGGGTTTAAACTCAAACACATATTTTGAATTATATACGTATTTTTAATGCATATTTTAAAATTTATGCTTGTCTAAATGAGTATCACTTATTTTAGAAGTTATATTCTGAAAATATATGATAAAAACTATAATTTTAGACCACCGATATCTTTTTACACAATGTCTCCGATATTTTGTCTCTCTGGTTGACCGATATTTTACCGATATCCAATACGACATTCCTTGATTAGTAAGGGTTATCATCAAATTAGTAAAAGTTTAAATGAGATCGATTTGTCTCATTTGGCTTATATGAGCACAGTTTAAATTGTAGCAGTTGAATATTGAGATCCGATGGCTCTCCGGATAAGCATGTGTGTGCCCCCTATATTAAGAAGCACGTTGGATCAGAATCCAAAGGCCAAAAAGACCAGTCTCATGCCCCTTATAAAGAAACTTATTACCATCCCGGATCACATTGGCTATTTTGAGACGATGTAAGCCATCAAATTGAGATCTGACTGCGCACACGAAGGTAGTGATTCAAACCTGCTTGCCCCTTCTTAACGCCTACTAGCGGACCAAAATCCGATAGCCTAAATCATTCCAGTTCATGCAAGGCAGCTCGGGTTCATATAAATGAAAAATTATTGGGTACTATGGGCACAATACTCCAGGGCACTAGGGAGCCATCGATCTAAGAGATAAAAGGTTATGTGGGGTAGTTACCCTTCGCCAATTTCTTCTCTGGGTCCCGTAAGACCCACCATTGTAGGGAATAATAAGAACAACTTGCACACTTCCAATTGGTATCTTTTTTCTTTTCTTTGCAATCTACATGTACTAGCTAGAATGATTGAAAGGGTACGTAAGGGGCCTTTACAACAGCTGCAGGATGCCATAGAAGACACAAGCACCAAACCTAGGTAGAATAAGCTAACAGCGATCAGTTTACATAACAATCGCAGGAGAAGATCAAGCATAGAACTTGATGTTTGGTCGAAGAGAGAGAAAAGGGATCGGTCATCAGAATCCCGCTGGAGGACATCGCCGATGGCCGGCCAGGCAACCACTTTGCCTCCACCCATCTTTAGCACGTGTGGCACTACTGCTTCGTGCGTGCGTGCCCATGTTGGATATCCCGCATAAAATATCAAAATTTTCAGTTTTTTTTCCATTTTAGGATTTAATTTATTTTTCAAAATTTCCTCACGAAATTATTCTGATAAATCCAATCCCACTTTATCAACAATCCTATGCTACTAACTCACTAATTCCTCCGAGAGATTCAACCTGATTATATCATGGAATTACCACATTTTGGAATTTCTAATTTGTCAGAAACTGCCAAAAAATAACTGTAAATAACCGCCAGTGGAGTAACTGCCAACACAAAAGCATAAGTCCCAGCAAGCGCTCATTTTCCGAACCCCAATTCCTCTCCCCATGTCGAACCCTCACGTCCCTTCCACCGCCTCCCACCACCACCAGCCCCCATCCTCTGACGATGCCACCTCCGTCCCTCCCCCCGCCGCCGCCGCCGCCGCCAGCACAAGCACCCACCCTGCTGCCGACAAAGGCAAGCGGAAGCGATCCAAGCACGATCGGCAACCCGGTGGGAGTGCTACTTCGGCTTTGGCAGCTTCAGATCTTGCTGAGGCCAGACCCTCGATGAGGAAGAAGAAGGATCGGTACCACCCCCGGAAGATTGCGGGGCCGTGTACGGAATGTGGGAAGAGGTTTTGGTCGTGGAAGGCGCTGTTCGGCCACATGAGGTGCCACCCCGAGCGGCAGTGGCGGGGGATCAACCCGCCGCCTAATTTCCGCCGTTCTGGTCCTGGTGAGACGAGCGCGTCGCATTGTCAGCCAGCTCCTACTGCCAGTCAGTCCTCCATTACAGCGGATGAACGCGACGTCGTCCACTCGCTGATGATGATGGTTAATGGCCAAATTCGCCGGGGCAAGGAGGCCAGCGGCGTGGCGGCGAAGTTCAAGTGTTCTAGTTGTAAGAGAGTGTTTGGATCGTATCATGCTTATGGGTGCAGAGCGTGGTAGTCGCTTGACTACTGGTGGCATTCCCATCGTTGCCTCTTGTGGGTAGTATTTTACCAATGTACTTCAAGATCCATCCAATAAAAAAAAAAAAGATAAATGCTTGCCTCTAAGTTGTTGTGGAGGACAACAAGTTTTAATTGATTCTTTCCTGACCGCTGGATTTTGGCCAAGATGGAAGAGCTTGTAGTCTTATGCTTTGGTGGATGATGCTTGAACAACCTGCTCCTCCCAGTCTTCTCAATGTATATTTTGGAATCCTAGAGCTTATGTTTATTGGTAATTTTCAACTTTATGTTTCTATATATGTTTAGATTTGTATTTAAAGAGAAAAAAGGCCCCGTTGTGCTCCAAAACCTTTTCTGCAATAAAAGGTGCAAACAAACTTAAATTTGAGGGAAATGGCCTTTCCTCCTTTTAAAATTCCCTTTCAGCCCGGCAAAGGATGCATCTAAATTGCACATGCACATGCACATGACTAGTTAGCTTTCTCCTTATGCTCCTCCTTATGCTCATAGAAAACTTCTTCCTTCTAGGGAGAGGATTGATTTGGAAAATTAGGAGAACAACTTTTTCGTTGTAAAATTTTTTTTTGTCGATCATAATCAAGTAACACCTTTTTCAACTATTTCGGGTCAGCAACATGGATCTTATGCATTCATTTTGGACTGTTTTATGCCATTTTTATTAAGTCCATCCAAATTCTCTTAGGTCTCTCTCTATCTCCCCTCTTTTAGCTTCATTTACAAATATCTCCTCTAATATTTTCACAGGGGCATCTATTAGTCTTATTTGCATATGCTCATACCAATGTTACCTATATTCCATTAGCTTCTTCCTTAAAAGAGCTACCTCTTAAACACTCACAATTATATTTGTTTATAATCATATCTCTCCTATTTATCTCACTCATCTACCTTAACATTATCATTTCGACTACGCTCAAGTTATCTATATGATTTTTCTTTGGTGCTAACACTCTGCTCGATAGAGTATTGCCGGCCTAATAGTTGTCTTATAGAACTTGGCGTTAAACTTTTTTGAAACACACCTATCACATAAAATCCCAAGGTTGCCCTTCATTTAACCCACCCACATTTATTCTATGCACCACATAACTATCAATATCCTCTTCTTTATAGATAATGGATCATAAGTAACATAATTAATCACACCTTAACACTTCTTTCCCATCTATTCCAACTAAGGTTCTACTTATAGTTCTACCTTCCTTAAAATTAAAATTTAATACACTTTATTTTAGTCATACTTATTTCCTGCTTTTTTTTTTCCAGAATACATCAATTATACTAGTAGCTTTAGCATTCAAACCTCCTTACCTACTCTTATTCACCCTTAAACGTACGTAATCATTAGTCACAAGCCTACCCACATTCTTAACACTATCTCTTTATATGTCATAGAAAGAGAAAAGATAACTATTTAAGGCTGCTCCTTGATGAAGACCTACCGTAACCTAAAACTCTTTAGTTTCTCCCATAATTGTTCTTACATTAGTCACGTCTTCCTCATACATTTTCTTTATAATATCTACATAACCTATTATGCCTCAATTCTTCTTCAAAACACTCTAAATCTATGAAGGTCATAGGGGTTTGAATTTCTATCCATATACCTATCCATTAAAGGTTGTAACAAAAATATAGCTTATGTTGTTTACCTCTCCTGCAATAAACCAATCTCTGTTACTTTAGTTACTTTTTGCAAATGTCCTTCTTCTCCTAAAACTTCAAAGTATGCCCCATATGTTTTATGCCATATAATTTAGATATTACCTTTATTTTAATACAAGGGTACAAGGGCACTTCTCTTCTACACCTCTAATATCCTCTTATACTTTCAAATCTTGTTAAACAAACTAGTCAACCAAGTTAAGCCAACACTGTAGAAGATTTTTACATCCCCCGTTCAGCCCTTGCAGTCTGAACCCGAGCTTTGCACTACAGAAGATTTCATTGCCGAAGATTTTCCCTCGCTACTGCCCGTCGATGAGCCGCCAGACACAGTTGAAGTCATAGAGGTGCAACACCAAATTGTGCGTTGTCTTCCTTTGCGACACACACCATGATGGGTCCTTTGCCAGAATCCCCACCATCGTTGGATACGCCATCACCGAAAGACCGCTTTCTCAATCAACCGCCTCTCCAAGGTGGTACCTTTGCGACCCATCCACGCTCCGTCCTGCCGGATCTGCTTCCAACCAGCCACCACCCTATTTCCGCCCCGATCGCCGTAGCATGGGCCTCCGACAGCGATTCTGCCTCCTCCTCCACTGAAACCACCACCATCCACTCACACCACCACCGCTATTGTGCTGTTGCCATTGTTGCCGTGGTACTCTCCGCTGCATCTTCTGCAATATCCACTGCTAATGGCTCGAATCGACCCCTTCCACACTGCCGTTGTTGTTGCTTTCTCCTATGTCGTTGATGTCACTGTCGCGCAACCGATCACTCCTCTACTGAAGCTACCTCCGACTCTGGATCCATTGACGGGGGTCTCTGTCCAGCCTCGACCTCCACCAAAGTCCCACCTTTCAGTTGCCCAGCTTATCACTGACGGCGTGCTTCAACTTCCATCGCCGCCGCCCATCATGTGGTCTCGGTTTCCATCGCTACCGCCGGGTGGTTTCTGTCCCACTCGTCTGCCGCAGTCGTTTATGCCACCATCGCACCGTCTCCTCCACCTTTCGCCGCCATTGTAGCTGCCGTATTTCCAGCCGCCACAGTGCCTCTCCCCTCATCGACACCCATCTGGGTTGGGGAAGATTGAAAAATAGGGCTTTCTATTGGTTTGGTCCAAAAGTGGACCGGGCTAGTTGGTTCAAACTTGGTTCACTTCATCTCATGTTGGTTCAACAACATTAAAAAAAAAATTTAAAGCAGGGTTTAATGTGGCCCATTATTGGTTCACAGATTTCTGGAAGACATACTCTCTGCCAAACCGGGCCCACTCATTTATAAATCAAAGTATAGCCAACGACTCGTCTTCATGAACATTGGTCGTCCTACCATATTTTTATGAAGTTGAGTCTTTTGCATTCTCGCCTTCGATGCAAAAAGACAAGACCATCTCGAGGACGAGGTGATGCGAAAACGTTGGTGGAATGTTATGACCCTATTCTAATTAGGATTAGGATTAATTTTCTAGGTCAATTAGGATTAGTACTCCTATGCCAATTAATACTATAGTTTAGAGTCTATAAATAGAGGGTTTTCCCTACTTCATTATGCATGATCAATGAAATAGCTATTTTCTAGTTTAGTTTAATCTAGTCTTTCTTAGCCCTAATCATATTCTTTCTCCCCTTTCTCCTATAATGGAATTACTTATAGATTACGATCTACATCATCAGTCTTCTCTAGAAGCTTAAAACATGAAGTTCAGTAAATTTGCAGACTGTTAAGAATTGACTTATAAACTCTAATCTTTCAACCTAAGAAATTAAGAAGATTTGATTTTGAACTTGCTATATTACTCATAATCTTCTCAACAAGTAGCTTGCACATATGAAAAGATAATTTCTTTGAACAAAGATGGAAGCCAATAGTCAATACTCTAAGCTGGTTTGGAAGAGTATTTTCCTCAAATGCAATATATAACATGTTGGATAATTTCTTAGAGCACGTCAGTTTTTGTCTTCTTAAATATTCCCTCTGTCTAAAAAATCCTAACAGTTATTGAAAATAAGTTTAAATTTATTGTCCTATAGGGCCCACAACATTTCAATCCTCCATTTACCCCTGCACATGCAAGTTAATGAGGTTCTATTAGCCTATACCATGGTTTTAAAATTCGATTTTGACTCCAATGACTCACCCGAGTCAACTCGGCTCATTTGCAAAGCGAGTCAAACTCACCGGTAGACACAAAATTGCATGACTCGGCGAGTCAATGGAGTCCTGCGCCGAGTCAGACAGACTCATGACTCCTCTTAGTCAAAAATTGCAGCTGTTATACTTTTCTATTCAAGGCAATTAATTGCAAGCAATTTTATTCGAACATTAGGACAGAGACGGAAAGGGGTGATTGCAAAGAGCCTCCCTTTTACGTCCAGGTGGTTCAGTGGCATGTGAATTGGCACAATATGGTGTTATCCTTGAAGTTAATGATTGGGTGTTTTGTTATGGTGGACTTCTACCTCATCATGGTATGTTTGGATATTATGTATCCGAAAATTATTTTTCCTTGATGTACAGAAGCTAAAGCTGATGGTCAATTTAATTGTTCTTGACTCATTACTTATTTTCAAAATTTGACAATTAGCCCTGTGGGAAAGTGCTAGTCATCCTGGTGTATAATTCTGGGTTTGATTGCTCTGTTTTGCTTGACACTTGCTAGTGAGATATTCTAGATCGAGGAAAAGAGGAATTGGCAATTTTGTCTCTATTGAGGTCGCTAAGTATTCAGGCAGAATCTGAAGGAGGAGCTGTCTTCCAGGTATATTTTGCTTCTTCACACAATTGAGTCTAGAGAAACAGTAAGCTGTTCTTCCCTGGCTTTGAACTGGTTTAAAGCCACTTTCATATACCGCTGTATTTGATAAATTCCTAACAGTTTCCCGTTTGAAGGTGTTACATGTAACAGCTTAGTTCTTTGCTGTAATATCCTCCGTATGTCCTAATCCAAATCCTACCTCATTAGGTAAATGGAAATCATGAGACCATGAATGTTGAAGGTGACTCTAGATATGTTGATCCGGGGGGATTTGATGAGTGTGCAGATTTTTTTGACTACTTGGAAGCCTGTGAAGATTGGGATGAAGCTTTTGTTGGGTGGATTAGTGCTTTTGAACAATGGAGAAAAGAACACAAGCAATCTGAAAATAGTTGGAGGCCTTGGAAGCTAATGAAGGTATTCAACTAAATTGCACCACTATTCTGCTTTAAGATACAATATGTCACATTGTTGTAGATGTAAACATAAGTCCAAATGATTATTGCATTTTTGTACCTTTGTTGTGGATGGAGTCCAAATGATTATTGCATTTTTGTACCTTTGTTGTGGATGGATAAGTGAGACATTAGAAACCTTAGGCATGGAGACTGTGTTTGGTACTGATTTAATGGGTTCATGGGCCTGTTAATAATTAGTTTCCTTCTAACTATACGTGATGGACATAAGAAATATTGTATACTTTCATATAGATATATGCGCTACATTTGTCTATTCATGCCTTCATTTTGTTCTTCAATCTAATTAGTGATTTTCTAAATGCACAAGGTAACTTTGGCACTCACATACCGATAAGAGGCCGAAAAAAAATTAGCCCAGGTGAATTCTTTGATATTTTGGATTAAATATATGAATTATTTTATTTATTTTTTATCACCAAAATTATTTTTTTATATGCAAAAATGAAATGCTTGAACTGCACGACTCCATCGTGACTCCATCAAGACTCCAAGTCGACTCGGCTCCTTGGCATTTCGAGTCGAGTCCGAGTCTCGAGCTTTTGAACATTGGCCTATATATCAAACCCACGAGCCAAACCCAGTCATTTACTTCTGGATATGTAAATATTTAAACATATATATATATATATATATTTCTTTTTTTTGTATAAAAAACGATATAAGTTTTTTTTGGAGGGAGGCGAGTATGTACTTTTGTGTGGATTTGCAAGCTTTAATTGTTTTGACAAAATTTAGCCACTTCTAAACTATAAAGCAAACATACGATATTATTGGGATTACAATTTTAGAAAAATACGGAGTAATTGAAAAATGGGAATGCAACTTATGGTGCAACAACAAGGATGCAAATGCTGCAGTGTATATAAAAAACATGTAAAAAAGTTTACAAACGAGGTATGTAAAATGTTGCCAAAAAACATAAAAGAGGTGGAGTAAGTGATTGAAGAATAAATATAATGTCGCATCCGATGAGTTCCATTGCCAATCAAAACAACACTTGATCCTTGAACGGAACAGCAACAAGTGGAACGACTTTCTCGATCACGATCCCATAGTAGTCTGTCATGTCCAAATCCTCGGGCTTCATGGCATCCGGAAGCCCCCAAGCAAAGGAGTGAACAAGTGAGGCCAGGATCAAATGTACCATCCGATCGGCTAGAGGCATCCCCGGGCAAATCCTCCGGCCAGCGCCGAATGGTATCAGCTCGAAGTCGCGGCCCCGGAAATCCACCTTTGAGTCCAAAAACCTCTCCGGCTTAAAACAGTTTGGTTCCGGCCATAGCTCTTCGTCTTGTCCCATGGCATATACGTTAACCAGCACCTGCGTGCCCTTCGGGATTGTGAAACCAGACATTTCAACGTCGGATAGTGTTTGCCGTGGGAGGAGGAGAGGACCTGGCGGGTGCCGACGGAGTGTCTCCTTCACTACAGCTCGAAGATATGGCAGACGCGCTGTGTCCGATTCTTCGACTTGTCTTCCTGGCTCTATTACCTCCTTGAGCTCAGCTCGAGCTTTAGCCATGGCGTCTGGGTTGTGCAGTAGCTCCGCCATGGCCCACTCCACTGTGGCCGAGGTATTGTCCGTGGTCGCAAGAAATAGTTCCTGGTAAGTAAGTAGAAGATGGTAAGGCTACTTTTCAGATTATCAGATGACTTTTCTGATATATTAGATTCAGCTGAAACAAACGGATAATATAAAGTTGTATGGAAATATGTTGAAGGAAGATAAACGTATACCACAAAAATAGCTTTGATTTCGAACATAGTGGGCCAATCTTCCTTCCCATCCTCCTTCAAATCAAGAAGTGCCTCTAGCAAATCGTTCTTCCTCGGATTGCCCGAAACAGCTCTTTCAAACAAACGCTTATTGATTATGGGATCGAAGATGTGGTGCAGTTTCTTCATCGAATCTGCGACTCGCCGTCGAATTCCCTGAGGATCAAAAGACTGGAGCACTGGAAAACTGTCGGCCAGATTCGGCTTCGACCCTTCATTGTTGATGGAGCGAGATAGGGCTTGGAACTCGGCGGAGGCCGGGGACGTTATGCTGGCCATGTCTGTAGAGAACTCGATGTTGGAGATAAGGTTGTTCATGGTTGCATGAATGAGCTGCCGGACATTTACTGCTCGGCCGGTTTGGCTACTATCGGACAAATAGGCAATAAGTTCATCCACCTTCCGCTTCCTGAGGCCCTGGTGTCCATCAAGGCTATGGTGGTTGAGGATGTACTTGTTGTACAATGCGCGGAGTCGCCGCCACTTGCCGTCTGGCGGAAGCCACACCACTGAGTTCTCGTGGTGGCTGATGGCGCGGGCGGATTCGAGCACGGAGCGGCCGGAAAAGGCCCGATCATTCTTATGGAGGGCTTCTTTGGCTGACTCGGCGGTGGAGATGACCACGGTGGTGACGCGACCGAGTCGGAGGGTCATGACCGAGCCATAGGTGCGTGCTAATTTAGCAAGGGACTTGTGCGGCTCATTGCCGAGGAGGAAGAGGTTGCCGACGACGGGGAGAGGGGTTGGCCCCGGCGGTAGCCGGGAGAATTTCCTCGAGAGGAATTCGAGGAAGTAAAGAGAAATGGGAAACAGGGAAATGCACAAGATCAGAGTAGAGTACTCCATTTCTTTGGTTTAGAATGGGATTTAGATTGAGTAGGGGAGAGGGTTTATATAGGAGACCTTCTATGTGGAATGGCCTTTGACAATTCTTTTGGCACAATTAAAAAACCTCGTCAGCGTCCAAGTCAGGAAAAAGAATAACAATAGTCGAGGTTGCCATAAGGAAAAGAAGTGTGTTGTCAAATGTGAAGTGCTGCACCATAGCCATCGCCAAAGGGAAAATTATTGGCTACGCGCCGCGCAGGGGGAACAGTGTGCTCATCACCAATGGGTGATGGGCACATCTGTCTCTCTCTTGAAAAAATGGACATCTCTTTTGCAAAGAGCACACCGGTAATAATGAATGCAACGAAGTTTCGCCTACCCATCCACTCTTTCAACTACATGTGGTGCTAGCCAACAATGAATTACTGCAGTTGTTGAGTTTTTTATTTTTTGGTACAAAGAATGTTGAGTTTAAATTATGTACTTAGAATTTTCTTTTTAGATTTTACTTGTACATCATGTGTGGAGAACTTCAATGCACGCTGATTTATTTAAGGTCCATGATATTAGTGGAAAGTTCATCTATATTGCTTCCGTAGGCAACTGATCAGGATCCAGGACTTGTACTTTCATATTCTACGTTAATGTTCCTCAATAGGGGAGAGGGCCTACCACCACGCCAATCGGTAGCCAGACACTCCAAAGAAAATAGAAGGGTTTACTTTAAAATATGGCTCGATTCAACGGATAGGAGGGATTTGGAAGGTTGCGGATTGAAGGGATCAATTGTACTGTAAATGGTCACCTGTTCATTCTTATTTTATTTTGATTTACTTTTTTGCTAGAAGGTCAATTCATTCATTCTATTGAAGTGTCCATGTTTTGATTGGTAATTGAGGAAACATTGAATAACCGATCAAATGCGCACTAGACTTTGGAGATCACGCTGGATGATATACTTGACTTCGGTAAGTTTGACACCGTTTAATTTTGAACACATGAGAGTTTTCATGGTGGCTTATCATCACAGCATCAGCATCACTGGAACGTTAAGACCACTACCAATCAATCGGTCCGAAAGTATCCGTGCCCTACAATAAGAAAGGAAGATTATACAGATGAATAATAATCCATCTGACCGGAGAAAAGTCATCCTCATCTAGATAAAACAGTCAGAAGTAAAGGCGAGTTTGGAAATTTAAAGCGCTTTGTTTGAAGTCACTTTCTTCAAGAATATCTTCATTGGGGTTTATCCCACATCAGATGTAGAAGGGGCTAGTGGTTGGTTTATAAGTATGAGGGAAAGCTTCATCTCTCAAGCTAGCTTTAGGGTGAGAGAAGTCTAAAACCACTCAACAAGTAGTATCGGAAGCTGAGGTTGAAAGGTATCTTTAAGTTTGCTATAAGATGAAGAATCACAACACAAAGATGTGGAAGGGGGCTAGTGGTCATTTTATAAGTGTGAGGGAAAGCTTCACCACTCAAGCTAGTTTTAAAGTCAGAGAAACCTAAGACCACTCAATAAGTGGTATTAGAGCTAAGGTTGAAAGTTATCTTTGAGTTTGCTATAAGATAAAGAATCACAACACAAAGATGATTAGCTTTTGAATGTGAATAATTGGATGTTGGGCAAAATGATTGTTTTGCTGCGCCTGATGGGAGTTTCATGAAAGGGATATTAAGTAGCTTTGGAAGAAGTCACTTCTTTACGCAAATCGGTCTTCGAGATGAGAGAATCTGATTGGTAACGTTAACAATCTATACGAAGCAGCCATGTTTTGGAGGATACAGTAATGTAATGAACCCGGGTGGGATTAAGACGAAAATCATGCTATTGGTTTTTCCTCAAATATTTCCATTGCAAAAGCTCTTTTTCGTGCCATTTTTAAGTTTCATAGTCACTACTCCAATCCAGACAAAGGTGGGACCCATAGGAGACACTGTTATATGATGATTCCTACACAATCTAACGGCTGTCATCAAACACGTTCTTAAAAACACGTTGTTTCTCATTTTTCAGGTGACTAGATGAGCCACCCACTTTGGTCAATCCAGACAATGGCGGGACCCATAGGAGACAGATTACACTGTTATATAGTGGGCCCATACAAATCTAACGGCTGTCATCATGCACGCGCTTCAAACACGTTCTTAAAAACACATTTTTTGTCATTTTTCAGGTGACTAGCTGAGCCAAAGACATAACCCGTTAAACTTTTGCAATAGGGTCTATACAAATTTGACTCCCATGAATTGGTGTCCATGCAACATCAGTTGTTACTTGTTAGTAGCATAGAATGTTGTATCGGCGATATATCGATATCAGCCTTCAACCGGTAAAATGATACACTGTTATATCAATTTCGATTTTTTTTAAATATCATCGTTATATCGGTGTCGGTCCGATATTAGTGTTTTTTTTAAAAAAAATCAACTTTCCTGTTTGTTTTCTATCCTATTTCAAGTGAAAGGATAAACTCAAACACATATTTTGAATTACATACGCATTTTTAATGCATATTTTAAAATCTATGCTTGTCTAAATGAGTATCACTTATTTTAGAAGTCATATTGTGAAAATATATGGTAAAAACTATAGTTTTAGACCACCGATATCTTTTTACACAATATCTCTGATATTTTGTCTCTCTGGTCGACCGATATTTTACAGATATCCAATACGACATTCCTTGGTTTATAGGGGTTATCATCAAATTAGTAAAGTTTTAATGAGATCGATTTGTCTCATTTGGCTTATATGAGCACAGTTTAAATTGTAGCCATTGAATATTGAGATCCGATGGCTCTCCAGATAAGCATGTGTGTGCCCCATATATTAAGAAGCACATTGGATCAGAATCCAAAGGCCAAAAGACCAGTCTCATGCCCCTTATAAAGAAACTTATTACCATCCCGGATCACATTTGTAACGACCCTCACCTCAGCAGGTGTCTTCTGAGGCAACACCTGCTGAGTGCTAAGGTGAAGTGTAACACCTGGCCACTTTGAAGGCCAGGTGTATTACCATGGGCTATAGGTGGTCTGGGGGGTGCTAGTACGTGCCCTCCTGTATTGGCTATAAAAGGAGAGAAGCAGGGGGTGCTGAGAGACAAACAGAGGGAGATGAGAGGGAGAGAAGAGGGAGCCGGCAGCGGTAGTCACCGGGAGCCACCATCCGGCAACCCATGCGACTGTGCCAACGCCGACGGCAACGATGGCGATGATGCACCGACAGGAGCAAGTTGCCTTCGGCGACATTCCGGCGACCTTTTGACGAGCGACGAATCGAGCCCAAACGCGTGTAAAGTCGGATCTCGTACCCGTTTCGTCATTTTATTTGTGTTTTTGTGCTTTATTATTTTTCGCCGATGGAGGCAATGACGACGCGTACTTTTTAGCGATGGAGGCGACAACTGCGGGTATTTTTCTCCGATGGAGGATCGAGCCCCAACGGGCGTAGAGGTCGGATTTTGTACCTCTTTCGTCTATTTTGTGTTTTTGTGTTTTAATTATATTTTCGCCGATGGAGGCGATGACGACGCATATTTTCCGCCAATGGAGGCGACGAGTGGCAATGACTCGGAACTATGGCCATGAGTTCTATAGTCGGAGCATGTTGGGTCTGAAGGCAAATAAGGGTAGACTACCATGCTTCGGCGTGAGAGTGTGAGTGGGTTGCCACATGAGCATATTCCCACGGCCATAGAGGGCCTTTGTTCCACGCGACTGGAAGGTGTAGTGGTTATCCTGAATACAGTTTGGACCACTTAGCTCCAACATTGGAAACCATGTGACATGGCTATGATGATCATATGTGGATCAACTATTATAGTACAGAGATTTGATTGGTACTATCTATTGACTTTTTATTACTAATGATTGTGTTACGGTATCCCACTGAGTATTTTTATACTCAGTATCCGCTCGTGATGCATGTTCTTTAGTAGAAGACTGTTTTCACGTAGCTCCTGGAGGTAGACGATCGAGAGTGAGGATGATCTTGACGGCTTCAAAGTAGGCATCAGTCTCCTTTCTTTTCTAGTGTATTTTAAGATGGATGACAGACTTGTACATGAAGGACTTGCATGAGTTTAATCGACTTTGCATCGTAATAATTATCTTTCAAGATATTTGTGAACCCCAGTTATCACGGCCTAGATGCTTAGTCAACAAAATTTTGAACTAATGATTTATTGCATAGAGGAACAATCCTCTGGTTTTTCGCTACTACTCTGATTTAAAAATGGTTTTAAAAAAATACGGACCGTGACAACATTGGCTATTTTGAAATGATGTAAGCCATCAAATTGAGATCTGACTGCGCACACGAAGGTAGTGATTCAAACCTGCTTGCCCCTTCTTAACGCCTACTAGCGGACCAAAATCCGATAGCCTAAATCATTCCAGTTCATGCAAGGCAGCTCGGGTTCATATAAATGAAAAATTATTGGGTACTATGGGCACAATACTCCAGGGCACTAGGGAGCCATCGATCTAAGAGATAAAAGGTTATGTGGGGTAGTTAGTGCTTACTATACCCTTCGCCAATTTCTTCTCTGGGTCCCGTAAGACCCACCATTGTAGGGAATAATAAGAACAACTTGCACACTTCCAATTGGTATCTTTTTTCTTTTCTTTGCAATCTACATGTACTAGCTAGAATGATTGAAAGGGTACGTAAGGGGCCTTTACAACAGCTGCAGGATGCCATAGAAGACACAAGCACCAAACCTAGGTAGAATAAGCTAACAGCGATCAGTTTACATAACAATCGCAGGAGAAGATCAAGCATAGAACTTGATGTTTGGTCGAAGAGAGAGAAAAGGGATCGGTCATCAGAATCCCGCTGGAGGACATCGCCGATGGCCGGCCAGGCAACCACTTTGCCTCCACCCATCTTTAGCACGTGTGGCACTACTGCTTCGTGCGTGCGTGCCCATGTTGGATATCCCGCATAAAATATCAAAATTTTCAGTTTTTTTTCCATTTTAGGATTTAATTTATTTTTCAAAATTTCCTCACGAAATTATTCTGATAAATCCAATCCCACTTTATCAACAATCCTATGCTACTAACTCACTAATTCCTCCGAGAGATTCAACCTGATTATATCATGGAATTACCACATTTTGGAATTTCTAATTTGTCAGAAACTGCCAAAAAATAACTGTAAATAACCGCCAGTGGAGTAACTGCCAACACAAAAGCATAAGTCCCAGCAAGCGCTCATTTTCCGAACCCCAATTCCTCTCCCCATGTCGAACCCTCACGTCCCTTCCACCGCCTCCCACCACCACCAGCCCCCATCCTCTGACGATGCCACCTCCGTCCCTCCCCCCGCCGCCGCCGCCGCCGCCAGCACAAGCACCCACCCTGCTGCCGACAAAGGCAAGCGGAAGCGATCCAAGCACGATCGGCAACCCGGTGGGAGTGCTACTTCGGCTTTGGCAGCTTCAGATCTTGCTGAGGCCAGACCCTCGATGAGGAAGAAGAAGGATCGGTACCACCCCCGGAAGATTGCGGGGCCGTGTACGGAATGTGGGAAGAGGTTTTGGTCGTGGAAGGCGCTGTTCGGCCACATGAGGTGCCACCCCGAGCGGCAGTGGCGGGGGATCAACCCGCCGCCTAATTTCCGCCGTTCTGGTCCTGGTGAGACGAGCGCGTCGCATTGTCAGCCAGCTCCTACTGCCAGTCAGTCCTCCATTACAGCGGATGAACGCGACGTCGTCCACTCGCTGATGATGATGGTTAATGGCCAAATTCGCCGGGGCAAGGAGGCCAGCGGCGTGGCGGCGAAGTTCAAGTGTTCTAGTTGTAAGAGAGTGTTTGGATCGTATCATGCTTATGGGTGCAGAGCGTGGTAGTCGCTTGACTACTGGTGGCATTCCCATCGTTGCCTCTTGTGGGTAGTATTTTACCAATGTACTTCAAGATCCATCCAATAAAAAAAAAAAAGATAAATGCTTGCCTCTAAGTTGTTGTGGAGGACAACAAGTTTTAATTGATTCTTTCCTGACCGCTGGATTTTGGCCAAGATGGAAGAGCTTGTAGTCTTATGCTTTGGTGGATGATGCTTGAACAACCTGCTCCTCCCAGTCTTCTCAATGTATATTTTGGAATCCTAGAGCTTATGTTTATTGGTAATTTTCAACTTTATGTTTCTATATATGTTTAGATTTGTATTTAAGAGAAAAAAGGCCCCGTTGTGCTCCAAAACCTTTTCTGCAATAAAAGGTGCAAACAAACTTAAATTTGAGGGAAATGGCCTTTCCTCCTTTTAAAATTCCCTTTCAGCCCGGCAAAGGATGCATCTAAATTGCACATGCACATGCACATGACTAGTTAGCTTTCTCCTTATGCTCCTCCTTATGCTCATAGAAAACTTCTTCCTTCTAGGGAGAGGATTGATTTGGAAAATTAGGAGAACAACTTTTTCGTTGTAAAATTTTTTTTTGTCGATCATAATCAAGTAACACCTTTTTCAACTATTTGGGGTCGGCAACATGGATCTTATGCATTCATTTTGGACTGTTTTATGCCATTTTTATTAAGTCCATCCAAATTCTCGTAGGTCTCTCTCTATCTCCCCTCTTTTAGCTTCATTTACAAATATCTCCTCTAATATTTTCACAGGGGCATCTATTAGTCTTATTTGCATATGCTCATATCAATGTTACCTATATTCCATTAGCTTCTTCCTTAAAAGAGCTACCTCTTAAACACTCAAAATTATATTTGTTTATAATCATATCTCTCCTATTTATCTCACTCATCTACCTTAACATTATCATTTCGACTACGCTCAAGTTATCTATATGATTTTTCTTTGGTGCTAACACTCTGCTCGATAGAGTATTGCCGGCCTAATAGTTGTCTTATAGAACTTGTCGTTAAACTTTTTTGAAACACACCTATCACATAAAATCCCAAGGTTGCCCTTCATTTAACCCACCCGCATTTATTCTATGCACCACATAACTATCAATATCCTCTTCTTTATAGATAATGGATCATAAGTAACATAATTAATCACACCTTAACACTTCTTTCCCATTTATTCCAACTAAGGTTCTACTTATAGTTCTACCTTCCTTAAAATTAAATTTAATACACTTTATTTTAGTCATACTTATTTTGTAACTTTTTTATTTTAAAGCATTCATCAATAATTCTAGTTTTGCATTCAAACCTCCTTTACTCTCATCACTTAAAACTACATCATCTGTAAAAAGCATACACCAAGGTACACTATCTTGTATATGTATAGTTAGTTCATTTATAACTAAAGAGAAAAGATAACTATTTAAGGCTGCTCCTTGATGAAGACCTACCGTAACCTAAAACTCTTTAGTTTCTCCCATAATTGTTCTTACATTAGTCACGTCTTCCTCATACATTTTCTTTATAATATCTACATAACCTATTATGTCTCAATTCTTCTTCAAAACACTCTAAATCTATGAAGGTCATAGGGGTCTGAATTTCTATCCATATACCTATCCATTAAAGGTTGTAACAAAAATATAGCTTCTGTTGTTTACCTCTCCTGCAATAAACCAATCTCTGTTACTTTAGTTACTTTTTGTAAATGTCCTTCTTCTCCTAAAACTTCAAAGTATGCCCCATATGTTTTATGCCATATAATTTAGATATTACCTTTATTTTAATACAAGGGTACAAGGGCACTTCGCTTCTACACCTCTAATATCCTCTTATACTTTCAAATCTTGTTAAACAAACTAGTCAACCAAGTTAAGCCAACACCTCCTAGAGCCTTACATACTTTAATAGGAATTCTATTAGGTCCCAGAGCTTTGTCTTTCTTCATTTTTCTTAACGCAACTCCCACCTCCTCTATGTAGAATTTTCTAAAATAATTTATCTTTTTAACGGGACCAGACTGAGTATCCATCAAACTATTATAATTTTTATTAAATAAATACTAAAAATATTTACGCCATCTCTTCCTAATTTTCTAATCTTTCACTAAAACCCTTCGATCTTCACACTTAATATACCTAACTTGTTCTAAGTCCATCATTATCTTATCTTATCTCTTAACTTAACGATCTTATATATGTCCATCTCCCCCTCATTTGTCTCTAACTTATTATATAGGTCATCAAACACTTTATATTTTGCTTCACTCACTATTTTTTTAGCCTCTCTCTTAACCTTAATATATCTTTCACAATTTTCTCAATTTTAAATTTTTGTCCCTCTTCAAAAAAATATTTTTTTTCAAATGATGTGGGAAAATGGAGAAAAAATTCAATTTGCTCGTACTTTGAAATAAGGCCCGATTCATTGGGAAGGACGTTTAGAAGGTTGTAAATTGCAACGGATACATTATTCAGAGAATGCAATAATTGTCAACCCATTCCTATATGATTGGATTGCAATTTTGGAAACCTTGTATCACCTCACCAATGTGACTCGTACTTTTGATACCATGCAGGAATTTTGACTGCAATCAAAGTCATGTGACATGTATTTGAATCCACTACCTTGATACGACTACAGTAATCAAAATCCGCTTAATTTTCAACATGTGAATGGCCACATCTTATTTATTTATTTATAAACAACATTATAAATCTGCATTGAAATAAATAACTTTATGATCTTAAAAATTAGGCTAAAAATTTAGAGTGTTACACTGGTTCTAAAATACCTTTGAGGAGGAGGAAGAGAAGAAGGAAGTGGGGGAGGACAAGCTACCAACAACGACGAAGGCATGGAGATCTGAGGGGTGGTGGATGGTTGTTCCATGATTGGTAGAAATAAGTAGAAGTTGGTAACGGTATGTTAATAACTTTTAATCACATCCCCTCCTATGCTTCCGCCATGGAATTATGAAGATAACTTGGCAAAGTTGAAGCAAGACATTGATGATATCTTCGACGAGCAATGAGCGACACTGTAGAAGATTTTTACATCCCCCGTTCAGCCCTTGCAGTCTGAACCCGAGCTTTGCACTACAGAAGATTTCATTGCCGAAAATTTTCCCTCGCTAAAGTATAGCCAAACCGGGCCCACTCATTTATAAATCAAAGTATAGCCAACGACTCGTCTTCATGAACATTGGTCGTCCTACCATATTTTTATGAAGTTGAGTCTTTTGCATTCTCGCCTTCGATGCAAAAAAGACAAGACCATCTCGAGGACGAGGTGATGCGAAAACGTTGGTGGAATGTTATGACCCTATTCTAATTAGGATTAGGATTAATTTTCTAAGTCAATTAGGATTAGTACTCCTATGCCAATTAATACTATAGTTTAGAGTCTATAAATAGAGGGTTTTCCCTACTTCATTATGCATGATCAATGAAATAGCTATTTTCTAGTTTAGTTTAATCTAGTCTTTCTTAGCCCTAATCATATTCTTTCTCCCCTTTCTCCTATAATGGAATTACTTATAGATTACGGTCTACATCATCAGTCTTCTCTAGAAGCTTAAAACATGAAGTTCAGTAAATTTGCAGACTGTTAAGAATTGACTTATAAACTCTAATCTTCCAACCTAAGAAATTAAGAAGATTTGATTTTGAACTTGCTATATTACTCATAATCTTCTCAACAAGTAGCTTGCACATATGAAAAGATAATTTCTTTGAACAAAGATGGAAGCCAATAGTCAATACTCTAAGCTGGTTTGGAAGAGTAATTTCCTCAAATGCAATATATAACATGTTGGATAATTTCTTAGAGCACGTCAGTTTTTGTCTTCTTAAATATTCCCTCTGTCTAAAAAATCCTGACAGTTATTGAAAATAAGTTTAAATTTATTGTCCTATAGGGCCCACAACATTTCAATCCTCCATTTACCCCTGCACATGCAAGTTAATGAGGTTCTATTAGCCTATACCATGGTTTTAAAATTCGATTTTGACTCCAATGACTCACCCGAGTCAACTCGGCTCATTTGCAAAGCGAGTCAAACTCACCGGTAGACACAAAATTGCATGACTCGGCGAGTCAATGGAGTCCTGCGCCGAGTCAGACAGACTCATGACTCCTCTTAGTCAAAAATTGCAGCTGTTATACTTTTCTATTCAAGGCAATTAATTGCAAGCAATTTTATTCGAACATTAGGACAGAGACGGAAAGGGGTGATTGCAAAGAGCCTCCCTTTTACGTCCAGGTGGTTCAGTGGCATGTGAATTGGCACAATATGGTGTTATCCTTGAAGTTAATGATTGGGTGTTTTGTTATGGTGAACTTCTACCTTATCATGGTATGTTTGGATATTATGTATCCGAAAATTATTTTTCCTTGATGTACAGAAGCAAAAGCTGATGGTCAATTTAATTGTTCTTGACTCATTACTTATTTTCAAAATTTGACAATTAGCCCTGTAGTCATCCTGGTGTATAATTCTGGGTTTGATTGCTCTGTTTTGCTTGACACTTGCTAGTGAGATATTCTAGATCGAGGAAAAGAGGAATTGGCAATCTTGTCTCTATTGAGGTCGCTAAGTATTCAGGCAGAATCTGAAGGAGGAGCTGTCTTCCAGGTATATTTTGCTTCTTCACACAATTGAGTCTAGAGAAACAGTAAGCTGTTCTTCCCTGGCTTTGAACTGGTTTAAAGCCACTTTCATATACCGCTGTATTTGATAAATTCCTAACAGTTTCCCGTTTGAAGGTGTTACATGTAACAGCTTAGTTCTTTGCTGTAATATCCTCCGTATGTCCTAATCCAAATCCTACCTCATTAGGTAAATGGAAATCATGAGACCATGAATGTTGAAGGTGACTCTAGATATGTTGATCCGGGGGGATTTGATGAGTGTGCAGATTTTTTTGACTACTTGGAAGCCTGTGAAGATTGGGATGAAGCTTTTGTTGGGTGGATTAGTGCTTTTGAACAATGGAGAAAAGAACACAAGCAATCTGAAAATAGTTGGAGGCCTTGGAAGCTACTGAAGGTATTCAACTAAATTGCACCACTATTCTGCTTTAAGATACAATATGTCACATTGTTGTAGATGTAAACATAAGTCCAAATGATTATTGCATTTTTGTACCTTTGTTGTGGATGGAGTCCAAATGATTATTGCATTTTTGTACCTTTGTTGTGGATGGATAAGTGAGACATTAGAAACCTTAGGCATGGAGACTGTGTTTGGTACTGATTTAATGGGTTCATGGGCCTGTTAATAATTAGTTTCCTTCTAACTATACGTGATGGACATAAGAAATATTGTATACTTTCATATAGATATATGCGCTACATTTGTCTATTCATGCCTTCATTTTGTTCTTCAATCTAATTAGTGATTTTCTAAATGCACAAGGTAACTTTAGCACTCACATACCGATAAGAGGCCGAAAAAAAATTAGCCCAGGTGAATTCTTTGATATTTTGGATTAAATATATGAATTATTTTATTTATTTTTTATCACCAAAATTGTTTTTTTATATGCAAAAATGAAATGCTTGAACTGCACGACTCCATCGTGACTCCATCAAGACTCCAAGTCGACTCGACTCCTTGGCATTTCGGGTCGAGTCCGAGTCTCGAGCTTTTGAACATTGGCCTATACATCAAACCCACGAGCCAAACCCAGTCATTTACTTCTGGATATGTAAATATTTAAACATATATATATATATATTTCTTTTTTTTGTATAAAAAACGATATAAGTTTTTTTTGGAGGGAGGCGAGTATGTACTTTTGTGTGGATTTGCAAGCTTTAATTGTTTTGACAAAATTTAGCCACTTCTAAACTATAAAGCAAACATACGATATTATTGGGATTACAATTTTAGAAAAATACGGAGTAATTGAAAAATGGGAATGCAACTTATGGTGCAACAACAAGGATGCAAATGCTGCAGTGTATATAAAAAACATGTAAAAAAGTTTACAAACGAGGTATGTAAAATGTTGCCAAAAAACATAAAAGAGGTGGAGTAAGTGATTGAAGAATAAATATAATGTCGCATCCGATGAGTTCCATTGCCAATCAAAACAACACTTGATCCTTGAACGGAACAGCAACAAGTGGAACGACTTTCTCGATCACGATCCCATAGTAGTCTGTCATGTCCAAATCCTCGGGCTTCATGGCATCCGGAAGCCCCCAAGCAAAGGAGTGAACAAGTGAGGCCAGGATCAAATGTACCATCCGATCGGCTAGAGGCATCCCCGGGCAAATCCTCCGGCCAGCGCCGAATGGTATCAGCTCGAAGTCGCGGCCCCGGAAATCCACCTTTGAGTCCAAAAACCTCTCCGGCTTAAAACAGTTTGGTTCCGGCCATAGCTCTTCGTCTTGTCCCATGGCATATACGTTAACCAGCACCTGCGTGCCCTTCGGGATTGTGAAACCAGACATTTCAACGTCGGATAGTGTTTGCCGTGGGAGGAGGAGAGGACCTGGCGGGTGCCGACGGAGTGTCTCCTTCACTACAGCTCGAAGATATGGCAGACGCGCTGTGTCCGATTCTTCGACTTGTCTTCCTGGCTCTATTACCTCCTTGAGCTCAGCTCGAGCTTTAGCCATGGCGTCTGGGTTGTGCAGTAGCTCCGCCATGGCCCACTCCACTGTGGCCGAGGTATTGTCCGTGGTCGCAAGAAATAGTTCCTGGTAAGTAAGTAGAAGATGGTAAGGCTACTTTTCAGATTATCAGATGACTTTTCTGATATATTAGATTCAGCTGAAACAAACGGATAATATAAAGTTGTATGGAAATATGTTGAAGGAAGATAAACGTATACCACAAAAATAGCTTTGATTTCGAACATAGTGGGCCAATCTTCCTTCCCATCCTCCTTCAAATCAAGAAGTGCCTCTAGCAAATCGTTCTTCCTCGGATTGCCCGAAACAGCTCTTTCAAACAAACGCTTATTGATTATGGGATCGAAGATGTGGTGCAGTTTCTTCATCGAATCTGCGACTCGCCGTCGAATTCCCTGAGGATCAAAAGACTGGAGCACTGGAAAACTGTCGGCCAGATTCGGCTTCGACCCTTCATTGTTGATGGAGCGAGATAGGGCTTGGAACTCGGCGGAGGCCGGGGACGTTATGCTGGCCATGTCTGTAGAGAACTCGATGTTGGAGATAAGGTTGTTCATGGTTGCATGAATGAGCTGCCGGACATTTACTGCTCGGCCGGTTTGGCTACTATCGGACAAATAGGCAATAAGTTCATCCACCTTCCGCTTCCTGAGGCCCTGGTGTCCATCAAGGCTATGGTGGTTGAGGATGTACTTGTTGTACAATGCGCGGAGTCGCCGCCACTTGCCGTCTGGCGGAAGCCACACCACTGAGTTCTCGTGGTGGCTGATGGCGCGGGCGGATTCGAGCACGGAGCGGCCGGAAAAGGCCCGATCATTCTTATGGAGGGCTTCTTTGGCTGACTCGGCGGTGGAGATGACCACGGTGGTGACGCGACCGAGTCGGAGGGTCATGACCGAGCCATAGGTGCGTGCTAATTTAGCAAGGGACTTGTGCGGCTCATTGCCGAGGAGGAAGAGGTTGCCGACGACGGGGAGAGGGGTTGGCCCCGGCGGTAGCCGGGAGAATTTCCTCGAGAGGAATTCGAGGAAGTAAAGAGAAATGGGAAACAGGGAAATGCACAAGATCAGAGTAGAGTACTCCATTTCTTTGGTTTAGAATGGGATTTAGATTGAGTAGGGGAGAGGGTTTATATAGGAGACCTTCTATGTGGAATGGCCTTTGACAATTCTTTTGGCACAATTAAAAAACCTCGTCAGCGTCCAAGTCAGGAAAAAGAATAACAATAGTCGAGGTTGCCATAAGGAAAAGAAGTGTGTTGTCAAATGTGAAGTGCTGCACCATAGCCATCGCCAAAGGGAAAATTATTGGCTACGCGCCGCGCAGGGGGAACAGTGTGCTCATCACCAATGGGTGATGGGCACATCTGTCTCTCTCTTGAAAAAATGGACATCTCTTTTGCAAAGAGCACACCGGTAATAATGAATGCAACGAAGTTTCGCCTACCCATCCACTCTTTCAACTACATGTGGTGCTAGCCAACAATGAATTACTGCAGTTGTTGAGTTTTTTATTTTTTGGTACAAAGAATGTTGAGTTTAAATTATGTACTTAGAATTTTCTTTTTAGATTTTACTTGTACATCATGTGTGGAGAACTTCAATGCACGCTGATTTATTTAAGGTCCATGATATTAGTGAAAAGTTCATCTATATTGCTTCCGTAGGCAAGTGATCAGGATCCAGGACTTGTACTTTCATATTCTACGTTAATGTTCCTCAATAGGGGAGAGGGCCTACCACCACGCCAATCGGTAGCTAGACACTCCAAAGAAAATAGAAGGGTTTACTTTAAAATATGGCTCGATTCAACGGATAGGAGGGATTTGGAAGGTTGCGGATTGAAGGGATCAATTGTACTGTAAATGGTCACCTGTTCATTCTTATTTTATTTTGATTTACTTTTTTGCTAGAAGGTCAATTCATTCATTCTATTGAAGTGTCCATGTTTTGATTGGTAATTGAGGAAACATTGAATAACCGATCAAATGCGCACTAGACTTTGGAGATCACGCTGGATGATATACTTGACTTCGGTAAGTTTGACACCGTTTAATTTTCAACACATGAGAGTTTTCATGGTGGCTTATCATCACAGCATCAGCATCACTGGAACGTTAAGACCACTACCAATCAATCGGTCCGAAAGTATCCGTGCCTACAATAAGAAGGGAAGATTATACAGATGAATAATAATCCATCTGACCGGAGAAAAGTCATCCTCATCTAGATAAAACAGTCAGAAGTAAAGGCGAGTTTGGAAATTTAAAGCGCTTTGTTTGAAGTCACTTTCTTCAAGAATATCTTCATTGGGGTTTATCCCACATCAGATGTAGAAGGGGCTAGTGGTTGGTTTATAAGTATGAGTGAAAGCTTCATCTCTCAAGCTAGCTTTAGGGTGAGAGAAGTCTAAAACCACTCAACAAGTAGTATCGGAAGCTGAGGTTGAAAGGTATCTTTAAGTTTGCTATAAGATGAAGAATCACAACACAAAGATGTGGAAGGGGGCTAGTGGTCATTTTATAAGTGTGAGGGAAAGCTTCACCACTCAAGCTAGTTTTAAGGTCAGAGAAACCTAAGACCACTCAATAAGTGGTATTAGAGCTAACGTTGAAAGTTATCTTTGAGTTTGCTATAAGATAAAGAATCACAACACAAAGATGATTAGCTTTTGAATGTGAATAATTGGATGTTGGGCAAAATGATTGTTTTGCTGCGCCTGATGGGAGTTTCATGAAAGGGATATTAAGTAGCTTTGGAAGAAGTCACTTCTTTACGCAAATCGGTCTTCGAGATGAGAGAATCTGATTGGTAACGTTAACAATCTATACGAAGCAGCCATGTTTTGGAGGATACAGTAATGTAATGAACCCGGGTGGGATTAAGACGAAAATCATGCTATTGGTTTTTCCTCAAATATTTCCATTGCAAAAGCTCTTTTTCGTGCCATTTTTAAGTTTCATAGTCACTACTCCAATCCAGACAAAGGTGGGACCCATAGGAGACACTGTTATATGATGATTCCTACACAATCTAACGGCTGTCATCAAACACGTTCTTAAAAACACGTTGTTTCTCATTTTTCAGGTGACTAGATGAGCCACCCACTTTGGTCAATCCAGACAATGGCGGGACCCATAGGAGACAGATTACACTGTTATATAGTGGGCCCATACAAATCTAACGGCTGTCATCATGCACGCGCTTCAAACACGTTCTTAAAAACACATTTTTTGTCATTTTTCAGGTGACTAGCTGAGCCAAAGACATAACCCGTTAAACTTTTGCAATAGGGTCTATACAAATTTGGCTCCCATGAATTGGTGTCCATGCAACATCAGTTGTTACTTGTTAGTAGCATAGAATGTTGTATCGGCGATATATCGATATCAGCCTTCAACCGGTAAAATGATACACTGTTATATCAATTTCGATTTTTTTTAAATATCATCGTTATATCGGTGTCGGTCCGATATTAGTGTTTTTTTAAAAAAAAATCAACTTTCCTGTTTGTTTTCTATCCTATTTCAAGTGAAAGGATAAACTCAAACACATATTTTGAATTACATACGCATTTTTAATGCATATTTTAAAATCTATGCTTGTCTAAATGAGTATCACTTATTTTAGAAGTCATATTGTGAAAATATATGGTAAAAACTATAGTTTTAGACCACCGATATCTTTTTACACAATATCTCTGATATTTTGTCTCTCTGGTCGACCGATATTTTACAGATATCCAATACGACATTCCTTGGTTAATAGGGGTTATCATCAAATTAGTAAAAGTTTTAATGAGATCGATTTGTCTCATTTGGCTTATATGAGCACAGTTTAAATTGTAGCCATTGAATATTGAGATCTGATGGCTCTCCAGATAAGCATGTGTGTGCCCCATATATTAAGAAGCACATTGGATCAGAATCCAAAGGCCAAAAGACCAGTCTCATGCCCCTTATAAAGAAACTTATTACCATCCCGGATCACATTTGTAACGACCCTCACCTCAGCAGGTGTCTTCTGAGGCAACACCTGCTGAGTGCTAAGGTGAAGTGTAACACCTGGCCACTTTGAAGGCCAGGTGTATTACCATGGGCTATAGGTGGTCTGGGGGGTGCTAGTACGTGCCCTCCTGTATTGGCTATAAAAGGAGAGAAGCAGGGGGTGCTGAGAGACAAACAGAGGGAGATGAGAGGGAGAGAAGAGGGAGCCGGGAGCGGTAGTCACCGGGAGCCACCATCCGGCAACCCATGCGACTGCGCCAACGCCGACGGCAACGATGGCGATGATGCACCGACAGGAGCAAGTTGCCTTCGGCGACATTCCGGCGACCTTTTGACGAGCGACGAATCGAGCCCAAACGCGTGTAAAGTCGGATCTCGTACCCGTTTCGTCATTTTATTTGTGTTTTTGTGCTTTATTATTTTTCGCCGATGGAGGCAATGACGACGCGTACTTTTTAGCGATGGAGGCGACAACTGCAGGTATTTTTCTCCGATGGAGGATCGAGCCCCAACGGGCGTAGAGGTCGGATTTTGTACCTCTTTCGTCTATTTTGTGTTTTTGTGTTTTAATTATATTTTTGCCGATGGAGGCGATGACGACGCATATTTTCCGCCAATGGAGGCGACGAGTGGCAATGACTCGGAACTATGGCCATGAGTTCTATAGTCGGAGCATGTTGGGTCTGAAGGCAAATAAGGGTAGACTACCATGCTTCGGCGTGAGAGTGTGAGTGGGTTGCCACATGAGCATATTCCCACGGCCATAGAGGGCCTTTGTTCCACGCGACTGGAAGGTGTAGTGGTTATCCTGAATACAGTTTGGACCACTTAGCTCCAACATTGGAAACCATGTGACATGGCTATGATGATCATATGTGGATCAACTATTATAGTACAGAGATTTGATTGGTACTATCTATTGACTTTTTATTACTAATGATTGTGTTACGGTATCCCACTGAGTATTTTTATACTCAGTATCCGCTCGTGATGCATGTTCTTTAGTAGAAGACTGTTTTCACGTAGCTCCTGGAGGTAGACGATCAAGAGTGAGGATGATCTTGACGGCTTCAAAGTAGGCATCAGTCTCCTTTCTTTTCTAGTGTATTTTAAGATGGATGACAGACTTGTACATGAAGAACTTGCATGAGTTTAATCGACTTTGCATCGTAATAATTATCTTTCAAGATATTTGTGAACCCCAGTTATCACGGCCTAGATGCTTAGTCAACAAAATTTTGAACTAATGATTTATTGCATAGAGGAACAATCCTCTGGTTTTTCGCTACTACTCTGATTTAAAAATGGTTTTAAAAAAATACGGACCGTGACAACATTGGCTATTTTGAAATGATGTAAGCCATCAAATTGAGATCTGACTGCGCACACGAAGGTAGTGATTCAAACCTGCTTGCCCCTTCTTAACGCCTACTAGCGGACCAAAATCCGATAGCCTAAATCATTCCAGTTCATGCAAGGCAGCTCGGGTTCATATAAATGAAAAATTATTGGGTACTATGGGCACAATACTCCAGGGCACCTGGAGCCATCGATCTAAGAGATAAAAGGTTATGTGGGGTAGTTAGTGCTTACTATACCCTTCGCCAATTTCTTCTCTGGGTCCTGTAAGACCCACCATTGTAGGGAATAATAAGAACAACTTGCACACTTCCAATTGGTATCTTTTTTCTTTTCTTTGCAATCTACATGTACTAGCTAGAATGATTGAAAGGGTACGTAAGGGGCCTTTACAACAGCTGCAGGATGCCATAGAAGACACAAGCACCAAACCTAGGTAGAATAAGCTAACAGCGATCAGTTTACATAACAATCGCAGGAGAAGATCAACCATAGAACTTGATGTTTGGTCGAAGAGAGAGAAAAGGGATCGGTCATCAGAATCCCGCTGGAGGACATCGCCGATGGCCGGCCAGGCAACCACTTTGCCTCCACCCATCTTTAGCACGTGTGGCACTACTGCTTCGTGCGTGCGTGCCCATGTTGGATATCCCGCATAAAATATCAAAATTTTCAGTTTTTTTTTTCATTTTAGGATTTAATTTATTTTTCAAAATTTCCTCACGAAATTATTCTGATAAATCCAATCCCACTTTATCAACAATCCTATGCTACTAACTCACTAATTCCTCCGAGAGATTCAACCTGATTATATCATGGAATTACCACATTTTGGAATTTCTAATTTGTCAGAAACTGCCAAAAAATAACTGTAAATAACCGCCAGTGGAGTAACTGCCAACATAAAAGCATAAGTCCCAGCAAGCGCTCATTTTCCGAACCCTAATTCCTCTCCCCATGTCGAACCCTCACGTCCCTTCCACCGCCTCCCACCACCACCAGCCCCCATCCTCTGACGATGCCACCTCCGTCCCTCCCCCCGCCGCCGCCAGCACCAGCACCCCCCCTGCTGCCGACAAAGGCAAGCGGAAGCGATCCAAGCACGATCGGCAACCCGGTGGGAGTGCTACTTCGGCTTTGGCAGCTTCAGATCTTGCTGAGGCCAGACCCTCGATGAGGAAGAAGAAGGATCGGTACCACCCCCGGAAGATTGCGGGGCCGTGTACGGAATGTGGGAAGAGGTTTTGGTCGTGGAAGGCGCTGTTCGGCCACATGAGGTGCCACCCCGAGCGGCAGTGGCGGGGGATCAACCCGCCGCCTAATTTCCGCCGTTCTGGTCCTGGTGAGACGAGCGCGTCGCATTGTCAGCCAGCTCCTACTGCCAGTCAGTCCTCCATTACAGCGGATGAACGCGACGTCGTCCACTCGCTGATGATGATGGTTAATGGCCAAATTCGCCGGGGCAAGGAGGCCAGCGGCGTGGCGGCGAAGTTCAAGTGTTCTAGTTGTAAGAGAGTGTTTGGATCGTATCATGCTTATGGGTGCAGAGCGTGGTAGTCGCTTGACTACTGGTGGCATTCCCATCGTTGCCTCTTGTGGGTAGTATTTTACCAATGTACTTCAAGATCCATCCAATAAAAAAAAAAAAGATAAATGCTTGCCTCTAAGTTGTTGTGGAGGACAACAAGTTTTAATTGATTCTTTCCTGACCGCTGGATTTTGGCCAAGATGGAAGAGCTTGTAGTCTTATGCTTTGGTGGATGATGCTTGAACAACCTGCTCCTCCCAGTCTTCTCAATGTATATTTTGGAATCCTAGAGCTTATGTTTATTGGTAATTTTCAACTTTATGTTTCTATATATGTTTAGATTTGTATTTAAAGAGAAAAAAGGCCCCGTTGTGCTCCAAAACCTTTTCTGCAATAAAAGGTGCAAACAAACTTAAATTTGAGGGAAATGGCCTTTCCTCCTTTTAAAATTCCCTTTCAGCCCGGCAAAGGATGCATCTAAATTACACATGCACATGCACATGACTAGTTAGCTTTCTCCTTATGCTCCTCCTTATGCTCATAGAAAACTTCTTCCTTCTAGGGAGAGGATTGATTTGGAAAATTAGGAGAACAACTTTTTCGTTGTAAAATTTTTTTTTGTCGATCATAATCAAGTAACACCTTTTTCAACTATTTGGGGTCGGCAACATGGATCTTATGCATTCATTTTGGACTGTTTTATGCCATTTTTATTAAGTCCATCCAAATTCTCTTAGGTCTCTCTCTATCTCCCCTCTTTTAGCTTCATTTACAAATATCTCCTCTAATATTTTCACAGGGGCATCTATTAGTCTTATTTGCATATGCTCATACCAATGTTACCTATATTCCATTAGCTTCTTCCTTAAAAGAGCTACCTCTTAAACACTCACAATTATATTTGTTTATAATCATATCTCTCCTATTTATCTCACTCATCTACCTTAACATTATCATTTCGACTACGCTCAAGTTATCTATATGATTTTTCTTTGGTGCTAACACTCTGCTCGATAGAGTATTGCCGGCCTAATAGTTGTCTTATAGAACTTGTCGTTAAACTTTTTTGAAACACACCTATCACATAAAATCCCAAGGTTGCCCTTCATTTAACCCACCCGCATTTATTCTATGCACCACATATCCTCTTCTTTATAGATAATGGATCATAAGTAATATAATTAATCACACCTTAACACTTCTTTCCCATCTATTCCAACTAAGGTTCTACTTATAGTTCTACCTTCCTTAAAATTAAATTTAATACACTTTATTTTAGTCATACTTATTTTGTAACTTTTTTATTTTAAAGCATCCATCAATAATTCTAGTTTTGCATTCAAACCTCCTTTACTCTCATCACTTAAAACTACATCATCTGTAAAAAGCATACACCAAGGTACACTATCTTGTATATGTATAGTTAGTTCATTTATAACTAAAGAGAAAAGATAACTATTTAAGGCTGCTCCTTGATGAAGACCTACCGTAACCTAAAACTCTTTAGTTTCTCCCATAATTGTTCTTACATTAGTCACGTCTTCCTCATACATTTTCTTTATAATATCTACATAACCTATTATGCCTCAATTCTTCTTCAAAACACTCTAAATCTATGAAGGTCATAGGGGTCTGAATTTCTATCCATATACCTATCCATTAAAGGTTGTAACAAAAATATAGCTTATGTTGTTTACCTCTCCTGCAATAAACCAATCTCTGTTACTTTAGTTACTTTTTGCAAATGTCCTTCTTCTCCTAAAACTTCAAAGTATGCCCCATATGTTTTATGCCATATAATTTAGATATTCCCTTTATTTTAATACAAGGGTACAAGGGCACTTCTCTTCTACACCTCTAATATCCTCTTATACTTTCAAATCTTGTTAAACAAACTAGTCAACCAAGTTAAGCCAATACCTCCTAGAGCCTTACATACTTTAATAGGAATTCTATTAGGTCCCAGAGCTTTGTCTTTCTTCATTTTTCTTAACGCAACTCCCACCTCCTCTATGTAGAATTTTCTAAAATAATTTATCTTTTTAACGGGACCAGACTCAGTATCCATCAAACTATTATAATTTTTATTAAATAAATACTAAAAATATTTACGCCATCTCTTCCTAATTTTCTAATCTTTCACTAAAACCCTTCGATCTTCACACTTAATATACCTAACTTGTTCTAAGTCCATCATTATCTTATCTTATCTCTTAACTTAACGATCTTATATATGTCCATCTCCCCCTCATTTGTCTCTAACTTATTATATAGGTCATCAAACACTTTATATTTTGCTTCACTCACTATTTTTTTAGCCTCTCTCTTAACCTTAATATATCTTTCACAATTTTCTCAATTTTAAATTTTTGTCCCTCTTCAAAAAAATATTTTTTTTCAAATGATGTGCGAAAATGGAGAAAAAATTCAATTTGCTCGTACTTTGAAATAAGGCCCGATTCATTGGGAAGGACGTTTAGAAGGTTGTAAATTGCAACAGATACATTATTCAGAGAATGCAATAATTGTCAACCCATTCCTATATGATTGGATTGCAATTTTGGAAACCTTGTATCACCTCACCAATGTGACTCGTACTTTTGATACCATGCAGGAATTTTGACTGCAATCAAAGTCATGTGACATGTATTTGAATCCACTACCTTGATACGACTACAGTAATCAAAATCCGCTTAATTTTCAACATGTGAATGGCCACATCTTATTTATTTATTTATAAACAACATTATAAATCTGCATTGAAATAAATAACTTTATGATCTTAAAAATTAGGCTAAAAATTTAGAGTGTTACACTGGTTCTAAAATACCTTTGAGGAGGAGGAAGAGAAGAAGGAAGTGGGGGAGGACAAGCTACCAACAACGACGAAGGCATGGAGATCTGAGGGGTGGTGGATGGTTGTTCCATGATTGGTAGAAATAAGTAGAAGTTGGTAACGGTATGTTAATAACTTTTAATCACATCCCCTCCTATGCTTCCGCCATGGAATTATGAAGATAACTTGGCAAAGTTGAAGCAAGACATTGATGATATCTTCGACGAGCAATGAGCGACACTGTAGAAGATTTTTACATCCCCCGTTCAGCCCTTGCAGTCTGAACCCGAGCTTTGCACTACAGAAGATTTCATTGCCGAAGATTTTCCCTCGCTACTGCCCGTCGATGAGCCGCCAGACACAGTTGAAGTCATAGAGGTGCAACACCAAATTGTGCGTTGTCTTCCTTTGCGACACACACCATGATGGGTCCTTTGCCAGAAGCCCCACCATCGTTGGATATGCCATCACCGAAAGACCGCTTTCTCAATCAACCGCCTCTCCAAGGTGGTACCTTTGCGACCCATCCACGCTCCGTCCTGCCAGATCTGCTTCCAACCAGCCACCACCCTATTTCCGCCTCGATCGCCGTAGCATGGGCCTCCGACAGCGATTCTGCCTCCTCCTCCACTGAAACCACCACCATCCACTCACACCACCACCGCTATTGTGCTGTTGCCATTGTTGCCGTGGTACTCTCTGCTGCATCTTCTGCAATATCCACTGCTAATGGCTCGAATCGACCCCTTCCACACTGCCGTTGTTGTTGCTTTCTCCTATGTCATTGATGTCACTGTCGCGCAACCGATCACTCCTCTACTGAAGCTACCTCCGACTCTGGATCCATTGACGGGGGTCTCTGTCCAGCCTCGACCTCCACCAAAGTCCCACCTTTCAGTTGCCCAGCTTATCACTGACGGCGTGCTTCAACTTCCATCGCCGCCACCCATCATGTGGTCTCGGTTTCCATCGCTACCGCCGGGTGGTTTCTGCCCCACTCGTCTGCCGCAGTCATTTATGCCACCATCGCACCGTCTCCTCCACCTTTCGCCGCCATTGTAGCTGCCGTATTTCCAGCCGCCACAGTGCCTCTCCCCTTATCGACACCCATCTGGGTTGGGGAAGATGGAAAAATAGGGCTTTCTATTGGTTTGGTCCAAAAGTGGACCGGGCTAGTTGGTTCAAACTTGGTTCACTTCATCTCATGTTGGTTCAACAACATTAAAAAAAAAATTTAAAGCAGGGTTTAATGTGGCCCATTATTGGTTCACAGATTTCTGGAAGACATACTCTCTGCCAAACCGGGCCCACTCATTTATAAATCAAAGTATAGCCAACGACTCGTCTTCATGAACATTGGTCGTCCTACCATATTTTTATGAAGTTGAGTCTTTTGCATTCTCGCCTTCGATGCAAAAAGACAAGACCATCTCGAGGACGAGGTGATGCGAAAACGTTGGTGGAATGTTATGACCCTATTCTAAGTAGGATTAGGATTAATTTTCTAGGTCAATTAGGATTAGTACTCCTATGCCAATTAATACTATAGTTTAGAGTCTATAAATAGAGGGTTTTCCCTACTTCATTATGCATGATCAATGAAATAGCTATTTTCTAGTTTTGTTTAATCTAGTCTTTCTTAGCCCTAATCATATTCTTTCTCCCCTTTCTCCTATAATGGAATTACTTATAGATTACGGTCTACATCATCAGTCTTCTCTAGAAGCTTAAAACATGAAGTTCAGTAAATTTGCAGACTGTTAAGAATTGACTTATAAACTCTAATCTTCCAACCTAAGAAATTAAGAAGATTTGATTTTGAACTTGCTATATTACTCATAATCTTCTCAACAAGTAGCTTGCACATATGAAAAGATAATTTCTTTGAACAAAGATGGAAGCCAATAGTCAATACTCTAAGCTGGTTTGGAAGAGTATTTTCCTCAAATGCAATATATAACATGTTGGATAATTTCTTAGAGCACGTCAGTTTTTGTCTTCTTAAATATTCCCTCTGTCTAAAAAATCCTAACAGTTATTGAAAATAAGTTTAAATTTATTGTCCTATAGGGCCCACAACATTTCAATCCTCCATTTACCCCTGCACATGCAAGTTAATGAGGTTCTATTAGCCTATACCATGGTTTTAAAATTCGATTTTGACTCCAATGACTCACCCGAGTCAACTCGGCTCATTTGCAAAGCGAGTCAAACTCACCGGTAGACACAAAATTGCATGACTCGGCGAGTCAATGGAGTCCTGCACCGAGTCAGACAGACTCATGACTCCTCTTAGTCAAAAATTGCAGCTGTTATACTTTTCTATTCAAGGCAATTAATTGCAAGCAATTTTATTCGAACATTAGGACAGAGACGGAAAGGGGTGATTGCAAAGAGCCTCCCTTTTACGTCCAGGTGGTTCAGTGGCATGTGAATTGGCACAATATGGTGTTATCCTTGAAGTTAATGATTGGGTGTTTTGTTATGGTGGACTTCTACCTCATCATGGTATGTTTGGATATTATGTATCCGAAAATTATTTTTCCTTGATGTACAGAAGCTAAAGCTGATGGTCAATTTAATTGTTCTTGACTCATTACTTATTTTCAAAATTTGACAATTAGCCCTGTGGGAAAGTGCTAGTCATCCTGGTGTATAATTCTGGGTTTGATTGCTTTGTTTTGCTTGACACTTGCTAGTGAGATATTCTAGATCGAGGAAAAGAGGAATTGGCAATCTTGTCTCTATTGAGGTCGCTAAGTATTCAGGCAGAATCTGAAGGAGGAGCTGTCTTCCAGGTATATTTTGCTTCTTCACACAATTGAGTCTAGAGAAACAGTAAGCTGTTCTTCCCTGGCTTTGAACTGGTTTAAAGCCACTTTCATATACCGCTGTATTTGATAAATTCCTAACAGTTTCCCGTTTGAAGGTGTTACATGTAACAGCTTAGTTCTTTGCTGTAATATCCTCCGTATGTCCTAATCCAAATCCTACCTCATTAGGTAAATGGAAATCATGAGACCATGAATGTTGAAGGTGACTCTAGATATGTTGATCCGGGGGGATTTGATGAGTGTGCAGATTTTTTTGACTACTTGGAAGCCTGTGAAGATTGGGATGAAGCTTTTGTTGGGTGGATTAGTGCTTTTGAACAATGGAGAAAAGAACACAAGCAATCTGAAAATAGTTGGAGGCCTTGGAAGCTAATGAAGGTATTCAACTAAATTGCACCACTATTCTGCTTTAAGATACAATATGTCACATTGTTGTAGATGTAAACATAAGTCCAAATGATTATTGCATTTTTGTACCTTTGTTGTGGATGGATAAGTGAGACATTAGAAACCTTAGGCATGGAGACTGTGTTTGGTACTGATTTAATGGGTTCATGGGCCTGTTAATAATTAGTTTCCTTCTAACTATACGTGATGGACATAAGAAATATTGTATACTTTCATATAGATATATGCGCTACATTTGTCTATTCATGCCTTCATTTTGTTCTTCAATCTAATTAGTGATTTTCTAAATGCACAAGGTAACTTTGGCACTCACATACCGATAAGAGGCCGAAAAAAAATTAGCCCAGGTGAATTCTTTGATATTTTGGATTAAATATATGAATTATTTTATTTATTTTTTATCACCAAAATTATTTTTTTATATGCAAAAATGAAATGCTTGAACTGCACGACTCCATCGTGACTCCATCAAGACTCTAAGTCGACTCGACTCCTTGGCATTTCGAGTCGAGTCCGAGTCTCGAGCTTTTGAACATTGGCCTATATATCAAACCCACGAGCCAAACCCAGTCATTTACTTCTGGATATGTAAATATTTAAACATATATATATATATATATATATATATATATTTCTTTTTTTTTTATAAAAAACGATATAAGTTTTTTTTGGAGGGAGGCGAGTATGTACTTTTGTGTGGATTTGCAAGCTTTAATTGTTTTGAAAAAATTTAGCCACTTCTAAACTATAAAGCAAACATACGATATTATTGGGATTACAATTTTAGAAAAATACGGAGTAATTGAAAAATGGGAATGCAACTTATGGTGCAACAACAAGGATGCAAATGCTGCAGTGTATATAAAAAACATGTAAAAAAGTTTACAAACGAGGTATGTAAAATGTTGCCAAAAAACATAAAAGAGGTGGAGTAAGTGATTGAAGAATAAATATAATGTCGCATCCGATGAGTTCCATTGCCAATCAAAACAACACTTGATCCTTGAACGGAACAGCAACAAGTGGAACGACTTTCTCGATCACGATCCCATAGTAGTCTGTCATGTCCAAATCCTCGGGCTTCATGGCATCCGGAAGCCCCCAAGCAAAGGACTGTGAACAAGTGAGGCCAGGATCAAATGTACCATCAGATCGGCTAGAGGCATCCCCGGGCAAATCCTCCGGCCAGCGCCGAATGGTATCAGCTCGAAGTCGCGGCCCCGGAAATCCACCTTTGAGTCCAAAAACCTCTCCGGCTTAAAACAGTTTGGTTCCGGCCATAGCTCTTCGTCTTGTCCCATGGCATATACGTTAACCAGCACCTGCGTGCCCTTCGGGATTGTGAAACCAGACATTTCAACGTCGGATAGTGTTTGCCGTGGGAGGAGGAGAGGACCTGGCGGGTGCCGACGGAGTGTCTCCTTCACTACAGCTCGAAGATATGGCAGACGCGCTGTGTCCGATTCTTCGACTTGTCTTCCTGGCTCTATTACCTCCTTGAGCTCAGCTCGAGCTTTAGCCATGGCGTCTGGGTTGTGCAGTAGCTCCGCCATGGCCCACTCCACTGTAGCCGAGGTATTGTCCGTGGTCGCAAGAAATAGTTCCTGGTAAGTAAGTAGAAGATGGTAAGGCTACTTTTCAGATTATCAGATGACTTTTCAGATATATTAGATTCAGCTGAAACAAACGGATAATATAAAGTTGTATGGAAATATGTTGAAGGAAGATAAACGTATACCACAAAAATAGCTTTGATTTCGAACATAGTGGGCCAATCTTCCTTCCCATCCTCCTTCAAATCAAGAAGTGCGTCTAGCAAATCGTTCTTCCTCGGATTGCCCGAAACAGCTCTTTCAAACAAACGCTTATTGATTATGGGATCGAAGATGTGGTGCAGTTTCTTCATCGAATCTGCGACTCGCCGTCGAATTCGCTGAGGATCAAAAGACTGGAGCACTGGAAAACTGTCGGCCAGATTCGGCTTCGACCCTTCATTGTTGATGGAGCGAGATAGGGCTTGGAACTCGGCGGAGGCCGGGGACGTTATGCTGGCCATGTCTGTAGAGAACTCGATGTTGGAGATAAGGTTGTTCATGGTTGCATGAATGAGCTGCCGGACATTTACTGCTCGGCCGGTTTGGCTACTATCGGACAAATAGGCAATAAGTTCATCCACCTTCCGCTTCCTGAGGCCCTGGTGTCCATCAAGGCTATGGTGGTTGAGGATGTACTTGTTGTACAATGCGCGGAGTCGCCGCCACTTGCCGTCTGGCGGAAGCCACACCACTGAGTTCTCGTGGTGGCTGATGGCGCGGGCGGATTCGAGCACGGAGCGGCCGGAAAAGGCCCGATCATTCTTATGGAGGGCTTCTTTGGCTGACTCGGCGGTGGAGATGACCACGGTGGTGACGCGACCGAGTCGGAGGGTCATGACCGAGCCATAGGTGCGTGCTAATTTAGCAAGGGACTTGTGCGGCTCATTGCCGAGGAGGAAGAGGTTGCCGACGACGGGGAGAGGGGTTGGCCCCGGCGGTAGCCGGGAGAATTTCCTCGAGAGGAATTCGAGGAAGTAAAGAGAAATGGGAAACAGGGAAATGCACAAGATCAGAGTAGAGTACTCCATTTCTTTGGTTTAGAATGGGATTTAGATTGAGTAGGGGAGAGGGTTTATATAGGAGACCTTCTATGTGGAATGGCCTTTGACAATTCTTTTGGCACAATTAAAAAACCTCGTCAGCGTCCAAGTCAGGAAAAAGAATAACAATAGTCGAGGTTGCCATAAGGAAAAGAAGTGTGTTGTCAAATGTGAAGTGCTGCACCATAGCCATCGCCAAAGGGAAAATTATTGGCTACGCGCCGCGCAGGGGGAACAGTGTGCTCATCACCAATGGGTGATGGGCACATCTGTCTCTCTCTTGAAAAAATGGACATCTCTTTTGCAAAGAGCACACCGGTAATAATGAATGCAACGAAGTTTCGCCCACCCATCCACTCTTTCAACTACATGTGGTGCTAGCCAACAATGAATTACTGCAGTTGTTGAGTTTTTTATTTTTTGGTACAAAGAATGTTGAGTTTAAATTATGTACTTAGAATTTTCTTTTTAGATTTTACTTGTACATCATGTGTGGAGAACTTCAATGCACGCTGATTTATTTAAGGTCCATGATATTAGTGGAAAGTTCATCTATATTGCTTCCGTAGGCAAGTGATCAGGATCCAGGACTTGTACTTTCATATTCTACGTTAATGTTCCTCAATAGGGGAGAGGGCCTACCACCACGCCAATCGGTAGCCAGACACTCCAAAGAAAATAGAAGGGTTTACTTTAAAATATGGCTCGATTCAACGGATAGGAGGGATTTGGAAGGTTGCGGATTGAAGGGATCAATTGTACTGTAAATGGTCACCTGTTCATTCTTATTTTATTTTGATTTACTTTTTTGCTAGAAGGTCAATTCATTCATTCTATTGAAGTGTCCATGTTTTGATTGGTAATTGAGGAAACATTGAATAACCGATCAAATGCGCACTAGACTTTGGAGATCACGCTGGATGATATACTTGACTTCGGTAAGTTTGACACCGTTTAATTTTCAACACATGAGAGTTTTCATGGTGGCTTATCATCACAGCATCAGCATCACTGGAACGTTAAGACCACTACCAATCAATCGGTCCGAAAGTATCCGTGCCCTACAATAAGAAGGGAAGATTATACAGATGAATAATAATCCATCTGACCGGAGAAAAGTCATCCTCATCTAGATAAAACAGTCAGAAGTAAAGGCGAGTTTGGAAATTTAAAGCTCTTTGTTTGAAGTCACTTTCTTCAAGAATATCTTCATTGGGGTTTATCCCACATCAGATGTAGAAGGGGCTAGTGGTTGGTTTATAAGTATGAGTGAAAGCTTCATCTCTCAAGCTAGCTTTAGGGTGAGAGAAGTCTAAAACCACTCAACAAGTAGTATCGGAAGCTGAGGTTGAAAGGTATCTTTAAGTTTGCTATAAGATGAAGAATCACAACACAAAGATGTGGAAGGGGGCTAGTGGTCATTTTATAAGTGTGAGGGAAAGCTTCACCACTCAAGCTAGTTTTAAGGTCAGAGAAACCTAAGACCACTCAATAAGTGGTATTAGAGCTAAGGTTGAAAGTTATCTTTGAGTTTGCTATAAGATAAAGAATCACAACACAAAGATGATTAGCTTTTGAATGTGAATAATTGGATGTTGGGCAAAATGATTGTTTTGCTGCGCCTGATGGGAGTTTCATGAAAGGGATATTAAGTAGCTTTGGAAGAAGTCACTTTACTCCAATCCAGACAAAGGTGGGACCCATAGGAGACACTGTTATATGATGATTCCTACACAATCTAACGGCTGTCATCAAACACGTTCTTAAAAACACGTTGTTTCTCATTTTTCAGGTGACTAGATGAGCCACCCACTTTGGTCAATCCAGACAATGGCGGGACCCATAGGAGACAGATTACACTGTTATATAGTGGGCCCATACAAATCTAACGGCTGTCATCATGCACGCGCTTCAAACACGTTCTTAAAAACACATTTTTTGTCATTTTTCAGGTGACTAGCTGAGCCAAAGACATAACCCGTTAAACTTTTGCAATAGGGTCTATACAAATTTGGCTCCCATGAATTGGTGTCCATGCAACATCAGTTGTTACTTGTTAGTAGCATAGAATGTTGTATCGGCGATATATCGATATCAGCCTTCAACCGGTAAAATGATACACTGTTATATCAATTTCGATTTTTTTTAAATATCATCGTTATATCGGTGTCGGTCCGATATTAGTGTTTTTTTTTTAAAAAATCAACTTTCCTGTTTGTTTTCTATCCTATTTCAAGTGAAAGGATAAACTCAAACACATATTTTGAATTACATACGCATTTTTAATGCATATTTTAAAATCTATGCTTGTCTAAATGAGTATCACTTATTTTAGAAGTCATATTGTGAAAATATATGGTAAAAACTATAGTTTTAGACCACCGATATCTTTTTACACAATATCTCTGATATTTTGTCTCTCTGGTCGACCGATATTTTACAGATATCCAATACGACATTCCTTGGTTAATAGGGGTTATCATCAAATTAGTAAAAGTTTTAATGAGATCGATTTGTCTCATTTGGCTTATATGAGCACAGTTTAAATTGTAGCCATTGAATATTGAGATCCGATGGCTCTCCAGATAAGCATGTGTGTGCCCCATATATTAAGAAGCACATTGGATCAGAATCCAAAGGCCAAAAGACCAGTCTCATGCCCCTTATAAAGAAACTTATTACCATCCCGGATCACATTTGTAACGACCCTCACCTCAGCAGGTGTCTTCTGAGGCAACACCTGCTGAGTGCTAAGGTGAAGTGTAACACCTGGCCACTTTGAAGGCCAGGTGTATTACCATGGGCTATAGGTGGTCTGGGGGGTGCTAGTACGTGCCCTCCTGTATTGGCTATAAAAGGAGAGAAGCAGGGGGTGCTGAGAGACAAACAGAGGGAGATGAGAGGGAGAGAAGAGGGAGCCGGGAGCGGTAGTCACCGGGAGCCACCATCCGGCAACCCATGCGACTGCGCCAACGCCGACGGCAACGATGGCGATGATGCACCGACAGGAGCAAGTTGCCTTCGGCGACATTCCGGCGACCTTTTGACGAGCGACGAATCGAGCCCAAACGCGTGTAAAGTCGGATCTCGTACCCGTTTCGTCATTTTATTTGTGTTTTTGTGCTTTATTATTTTTCGCCGATGGAGGCAATGACGACGCGTACTTTTTAGCGATGGAGGCGACAACTGCGGGTATTTTTCTCCGATGGAGGATCGAGCCCCAACGGGCGTAGAGGTCGGATTTTGTACCTCTTTCGTCTATTTTGTGTTTTTGTGTTTTAATTATATTTTTGCCGATGGAGGCGATGACGACGCATATTTTCCGCCAATGGAGGCGACGAGTGGCAATGACTCGGAACTATGGCCATGAGTTCTATAGTCGGAGCATGTTGGGTCTGAAGGCAAATAAGGGTAGACTACCATGCTTCGGCGTGAGAGTGTGAGTGGGTTGCCACATGAGCATATTCCCACGGCCATAGAGGGCCTTTGTTCCACGCGACTGGAAGGTGTAGTGGTTATCCTGAATACAGTTTGGACCACTTAGCTCCAACATTGGAAACCATGTGACATGGCTATGATGATCATATGTGGATCAACTATTATAGTACAGAGATTTGATTGGTACTATCTATTGACTTTTTATTACTAATGATTGTGTTACGGTATCCCACTGAGTATTTTTATACTCAGTATCCGCTCGTGATGCATGTTCTTTCGTAGAAGACTGTTTTCACGTAGCTCCTGGAGGTAGACGATCGAGAGTGAGGATGATCTTGACGGCTTCAAAGTAGGCATCAGTCTCCTTTCTTTTCTAGTGTATTTTAAGATGGATGACAGACTTGTACATGAAGAACTTGCATGAGTTTAATCGACTTTGCATCGTAATAATTATCTTTCAAGATATTTGTGAACCCCAGTTATCACGGCCTAGATGCTTAGTCAACAAAATTTTGAACTAATGATTTATTGCATAGAGGAACAATCCTCTGGTTTTTCGCTACTACTCTGATTTAAAAATGGTTTTAAAAAAATACGGACCGTGACAACATTGGCTATTTTGAAATGATGTAAGCCATCAAATTGAGATCTGACTGCGCACACGAAGGTAGTGATTCAAACCTGCTTGCCCCTTCTTAACGCCTACTAGCGGACCAAAATCCGATAGCCTAAATCATTCCAGTTCATGCAAGGCAGCTCGGGTTCATATAAATGAAAAATTATTGGGTACTATGGGCACAATACTCCAGGGCACTAGGGAGCCATCGATCTAAGAGATAAAAGGTTATGTGGGGTAGTTAGTGCTTACTATACCCTTCGCCAATTTCTTCTCTGGGTCCTGTAAGACCCACCATTGTAGGGAATAATAAGAACAACTTGCACACTTCCAATTGGTATCTTTTTTCTTTTCTTTGCAATCTACATGTACTAGCTAGAATGATTGAAAGGGTACGTAAGGGGCCTTTACAACAGCTGCAGGATGCCATAGAAGACACAAGCACCAAACCTAGGTAGAATAAGCTAACAGCGATCAGTTTACATAACAATCGCAGGAGAAGATCAAGCATAGAACTTGATGTTTGGTCGAAGAGAGAGAAAAGGGATCGGTCATCAGAATCCCGCTGGAGGACATCGCCGATGGCCGGCCAGGCAACCACTTTGCCTCCACCCATCTTTAGCACGTGTGGCACTACTGCTTCGTGCGTGCGTGCCCATGTTGGATATCCCGCATAAAATATCAAAATTTTCAGTTTTTTTTCCATTTTAGGATTTAATTTATTTTTCAAAATTTCCTCACGAAATTATTCTGATAAATCCAATCCCACTTTATCAACAATCCTATGCTACTAACTCACTAATTCCTCCGAGAGATTCAACCTGATTATATCATGGAATTACCACATTTTGGAATTTCTAATTTGTCAGAAACTGCCAAAAAATAACTGTAAATAACCGCCAGTGGAGTAACTGCCAACACAAAAGCATAAGTCCCAGCAAGCGCTCATTTTCCGAACCCTAATTCCTCTCCCCATGTCGAACCCTCACGTCCCTTCCACCGCCTCCCACCACCACCAGCCCCCATCCTCTGACGATGCCACCTCCGTCCCTCCCCCCGCCGCCGCCAGCACCAGCACCCCCCCTGCTGCCGACAAAGGCAAGCGGAAGCGATCCAAGCACGATCGACCACCCGGTGGGAGTGCTACTTCCGCTTCGGCAGCTTCAGATCTTGCTGAGGCCAGACCCTCGATGAGGAAGAAGAAGGATCGGTACCACCCCGGGAAGATTGCGGGGCCGTGTACGGAATGTGGGAAGAGGTTTTGGTCGTGGAAGGCGCTGTTCGGCCACATGAGGTGCCACCCCGAGCGGCAGTGGCGGGGGATCAACCCGCCGCCTAATTTCCGCCGTTCTGGTCCTGGTGAGACGAGCGCGTCGCATTGTCAGCCAGCTCCTACTGCCAGTCAGTCCTCCATTACAGCGGATGAACGCGACGTCGTCCACTCGCTGATGATGATGGTTAATGGCCAAATTCGCCGGGGCAAGGAGGCCAGCGGCGTGGCGGCGAAGTTCAAGTGTTCTAGTTGTAAGAGAGTGTTTGGATCGTATCATGCTTATGGGTGCAGAGCGTGGTAGTCGCTTGACTACTGGTGGCATTCCCGTCGTTGCCTCTTGTGGGTAGTATTTTACCAATGTACTTCAAGATCCATCCAATAAAAAAAAAAAAGATAAATGCTTGCCTCTAAGTTGTTGTGGAGGACAACAAGTTTTAATTGATTCTTTCCTGACCGCTGGATTTTGGCCAAGATGGAAGAGCTTGTAGTCTTATGCTTTGGTGGATGATGCTTGAACAACCTGCTCCTCCCAGTCTTCTCAATGTATATTTTGGAATCCTAGAGCTTATGTTTATTGGTAATTTTCAACTTTATGTTTCTATATATGTTTAGATTTGTATTTAAAGAGAAAAAAGGCCCCGTTGTGCTCCAAAACCTTTTCTGCAATAAAAGGTGCAAACAAACTTAAATTTGAGGGAAATGGCCTTTCCTCCTTTTAAAATTCCCTTTCAGCCCGGCAAAGGATGCATCTAAATTACACATGCACATGCACATGACTAGTTAGCTTTCTCCTTATGCTCCTTATGCTCATAGAAAACTTCTTCCTTCTAGGGAGAGGATTGATTTGGAAAATTAGGAGAACAACTTTTTCGTTGTAAAATTTTTTTTTGTCGATCATAATCAAGTAACACCTTTTTCAACTATTTGGGGTCGGCAACATGGATCTTATGCATTCATTTTGGACTGTTTTATGCCATTTTTATTAAGTCCATCCAAATTCTCTTAGGTCTCTCTCTATCTCCCCTCTTTTAGCTTCATTTACAAATATCTCCTCTAATATTTTCACAGGGGCATCTATTAGTCTTATTTGCATATGCTCATACCAATGTTACCTATATTCCATTAGCTTCTTCCTTAAAAGAGCTACCTCTTAAACACTCACAATTATATTTGTTTATAATCATATCTCTCCTATTTATCTCACTCATCTACCTTAACATTATCATTTCGACTACGCTCAAGTTATCTATATGATTTTTCTTTGGTGCTAACACTCTGCTCGATAGAGTATTGCCGGCCTAATAGTTGTCTTATAGAACTTGTCGTTAAACTTTTTTGAAACACACCTATCACATAAAATCCCAAGGTTGCCCTTCATTTAACCCACCCGCATTTATTCTATGCACCACATATCCTCTTCTTTATAGATAATGGATCATAAGTAATATAATTAATCACACCTTAACACTTCTTTCCCATCTATTCCAACTAAGGTTCTACTTATAGTTCTACCTTCCTTAAAATTAAATTTAATACACTTTATTTTAGTCATACTTATTTTGTAACTTTTTTATTTTAAAGCATCCATCAATAATTCTAGTTTTGCATTCAAACCTCCTTTACTCTCATCACTTAAAACTACATCATCTGTAAAAAGCATACACCAAGGTACACTATCTTGTATATGTATAGTTAGTTCATTTATAACTAAAGAGAAAAGATAACTATTTAAGGCTGCTCCTTGATGAAGACCTACCGTAACCTAAAACTCTTTAGTTTCTCCCATAATTGTTCTTACATTAGTCACGTCTTCCTCATACATTTTCTTTATAATATCTACATAACCTATTATGCCTCAATTCTTCTTCAAAACACTCTAAATCTATGAAGGTCATAGGGGTCTGAATTTCTATCCATATACCTATCCATTAAAGGTTGTAACAAAAATATAGCTTATGTTGTTTACCTCTCCTGCAATAAACCAATCTCTGTTACTTTAGTTACTTTTTGCAAATGTCCTTCTTCTCCTAAAACTTCAAAGTATGCCCCATATGTTTTATGCCATATAATTTAGATATTCCCTTTATTTTAATACAAGGGTACAAGGGCACTTCTCTTCTACACCTCTAATATCCTCTTATACTTTCAAATCTTGTTAAACAAACTAGTCAACCAAGTTAAGCCAATACCTCCTAGAGCCTTACATACTTTAATAGGAATTCTATTAGGTCCCAGAGCTTTGTCTTTCTTCATTTTTCTTAACGCAACTCCCACCTCCTCTATGTAGAATTTTCTAAAATAATTTATCTTTTTAACGGGACCAGACTCAGTATCCATCAAACTATTATAATTTTTATTAAATAAATACTAAAAATATTTACGCCATCTCTTCCTAATTTTCTAATCTTTCACTAAAACCCTTCGATCTTCACACTTAATATACCTAACTTGTTCTAAGTCCATCATTATCTTATCTTATCTCTTAACTTAACGATCTTATATATGTCCATCTCCCCCTCATTTGTCTCTAACTTATTATATAGGTCATCAAACACTTTATATTTTGCTTCACTCACTATTTTTTTAGCCTCTCTCTTAACCTTAATATATCTTTCACAATTTTCTCAATTTTAAATTTTTGTCCCTCTTCAAAAAAATATTTTTTTTCAAATGATGTGGGAAAATGGAGAAAAAATTCAATTTGCTCGTACTTTGAAATAAGACCCAATTCATTGGGAAGGACGTTTAGAAGGTTGTAAATTGCAACAGATACATTATTCAGAGAATGCAATAATTGTCAACCCATTCCTATATGATTGGATTGCAATTTTGGAAACCTTGTATCACCTCACCAATGTGACTCGTACTTTTGATACCATGCAGGAATTTTGACTGCAATCAAAGTCATGTGACATGTATTTGAATCCACTACCTTGATACGACTACAGTAATCAAAATCCGCTTAATTTTCAACATGTGAATGGCCACATCTTATTTATTTATTTATAAACAACATTATAAATCTGCATTGAAATAAATAACTTTATGATCTTAAAAATTAGGCTAAAAATTTAGAGTGTTACACTGGTTCTAAAATACCTTTGAGGAGGAGGAAGAGAAGAAGGAAGTGGGGGAGGACAAGCTACCAACAACGACGAAGGCATGGAGATCTGAGGGGTGGTGGATGGTTGTTCCATGATTGGTAGAAATAAGTAGAAGTTGGTAACGGTATGTTAATAACTTTTAATCACATCCCCTCCTATGCTTCCGCCATGGAATTATGAAGATAACTTGGCAAAGTTGAAGCAAGACATTGATGATATCTTCGACGAGCAATGAGCGACACTGTAGAAGATTTTTACATCCCCCGTTCAGCCCTTGCAGTCTGAACCCGAGCTTTGCACTACAGAAGATTTCATTGCCGAAGATTTTCCCTCGCTACTGCCCGTCGATGAGCCGCCAGACACAGTTGAAGTCATAGAGGTGCAACACCAAATTGTGCGTTGTCTTCCTTTGCGACACACACCATGATGGGTCCTTTGCCAGAAGCCCCACCATCGTTGGATATGCCATCACCGAAAGACCGCTTTCTCAATCAACCGCCTCTCCAAGGTGGTACCTTTGCGACCCATCCACGCTCCGTCCTGCCAGATCTGCTTCCAACCAGCCACCACCCTATTTCCGCCTCGATCGCCGTAGCATGGGCCTCCGACAGCGATTCTGCCTCCTCCTCCACTGAAACCACCACCATCCACTCACACCACCACCGCTATTGTGCTGTTGCCATTGTTGCCGTGGTACTCTCTGCTGCATCTTCTGCAATATCCACTGCTAATGGCTCGAATCGACCCCTTCCACACTGCCGTTGTTGTTGCTTTCTCCTATGTCGTTGATGTCACTGTCGCGCAACCGATCACTCCTCTACTGAAGCTACCTCCGACTCTGGATCCATTGACGGGGGTCTCTGTCCAGCCTCGACCTCCACCAAAGTCCCACCTTTCAGTTGCCCAGCTTATCACTGACGGCGTGCTTCAACTTCCATCGCCGCCGCCCATCATGTGGTCTCGGTTTCCATCGCTACCGCCGGGTGGTTTCTGCCCCACTCGTCTGCCGCAGTCGTTTATGCCACCATCGCACCGTCTCCTCCACCTTTCGCCGCCATTGTAGCTGCCGTATTTCCAGCCGCCACAGTGCCTCTCCCCTCATCGACACCCATCTGGGTTGGGGAAGATGGAAAAATAGGGCTTTCTATTGGTTTGGTCCAAAAGTGGACCGGGCTAGTTGGTTCAAACTTGGTTCACTTCATCTCATGTTGGTTCAACAACATTAAAAAAAAATTTAAAGCAGGGTTTAATGTGGCCCATTATTGGTTCACAGATTTCTGGAAGACATACTCTCTGCCAAACCGGGCCCACTCATTTATAAATCAAAGTATAGCCAACGACTCGTCTTTATGAACATTGGTCGTCCTACCATATTTTTATGAAGTTGAGTCTTTTGCATTCTCGCCTTCGATGCAAAAAGACAAGACCATCTCGAGGACGAGGTGATGCGAAAACGTTGGTGGAATGTTATGACCCTATTCTAATTAGGATTAGGATTAATTTTCTAGGTCGATTAGGATTAGTACTCCTATGCCAATTAATACTATAGTTTAGAGTCTATAAATAGAGGGTTTTCCCTACTTCATTATGCATGATCAATGAAATAGCTATTTTCTAGTTTAGTTTAATCTAGTCTTTCTTAGCCCTAATCATATTCTTTCTCCCCTTTCTCCTATAATGGAATTACTTATAGATTACGGTCTACATCATCAGTCTTCTCTAGAAGCTTAAAACATGAAGTTCAGTAAATTTGCAGACTGTTAAGAATTGACTTATAAACTCTAATCTTCCAACCTAAGAAATTAAGAAGATTTGATTTTGAACTTGCTATATTACTCATAATCTTCTCAACAAGTAGCTTGCACACATGAAAAGATAATTTTTTTGAACAAAGATGGAAGCCAATAGTCAATACTCTAAGCTGGTTTGGAAGAGTATTTTCCTCAAATGCAATATATAACATGTTGGATAATTTCTTAGAGCACGTCAGTTTTTGTCTTCTTAAATATTCCCTCTGTCTAAAAAATCCTAACAGTTATTGAAAATAAGTTTAAATTTATTGTCCTATAGGGCCCACAACATTTCAATCCTCCATTTACCCCTGCACATGCAAGTTAATGAGGTTCTATTAGCCTATACCATGGTTTTAAAATTCGATTTTGACTCCAATGACTCACCCGAGTCAACTCGGCTCATTTGCAAAGTGAGTCAAACTCACCGGTAGACACAAAATTGCATGACTCGGCGAGTCAATGGAGTCCTGCGCCGAGTCAGACAGACTCATGACTCCTCTTAGTCAAAAATTGCAGCTGTTATACTTTTCTATTCAAGGCAATTAATTGCAAGCAATTTTATTCGAACATTAGGACCAATGTTCTAAAACTCAAGACTCGGACTCGACTCCATATGCCATGGAGTGGAGTCGACTCGGAGTCTTGACGGAGTCATAATGGAGTCATGCAAGTGAAAGTTTTCCATTTTTGAGGAGAATATAAAGCAAAATTACACTATAAATTTTATCAGACATAAAAAAAAAGAATTATAGTACTTTCTACAAATTAGTAAATAATACATGTCATTATAGTAATTTTGCTTATATAAGGAATGAAATAAGAGATTATGACAAGGAGTCCCGGAGTTAAGCATTGTTTGTTAGTAGATACCCTTTTTGGTTTTAAACGAGGATGTAAATTCAGTGTAAAAATAAACTAAATTACATAACAAATTTATTTTTCTTGAGGCATTAATTGACTCATTGTTGTAAATAGTCATCGTTCAATATGGAGAAATTAATCCTTGAGCTAAGAAACCAATGACAATTAATGAAAAATAATATACTACAAAATTTGAATAAATTTGAGAAAAATAAAACATTTAATACCAATATGTGATACCTTTTCTGCAAGTTCGAAATTGCAGTTACTATATGTAATACCTTTTAATACAATATACGTTGACAAAATATATTTTCAACGGTATTTATCGGTCACTAAAGAATTTTTTGAGTTGAAATATTTAGCGACAGTTTGAAATCCGTCGCTATATCTAACGATTAAGGATCGAGGGATTTAGCGACGGAATTTATCCGTCGCTAAAAGAAATATTTTTCGAATTACTTCAGCGAGTCACGAGTTGGTTTGACTCGGACGCGTTGACTCGGCGAGTCACTGGAGTCATAACCCGAGTCATGCATATTTGAGTCAACAGGCGAGTCTGACTCGTTTTGCAACCGAGTCGAGTTGACTCGGACGAGTCTATGGAGTCAAAACCGAGTTTTTAAACTATGATTAGGACAGAGACGGAAAGGGGTGATTGCAAAGAGCCTCCTTTTTACGTCCAGGTGGTTCAGTGGCATGTGAATTGGCACAATATGGTGTTATCCTTGAAGTTAATGATTGGGTGTTTTGTTATGGTGGACTTCTACCTCATCATGGTATGTTTGGATATTATGTATCCGAAAATTATTTTTCCTTGATGTACAGAAGCTAAAGCTGATGGTCAATTTAATTGTTCTTGACTCATTACTTATTTTCAAAATTTGACAATTAGCCCTGTGGGAAAGTGCTAGTCATCCTGGTGTATAATTCTGGGTTTGATTGCTCTGTTTTGCTTGACACTTGCTAGTGAGATATTCTAGATCGAGGAAAAGAGGAATTGGCAATCTTGTCTCTATTGAGGTCGCTAAGTATTCAGGCAGAATCTGAAGGAGGAGCTGTCTTCCAGGTATATTTTGCTTCTTCACACAATTGAGTCTAGAGAAACAGTAAGCTGTTCTTCCCTGGCTTTGAACTGGTTTAAAGCCACTTTCATATACCGCTGTATTTGATAAATTCCTAACAGTTTCCCGTTTGAAGGTGTTACATGTAACAGCTTAGTTCTTTGCTGTAATATCCTCCGTATGTCCTAATCCAAATCCTACCTCATTAGGTAAATGGAAATCATGAGACCATGAATGTTGAAGGTGACTCTAGATATGTTGATCCGGGGGGATTTGATGAGTGTGCAGATTTTTTTGACTACTTGGAAGCCTGTGAAGATTGGGATGAAGCTTTTGTTGGGTGGATTAGTGCTTTTGAACAATGGAGAAAAGAACACAAGCAATCTGAAAATAGTTGGAGGCCTTGGAAGCTAATGAAGGTATTCAACTAAATTGCACCACTATTCTGCTTTAAGATACAATATGTCACATTGTTGTAGATGTAAACATAAGTCCAAATGATTATTGCATTTTTGTACCTTTGTTGTGGATGGAGTCCAAATGATTATTGCATTTTTGTACCTTTGTTGTGGATGGATAAGTGAGACATTAGAAACCTTAGGCATGGAGACTGTGTTTGGTACTGATTTAATGGGTTCATGGGCCTGTTAATAATTAGTTTCCTTCTAACTATACGTGATGGACATAAGAAATATTGTATACTTTCATATAGATATATGCGCTACATTTGTCTATTCATGCCTTCATTTTGTTCTTCAATCTAATTAGTGATTTTCTAAATGCACAAGGTAACTTTGGCACTCACATACCGATAAGAGGCCGAAAAAAAATTAGCCCAGGTGAATTCTTTGATATTTTGGATTAAATATATGAATTATTTTATTTATTTTTTATCACCAAAATTATTTTTTTATATGCAAAAATGAAATGCTTGAACTGCACGACTCCATCGTGACTCCATCAAGACTCCAAGTCGACTCGACTCCTTGGCATTTCGAGTCAAGTCCGAGTCTCGAGCTTTTGAACATTGGCCTATATATCAAACCCACGAGCCAAACCCAGTCATTTACTTCTGGATATGTAAATATTTAAACATATATATATATATATATATTTCTTTTTTTTGTATAAAAAATGATATACGTTTTTTTTGGAGGGAGGCGAGTATGTACTTTTGTGTGGATTTGCAAGCTTTAATTGTTTTGACAAAATTTAGCCACTTCTAAACTATAAAGCAAACATACGATATTATTGGGATTACAATTTTAGAAAAATACGGAGTAATTGAAAAATGGGAATGCAACTTATGGTGCAACAACAAGGATGCAAATGCTGCAGTGTATATAAAAAACATGTAAAAAAGTTTACAAACGAGGTATGTAAAATGTTGCCAAAAAACATAAAAGAGGTGGAGTAAGTGATTGAAGAATAAATATAATGTCGCATCCGATGAGTTCCATTGCCAATCAAAACAACACTTGATCCTTGAACGGAACAGCAACAAGTGGAACGACTTTCTCGATCACGATCCCATAGTAGTCTGTCATGTCCAAATCCTCGGGCTTCATGGCATCCGGAAGCCCCCAAGCAAAGGAGTGAACAAGTGAGGCCAGGATCAAATGTACCATCAGATCGGCTAGAGGCATCCCCGGGCAAATCCTCCGGCCAGCGCCGAATGGTATCAGCTCGAAGTCGCGGCCCCGGAAATCCACCTTTGAGTCCAAAAACCTCTCCGGCTTAAAACAGTTTGGTTCCGGCCATAGCTCTTCGTCTTGTCCCATGGCATATACGTTAACCAGCACCTGCGTGCCCTTCGGGATTGTGAAACCAGACATTTCAACGTCGGATAGTGTTTGCCGTGGGAGGAGGAGAGGACCTGGCGGGTGCCGACGGAGTGTCTCCTTCACTACAGCTCGAAGATATGGCAGACGCGCTGTGTCCGATTCTTCGACTTGTCTTCCTGGCTCTATTACCTCCTTGAGCTCAGCTCGAGCTTTAGCCATGGCGTCTGGGTTGTGCAGTAGCTCCGCCATGGCCCACTCCACTGTAGCCGAGGTATTGTCCGTGGTCGCAAGAAATAGTTCCTGGTAAGTAAGTAGAAGATGGTAAGGCTACTTTTCAGATTATCAGATGACTTTTCAGATATATTAGATTCAGCTGAAACAAACGGATAATATAAAGTTGTATGGAAATATGTTGAAGGAAGATAAACGTATACCACAAAAATAGCTTTGATTTCGAACATAGTGGGCCAATCTTCCTTCCCATCCTCCTTCAAATCAAGAAGTGCGTCTAGCAAATCGTTCTTCCTCGGATTGCCCGAAACAGCTCTTTCAAACAAACGCTTATTGATTATGGGATCGAAGATGTGGTGCAGTTTCTTCATCGAATCTGCGACTCGCCGTCGAATTCGCTGAGGATCAAAAGACTGGAGCACTGGAAAACTGTCGGCCAGATTCGGCTTCGACCCTTCATTGTTGATGGAGCGAGATAGGGCTTGGAACTCGGCGGAGGCCGGGGACGTTATGCTGGCCATGTCTGTAGAGAACTCGATGTTGGAGATAAGGTTGTTCATGGTTGCATGAATGAGCTGCCGGACATTTACTGCTCGGCCGGTTTGGCTACTATCGGACAAATAGGCAATAAGTTCATCCACCTTCCGCTTCCTGAGGCCATGGTGTCCATCAAGGCTATGGTGGTTGAGGATGTACTTGTTGTACAATGCGCGGAGTCGCCGCCACTTGCCGTCTGGCGGAAGCCACACCACTGAGTTCTCGTGGTGGCTGATGGCGCGGGCGGATTCGAGCACGGAGCGGCCGGAAAAGGCCCGATCATTCTTATGGAGGGCTTCTTTGGCTGACTCGGCGGTGGAGATGACCACGGTGGTGACGCGACCGAGTCGGAGGGTCATGACCGAGCCATAGGTGCGTGCTAATTTAGCAAGGGACTTGTGCGGCTCATTGCCGAGGAGGAAGAGGTTGCCGACGACGGGGAGAGGGGTTGGCCCCGGCGGTAGCAGGGAGAATTTCCTCGAGAGGAATTCGAGGAAGTAAAGAGAAATGGGAAACAGGGAAATGCACAAGATCAGAGTAGAGTACTCCATTTCTTTGGTTTAGAATGGGATTTAGATTCAGTAGGGGAGAGGGTTTATATAGGAGACCTTCTATGTGGAATGGCCTTTGACAATTCTTTTGGCACAATTAAAAAACCTCGTCAGCGTCCAAGTCAGGAAAAAGAATAACAATAGTCGAGGTTGCCATAAGGAAAAGAAGTGTGTTGTCAAATGTGAAGTGCTGCACCATAGCCATCGCCAAAGGGAAAATTATTGGCTACGCGCCGCGCAGGGGGAACAGTGTGCTCATCACCAATGGGTGATGGGCACATCTGTCTCTCTCTTGAAAAAATGGACATCTCTTTTGCAAAGAGCACACCGGTAATAATGAATGCAACGAAGTTTCGCCCACCCATCCACTCTTTCAACTACATGTGGTGCTAGCCAACAATGAATTACTGCAGTTGTTGAGTTTTTTATTTTTTGGTACAAAGAATGTTGAGTTTAAATTATGTACTTAGAATTTTCTTTTTAGATTTTACTTGTACATCATGTGTGGAGAACTTCAATGCACGCTGATTTATTTAAGGTCCATGATATTAGTGGAAAGTTCATCTATATTGCTTCCGTAGGCAACTGATCAGGATCCAGGACTTGTACTTTCATATTCTACGTTAATGTTCCTCAATAGGGGAGAGGGCCTACCACCACGCCAATCGGTAGCCAGACACTCCAAAGAAAATAGAAGGGTTTACTTTAAAATATGGCTCGATTCAACGGATAGGAGGGATTTGGAAGGTTGCGGATTGAAGGGATCAATTGTACTGGAAATGGTCACCTGTTCATTCTTATTTTATTTTGATTTACTTTTTTGCTAGAAGGTCAATTCATTCATTCTATTGAAGTGTCCATGTTTTGATTGGTAATTGAGGAAACATTGAATAACCGATCAAATGCGCACTAGACTTTGGAGATCACGCTGGATGATATACTTGACTTCGGTAAGTTTGACACCGTTTAATTTTCAACACATGAGAGTTTTCATGGTGGCTTATCATCACAGCATCAGCATCACTGGAACGTTAAGACCACTACCAATCAATCGGTCCGAAAGTATCCGTGCCCTACAATAAGAAGGGAAGATTATATAGATGAATAATAATCCATCTGACCGGAAAAAAGTCATCCTCATCTAGATAAAACAGTCAGAAGTAAAGGCGAGTTTGGAAATTTAAAGCGCTTTGTTTGAAGTCACTTTCTTCAAGAATATCTTCATTGGGGTTTATCCCACATCAGATGTAGAAGGGGCTAGTGGTTGGTTTATAAGTATGAGGGAAAGCTTCATCTCTCAAGCTAGCTTTTGGGTGAGAGAAGTCTAAAACCACTCAACAAGTAGTATCGGAAGCTGAGGTTGAAAGGTATCTTTAAGTTTGCTATAAGATGAAGAATCACAATACAAAGATGTGGAAGGGGGCTAGTGGTCATTTTATAAGTGTGAGGAAAAGCTTCACCACTCAAGCTAGTTTTAAGGTCAGAGAAACCTAAAACCACTCAATAAGTGGTATTAGAGCTAAGGTTGAAAGTTATCTTTGAGTTTGCTATAAGATAAAGAATCACAACACAAAGATGATTAGCTTTTGAATGTGAATAATTGGATGTTGGGCAAAATGATTGTTTTGCTGCGCCTGATGGGAGTTTCATGAAAGGGATATTAAGTAGCTTTGGAAGAAGTCACTTCTTTACGCAAATCGGTCTTCGAGATGAGAGAATCTGATTGGTAACGTTAACAATCTATACGAAGCAGCCATGTTTTGGAGGATACAGTAATGTAATGAACCCGGGTGGGATTAAGACGAAAATCATGCTATTGGTTTTTCCTCAAATATTTCCATTGCAAAAGCTCTTTTTCGTGCCATTTTTAAGTTTCATAGTCACTACTCCAATCCAGACAAAGGTGGGACCCATAGGAGACACTGTTATATGATGATTCCTACACAATCTAACGGCTGTCATCAAACACGTTCTTAAAAACACGTTGTTTCTCATTTTTCAGGTGACTAGATGAGCCACCCACTTTGGTCAATCCAGACAATGGCGGGACCCATAGGAGACAGATTACACTGTTATATAGTGGGCCCATACAAATCTAACGGCTGTCATCATGCACGCGCTTCAAACACGTTCTTAAAAACACATTGTTTGTCATTTTTCAGGTGACTAGCTGAGCCAAAGACATAACCCGTTAAACTTTTGCAATAGGGTCTATACAAATTTGGCTCCCATGAATTGGTGTCCATGCAACATCAGTTGTTACTTGTTAGTAGCATAGAATGTTGTATCGGCGATATATCGATATCAGCCTTCAACCGGTAAAATGATACACTGTTATATCAATTTCGATTTTTTTTAAATATCATCGTTATATCGGTGTCGGTCCGATATTAGTGTTTTTTTAAAAAAAAATCAACTTTCCTGTTTGTTTTTTATCCTATGTCAAGTGAAAGGATAAACTCAAACACATATTTTGAATTACATACGCATTTTTAATGCATATTTTAAAATCTATGCTTGTCTAAATGAGTATCACTTATTTTAGAAGTCATATTGTGAAAATATATGGTAAAAACTATAGTTTTAGACCACCCATATCTTTTTACACAATATCTCTGATATTTTGTCTCTCTGGTCGACCGATATTTTACAGATATCCAATACGACATTCCTTGGTTAAAAGGGGTTATCATCAAATTAGTAAAAGTTTTAATGAGATCGATTTGTCTCATTTGGCTTATATGAGCACAGTTTAAATTGTAGCCATTGAATATTGAGATCTGATGGCTCTCCAGATAAGCATGTGTGTGCCCCATATATTAAGAAGCACATTGGATCAGAATCCAAAGGCCAAAAGACCAGTCTCATGCCCCTTATAAAGAAACTTATTACCATCCCGGATCACATTTGTGACGACCCTCACCTCAGCAGGTGTCTTCTGAGGCAACACCTGCTGAGTGCTAAGGTGAAGTGTAACACCTGGCCACTTTGAAGGCCAGGTGTATTACCATGGGCTATAGGTGGTCTGGGGGGTGCTAGTACGTGCCCTCCTGTATTGGCTATAAAAGGAGAGAAGCAGGGGGTGCTGAGAGACAAACAGAGGGAGATGAGAGGGAGAGAAGAGGGAGCCGGGAGCGGTAGTCACCGGGAGCCACCATCCGGCAACCCATGCGACTGCGCCAACGCCGACAGCAACGATGGCGATGATGCACCGGCAAGAGCAAGTTGCCTTCGGCGACATTCCAGCGACCTTTTGACGAGCGACGAATCGAGCCCAAACGTGTGTAAAGTCGGATCTCGTACCCGTTTCGTCATTTTATTTTTGTTTTTGTGCTTTATTATTTTTCGCCGATGGAGGCAATGACGACGCGTACTTTTTAGCGATGGAGGCAACAACTGCGGGTATTTTTCTCTGATGGAGGATCGAGCCCCAACGGGCGTAGAGGTCGGATTTTGTACCTCTTTCGTCTATTTTGTGTTTTTGTGTTTTAATTATATTTTCGCCGATGGAGGCGATGACGACGCATATTTTCCGCCAATGGAGGCGACGAGTGGCAATGACTCGGAACTATGGCCATGAGTTCTATAGTTGGAGCATGTTGGGTCTGAAGGCAAATAAGGGTAGACTACCATGCTTCGGCGTGAGAGTGTGAGTGGGTTGCCACATGAGCATATTCCCACGGCCATAGAGGGCCTTTGTTCCACGCGACTGGAAGGTGTAGTGGTTATCCTGAATACAGTTTGGACCACTTAGCTCCAACATTGGAAACCATGTGACATGGCTATGATGATCATATGTGGATCAACTATTATAGTACAAAGATTTGATTGGTACTATCTATTGACTTTTTATTACTAATGATTGTGTTACGGTATCTCACTGAGTATTTTTATACTCAGTATCCGCTCGTGATGCATGTTCTTTAGTAGAAGACTGTTTTCACGTAGCTCCTGGAGGTAGACGATCGAGAGTGAGGATGATCTTGACGGCTTCAAAGTAGGCATCAGTCTCCTTTCTTTTCTAGTGTATTTTAAGATGGATGACAGACTTGTACATGAAGGACTTGCATGAGTTTAATCGACTTTGCATCGTAATAATTATCTTTCAAGATATTTGTGAACCCCAGTTATCACGGCCTAGATGCTTAGTCAACAAAATTTTGAACTAATGATTTATTGCATAGAGGAACAATCCTCTGGTTTTTCGCTACTACTCTGATTTAAAAATGGTTTTAAAAAAATACAGACCGTGACAACATTGGCTATTTTGAAATGATGTAAGCCATCAAATTGAGATCTAACTGCGCACACGAAGGTAGTGATTCAAACCTGCTTGCCCCTTCTTAACGCCTACTAGCGGACCAAAATCCGATAGCCTAAATCATTCCAGTTCATGCAAGGCAGCTCGGGTTCATATAAATGAAAAATTATTGGGTACTATGGGCACAATACTCCAGGGCACTAGGGAGCCATCGATCTAAGAGATAAAAGGTTATGTGGGGTAGTTAGTGCTTACTATACCCTTCGCCAATTTCTTCTCTGGGTCCTGTAAGACCCACCATTGTAGGGAATAATAAGAAACTTGCACACTTCCAATTGGTATCTTTTTTCTTTTCTTTGCAATCTACATGTACTAGCTAGAATGATTGAAAGGGTACGTAAGGGGCCTTTACAACAGCTGCAGGATGCCATAGAAGACACAAGCACCAAACCTAGGTAGAATAAGCTAACAGCGATCAGTTTACATAACAATCGCAGGAGAAGATCAAGCATAGAACTTGATGTTTGGTCGAAGAGAGAGAAAAGGGATCGGTCATCAGAATCCCGCTGGAGGACATCGCCGATGGCCGGCCAGGCAACCACTTTGCCTCCACCCATCTTTAGCACGTGTGGCACTACTGCTTCGTGCGTGCGTGCCCATGTTGGATATCCCGCATAAAATATCAAAATTTTCAGTTTTTTTTCCATTTTAGGATTTAATTTATTTTTCAAAATTTCCTCACGAAATTATTCTGATAAATCCAATCCCACTTTATCAACAATCCTATGCTACTAACTCACTAATTCCTCCGAGAGAGTCAACCTGATTATATCATGGAATTACCACATTTTGGAATTTCTAATTTGTCAGAAACTGCCAAAAAATAACTGTAAATAACCGCCAGTGGAGTAACTGCCAACATAAAAGCATAAGTCCCAGCAAGCGCTCATTTTCCGAACCCTAATTCCTCTCCCCATGTCGAACCCTCACGTCCCTTCCACCGCCTCCCACCACCACCAGCCCCCATCCTCTGACGATGCCACCTCCGTCCCTCCCCCCGCCGCCGCCAGCACCAGCACCCCCCCTGCTGCCGACAAAGGCAAGCGGAAGCGATCCAAGCACGATCGACCACCCGGTGGGAGTGCTACTTCCGCTTCGGCAGCTTCAGATCTTGCTGAGGCCAGCCCCTCGATGAGGAAGAAGAAGGATCGGTACAACCCCGGGAAGATTGCGGGGCCGTGTACGGAATGTGGGAAGAGGTTTTGGTCGTGGAAGGCGCTGTTCGGCCACATGAGGTGCCACCCCGAGCGGCAGTGGCGGGGGATCAACCCGCCGCCTAATTTCAGCCGTTCTGGTCGTGGTGAGACGAGCGCGTCGCATTCTCAGCCGGCTCCTATTGCCAGTCAGTCCTCCATTACAGCGGATGAACGCGACGTCGTCCACTCGCTGATGATGATGGCTAATGGCCAAATTGGCCGGGGCAAGGAGGCCGGCGGCGAGGCGGCGGAGTTCAAGTGTTCTAGTTGTAAGAGAGTGTTTGGATCGTATCATGCTCTTGGAGGGCATAGGGCCACACACAAGAACGTGAAAGGATGCTTTGCTAATACGATAGAAGGAGGAGAACAAGAACAAGAAGTTGGTGAAGTAGAAGAAGCAGCAGAAGAAGTTATGTACAAGAAGCTGGAGAAGGAGAGAAAGGAGGTACAAGAGGGGGTGGCGGGGAGGCTGGCAATGGAGTTGGACCATCACAGGTGCAGCATTTGCACCAAGGTCTTCCCCACAGGCCAAGCGCTAGGAGGGCACATGAGGTGCCATTCGGAACAGAAGGGAGATGAGGTAGACCCCAGCTCTTGTAGTAGCACAACAAAAGGTTGCATGGTAGACTTGAACTTACCTCCGCCTTCTGAGATGACTGAACCTAAGGACGAGGCTCATGCTCAACATGATCGTGTATTGGACCTGCGGCTTGGAATGTGAGCTTGATTTTTGTCTTTCTTGTTGCTTGTTGATTTCCTAAATGGAGATCAGTGCTGTGTTTACAGCAATATGTTGGTGTATGAATGTAATTTGTATGGTATTGCATGTAGTTCGTCTCCAAAGTTGAAGGAAAAGAAGATTGTGGTATAGGTACATATATGGGGAGCTGGGACTGACAGGATATTGGTGAGAATTCTGCTTACATTGTTAGATGTTTACTTTTATATCACAGGGATAGTGGACTTGGTCTTTTATGAATTATGATATACATTCTTGTCAATTTACTACTGCTATATGCTTGTCAATGAACTGTAAGATTTGGTGCATGAATATGATTTGTGTGGAATTGCATGTACTTTGCCTCCAAATTGGAGGAAGAAGATTGTGGTATTGGTACATATATGGGGAGCTGGGACTGGCAGGATATTGGTGAAAATTCTGCTTATACTGTTACATCTTTACTTTTATATTACAAGGTAGTGTGGTTGGTCTTGTATATAAGATATATTCTTGTCAATTTACTACTGCTTCTGATCAGGTTTTCAATATTATCCACTCCGTCCATCCGGAATTAGTAGTAACATTTGGTTTTTCTAAATGAATTGATTTTAGTTCATTTTGGAAAATCTAATGCTATGAGTGATTCCGGATGGAGGGAGTACATATTTATGAATGTTCAGCTTGTTCTTCAGGTTCAAAATACAGTCTGTTGTTGGATTGGTTTCATACCACTTGTCTCACTAACATAGGGCATTGTCTCAGTCATTTGAGAAGCTAGCTGGATAAGCTACTGAAAAAATATTTACATGCACAAAAAAGTGGTTTATTATGGTTTCAAACTTAAGAAGTGGACATCATTAGCTGGTTTTGTTGTGGATTTGAGGTGGGTGACATGATCCAAATTGCATGTTAGCTTCCTGCACCTGGTTTAGGTATATATCGAGGATCAACTTGCTACATTTTTAGACCCAGCTAGTAGCTTAGTACTGCCACAGTTTTTTTTTATCTTTTTTTTTGAGGGGGGGGGGGGGGGGGGGCGGGGGGTTAGACCCAGCTAGTAGTAGTGTCTTCCTCACTATTAGCTTAGATTATTTTAACCCTCGTTGAATATACAATAAAGAAATCGCTCCCTCCGTTCCATAGTAATAGTCTGATTTGGTTTTTACGAAGAACTAAATTTGTTTTGTCAAACGGAGGAGTTACGGATTTACATGAAAATTTTTGGGCCTTCTTCTCCCTTCTCACATTCTGCTTGGCCTCTAGTCTCTTTTCTCTTTTGCTTAGGAGTGTTTGCTATCTTTCTATATCCATGTTTACTTTTATTAAAAAAAATACCGATTGAATTGTACTAACAAAAGAAATATAGAACCTTCTTGTATATCCCTATATGAAAAAGTCAATTTAGTGTGGTAACAATGGCAAATGGCAATAGTTGCCTAAGCTGGAGGATGTTGGAAATACTATAGCAATACAACCGTTTGAAATGGAAGTTAAGAGTCCTCTTTATCTTTAGAAAGTGGCTTTCACTCTTCTAGTTGAAGGTTATGTGGTTGTTAAGAGAGATAGGGGTTTCAACTTGAAAAGTTATGTTGTAAAGACAACCACCCCGTTGAGAAATGATTCAGAGCTCCCGGAGTATCCTACCGGATATCCTCCCACTTAACAGAAGCCATCGTTCATCACGTAAGTGCATTAATTTGTGTGCTAGCATGTGATGATCAACAGTCTCTTGTTATCAATAGCGAGTCTACAATTTTTTTTTCACTTCAACTTCAGCAGCAAACCAGCCAAAATGGCTACGAAATAGCTTCAACTAGAGGTCTGAGAGGCACGTTGCTTGATGCATTTGATTCATAATTATGAACTGAATGAAATAGTGAGAGGTAAGATTCTAATAGGACAAAGACATGTGCATATTTTGACGAACTTCAATGCTATGTTCCAACACTAAGGGGTTGTTTGGGATATCATTTTCCACATTATTTAAGAACATTTCCCACTAAAACCCATTTGGAAGGCACATTTATGCAGTAAATTACATTAAAAAAATAAAGTATCATTTAAAGCCATTTAAGGGGTATTTCTAATTTATGGTTGAATGCCCTCAGGAGGACATTTAAATATCAAATGGCTTTTTAATAGGAATATGGTGGAAAAAGACCATGAGTACCTGTATTAACAAATGGATGCTCATGAGATGCTTATTTGAAAATAGTACTGAAGAGGAAAAAATATATTTTTTATCACGAAGTGGGTTTCTAAATGAACCTCGCAAACAACCTTTTACATCCTAAATGACCGAAACGAAAATGCGCCTCTCCAAACAAACTATCATTTTCATTTCAGTTGGAAAAAGGAAAATAAAAAAATTTACCTTTCCTACAATCATCAAAAGGTCGAATTTGTACAAGACATTGTTCACGTATTGAAAAGGTTTGGTTCTTAGTTCGACCAAATTTTGAATGAATTGTAGGGACATAACTTGAGCTAGAGATGTGTCCGTGGCTTTTTTTTATAATTGAAATTTTCATTGACCAAAAAGAAAGGGATTACAAAGAATAGAGCAATACAAATAAATCCCAAAACCAAGACAAAGTTAAAATCAGAAAGAAGGTACCGATTGATCAAAATGAAGCATTATTAGTTCTTGAAGAAAACAGAGCTAATCTCTACATTATTTGATACTTTTGATTCATAATCACGAACTTCATGATATAGTGGGCGTTAGTATAAATATTCAAACTGTAGAAGACACTGTCAAGACTAATTCAAAGAATAGAAAAACAAATTGAATTAGAGAGGTGTGATTGGCGTGCTGCTTGATGCTTTTGCTTTCGATATACGGAGTGACGAAATAGTGGGAGCCCAAAAATAAACCATACAATCATTGTCTTCATTTTTTACAAGCTGTCGTGTTCCTATCCTAGTTCAAAGAATAGAAGGGCATAACTTGAGATAGCGCTTAATATGTTGAATTCTTATAAGAACTTGACACAATAGTGGGAGGTCGTAATGTCGTATTAATGATCAAACTGCACATTTTTTATAAGCTTTGACGCCTTGTTCCTGCACTAGTTTAACAAATAAGATATAACTTGAGCAGAGTGGTGCGTTTTGCGTGTGGATGGATGCATCTACTTCGTAATTCCAAACTAGATGAAGTAGTTGGAGGTCGTATTAAAATTTAAAACATTGTGTACATTATTGACAAGCCTTGGTGCTTTGTTCCTATGCTGGTTAGGACATAATTTGAGCTAGAGAGATCCAATTAGATGCCACTTGTGTTTAATTGATAACAAAGTTAACGGAGTAGTGAGGGTCGAATTAAAATTCAAACCGTACAAGACACTGCATTATTGGCTAATTTCAGTTTTTTTTTCCTACATTAGTTCAATAAACAGAAGGAAATAATTTGACCTAGAGAGATCATATATATGTCATTGGCATGTCACTTGATGTGTTTGATTTGCTCAATCAAATAGAAGGTAATTATGAATCTAACACATCAAGGAACATTGTACAGGAACCCTGAGAAAAAAGTACGGACATTGCGATATAATGAAACAACCTTGCTTGCTCCACTACAATAGACAAAATATGGGCCAGCTGCCTTGGTTACAAATCAGCATATAAGCAAAAGTAATACCATCACCATATTCTTCATATCTGAGTCGATCGAGTTTCATTTCGGGCACCAACCCATAACAAGGATGCCAATCTAAAGAACTTTTTCCATAGTACCTGGTACCAACTTTCATATTCCTATATTACCTAGTTTTTCCAGTGAAATCCCATATGACATGGAATCAGCACCTAGAGTACCGAAAATGCCCTTCTTTTACATTTTTCGTGCCTTTTGTATCCGAAATGCTTCATTCTTCCTAAAATTAGCGATTTACGGAGCATCAACTTAGGGAAGAAGACATTCCGACAAAGGTCCGTCCATCATCGCAGTTCAAATCACTGTCGGCGTTGTCCAACTCGGAAAAAATAAAATTTCATACCGGAAAACATCAAAATCAGCGGAAAAGACGAGAAAAAATCTATAATTAATGGATTTTGATGTAAGAGCAGCGGGGAAGCCCACCCAACTACAAAAATTGAGATACACATGTAAAGAAACACATATAAAGGCCACCCATTGGTGCTCGACCGCTCGTGGACATCAAATAAGAGGATAAAATGGGCAAAAGCGTGAAATACTCGTCGGCAGGCGACAATTTTAATTTATATATCTTTCTGTAATCCTAATGAAATGGAAGAGGAGGAAAAATAAGGAAGAATGCAAAAAAATGGGCAAAAATGGATAAAAAATGAGCAAGTTATGATATTTTGAAAATTCTAGTAAAATCGTGTCGTCGACTACACAACTTGAAAAATTCTACACAATTTTACTGTAATTTTCAAAATGTCATAACTCGCTCATTTTTTTATCTGTTTTTTCCCTTTTTTTTGCATTCTTCCTTATTTTTCCTCCTCTTCCACCTCATGAAGATATATTATGATGAAAAAATAAGAAAAAAGAAGAAGAAAGTGGAAGCATTTCGACGTTCGGAGCTTCGTCGAAAAGCTTCCACTTTCTTTTTTGATATATGCAAAATATACACATTTTTATATACTTTTCTACCTATATGTTAGTTGTAATTTTCGTTAAAATAAGGATAATTAATATTTATCAGTGTTAAGTGAATAATTAAGAGTTTAATGAATAAATACGCTTAATTGAGTTATTTAGATGCAGTAATTAGATTTAATGGATTTATATTTTATTACGCATCTAATTAAGATTTAATTTTATTTATGTAGGTTTTAAGTCAGGTCGTTGAATGTGAACGTGCGTCAAACTAGTTCTGAGAAGAGATTGAAGATCGACGGATGAGGTTGCGTCAACGGGTGCTAGCCAATGAAAAAAAAATGAAAAAGAAAAGGAGAACTGAACCGGTTCAGCAGTTTGGTTCAGCAAGGAAATTAAAATTAAAAAAAAAAGACCCGAGCCGATGGCTTTGGCGTTACCTAGAACAGAGAGCTCGGGCTGTCTGCTCTAATGCCTGCAATGGAGGTGGCGATGCCGGAAAGGGCCGTGGAGATCTCGATGGCGGTGGGTCACTGCGATTGGTTCTCGATGAGGACGGCAGGCGATTGTTGGCAGAGTGACGGCGCCGGAGAAGAAGACAGCGAGGTGATCGACAGAGAAACAGAGCAGAGCTCTGCTCGAATGAAGCTGGCAATAATGGCGGCCAAGGCGATGGGTCAGGGCGGCCGATGGTGGAGAAGAAGCTCGGTGGTGAGGTCTACGACGGCGACCCAACAGTGGACAGAGGAGCTCGATTGTGACGAGGCTAATGGTGGCCGAAGTAGAACAAAATAGAGCACATCGGCGACAACGACAGGACCATGGGTCACCAGAGATGGAGGAGATGATCATCGACAAAAAAAATCTGGAGCAGGGTGACGGTTCTAGCTCGATTTGGAAGGGCAGAAGGATGGAAAGCTCTTGCTTTGGCCGGTATCCAAAAAATGGAAAATTACTGTTTTGAAAAGTTTGAGGTTGCGTCCGGAAAGGAAGGAGATACACTCGGTGCAGAGCTTGCTGAAATGAAGAATGCTCAATTAGGAAGGTGTTGGGATTTCTTGGACTCAATTTTGCGACTATAAAACAAGGAGCTTGCATTTGGGTGGCTCTTTGTTCTGGACGGCCGGCTAGGCCAGAAAAGGGAAAGAAGGAGGCCGGGATTGTGGGGGAGAGAAGGGAGAGAAGAAGGAGGGCTCTGTTCTAGAGGCCCTGTTCTGCACAGAGGAGAGGCCGGATCTGTGTTGATTTGAGAACAGAGCTGTTGGAAGGGAAGCTTTTCTGCTCGATAGAGAGGAAGCCAGAATTGACTGTTGGTGGCAGCTGCTCTGTCGAGAGGTAGAGAAGGGAGAGAGGAGGTTCAGGCTTGCTAGTCGACTGAGCAGAGAGGCTGGAATTGTGTTTGCAGCAAGAGAGGAGGGCTGCTTAATCGAGATAGATGGTTCCATTCCTGGTGGATTTGAGATCGGGAAAAAAGGGCTGCTTTACTTTGGCTGGAATTGGGGATTGTTCTATTCTGTTCGAGAGAAAGAGAAGAACGGTTGAGGCAAGCAATCGAGAGATTGTTGCAGAAGGTGGAGGAGAGACCAAAGCAGGACAAGATTGTAGACAGACTAAAATCAAAGAACAAGCTTTTGCTTATTTTATATTTTGTCTAGTTAATTTATGTGTTTTAAGTTTAGTTGAACATCTGATTGATTAATTATAAATTAAAAATTAGAACTTTTTATTTCATTGCTGCTTGTTACATACTTTTAGAATTAGGTTGAATATCTTATTAAGTCTCTGAGGGATCGACCTCGTAGCCATTATTCTGCATTAGATTCGTGCGCTTGCGAGTATTATATTAAAATTTACATCAAGTTTTTGGCGCTGTTGTCGGGGACTACGTAGGATAATTTACCAAAGTCTTAGAGTAGTTTAGTTTCAGTTTAATTTAGTTTAATTTTTGTTGCTTATTAGTGTTTTGCCATTTTTGTAGGACTAAGAGAACACGCAGAATTCTCGCCGACGTTGGAAGGGCCACCCCTTCCCCACGTTTGCATTCTTTTACCTTCTCTTTTAGTTATTTGGGTACTTCGTGTTTTTACATTTTATTTATGTGACTGCATGCCTGTGTTAGTTGCAATTTTAGGATTGTTATAGGTATTTAATTTTTAGTGGCATTAATTAGTGTATGCTTTGTCGTCGGTCACTGGGTAAAAAGCTTGAACCTCTTCACCTAGAAATTGAAAGAACTTTTAAAGCGAAACTAAAACATACAATGGATATTGCGAATCAATTAGGTAACATGGAAAATGAGAATGTGAGGAAGACATTAAAAGATTATTCATCCCCCATTCAATTCAACTCACCTTCCTGCATAGTGTTGCCACTCACCACGGCACACCACTTTGAGTTGAAACCAGGGGTGATGCAACTTTTGCTCACATTCTATAGTTCCAATAAAGAAGATTACTATAATCATGTTAAAGAGTTCCTTGACATTTGTGCTACATTTAAATTCCAAAATTTCTCTGATGAATCCATTAGGTTGCGCCTCTTTCCCTTTTTTTTGAAAGAAAAAGTGAAAGCATGGTTGAACTCTTTAGAAGTTGGAACAATTAGGAGTTGGGATCAATTGGCTAAAAAATTCTTGAACAAATTCTTTCCTGTTCATAAAACTCATGCCCTTTGTAGAGAAATTACAAATTTCATGCAGAAGGAGGGTGAACACTTTTATGATTGTTGGGAAAGATGGAAGAATTTGCTTCTTAAGTGTCCACACCATGGATTTTTAAAGTGGCAACAAGTTCAATTCTTCTATGACGGTTTAACACCTCAGAACCGTCAAATGGTTTATGCCGCTAGTGGTGGGTCAGTTATGATGAAGAGTGCAGAAGAAGCGTGGGATTTTATTGAGACTCTGCGAGAATTCTCAGCAATGGGATTGCTCAAGTAGAGTTGACAGAACATTTCCTTTTCAAAAGAAAGGAGGCGTATATGAGGTAGACAATAGTGCACATTTGATTTCCAAGATAGATAACCTTACACAACGTTTTGATGCGTTGATGTCTGCTGGTGGGCCCCAACTGCCATCACATGTTAATGCGTGTGCTATTTATTCTAACTCCTCCCATGTCACACAAAACTGTCCCTCTAACACCTCTGGAGTGGAATACAATTGTGATCAGGCTAATGCTGTCAATGCCTTCTCTCGACCTAGCAATAACCCATATTCGGAAACTTATAACCCAGGTTGGGCTAGGCATCCCAATTTTTCATAGTCCAAAGGACCACATCAAGGAGGACCACCAGGGTACCCTCCCAATCAATCTTACCCTCAACAAGTTCAAACGTTCCCTACACAACCCAAAAAACTATATCTTGAGGATACTTTGAATTTGTTCATGCAAAGCTCTCTACAATTTCAAAAAGATACCCAACACTCTTTACATGCCAACTCACAAGCAATTGAGAAGCTGGAACTTCAAATGGGTCAATTGGCTTCTGCATTAAATGAGAGGGAAAAAGGTAGGTTCCCTAGTCAACCTATAGCAAATCCCAAAAGACAATTTGAAGTGGGATCTAATTCTTGTCAAGACCAATCTCCAGCGTAAGTTAAAGCCATCACTACACTTAGGAGTGGCAAACATATTGACAACCAGGTTGAACCACCTAAGACAGCCATAGAAATAACTGCTAGAAATGGTAAGGAACAAGAGAGCACTACTAGACCAGACATGAGTCCTGTTATATCGAAGAAGAGCCTAGAAGCTTCTTCGTGTCCAGAGTCTAGCCATATGCCACCCTATGTATCCAAAGCACCTTTTCCCCAAAGACTTGCAAAAATATCTCAAGGGAACAAACTTGATGAGACAATGGAAATTTTTAAGAAAGTGCAAATCAATATTCCATTGCTCGATGCTATTAAGCAAGTTCCCGCTTATGCAAGATTCCTGAAAGACATGTGTACCCAGAAAAGAAAATTGAATGCTAACAAGAAAGTGTTTCTCATTGAACAAGTTAGCTCAATTCTTAAGCATAACACTCCTCTTAAGTTCAAACATCCAGGATGTCCCACAATTTCATTCGTTATAGGAGACCATAATGTGGAGAGGGCATTGTTGAACTTAGGAGCTAGTGTAAATTTGCTACCATTTTCTGTTTATGAGTAGGTTGGATTAGGAGAGTTGAAATCGACGACCATAACATTGCAACTTACAGACAGATCAGTTAAAGTCCCACGCGGTGTTATTGAGGATGTTCTGGTTCAGGTGGATAAATTTTTCTTCCTTGTAGACTTTATTGTCTTAGATATCCAACCTGTGCAGAATCCTGGTAGTCAGATTCCTGTGATTTTGGGAAGGCCATTCTTAGCCACATCCAATGCCATAATAAATTGTCGAAATGGGGTTATGAAGTTGTCTTTTGGCAATTTAAAGGTCAAACTCAATGTCTTTAATGTTAGACAACAACCCCCAGAGTCGGATGATTCTTTTGCAGTGAATATGATTGAAAGTTTAGTCCAAGACTCTCTGCAAAATATTTTAAATGATGATCCCTTTCAGACATATTTAACTCATTTTGGCTTAGACTTCGACATCGAAGGGTCCATTAGAGAAGTCAATGCATTGCTTGACTCTACCCTTGTATTGGACCCGACCAAATGGACAAACCACCCCAACTTGACCAAGGTGGAACCTCTTCCAATTCCCGAGTCTAAACTTGTCCCATCTATTGAAAAACCACCCCAACTTGACCTAAAACCTTTACCTGATACACTTAAATATGCATTTTTAGGTTCTTCTGATACCTTGCCTGTTATCATCTCTTCAGACCTTAATTTAGAATAGGAAGGAAAGTTGCTTAATGTTCTTCACGAACATAAGACAGCTTTGGGGTCAACAATAGCAGACATTAAGGGTATAAGTCCTGCTCTGTGTATGCATCACATTTACCTTGAGGAGCATGCAAAACCTTCCCGTGAAATGCAATGCAGACTTAACCCTAATATGAAGGAGGTGGTCAGAGCCGAGGTGCTAAAATTGTTAGATGTTGGCATAATTTATCCCATATCAGATAGTACTTGGGTCAGCCTAGTTCAAGTTGTTCCTAAGAAGTCAGGAATCACAGTAATCAAAAATGATAATAATGAATTAGTCCCCACCCGAATGTGAATGTGCTCTTTAGTCCTAGAGGGGGGGTGAATAGGACAAAAGCTTCAAGACTCTCACTCTATTTTTACTAAGAGATAATGTTAATTTAAATAATCATTCAATGCAACATTATCTTATTAGCAAGAAATTGAAAGCGCATGAGCGATAGAGAGTTAAGAGGTGTTGAATGTGTGTATGTGTGATAATATGCAAGACGAACAAACACAAGCAACCACACAAAGATTTATAGTGGTTCGCCGCCAAGCAACTCGCTTCAACGGGTACATCCACTCTCAGAGCACCTAATCCAAGGAACCTCCGACATCCAGTAAGTAAGGGTTTTTAGTTCACCCACAACTTCTCACAAAAGTTTTCTTGGTTCACATCTAACAAGAGATTTTCATGGGTAATCTCAAACCAAGGGTTTTACTCAAAGGCTTACCCCAAACCAAGGACTTAATGGTATATCCCAACCAAGGGTTTTACGCAGAGGCTAACCCCAAACCACCCACAGTGAGTGTACTCCCACTCACTATGGGTTATAAGAACCCGTCTCTCTCACACGTGTCTAAACCCTACGGTTTACTACACTCAACCAAGCATAGAGAGAGGATAAAAGTATTACTCTAATTAAGAGAATAAGTTATCCTACCCGATTTGCTCAACTAGTAAATGGCCTTCCATTGTCCACCCTTAGATTCAACTAATGATGCTCCGAAATTGTAGAGACTTTTTGGACAAGGGATTGGTTTCTCTAAGAATTTTTCTATGGGATTAAGTGAAACCATGGCCAAAGATACTTTGAACTACTCTCAAGGGTCAATGGTATGAACCCATCGAATCACTAATGAGGGACCGGAGAGTAGATCAAAGTAACCAAGTCCTTTGAGAGGATTTGGAAGTATTTGGTTCAAATGTCAAGTGGGGGTTTTGGTTTCTAAAGGATGATTCTAGATACTCAAAGAAACCATGATCTAAAATGACTTGAATCTCTTCCTAAGATCTTATAGTAAGATCTTGAACCCCTTTCAAAGAAAGGAGAGGAAGAATAATCAAGAGCATCAAGGCTTTAGAGGACTTGAATATCTTCCTAAGATCTCATAACAAGATCTTGAACCCCTTTCAAAGAAAGGAGAGGAAGAATAATCAAGAACCCTCAAGGCTCTAGATGATTTGCAAAGAATAAGGCCAAGAGGTTTTGGGGAGATGGCTTGCCCATCTTTTCCTCTCCAAGAGATGGGTATTTATAGAGGGAGAGGAAGGTGTGTATCAACCCATCCTTGGGTGGATTCTTCATATCCATCCACCCATGGGTGGATACACCTTATATCCACCCACCCATTAGTGGTTCTCTTATGTGGGTTGGGTCATATTTATGGGTGGTTCTTTTAGCCCATGAACCCATTTCATAAATGGGCTTTTTCTAAGTGTCTTTTCCTAAGGATCTTAGGTGGGCTTTGGAAGAAGCTTTGGATCATTTTGGTTAGTGGGTTTTTCTTGGAATATTTTGAACCCAACAAATTTGATCCAAAAGCTATGGATGATCTAATGGTTGTAAGTTGATCCTCTAAAAAATATGCACTTCTCTTGTATGTCTTCATGTTGGGCCTTCAATAGGTTGCTTTTAAGTAGTGCCTTGGCCATGGGCTTTGTGGTGTGCTCCCACATTGTCTTGGGCTTTTGCAATCTTCATTTTCCTTGAGCTTCACCTTGGAGTGTCTTGCTCACCTTGGTGGCTTTCTCTTCAAGATCCACTTTGTGTTAGCTTCATCTTGATATTGTCTCCTCTCAACCTCTTCATATAGCCCAATTTGTATATTTACCTCAATTCGTACATATAACCCATTTTTCTCTCACATACCCCATACATTTTTGTACATTAAATTGACATATATTAAGAGACAAAATCACACTCCCAAATTTTACCCTAACAAGCTCCCCCTTGTCAATTTGAATGACAAAAATGCTTATATAAATTAGAGGCTCAATTAGCAACTCCCCCTAAGTTGCAACTCCCCCTAAGTTGCATTCCCCTCTACTGAAGCAATTCCTCTTTTGTTGGGCATGCCAAGTTTTACCCTGCAAGACAAACACATTCTAGTACACTAGGTGGGAATTTCTCACTTCCCCTTTTTGTTAATCAAATTGGCAAGGTAAGCAATTGGCAATAACACACATGTAGTAGCATAATGAGAAAGCATCACTACAAGCATAATCCATCCACCTAACACATAGGCATTCAAGCATTTCTAACATACCAATACGACCAATCTTGACTACTAATACATAGTTTAGTTTCAAGTATTTGTCATGTGTCTAAAAGGTTAGTTAGAACTAGGAGTGTAGCACAAACTATGTAAAGTCAATATCATGACTTGCTTCATGGTGGCCCATGAGGTAAAAGATCTCCAAATACTTCTAAACCATCATGAGAGTGCTCAACCAAAGTGACTAAGGACCCAGAGGGGTAGTCATAAATGAAGGCACCTACACTGAGATCTATATTGGGAGCTTCTTTATCAACGTGGCTCATGGGGGCATTTGGCACATTCAAATCATGACAAGTTTCCATATTCAACTCACTTGAGAACACAGGTGAGAAATTGGCTTCAAAGCTAGCAAGACGATTGAGAATAACACATTGGGAGGCTTAAATGTCTTGGAGCATGGACATGATTGATGCCAATATAGGAGTTGCCAAAGAGGAAGCAAGATGGGTCAAAGGAGGAAAGGTAGTTTTGGACAACCGGGCAACTTCCATACTCTCATCGACATGGGTTTCAAAGAGTATTTCACAAGATGACTCAAGGATAAGTTTGGGGTCAATAAAACTCAATGGGAGCAATTGTTCTTGTAATGGAGGGGTTATGGCTTATTCTTTTCTAGTCAACTTGGGTTACAATTGCGGCCAGGACGTCGAACAAAAGTTTTGATTTGGTTAAAATCAATGAAGGTATGCACATTTTTTTTAATGCCTAAGTAATATAGGAGGATAACCATTCTCAAGGTAAGCTTAGATTTATTGGTAAGTCGAGGGAAGACACACTTTACCAGGATGGCATGAGGATACCCATTGCATTATCGCTTGTATGTTGTGGATATTCAATAGCTTTTTCACTTTTACTAGAGCTCCAATCTTGAGCACGTCTTCCTCTATGAAAACCTCTTCACACAATTTATCGCCATTTTCCTGATGCACACATGAGTGGCACTATGTTCTCTCTCAAAGGTTGCAGCCCAGGCACTGTGACCGAATGGGTATTTTCTCCATATTCTCGAAGTTGCAGCCCCAGGCACTATGACTTTTCATCCTGTCTGGAACTGAGACACATTTTTTTTGATTGGCTAGTTTTGAACAGAGGTAATTTCAGGAAATAGGGAATCGACAAAAGGTTTTGGCCAATTTTTGATTGAACTGAATCAGAGGACCAATGCTTAGTAAAGTTGATTTTGAAACATTTTGCAGGTTGGGCAATGGTGGAGGAGATTGGTTTTCTCAGAACAATCTTATTGGATAGAATCAGCAGATTTCAAAAAATAATTTCAATTCAGCACTGAAATGACTTTCAATATGATCAGAGAATACAAATAGTTTTTCTTATATTGGCAATTTTGTCATGAGCAATTTTTTTTTTCTTTCAGATACATATTTATTTTTATTATTTTTTTTCATCACATCGAACTGAAACTGATATATTTTTTTTCACTTTTAATCAGAGAGTGTTTTGAGATTGAGAGTCAATAAAACAGTAACGAGGTGCTTGCTTGAAGGTAACCAAGGTTGGGAAGGATTAAAATAGATTGGGACAAGTATGAGCAATGGAAATCAGTTGAATCAGCTAGAGACATGAGGAGAGACACAACAGCTTTAAGGGTCTGCCATTTGATTTGCTGCAAAAGATGAAGTAGAAGCTGGAGAGGAGCAGAACAGATGCGAAGGAGAACTGGAAAGGTAAAACAATGAGCAGAAAAGTAGTTCAAGTGAACTATTTTCAAAGGAAATTAATTCTAAGCTATGAGAAGCTCGAACTAATTTATGAGCTCATTTGATAGATTTGTGCAGTAGAAGAAGGATGCACACGTTTGAGAGCAAAGAAGCAATGAAGATAAAGAAAAAAATGAGAAGAACTGTACCTTGAGCTCACATTCAGAAAACATGAGAAGCACCCATTCTGAAATAGCAGCTGGGCTTTTTCCTTTGAGAGGCGATGACTTAGGTTGAATCATTCTTGGACAAGTTCCCTTTCCTTCACTAGATTTTCTTTTTCCACTTATAGCAGTAGCTCAAGAGAACACCTGATTTGAGTAGATAGTGGACAACAACTACCTCCCCACTTTTTACTTTTTGAATTTTTGTAGGTTAGCAAAGGTTAAAAGATGTCAAGCCAATAGGAATAGTTGAGTTACAGTTAACTATAGAGTTTGTCATGGTTTGAGCCTTGCCTCAGCTGACTTGAGCCATTTTGACCACTAATTCTCCCTTTTTCCATCGAGCTAGAACATTAAAAAAATGGGACATATATCCATGTAATTAGCTCATACTTTCACTAGCTGTGCACACTCCCTTTTTTTTTTAACGCAAATGTAACAGATCTAATTATAAGCAATAATTTTTGTTTTGTTTTTAGAGAAATATAAATAAGCTGGATAAAGGAAAACTTAACATCTAATTTTTTCTTCACTATTCAATTTTAAATGGGCTATTCTAAATTGAAGTATTCTAACACACAAACAAAGCAAAAAAAATAAGCTATACAAAAATAAAAATATAAATAGAGAACTTAACTGGCACAAATTCCAATGGACTGCCTCCTATTTGCAAATCTAAGAGAGTCCAAGGGTTTTGTCATGATGTCTGCCAGTTGGTTGTCCATATGGACATACTCTAGTGCAACAATATGAGTTTCAACCAAGACACATATAAAATAATGCCTAATATCAATGTGCTTTGTACGTGAGTGTTGAATTGGATTTTTGGAGATGTTAATTGCACTAGTATTGTCACAGTAGATGCTCATTGTGTCTTGTTGGATCCCGTAATCCAAAAACATTTGCTTCATCCATAAAAGTTGAGCACAACAACTACCTGCGGTAATGTATTCAACTTTAGCAGTAGACAGAGATATAAAGGGTTGTTTTTTGCTATGCCAAGCCACTAGGCAATTTCCAACATAAAAGCATCCTCCACTTGTGGATTTTCTGTCATCTATGTTGCCTACCCAATCTGCATCTGAGTATCCTGCCAAAGATGTGGAGGTGTCGTAGGGATACCAGAGACCTAGATCTGGGGTTTCTGCAACATACCTAATTATTCTTTTAACTACAGTTAGGTGGGATTCCTTTGGATCTGCTTGATACCTAGCACATGCTCCTACACTAAAAGAGATATCAGGTCTGCTAGCTGTTAGATAAAGTAAGTTACCAATCATACTCCTGTACAGGTATGAGTCTACACTTCTTCCTTCATTGTCTTCGTTCAATTTGAGTGTAGTACTCATAGGAGTAGATACATATCTCCCAGACTTAAGACCAAATCTCTTAACTAAATCTTTAGCATATTTAGTCTGAGACACAAAAATTCCTTCTTTTAATTGGTTAACTTGAAATCCCAAAAAGAAGGAAAGTTTACCAACCATACTCATTTTAAATTCAGTTTTCATCAGGTTGGCAAACTTGGTAGCTATACTTTGCTTTATGGATCCAAACACAATGTCATCCACATAAATTTGGGCTATCAAAATGGAGTCATTGGTCTTTTAAATGACGAGTGTTTTGTCAACACTTCCCCTTGAGAACTCATTGTTGACAAAGAATGAGGTCAACCTCTCATTCCAGGCCCTGGATGCTTGTTTTAGACCATAGAGTGCCTTCTTGAGTCTGTATACATGGTGAGGGAATTTTGGATCAACAAACCCTTTGGGTTGTTCCATGTATACTTCTTCATTAAGAACTCCATTTAGGAAGGCGCTCTTGACATCCATTTGGTACAGTTTAAACTGTAGATGGCATGCAATGGCCATGAGGATTCGAATAGACTCTAACCTAGCTATGGGGTCTATTCCCTCAATTTGGGTGTACCCTTGGGCAACTAGCCTAGCCTTGTTTCTAACAACCTTCCCATTTTTCATCACTCTTGTTCTTGAAAATCCATTTGGTTTCAATGAGATTAATGTCGGTTGTTCTAGGCACTAGGTACCACACCTCATTTCTAGTAAACTGGTTGAGCTCTTCTTGCATGGCATTAATCCAATACTCATCATATAATGCTTCATTCATAGTTTTGGGCTCAATGTTGGAAGTGAAATAGAAGTGACTGTTTACAACTTCAACCCTTTTTCTAGTTAGGACAAGACTTTTTGGGTCTCCTATTACTTGGGAGATGGGGTGATCTTTGACTTCTTTTAGATCATTGTCAGAGTGTGATGGGAAAGTTATGATCTGATTATTTGAATCTTCCACAGGTTTTCCTTCTTCTTCCTTGCTACCTGAGTCTGTACTAAACTGTTTGCTAGAACTAGAGGTTTTCAAGGCAACTGACTTTTTCTTTTGAGTGGGAAGGTCTAATTTAAAGGTTTGCAGGGAGCCTACTAGATCTTCTACCTTCATTTCTTCTATGTCCCTACATTCTTCTATGGCTGTCACTTTAGGAGTGAACCTATCAGGAAGAAGCCTAAGGATTTTTCCTACAACTTCTACATCAGGTATCTTCTTTCCTAGTCCCCACATGGAGTTAACAATATCATTGAGTTTTGAATAAAACTCCATGAATGTTTCCTCTTCTCCCATCGTGATATTCTCAAACTTTGAGACCAAGAGTTGAAGCTTGAACTTCTTTACCAAAGAAGTTCCTTCATGGGACACCTCCAAAATGTCCCAAGCTTCTTTTCCTTTCTCACACATACAAATTCTCTTATAATCATATGGAAAAACGGCACAAGTAATTGCACTAACTGCCTTGTTATTACCCATACACAATTTCTTATCCATCTTCGACCACCTTAGAATATTGATTTGAACCTCATTTCCATTTATGGTTTCAGTGGGAGGAGACCAACCATTTTCCACACAATACTATGCCAATTCATCTAGAGCCTTAAGAAAGGTCTTCATTCGATTTTTCCAATAGGCATACTTTGTCCCATCAAATGGCGGTGGTTTGGTAGTGGATAAGCTTTCGAAGCTAGCCATTAAGAGCAATTTAGATCGACACTCCAAGTCCTATCACCTTCTAGGAGTAACCAGGCTCTTATACCACTTGAAAGTGCTCTTTAGTCCTAGAGGGGGGGTGAATAGGACAAAAGCTTCAAGACTCTCACTCTATTTTTACTAAGAGATAATGTTAATTTAAACAATCATTCAATGCAACATTATCTTATTAGCAAGTAATTGAAAGCGCATGAGTGATAGAGACTTAAGAGGTGTGGAATGTATGTGTGTGTGTGTGACAATATGCAAGACGAACAAACACAAGCAACTACACAAAGATTTATAGTGGTTTGCCACCAAGCAACTCGCTTCAATGGGTACATCCACTCTCGGAGCACCTAATCCAAGGAACCTCCCACATCCCCTAAGTGAGGGTTTTTAGTTCACCCACAACTTCTTACAAAAGTTTTCTTGGTTCACCTCTAATAAGAGATTTTCATGGTTAATCTAAAACCAAGGGTTTTACTCAAAGTCTTACCCCAAACCAAGGACTTAATGGTATGTCCCGACCAAGGGTTTTACGCGGAGGCTAACTCCAAACCACCCACAGTGAGTGTACTCCCACTCACTACGGGTTATAAGAACCCGTCTCTCTCACACATGTCTAAACCCTACGGTTTACTACACTCAACCAAGCATAGAGAGAGGATAAGAGTATTACTCTAATTAAGAGAATAAGTTAGAGTACATACTCTTGTCGGGAGGATGTTAGATATCCTACCCGGTTTGCTCAACTAGTATTGAGCTAAATGGCCTTCCATTTTCCACCCTTGGATTCAACTAATGATGCTCCAAAATTGTAGAGGCTTTTTGGACAAGGGATTGGTTTCTCTAAGAATTTTTCTATGGGATTAAGTGAAACCATGGCCAAAGATACTTTGAACTACTCTCAAGGGTCAATAGTATGAACCCATCGAATCACTAATGAGGGACCGGAGAGTAGATCAAAGTAACCAAGACCTTTGAGAGGATTTGGAAGTATTTGGTTCAAAGGTCAAGTGGGGGTTTTTGTTTCTAAAGGATGATTCTAGATACTCAAAGAAACCATTATCCAAAATGACTTGAATCTCTTCCTAAGTTCTTATAGCAAGATCTTGAACCCCTTTCAAAGAAAGGAGAGGAAGAATAATCAAGAACCCTCAAGGCACTAGATAATTTGCAAAGAATAAGGCCAAGAGGTTTTGGGGAGATGGCTTGCCCATCTTTTCCTCTCCAAGAGATAGGTATTTATAGAGGGAGAAGAAGGTGTGTATCAACCCATCCTTAGGTGGATTCCTCATATCCACCCACCCAATCCACCCACCCATGGGTGGATACACCTCATATCCACCCACCCATTAGTGGTTCTCTTATGTGGATTGGGTCATATTTATGGGTGGTTCTTTTAGCCCATGAACCCATTTCACAAATGGGCTTTTTCTAAGTGTCTTTTCCTAAGGATCTTAGGTGGGCTTTGGAAGAAGCTTTGGATCACTTTGGTTAGTAGGTTTTTCTTGGAATATTTTGAACCCAACAAATTTGATCCAAAAGCTATGGGCCTAGAGGACAACTATGGATGATCTAATGGTTGTAAGTTGATCCTCTAAAAAATATGCACTTCTCTTGTATGTCTTCATGTTGGGCCTTCAATAGGTTGCTTTTAAGTAGTGCCTTGGCCATGGGCTTTGTGGTGTGCTCCCACATTATCTTGGGCTTTTGCAATCTTCATTTTCCTTGAGCTTCACTTTGGAGTGTCTTGCTCGCCTTGGTGGCTTTCTCTTCAAGATCTACTTTATGTTAGCTTCATCTTGATATTGTCTCCTCTCAACCTCTTCATATAGCCCAATTTGTATATTTACTTCAATTCGTACATATAACCCATTTTTCTCTAACATACTCCATATATTTTTGTACATTAAATTGACATACATTAAGAGACAAAATCACACTCCTAAATTTTGCCCTAACAGAATGACCACTGGGTGGCGGGTTTGTATTGACTACAGAAAACTAAACTCGGTCACAAGGAAAGATCACTTTCCTTTGCCATTCATTGATCAAATGCTTGAGAGACTTGCTGGTCATAGCCACTATTGCTTTTTAGATGGCTATTCAGGCTACAATCGAATTCCCATTGCTCCAGAGGATCAAGAAAAGACTACATTCACTTGTTCTTTTGGAACATATGCCTATCGCCGCATGCCATTTGGGCTGTGTAATGCACCCGCCACATTCCAACGGTGCATGATGAGCATATTTTCTGATATGGTTGAGCGGTTTCTAGAAATTTTCACGGATAATTTCTCGATGTTTGGATCTTCTTTTGATGAATATTTATACCATTTGTCTCTTGTCTTGGCAAGGTGTAAAGAAACAAATCTTGTGCTAAATTGGGAGAAATGTCACTTTATGGTTCGTCAAGGGATAGTTATGGGGCATGTTATTTATAATAAAGGAATTGCAGTTGATAAGGCCAAAGTTGACTTAATTTCAAGTCTACCTCCACCAAAATCAGTAAAGGAGGTTCGATCTTGTCTTGGCCCTGCGGGGTTTTACAAAAGATTCATCAAAGACTTTAGCAAAATTTCTACACCTTCGTGCAATTTGCTTGTCAAAGAAACTACTTTTGTCTTTGATGATGAATGTTCTAAAGCGTTTGATCAATTCAAGTAATTCCTCACATTTTCACCCATCATCCAACCACCGGACTGGAATTTACCTTTTGAGCTTATGTGTGATGCATCCGATTATGCGGTTGGAGCTGTCTTGGGGCAGCGGGTGAATAAGATACCCCATGTAATCTATTACGCAAGTAGAACTCTCAATGATGTTCAGCTCAATTATTCTACTACAGAAAAAGAGTTGTTGGCTGTGGTTTTTGCTCTAGACAAGTTCCAATCATATCTCTTAGGATCTAAGGTCATAGTGTTTTCAGATCATGCAGCTTTGAAATACCTTATTTCAAAGAAAGACACTAAACCTTGTTTAATCCGTCGGGTCCTATTACTTCAAGAGTTTGATATTGAGATAAGAGACAAGAAAGGTTCTAAAAATGTTGTTGATGATCACTTGTCTCGACTCATTGACGAGTTTGCTGAGGAGTCCTTACCTTTGAATGAGTTATTCCTTGACGAACAACTTTTTATTGTCTCTCAATTGCCTTGGTATGCTGATATTGTTAATTATCTTATCACAACTCAACTTCCTGAACATTGGACAAAACAAGATAAATCCAAATTCTTCGCCGAGGTTAAGCATTTTTTCTGGGATGATCCATACCTGTTCAAGTATTGCCCAGATCAAATCATTAGGAGATGTGTGCCGGGTATGAGGTTGATAGTATCATTTCATTTTGCCATGCTCATGCATGTGGTGGCCATTTCGGTGCAAAAAAGACCACTGCAAAAATTTTACAGAGTGGTTTCTATTGGCCTACTTTATTCAAAGACACTCATGAATTTTGCACAAAATGTGATAGATACCAACGTATGGGTACACTATCACGTAGGTCCATGATGCCCCTTACAAACATTCTGATTGTTGAACTTTTTTATGATTGGGGTATTGACTTCATGGGCCCATTTCCTCCATCGTTTGGTCATCTCTATATCCTTGTTGTGGTAGATTATGTTTTCAAATAGGTTGAGGCAATTCTTTGCAAAACAAATGATCACAAAGTGGTGGTTCGTTTCTTGAAAGAAAACATATTTTCTCGTTTTGGAACCCCTCGTGCAATTATAAGTGATGGTGGTACATATTTTTGCAATAGAGCTTTTGAATCACTTCTGAAAAAGTACTCCATTACTCATAAAATTGCCACCCCATATCATCCGCAGATATGTGGGCAAGTTGAAGTTTCAAATAGGGAAATTAAACGCATTCTCGAGAAAACGGTTCGTCACGACCGAAAGGATTGGTCTGCAAGATTGAATGATGCATTGTGGGTGTACCGTACTACATTTAAAACACCGATTGGAATGTCTCCCTATAGACTTGTATTTGGAAAACCTTGTCATTTGCCTGTGGAATTGGAACATCGTGCTTATTGGGCCATCAAAACTTTTAATTTTGATATGGATAAGGCTGGATCACTTCAAATTTACAACTCAATGAATTAGACGAAATTCGTAATGATGCTTATGAGAATGCGAAGATTTACAAAGCAAGGACCAAAGTTTTTCATGATCAGTCAATACTGAGGAAGTCATTTGAGCCCGGTCAAAAGGTTTTGCTCTATAACTCCAGGTTACATCTCTTCCCAGTAAAGCTCCATTCACGATGGTCTGGACCTTTCATTGTACACAAAGTATTTTCCCATGGGGCAGTTGACATTCAAAACCCTAAAGATGGATCTGTTTTCAAAGTTAATGGGCAAAGATTGAAACCATATTTAGAGGGTTTTACTGAAAGGGAGGAGATCGTTCTGGATTTGGATGAACCTACTTCTCCTACCTGATTTTTTGGTTACATCTGGTTGAAGACGTAAAACTTAGAGCTCTTGGGAGGCAACTCAATTCTTGTTTCTTGTTTATTTAATATTTAAGTTGTTTTAATACCTATGTGAGGATGCTACAATCTAGGTTTGGGGGTGTATTTTATTTTTCCATATTTTGGACTCACTCCTCATTCTTAATTTGTGTGTTTCAATGCTCTACATCTACCATAAGGCTTCTCCATTTAGGTGATTTCTTTCCTCACACTTTTTTTTTCTTTTACTAGTCATTGTAGTATTTATCTTGGTAAACATTGAGGCCAATGTTTAGTTTAGGTTTGGGGGTGTAAAAAAGAAAAGTAGTATTCCTTTGGTTTCTATCATTTCCAAAAAAAAAATATTGAAAAAAAAATCATAAAAATTCACTTAGTTTTAGGTTGTTTGTTAGTATTTTTCTTAAGTTTTAATAGTTTATCCCTTTATGATGCATACTTCAATTTTTAAGAGATTAATTTGCATTGAAAGTGTGAGTAAGTATACTGGAGGATAGAGAACTTAACTGAGCAGTATCTTTCTGTTATAGTCCTCTTGGAACAGGTGCTTGAACTAATAAAACTCACTCACACACACTAGCACATAAAGTAATACCCTCTAGAGATTTGTTGAATACTAATTTTCAGTGGGATGTCTTTAGTCAGAGTCATTGGATGATATGTGGTTGTCTGTTGAGCTTAAAAGATCATGATAGACCATTTACTTGGCTATGGCAAGGGATTAGAACCGGAAATAGGTTGATAGTATAATACAGCCTGGACGGAATAAAGATTGCTAGAAAATATGAATGTGAAAAAAAATGAATGAAAAAAAATGAAAAAAAAAATGAAAGAAAAGGGGCTGCTTAACTTTATAGGATTAACTTAGGCTGATGCTCGGGCCCGAAGTGGTCCATCTTAAAATCTAATGCCCTAAGCCACTGGCTGGGAGTCATTGGCCTGAGTCATTACTAAACCTAAGCATCTTAAAGTCAGGCCTTACACAGTCTCGAAAGAAAATAATAAAAAAAAGTCTATGGTGTATTATCCTCTCAAATCTAGAATGTTGGACCCGAATGAGGCGCGCGGGCATTTGTGCTATCATGAACCTAAAGATTACGATGATTGTGTAGATTCTGATGTTCTTTGGTTAATGGGTAACATTGGATCTGTGTAAAACAAAAATTTAGAATGTATTGCTACAATGTTCTACACTTTTACTATATAAATTATCATGTTATATCATATTGAGCAGAAATTTCCAAGATGAAGATGTAGAATAAAACCACTTACTTGAGGGCTTCTATATTCTAGTCGATTATAAATGCAAGTACATGTGGTTGATTTTCTTAAGCATTGTGGTGTGCATTTAAAGGGATAATAGGATTGTGTGTTTTGTCATGATTTTCTATTTTCTTTTTGCACTTAGATTAAATAGGTTTATTTCATAAGTACATGTTTGTGGGTGGCATTGCTGCAAACCCTCACGAGACTTCACTCGTCCAGCCAGGGACACTTGGGGTTTAAAAGGCTTGTTGCATACGCTAAATACAATCGCGATTTCCTGTGGATGTAGATTAGTTAGATTTCTTTTTGTTGTTTTGTTTTGTTTTGCTCGAAGACTAGCAAAATGTAGGTTTGGGGGTATTTGATATATGCAAAATATACACATTTTTATATGCCTTTCTACCTATATGTTAGTTGTAATTCCAGTTAAAATAAAGATAATTAATGTTTATCAGTGTTAAGTGAATAATTAAGAGTTTAATGAATAAATACGCTTAATTGAGTTAATTAGATGCAGTAATTGGATTTAATAGATTTACATTTTATTACGCATCTAATTAAGATTTAATTTTATTTATGTAGGTTTTAAGGTTCCACGGTCAGGTCGTTGAATGTGAACGCGTGTCAAACTGGTTCTGTGAAGAGATTGAAGATCGACGGATGAGGTTGCATCAACGGGTGCTAGCCAATGAAAAGAAAAAAAAAGAAAAAGAAAAGGAGTCCGCCAACAACCGCCTGCCGTCGTCATCTCCTCCAACCGACCGCTGTTCTCTGGTCGGGCGTTACCCAGAACAGAGAGCTCGAGTTGTCTGCGGCAGGTGGTTGTTGGCGGAGCGACGGCGCCGGAGAAGAAGACAGCGAGGTGATCGACAAAGAAATAGAACAGAGCTCTGCTCGAATGAAGCTGGCAATAATGGCGGCCAAGGCGATGGGTCAGGGCGGCCGATGGTGGAGAAGAAGCTCGGTGGTGAGGTCTACGACTACGACCCAACAGCGGACAGAGGGGCTCGATTGTGAGGAGGCTAATGGTGGCCAAAGTAGAACAGAATAGAGCATGTCGACGACAACGACAGGGCCATGGGTTGCCGAAGATGGAGGAGATGATCGTCGACAACAAAAATCTGGAGCAGGGTGACGGTTCTAGCTCGATTTGGAAGGGCAGAAGGATGGAAAGCTCTTGCTTTGGCCGGTATCCAAACATGGAAAATTACTGTGTTGAAAAGTTTGAGGTTGCGTCCGGAAAGGAAGGAGATACACTCGGTGCAGAGCTTGCTGAAATGAAGAATGCTCGATTAGGAAGGTGCTGGGATTTCTTGGAGTCAATTTTGAGACTATAAAACAAGGAGCTTGCATTTGGGTGGCTCTTTGTTCTGGACGGCGGGCTGATCGTTTAAAATTAAAACCCTTGCAAGTGCACAAGGCAATTGTACTACAGTGAGTATTAAAGGGTTCTCGAACCTCTGGGACGGATTAATGATTTACCAAATTCAAGAGAAGATAAGGATGTAGTTTAATTAATTCTAAAGAAGGCAATGAACTTTAGCTAATCTAACTAAGATATAATCAATATGGAGAAGTATCAAGGCAAAGAATCCACCACTAGACATGCAATTACTACTCTCAATTATTATTAAGCATACATTGACATGATATAGTAATTCGTGTTCTTGATCGGACACATGAATTACTAATGAATTCACTAACGTTCTTGATCGAACACGAAAGTTCATCCATATTGTCTAATCAATCATATCCTTGATCGGGCATAGAATCAATCACAACTCTATTATACTGCAATCAATCTTATCCTTGATCGGGCATAAAATCAATCACAATATCTAATTCCATTCATAATAAATCAAGTCTATGATCAAGCACTCAAAAGAATACTCATGAAATCGCATTAAGCATAAATCATAATCAACTTTATAAAATTAAAGTATCAAGAGTAGCAATACACATCTAGGGCTTCATCAAGCCTTGAATAAAAGTTTAGTTACACATAGAAAGAAAGAAAGGAGAAGCCTATTTATGTAGATCCATCGTCATGAATCCTTCTTCTTCTTTGCTCTAAAAGACCTCTTCTCTTCCTCCTCTCTAGCCTCCAATAAAGCTCTAAAGTCTATTCTCTAGTCTACTTTCTAATGCCCAAAACGTTCCTTCATAAGGCCTATTTATAAGTTTGAAGAGAAACCACGAAGTCCCCTTCTAAATCCGAGTCGAAATAGGTCTTATTTCCAATTTTCTATATATGGCGATCAATCGCTCCGTTTTTCCGATCGTTCGCCTACCGATCGATCGCAATTCCTTCGTTATTTTCCTCCGATTGATCGCTTTGCCGATTGACGCCGTATGATACCAATCAATCATAGTTATTGTCTTGCGCGATTGAAAAATTTCAGTAGATACGATCGATCGTTTTGAGGTCCGATCGATCGTTTCCTTCAATACACTGCTTTTGCGGCTCTGGCGATCGATCGCGTTGATATCCGATCAATCGTGGTTACTATTCATAAATTTCAAATGGCTATAATTTTTTGCTCCAAACTCCGAATTGTGCGTGGTTGATGGCGTTGGAAAGCTGACTTCTTGAAATTTAACAAGAAGCTTGAATCAGTCCAATCCGATATTTGTACATGAAGTTATGATGATTTAACCATTTGAGTTACTTTTCTCTTCATTTCTGTGTATTACTCTTGTTTCCTACAAAAACTAAAAACTATATTAAAGTAGTAATTATTCTAATCAAACACTAGCATAATCATAAGTTTAGGAGATAATAAAATACATAATTCATGTATAGATCACCGGCTGGGCAGAAAAGGGAAAGAAGGAGGCCGGGATTGTGGGGGAGAGAAGGGAGAGAAGAAGGAGGGCTCTGTTCTGGAGGCCTTGTTCTGGTCAGAGGAGAGGCCGGATCTGTGCTGATTTGAGAACAGAGCTGCTGGAGGGAAGGCTTTTCTGCTCGAGAGAGAGGAAGCTAGAATTGACTGTTGGTGGCAGCTGCTCTGTCGAGAGGCAGAGAAGGGAGAAAGGTGGTTTTGGCTAGCAAATCGACAGAGCAGAGAGGCTGGAATTGTGTTTGCAGCAACAGAGGAGGGCTGCTTAATCGAGAGAGACGGTTCCATTCCTGGTGGATTTGAGATCGGGAAAAAAGGGCTGCTTTACTTTGGCTGGAATTGGGGATTGTTCTATTCTGTTCGAGAGAAAGAGAAGAACGGTTGAGGCGTGCAGTCGAGAGATTGTTGCAAAAGGTGGAGGAGAGACCAAAGCAGGACAGGATTGCAAACGGACTGAAATCAGAGAACAGGCTTTTTCTTATTCTATATTTTGTCTAGTTAATTTATGTGTTTTAAGTTTAGTTGAACATCAGATTGATTAATTATAAATTAAAAATTAGAACTTTTTATTTCATTGCTGCTTGTTACATACTCTTACAATTAGGTTGAATATCTTATTAAGTCTCTGAGGGATCGACCTCGTAGCCGTTATTCTGCATTAGATTCGTGCACTTGTGAGTATTATATTAAAATTTATATCACTTATTTTTTTCTTATTTTTTCATCCTAATATATCTTCATGAGGTAAAAGAGGAGGAAAAATAAGGAAGAACGCAAAAATGGATAAAAAATGAGCGAGTTATGACATTTTAAAAATTGTAGTAAAATCGTGTCATCGAAGACAAGACTTGAATACACAAGGAGTTGAGCTCGCTTGAGCTCTGTTTCGAGCGACCCAAAACCTCTTTGCATGGGGGGGCATATCCACAGCATGGTTGCCCCTCATCTCGCTAAAGATAGGCGCCAACTTGCCTATCTTGGGGCGAGATTAAGTTCGAAACAGAGTTAGAAACGGATCTAATTTGGAGTTCGAAGCCTATAAAAATGGATTTAAAGAGCTTGGTTGGAGGAGAAAAAAGTGGACTGTTTTCCAGAGTTTTTGGGTCGTGTTTTGGCCGTGTTCCAGTGGCAACAAGGCCAGGGGAGAAGCAAGAGTTGATTGGCGAAAGGAGAGAAGAGGGAGAAAACGAGGGAAGAAAGTGCTAATTTTGGAACTGAAATTGTGTTGCTACAGTAACTGTAGATTTGCTACAATACCGCAGGCTGGTTGAAGAAGACGATGAACAGTACATGTGAACAGTAAATCTGCTATAGTGTCCTGCTACAGTAACCCGAGAACAGTGTTCCTGCAATAGTGTTATTAATGCAAATCTTTTCCAAATTCGATTTTTCTTTTCTCATGAATATGAATAGCTAAATCAATATGGAAACCTGCTGAGAATAGTTTGGCTCAGCAGGTCACTAGCGAGGTAAGAAGCTAATAGTAGGGGTTGACGATCATTGTCGTCAATCAACGTCCGAACTAGAAGTCTATACTCCATCCCCGTCCAAACAAGAAAATCCAAACCAAGCCCGACGAGCTTGGATATCTCGCCCAAAGAGCATCAACCTCTGCTTCTCCTTATCCTTCCTCCTCTTCTGCACCACTACAGATCCTACCTACCTCTGTGCTTCCACAAAACTGTTATTCCAGGGCGATCCAAACATGAAGAGCACCCTAGACCAAGTCAGTAGTATCTCCTCCGCGGCAACCTCCGGCTCTTCTCTGTCCGACCACCCTAAGACTGTTGCGTTCTTCTGTATTTTTACTCCTCTTCCACCTCATGGAGATATATTATGATGAAAAAATAAGAAGAAAGAAGAAAGTGGAAGCTTTTTGGAGAAGCTCCAGACATCCGAATGCTTCCACTTTCATCTTATTTTTTTCTTCTTTTTTCATCCTAATATATCTTCATGAGGTGGAAGAGGAGAAAAAATAAGGAAGAACACAAAAAAAAGGCAAAAATAGATAAAAAAACGAGGGAGTTATGACATTTTGAAAATTGCAGTAAAATTGTGTAGAAAATACACGACTTGAATTCAAGTCGTGTACTCGACGCCACGATTTTACTGGAATTTTCAAAATGTCATAACTCGCTTATTTTTTATCCATTTTGCCCTTTTTTTTACGTTCTTCCTTATTTTTCCTCTTCCATTTTATTAGGATCACAGAAAGATATATAAATTGAAGTTGTCACCTGCCGACGAGTATTTCACACTTTTGCCCATTTTTATCCTCTTATTTGATGTCCACGAGCGGTCGAGCACCAATGAGGGGCCTTTATATGTGTTTCTTTACATGTATATCTCAATTTTTGTAGTTGGGCTAGCTTCCCCACTGCTCTTACATCAAAATCCATTCATCATAGATTTTTTCTCGTCTTTCCCGCTGATTTTAATGTTTTTCGGCATGAAATTTTATTTTTTCCGGGTTGGACGGCGCCGGCGGTAATTTGAACCGTGATGATGAACGGACCTTCGCCGGAATGTCTTCTTCTCCAACTGGATGCTCCCTCAAATCGCTAATTTTGGGAAGAAGGAAGACTTAGGTTAGATTTTGGGAAGAAGGGTCTATGGAAGGAACGAAGATATTCCAGGTAATATGAGAAAACCATAGTTGGCCCCAGGTAATATGGAAAAAGCTCTAATCTAAAAGGTCGTCCACTGGTTCGTTGATCAAGCCGGATTAGACTTATAACTACTTGGCTTCTTGATTGTTGTCTCTTACATTTTTTTTTGTTGGATACTTCGTCCAAAAATATATGTGGGCATTCAAAAACCAAAATGAATTATAAGACTATATATATATAGAGAAGGGTTTACATGAGATCGTTCTCATATAAGGAGCATGAGGCCAATCTTTATAGCCGTTGGATTCAGATCGGAGGATGGATATTAAATCAGTGGGTAGGTGAGTATGTCACATCAAGGAGTGGGTGAGATCATTATGGCTATTTGTAGCCGTTAGATCAAGATCCAAGGGCTACGATTTAAAGTGGCCTCATATAAGCTATATGAGAGCGATCTCATTTAAACTTTTCCCACATATATATATTATATATATATGTGGGAAAAGTTTAAATGAGATCGCTCTCATATTGCTTATATGAGGCCACTTTGAATCGTAGCCGTTGGATCTTGATCTGACGGCTATAAATATCCATAATGATCTCACCCACTCCTTGATGTGACACACTCATCTACCCACTGATTTGATATCCACCCTCCGATCAGAATCTAATGGCTATAAAGATTGGCCTCATGCTCCTTATATGAGAACGATCTCATGTAAACTCATCCCATATATATATATATATATATATATATGTGTGTGTGTGTGTGTGTGTGTGATTCTTGATATTTTAGTTTCATGTTGGTTTTCTAATGTGGACATATATTTTTAGATGGAAGGAGTACCATTGTTTTCATACATTGAATCTGGATCCGAGTTGGGCCCACTGCAGCCATGATCGTGGGTTTTTTTTTTGGACCCATACACAATTGATTTGTGGGTTCAAATCCATGTGAACATTCATTAATTGGTCCTCATAAGGTAAGGTATTTGTTATCATAACAAAGAAAGATATATGCGCTATATAAAGTTTCAAACATGCATGTGGTAGGTGACCGGTCTCACATCATCTGTCATGCTCATTTTGGATGTGGGTCACCTCTCACTATCCTTAAAACTCAGGTTTTGGCAGAGCCATATCAGGTTTACTTAGTATGGGACACAGTTTAAGGGTATCAACCATGGTTTTCAAAACCGAACCGGACCGGCCAGTCCGACCGCAGAAAACCGGTCCGATCAGGCCGGTTCACTCTGGTTCATTGAACCGGCCAGTTTTCTTTCAAACCGGACTGGTCCACATGACTTTTTCTTTTTTTTTTTTTGAAAAAAGTTGCACCGGAGGGGGGATTCAAACCTGGACTAGGTAAGTCACCCCCCCCCCACACACACACACCTAACCACTTGAGCTAGCAGTGGTTTGGCGTTAGTATTATACAAATTATATATTTATAATATAATTATTACTCCTCTCACCTGCACCGACTCATTCCGGTTTGACCACAGTTTGACCACGGTCAAACCGCGGTTCAACCGGACCGGCCATCAATCCGGTTCGATGGCCGGTCCGGTTTTGAAAACCTTGGTATCAACCTAATTAACATTTATAGTTTGCTGTAAAAAGGGAACACTTACACCAGAAGAGGATGACAAAAGGGCATATATATGTGTATGTCAGTGAGTGGTCCCTACATCAGTTTACCCACTCACTAACATACACATAGGTATGTCAGTATAGTATGGATGGAAAATGATGTAGAAATATCATTTTCCATTACATGTCCATGCATAAGTTTACTCACTCACTGACATACACATAGGTATGTATGTCAGCGATGTATGAAAAATGATGCAGAAATATCATTTTCCATGACAAAGACAAATGACTATGCCAGCTTTTTTTCTTTAAAGAGAATTTGGGATCAGGTAGATTTTAGTGGTATATTCAGGAATTAAATTACTACCTGATTGGTGCCTTGTAACTAATGATATTCCTATCCTAATGTAGAGTCTATTGAATAACAATGTAGAATTATAAGACTATACTACCCAAATGCTATTTTTTCGTAGCCTTCACCTTATAATTTGTAATTTTGTATTCCCTCCGTTCCAAAATATTATGTATATTTAGAAATATTCATTGTTCTAAAATACTGTGTACATTTTACCAAATCATGTGACTTCTTTTTTGCAAAATTGGAGGAGACTTGGAAGGATTGACTTGAACTTGGTTCGTGAACGAGCATATGAGTTGGATGGGATATTAGGGAGACGGAATCATGTGACTTCCTTGTGGGCTTCATGGTGCAATAAAAATGAGAATTTTCTCAAATGTATACAGTATTTTGGAACGGAGGGAGTATGATTTATACTCGCTTTCCGTCTGACCACACACTCTCCTTTTTTGTAGTTGTATCTAAAGGGCTATTGAACATAAAGTTTAATTACTACAATAGGTACCTTTTTCAAAAATGTTTCAACTTGGTACTATAAAATTAACAATGGCCTTGTCTTGGTTGGAAAGAAAAAAGAAAGAGAACTAGGCAAGGAATTGTAGCTTGGAAGCCTAGCTTCACAAAGGGTAGAACCTAATTCAAGACATTATGCTCCTGCATCAACAACTGCGACTATTCTATATTCTCAATTTTTAATTTTTTAAAATTTTATTGTTCCTTGTTTTGGGCCTTGAATATCATAATAATAATAATAATAATAATAATAATAATAATCATTCCTCAGATAAATTCCACATCAACAATTGCAACAGAGTAATGTTAAACCCATGCCCTTATAATCCGTGCCCAGACACCCGTGTTCAGGTTGCCCACGCCTACACATATAGTGGCGGATGCAGGATTTTTAGGGATGGGGGTCAGGTCATTTTGAGATGGGGCCAGGTAATGGAATTAAGCCAGCTTTAGCCCAAACCCTTACTAAAAATATAGGGGGTTCACTAAAAAGGTACACACCCATGGGGGTCATCTGACCCCTGTGCCTTACACGTAGGTCTGCCCCTGTATACATACTCTCTACACTTTTTATCATGGTATGCATGCAGCAAGCAGCTAGAAATGCACCGAAAAACCCAAACTAAAACCCCGAACCACATGGAACCCAACCGAATTGACCTAAATTTTAAAGTTCGAGCATATTTCGGTTTCGGTTTGGTTCCAGCTGAAAAAAAACAGAGAACCGAAACCGAACCAAACCAAAAATCCTACAAGGAAATACCTATCTCGATTCACGATTAGGTGTTGGTTCTAGTCCTTGACTCAGTTCCAATTCCAATTATTTAATCATTTTCCTTGTCTTTCAATTCATCAATAAAGTAGTTAAATCTCCTCTTATCTCGGCTCACAATTCTGTTCTGGTTCTAATACCAGTTCAGTTTGGTTCCAATTTTTCAGTTCAAGTGTTAGTTCAGTTCGGTTCCTACCGCCAGAACCGAACCGGGAGGCAGCCCTACAAGCAATCGTGGGTGCTAGGGTATGTGAAGCATTCTCATTTGTGAGTGAGGTTTCTAATTGGCGCCGTGCAAGTGATAGCTAGCATGCAACTTACATCATTTTATATCTATTGCAATGTGATGTTGTGTTTAAAGGATTCATATGCTATTAACTTTAAAAGTCCTAAAGCTTTCACTCGATTATTCTTTTTCTACAAACAATACAACCAGAAAGCGTGGGGGATTCAGCGGATCCTTAACAATTCTTTAATAGAAAATCACAAAACATCTCAGCAGAAGAAAAAATACACAGTTGAGAATTTTAATTCTTTCTAGGTTGAGAATTAGCATGGAGCTTTATTTAATATTTTGCAACATGGTTGATGGTCTAGAATTTCCGCTACTTTCTTCATCTATGATGTGGTAGATTTTTGTTAGAACTTAGAACCACTAATGTAGTAGGCTAAATGTGGGTCTCAATCCAATTAATTGGTTCCTCCATCTTTTTTTGTTTTTTTTTTGAGTAATTGGTTCCCTAGATCTTAGCTTGTGCAATTGTAGCCGCCCTAGTTGAAATTCTTCTTGGCATGGAGGAGATATCAACATGACTTTAGTAGGGGACCTAAAACTGTAGCCTACAAGATAGTGAAGGCAAGTTGTTTCTCTACACTCAACTACAAACTCATGGGACATGGCCTCTTCGCATACTGGGACCTAAATTTATTCTGAATTTCTGATACTACTACTTTATTCAAGGTGTCAAGCAAGAGAATTATTTGGTGTGTTATCTTGTGCTTGTAATAGACGCACTTAGCAGAGAAATAACATATCATCCCTTTAGGTTTTACACCAACTACGTACATCTACCTACTTATACTTGCATGAAGAGAAAGCACCATGTATAAAAATTTTCCTTGCAGCTTCTCTATATTCAAAAACATAGCTGCAAATTCCATGGTGCTTTTAGATCTTGAGTGCGTTTATGAACTCTGGACCCCGATGTCCTTTCCAAAGGTGGCATATCGTTCTGTCTCTGTCTTCTTCGTCGTCATGGCAACGTCTGATGCCCGTGCCCACCACGGGACTGCAATCAAGTAACGTTTCCAGGAAAGAAAAGGACCCCAAATCAGCTTTGTGTGCAATGAAGTGGAATGACAGCTAAAGCAGACAAATCTGAATTATTGATAATTCACTTTTTTTAAAAGGATTTTAGCTCGTTCATCATATCAAAAAGTAACCATGTTGTCATGAAAGTGTAGAAAACAAAGCAACTCCTTCCTGGCTTTAATTGAATATTGGTGTATTTGTTTCTAGTTTATGCTCATAATGTTTACTTGAGTGTGAATGAATTTTTTATGGCTAAAAGCTGTGTTGTGAACAAAATGAGGGGGTAAGTGGCAATGGTTAGAGAAGATGAAAGCAAGAACTAATCCAACCACCATAATATTAAATGAACATAACATTTGCATGGGGACCGGAAGATCTTTTGGTCTTCCTGCCTTGTGGATATCCAGTAGGTTGGAGCCATCGATCACCAGGATAGTGGCAAGTAATGCTAGCACATACCCCATGGATCTGGGAGGTTTTTACATATCACCTAGCCAATGAGCCCAAATTGCTATATTACCTGGTTTTTCTGGGCTCATGCCATATAACCTAGTTTTGGCACCTGATTTTCTATTTTACCCTCCTAAGCCCTAACCTTAAACGTTTTGTATGTGTTTTCAGGTTTTACATTTTAACAAATCATATCTCCTTCATTTTTTATCTGTTATTGCTTTTTTTCCATATTTTTAGTGTTCTTTCTTCTCAGGATGATATCATATGCATTATGAGATAATATCTAAAAAAATATAGCAAAATCTATGATCAATAGCATGCGGTGTCTTAATATAGTTAGGTTATTATCATGATAAGAAAGAGGAAGAAAAATAAAGAAGAACGTAAAAAGAATTGGTGAAAACGGATAATAAATGAGAGAGATATGAATCATTGAAGTATGTCCTATAAAAATTGCTATCGTGTAATCGTTGTACATGCAATTGAGCAGCTATCGTGTATTTGCATACACACTAGTATTATACACTTTAACGAATTATACTCCTTTATTTCTTATCCATTTTTTTCTCATTTTTTGTTCTGCCTTATTTTTAGTGCTCTTTCGGATCATAATGATATTTTAGTGATGTTGAGACACCGAATGCTATTTATAGTGAATTTTGTTTATCACTGATTCTTTTTGCGTTCTTCTTTATTTTTTCTCATTTTTTTTATTATGATGATAGCCTAATTATGTTGGGACACCGGATGCAATTTATTATGGATTTTTGTTATATTTTTTAGATATTATCTAAAAATCATTATAATATCATCATGATAAAAAGAGTACTAAAAATAAGGAAGAAGGAAAAAATGGATTAGAAATGAAGGAGATAGTATTCATTGAAGTGTAAAAGCTGAAATCAAGTAATATGGAAAAGGTTAAGGTTTAGGGTTAGGGTTTAGGAGGGCAAAATGGGAAGATCAAGTCTGAAACTAGGTTACATGGCATGAGCCCAGAAAAACTAGTAATTTGGCAATCCAGGTTCATTGGTCAGGTAATATAGAAAAACCTCGATCTGAACAATCAATTAATTCCGATGGAGGATATCCTAGCAAACATATTTAGGGCGACCAAAAAAACTTCCTTGCATGGCCGTATATACGCCATTTGTGCAACCATAATAGATACATTTGGTTTTCCAAAATGTATCGGTAAAACCAAATGTATCTATTAAAATTGGACAGAGGAAGTAGTCAAAATATGAGATAGCCTGCATTAATAGTATGTATTTAATGGATATTCACAAAGTTCAGTCGAGTTAAATATTAAAAATGATCCTTTCCTATTAATTAGTTCAAACTTTTTAGAAACATGGTTATTTAACATGGTATCATAGCCTTGTTCTAGGTCTTGGTTTCAAATCCTATAGAGAGCAGTTTCTCCCATTTATATTTTACGACATTTTTTCCCCAAGGTCATGGTATATCCTCCTCCCCTCTTATTATGTCAACGTACTAAGCTTTGATGGATGCTTGCACGTATGGGGGAGTGTTGAGTTGAGTTAAAATATTAAAATAACTATTTCCTACTTACGAGCTGTCATCAACTATTGAAGTTTCGCCGCATAAATTTCACTAATTGTTGATCAAGAAAAATCCTTACCAGCCATTAGCATACAATGACATCATTCTCAATATTTGCTGATGGACGGCAAGTAAAGTTCCACCAATGAGCGGGCTGGTGGCACACATTATAAGGGAATGTGGTTTAGCACTGCTCTGCATGTAGGATCATGCTAATGCCAGGATCATGAATAATGTCAGTGTAGAATCTCTCACTCAAAGAAATCTTCCCAATGCAATGCATCAAGATGAACTATTGGTTTACTACTTAAAAAAATATTTTTTTTGTTAAAGAGAAGTCCTTAATTAATATACCACGAAACAAATAAACAAAGAATCCCTTTTGCAACCTAAACAACAACCGGAAGGGTAATCTTCAATATACAACAAATAAAACATATTAATTTAAAAGTTACATAGTAGTTGGGTACATAAAACACTGGAGCACAACATTGAAATCTCTTCCATCAAATAGTTAGACAAAGAACTCTTTCATCTTCGGCAAAACTCCAAAGGGTCAACTCAAGGCCAATTGATGGGGATGATATATACTCCTAGATATTTAGGTATCTTTCCTGAAAGAGAAACTTGATGGATTTTGAAGAACAACTTATATTTAGTCATATTTTTTACAAGAAGAACTTGATAGATCTTTAAGAGCATTGGAAAAACATTTTCGACAATAAGAAGAAGTGAAGCACCATGCCTGGCGGTAGATATACTACAGGTAATCAAATAATTACCCCAATCCATAACCAGATGGTTACTATACAAAAAGATAGGAGGGCCAACGCCTGACTTTGTAGAAATAGATCTAACAACATGACAATGATCATCCAAGTTCAAATCAAGAAAGAGATTACCATGATTTTTAAGAGATATGAAGAAAGGTGTTGATAGATCAAGTATTGCATGGGGTTGTGGATTTCCTCTGTTTTGAAATGACTTCCTTCTACATTGCCCAAAAATAGATTTTTCTCAATAGTACCATATCTTAGTATTAAAGAAAGACATAGTAGGGAACACAAGGAGACGAGAAAAGGCTGGGACGGATTGCCTTTCGCCGGATCCAAGCGAGACTGATGTTGAGGAACAACACTACCTAATCCCGTAAAAAATGAAAAAATAACAAAAGGGAGTGGAAAGAAAGAGAACAGGGAGTGCCTTCCTACTAGATCTACGTCGGGGTGGCTCCACCTTAGGCCAGCAAAAAACAAAGGAGTGAAGGAACAAAAGGCAAATAAGTGAGTGTGGAGGATGGCGGAGAAAGGTAGCAGGGAGCGGCATAGGAGCACAAGGTCATCGATCCGTCCTACATTGACATTTTCACACCCTCTCTATGCCCCTCCTCCCTTGAGCCATGGCTTCTCCACAACCCCAGTCGCTGACATAAGCCAGAGACCGCCTAGCGTGGCTACACAAGGCTGGAGGGGTGCTGAGAGAGGAGGGAGAACTGGGGAAAATGAGAGTTTGAGAGGAAAAAGGAAAGGGAGGAGAAGAGTTCTAGAGAGAGGTTAAACCTTCTCTCTCTAGACACCATCTAACCTGTTGTTACTGCTTTGAAAAATATGCACCATCAATTTACACACTTGGTCATGTAAGATGGTTTTCACTAGACAATGGGGTGTTGATGTGATGGCCAGGACACTCTCTCACAAAGCGGAGGTTTCCTCAGCTCGAACCACCACTTCGTTAGCTACCCACCCGGGTTTGTACTTTGTACGTATGATCAGTCGGCCCGCACCCAAGGGGATTGACACATATATGGTGTTCTAAGAGGGTAGTTGCCTTGCCCAATTGGGTCCAAGGATTTAACTCCCCAACAAAAAAATACAACAGGATAGAGAGAGATTTCAGGATAAGTAGAGTGCAGAGAGATAATTAGCAAACCAAGAGCGATTTTTTCATTCAATAAACATAGGACAGCATATGAAAATAGAGGCTTAAAATTGTTATTTATGGTTTTTTTTTTTTTTTTTGGGGGGGGGGGGGGGGTGGGTGAGGGCGCCGCTGACAATGGTGGTTTGGGGCAGCAGTGGTTGCACCGGCAGTTGGGGGTGGCAGCTGCCATGGAGCAGAGAGAGAGTTTACAACTAAGCCTCTACCGTCAGATTTTTATCTGGCATCCTATGTTTATTGAACGAAAAATTCACTTTTCCTCGTGTCTTCATCCCAAATCATTACTCACATAAATGCTAATATTTTTGCAGTTAGTCTAGCGTGATCAATTTTCATTACCAGCATCACATTACCACTTGCTACATTATGAGAGGAGAGGAACTACATTATGAGAGGAGAGGAACAAAGGGCTGAATAAAAAGAGAAATTACAACTTTACTTGAGATTCCTTGGTCCCTCCTCCACTTGTCCATTGTCCTGCTTGCTGGAGTTAGGAAAACATTTTTTTGTATTTTTGCATTCTCTACCTTATTCCGATGGTTTACACTCTCTGTCACGAATCAAAAAAGGAAAATAATTTTAATTATCCATCCATATGAACTTCTCCATTGCGTGTCATCTTATACTTTTGCCCCAATAATTGCCTCTGTTATGTCTATCCCTCATTGGAATTCATAAACTATATTTGTCGTTGGACACCTAGATTTGAGTGAAGAATTTTCAAAGGTATATATATATATATATATGGGAAAATTTTAAATGAGATCGCTCTCATATAGCTTATATGAGGCCATTTTAAATCGTAGTCATTGGATCTTGATCTGACGGCTATAAATAGCTATAATGATTTCACCTAACCCTTGATGTGACACACTCACCTACCCATTGATTTGATATCCATCATTCGATCGGAATCCAATGGCTATAAAGATTGGCCTCATGCTCCTTATATGAGAACGATCTCATGTAAACCCTTCCCTATATATATATGACGGTTTACATGAGATCGTTCTCATATAAGGAGTATGAGGCCGATCTTTTGGGTCGTTAGATTTCGATCCGATGGTGGGTATCAAATCAGTGGATAAGTGAGTGCGTCAAATTAGTGGTTAGGTGAGTTCCTTGTAGTTATTTGTAGCTGTATCTTTTGGGTCATTAGATTTTAATCCGATGGTGGGTATCGCAGATATATCTTTTGGGTCGTTATATATATATAAGAAGGGTTTACATGAGATCGTTCTCATATAAGGAGCATGAGGCCAATCTTTATAGTCATTAGATTCCGATCGAAGGATGGATATCAAATCAGTAGGTAGGTGAGTGTCACATCAACAATTAGGTGAAACCATTATAGCTATTTATAGCCGTCAGATCAAGATTTAACGGCTACAATTTAAAGTGGCCTCATATAAGCTATATGAGAATGATCTCATTTAAACTTTTCCAAGTTTAAATGAGATCGCTCTCATATTGCTTATATGAGGCCACTTTGAATCGTATCACCCACTCTTTGATGTGACACACTCACCTACCCACTGATTTGATATCCACCATCCGATCGGAATCTAACGGCAATAAAGATTGGCCTCATACTCCTTATATGAGAACGATCTCATGTAAACTCATAGATATATAGATATATATATATGGAAAAAGTTTATATGAGATCGCTCTCATATAGCTTATATGAGGCCACTTTAAATCATAGCCCTTAGATCTTGATCTAACAGCTACAAATAGTCATAATGATCTCACCCACTCTATGATGTGATACACTCACCTACCCACTGATTTAATATCCATCCTTCGATCGGAATCTAACGGCTATAAAGATTGACCTCATGCTCCTTATATGAGAACGATCTCATGTAAACCCTTCCCTATATATATATATATATATATATATATATATATATATATATATATATATATATATATATAGGGAAAAGTTTAAATGAGATCGCTCTCATATAGCTTATATGAGGCCACTTTGAATCGTAGCCCTTCGATCTTGATCTAACGGCTACATATAGCCATAATGATCTCACCCACTCCCTGATGTGACACACTCACCTACCCACTGATTTAATATCCATCCTCCGATCGGAATCCAACGGCTATAAGAATTGGCCTCATGCTCCTTATATAATAACGATCTCATGTAAACCCCTCTCATATATATATATATATATATGGGAAAAGTTTAAATGAGATCGCTCTCATATAGCTTATATGAGGCCACTTTAAATCATAGCGCTTGGATTTTGATCTGACGGCTACAAATGGCCATAATGATCTCACCCACTCCCTGATGTGACACACTCACCTACCCACTGATTCAATATCCATCCTCCGATCGGAATCCAATGGCGATAAAGATTGGCCTCATGCTCCTTATATGAGAACGATCTCATGTAAACCCTTCCCTATATATATATATCCATCCTCTGATCGGAATCCAACGGCTATAAAGATTGGCCTCATGCTCCTTATATGAGAACGATCTCATGTGAACCCTTCCCTATATATATCTATATATATATATATATATATATAGATATATATAGGGAAGGGTTCACATGAGATCGTTCTCATATAAGGAGCATGAGGCCAATCTTTATCGCCATTGGATTCCGATCGGAGGATGGATATTGAATCAGTGGGTAGGTGAGTGTGTCACATCAGGGAGTGGGTGAGATCATTATAGCTATTTGTAGCCGTCAGATCAAAATCCAAGGGCTATAATTTAAAGTGTCCTCATATAAGCTATATGAGAGCGATCTCATTTAAACTTTTCCCATATATATATATATATATATGTGTGTGTGTGTCATTTGTCTTGATCACGTGCAAAGACTAACTTCATTTCACCATCAATCATCTAGACCTTTGTGGAGATCATGTTCTTATCAAAGAATCCATTTTCCAGATTCGTAACTTTCGACAGTGCCAGGCAGGCCAATGAGCAAGCTGTAACAGGATCAGGATGCCACCTTTTGGGACTCATGGGGGCCATTCTTGTTGATTGGCCATGCCTTAATTGGAATACAATCATGTTTTAATACTTTCATTAGTTTCAATCACATGATGTACAGTTGCTAATTATTTCACATGTATTTGCATAAATGCCATAACCGTATGTTATTTGATTTTAGATCCATGGATACCATGATCTCAACCTTTACAAGCACTAATTTTCATTTAGATTTAAGTGAAGTTTATCATAAACATCAGAATTTGAGTGAAGAGATTTTTTTTCTTTTTTGGCTACAACTGTTCAAAGAAGTGAGCAACTCGTAAACATGACACCCAGTGTTCTAATATACTTCTTATGCTTGGATCGAGACCATGGAATATCGTCTTGTCGATATATTTGTGATATATCGATATCGGACCCCACCTGATACATCGAGACGGCATAATATCGTTTTTTAAATATTTTTAAAATATCGGCGATATATCGGTTTCGGCATTTAAAAAAAAATGTGTTTAAAAAAATTAAAAAAAAAAATTAAAAAAGGAAAAAAACTTTCCCTTTTGTTTCCATCTTAGTTTTGAATTATATATATATATATATTTATGTATATTTTGAAATCTATGCTTTGTCTAAATTAGTATCACTAATTTTAGAAGTTATATTTTAAAAATATATGATAAAAACTAGTTTTCAACCACCAATATTTATTTACACCCAATATTTTGTCTCTTTGGTCAACCCATATTCGATACGGCATTCCATGATCGAGAGTCGAACCTAGGTCTTGTCCACTACGCGGAGAAACACGCCGATCAATTTTGGGGTAGGAGATCGACTTATCAATCGATCATTTTCGGATTGACTTTTCTTCACTATTATTTTTAGAGCAATATAGCAGGAAGAAGAAGATGAAGACATAAGAGGGACCACTTGTCACCTTCTGTTTTGGCTAGTGTCAAGGGATTGACATTTCACTTTCAACCGATAAGAGCCGGCAATCCATTTCCCTATCACCTCCGGGGAGAAAAAGCAGAGAGAGCTGATATCGGCTTCCTGATGAATGACATGAACACTTCAAGGAAATTTGGCACTTCAACAGTTCAATTTGAACAAATTGTCTACTAGTAGTTACCCTTAAGTTTTACGGTGATGTGATTGGTAGGTGGTCATGGTTTCTAGAGATTCTCAATGCTACTGAGGGTACGACCAAACCAAGGAGTATCATTCAGTGCATTACGCGTGCCAAATAGGAGTTGCACCCGCGTGATATGAATCGTCGATCTTGAAGGTTAACGGTGCACATTGAGAGCGTCATTAACTTCTGAAACGCAAGCCATCGATTTTCAAGATGGCCAGTATGCGTCAGGTGGGTGCAAATCTCACATGGCATGCCGGGCATATAATTTGTCGTGGAGAAGATAAGGAACAACTAAATTAAACATGGAGATCCGTGATGCCATCGACATAATATCTTATCCCCATCCTTTTTAGTTCCAACCCTTACATAGTAATCATTGAGTACCGCATATACGGAGGGCCAGGGCCAGCATGGGGAGCGGGGAATGACAACCACCGGAGGAAGTTTGAGCTCAAGCAATCTCCGGAGGAAGTTTGACCAGCCAGTTCAGTTTTTCAGTTCTGCATGACCTCAGTGTTGGTTAAACAGTATTTGTGCCCTTAGGCCTTAGCAATCCACGACATATTGTTACCCAAGTGTCGATAGAGCCAGTCATCAATGGGGATTAGTGGTCGGGTCCGGGTTTTAAAACATTGAACAGCCTTACTAAAACTGGATTATTAAATGACCTGCATTTTTTATGTTGGATTTTTATTTTTTTATTTTGATAGGTAAAATTGAGAGTGCCAGCGGATCATCTTGTCAAATACATGCAATGTGGATCCTGAACCGAGGATGCGCGATGAGCCTTACCCGTATTTCTTAAGTATGCGCCATGAATCGTATTAGCTTTTCCCGTACGTTTTACTGAGGAAGCACATAATTGTCCCTACACAAATGGAATATCTCCTGCCGACCCACATTTTGGAGCCTACGGAAGTGCCAAAACTAGATGTCATATTCTCGTGGTGGATGATCCAACAAGCTTAACTCAATTTTTACAACCAACATTTACCTTTTTTTGTTGTAATGCCCGTGCAATGTATCCAGACATTGCATACACAAGTTAATCAACTTGTTTTGCTGCCAAAAAAAAAAGTAAGCCAAATAAAAGAAAGTCAAAGTAATTTTTCCCACTAAAATCTACTCTTTCTGTCCTGTTTTAGATGCTAATTCATTTGAGAAAGAGGATACTCCTTTTTTAGATGCTCTATATGGTCTCTTTAAGTGTATTTTGAACCTCTTCTTTCCCATTAGTTGGAGTTTCTACCACCTAATAAAAATCAATATTTTTTTAAATAGAGCACCTAAAACAGGACAGAACGAATAGATTTTTTTCTAATAAGAAGAATATTCCCTCCATCACACTTTAATAGTCTCACTTATTTTCTAAAATGAACGAAAACTAGTTTACTTTGAGAAACTAAATCAGAATACTAACGGGGGCCGAGGATGTAAAAAAAAACAACCTGGGCATGATTTACATGCAGTAAAACTTTCACCCAAGAATCATTGATGGATATAGGTGCAGGTGTGCCCCACCTACTCTTGGCCTTTAGCTCATTCCGTCCAACACGGCGGCCATGCATTGATGCTGGTGACTGCTAAAAAAAAGTGTTTTGGAGGACACGCAGTCTCGCCCAAGATAACCTCATTCTTTCTCGTTATCAACGGACTCGGTGAAAAATAAATGAAAAATATTTCTCCCGCTTTATTTCCAGGCCACCTCAGGTCAAGGGATATATTGATATCGAACCCCATCCGATAAAACAATACGAATTAATATCGTTTTTTTTTTATTTTTTAAAATATTACCAATATATCAGCGATATCAACCGATATATCATTTTAAAAAAATATTTAAAAAAAAATAACTTTCTTATTTGTTTCTTATCCTAATATGCATTCTTATGCATATTTTAAAATCTATTCCTTGTCTAAATTAGTATAACTCATTTTAGAAGTTAGATTGTGAAAATATATAGTAAAAACTAGTTTTCGACCACCAATATTATTTTACATAATATCTTACCGATGTCCGATATGGAATTCCTTGCCTCATGTACAATATTTTGAGAGCCTACAGGGTGTAAATGGGCTGGCTCATGAGCTAATCTATCTCGGCTTTTATCGGCTCGACTTTGGAATCGGCTCGGGCTTGGCCCACCACGAGTCGATCCCGAGCGCAATGATATTTGACTCGGCTCTACTCGCTCAGACTCAACTCAAATAAGTTTGTGAGCCAGCTCGTTATTATATATTTATATAGAGAGAGAAAGAGAGAGAACGGTTTACATGAGATCGTTCTCATATAAGGAACATGAAGTCAATCTTTTAAGTCGTTAATTTCAATCCGATGGTGGATATCAAATCAGTGGGGTAGGTGAGTGTGTTACATCAATAGGTAGGTTAGTTCGTTGTAACTATTTATAGTCGTCGGATCAAGATCCAATGGCTACAAATTGAATTGGCCTCATATAAGCTATATGAGGCCAATTTAATTTGTAGCCTTTGAATCTTGATCTAACAGCTCCAAATAGTTACAATGAACTCGTTTACTCAATGATTAGCTTATATGAGGCCAATTTAATTTGTAGCCTTTGAATCTTGATCTAACAGCTCCAAATAGCTACAATGAACTCGTTTACTCAATGATTTGACACTCTTACTTACCCACTGATTTGATACCCACCCTTAGATCAGAATCTAATGACCCAAAAAATTGGCTTCATACTCTTTATATGAGAACGATCTTATGTAAACCGTTCTCATACAAAAATATACGATAAATATGTTGATATTTGTAAGATTCAAGGGTGGACCGAGCCTCAGCCTAGTAGGCACTCGAGGTAGAGAATAATTATCGAGCCGAGCTTGAGCCTGAAAAGTTTGAGCTATAAACGAGCCAAGCCGAGCTCGGCTCATTTGCATCCCACCCGACATTTCATTTCTTTTCAACAGACTAGGTTGTCCGTGATAAAAAAGCGGGAAGAATACGCAGCGATCTCCCTCTTTTTTCTCACGGCTATCCCACGTGCCCGTTACGGCATTGCTGCGGGGCCATCTTCCCCCACCTTTCACCACACATGCTGATGGGTCATTGGTGACAGTACTATACCCGTCTCCGTCATATCCTTCCGGATTTCTGCCATCATATCATATGGGAGCTGTACTGTGCGCTCCAGCAAAATGGTGCTGGCACAGATCATCCGTACGCACCATCTATTATATTAATTGACGGCTCATATCGATCGAGGATAGGATGGAGGATATTATGGAGGCGATCGCCTTCCACTCTTTGGTTGGTTCCTTAAGGACTCGATCCCCCCTCGTTAACAAAAAAATGGCACGCAAAACCTGTCTCTATTGTCTGAGCATGAATGGTAACTAAAAGGAAGCAGCTATCATTTTCCAAAATTTAGCAACTTGCTTGCATATGTTCTTTTCATAGGTTCTTTTCATTATGAGTTGTAGGTTCATGGACCTTTTTTTTTTGCTGTGTATGATCCAATGTAGCATGGGATTATTCTCCAAATACATAGTCGACGACTTCTCTGTAGAAAACGGCAGTAGTAAAAGGAAAATGTATGCTTGCAAGCATACATCTAGCTATTTATCTCATCAATCAGAAAACATTGAAATATCTCTCCAAGTGATAAGGATAGTGGACCCATTGCCCATGTACATCTTATCACCTTGAGGGCAAAGATCCAATACTAGTCATCACTTGCAGGCACTATAATATTGACACACAACTCTGACCAAGAAATTGCACCACCCAACAAAGCCTTTTTGCAAGAAACAAGAACAGTGAAGTGGGCACTGTTCCGGAATCATAATTGACATTTGATAAGTGGGTTGAGTCCGAGTGCTATAAATTGTCTTTATTTGATCCAATATCAAAGCACCCCAACACTTGGGACTTTTTTTCCTCCACTTGCTCTCCGGAGTACTATCTCACGGAGACTAATCTCCGCTTCTGAAGCCATGGATCCTTACAAGGTATTGTTTTTTTTTTTTTTTTTTTTGCATCATTTCATCCCTTTTAAAAGAAGGGCTTTGAAGATCAACATGTGTATGAGCATAAGAACAGTCAGACAATAGCCTTCTTTTGATTATTTTTTGTGCATCCTTGTTGTTATTATGCGTGTATATCAAAGCCCTTTAAGGGTTAATCTAATATAATACACCACAGCAAAGCTTCATCTCTCCATCTCTAGAGATCTCAGCCTCGATCTCTCTCAGTGCAAAAAACTAGCTGTGGGGCCCAATATTAGGTGACATGTTTTGATACATAGGAGAAGAAAGTGCCAACCTTGGTGTGTGTCTTTTTCATGGTGTGGAGGAAAGAATTTTGGAGGGATTTGGGCAATTTTGGGTACCTTTGTCCTCTTAGACTGTGTCTTTGTGCAATGACCTTCTTCCTAGGAAAAAATTAATATGCACTATGTTGCATATTTCCGCATATGTGCCTGGCACGCGGATGATATTGATTGAACAACTCGCGTGTAATAGGGGGCAGGCGGATGATTCAAACCCCGCTTGGCCTGTTTATGTGGAGCCCTCGGGCGTGTGCATGCCAAGCGCTTTTCCACGATTATCTTTAAAATTTTGAGAACGAGTTGAGTACATGATCATGAATGTTTCACACAAAATTTGTAAAAGGATCAGATAATTTTTAAGGAAAAGTCATGATGTAAAATGTTAAATTGTTGCAGTACCGTCCTTCTAGCAACTACAACACATCCTTCTGCACCACCAACTCCGGCTTGCCAGTATGGAACAACAACTCAGCACTGACTGTTGGAACTAGAGGTAAACGCCTCAACAGATTGAGTAGACTCAACCGAGTTGACTCACTTGGGAAGAAATATTTTACGATCTATCCACAACCTAATAAAAAGATAAATATGCAATATTAGATCTTACATGATGCTAATGCAAAATTACTTGGGGCGATGAACAGGTCCGATTTTGCTGGAGGATTACCATTTGGTGGAAAAGATTGCCGCATTCCACCGAGAGCGCATACCGGAGCGTGTGGTCCATGCCAGGGGAGCCAGTGCTAAGGGCTACTTTGAGGTCACACATGACATTACTCACCTCACATGTGCAGACTTGTTCCGTTCCCCCGGAGTGCAGACCCCTCTTATCATTCGATTTTCGACGGTCATCCACGAGCGCGGCAGCCCTGAGACCATCAGAGACCCTCGCGGTTTTGCCATCAAATTTTACACCAGAGAGGTTATAATCTTATTATCACATGAAGTATACTCACTTTTCTTAACTAAGTGCAGCTGCCTTGTTCTTGATATTCCTAAATATATTTGAGTCCGCTCCGCCAACTCAGCCGAGTCTGTTTAACTCAGTGAGTCGGTTCAGTTGTATCGCTAGCTAAGTGTACTATGTCATCCTGTCTTCTTCAGGGCAATTGGGATCTAGTCGGGAACAACTTCCCGGTGTTCTTCATTCGTGATGGCATGAAGTTCCCGGATGTAATCCACGCCTTCAAGCCAAACCCTAAATCTCACATTCAAGAGAATTGGAGGATCCTCGACTTCTGCTCGCACCACCCGGAGAGTTTACACACTTTCGCCTGGTACTACGACGATGTCGGCATCCCGTTGAATTACCGACACATGGAAGGCTTCGGGGTCCACACCTACACCCTAATCAACAAGGCAGGCAAGGTCACATATGTGAAGTTCCATTGGAAGCCAACTTGTGGGATCAAAAACTTGATGGATGATGAAGCAGTCATGGTTGGTGGCAAGAACCACAGCCATGCTACTAAGGACCTCTATGACTCAATTGCTTCAGGCAATTATCCTGAGTGGAAACTCTTCATTCAGACCATGGACCCAGCTGATGAAGATAAATTTGATTTTGATCCTTTGGATGTGACCAAAATCTGGCCTGAGGACATCTTACCCCTTCAGCCTGTAGGGAGAATGGTCCTCAACAAGAACATTGACAATTTCTTCGCTGAAAATGAGCAGTTGGCCTTTGCACCCTCCCTTGTGGTGCCTGGGATTTACTACTCTGACGACAAGATGCTTCAGTGCCGGATCTTTGCCTACAACGACACACAGCGCCACCGGTTGGGGCCAAACTACTTGATGCTTCCGGTGAATGCACCCAAGTGTGGCTACCATAACAATCACTATGATGGTGCCATGAACTTCATGCATAGGGACGAGGAGGTAATTAATTAGTTTTCCAAATTAAAGTGTATATTATCAACATAAAGAAATTTGTGTTTTAACTCAAATCATTTCCTGGCTATGCAACATCTTAGGTGGATTATTTCCCTTCAAGGTATGATCGGGTTCGACATGCTGAGAAGTTCCCTATTCCAACCAATATACTCACTGGCAAGCGAGAGAAGGTGAGTTTTCTTTTCTTATTTCTCCCTTTAATCTTAACCTTTTTGGAAATTATTGATCATATTTTGCAAGAACCATGTCTTCATTGATATATCTAGATTAAAAACATTAATCTAACTGCTTGTACCATTTTCTACTAATTGCAGACCATTATTACCAAGGAGAACAACTTCAAACAGGCTGGAGACCGCTACAGATCTTTTGCTCCTGACAGGTAATCTAATTCTTTCTTGATTAATACTATAGCCTTGTTAACAAAAAAAAAGGGTTCACATATGAATCTGAATCAAAATTAACAAAATACTCAGCATGATTACTGTCTTAAATTTGCAGGCAAGAAAGGTTCCTCACACGTATACTTGAAGGGGCTTTCAGACCCACGGCTGACCCATGAGCTCCGCAACATTTGGGTCTCATACTGGACTCAGGTGAGACATCTCCACTTTAAAAGCCCACAAACTAGCTAAGCTCTTCCCAATGGGCTTGCTTTGACAGCCCACTACATTATTCTGCGAAAATTGAACTTTGCTTATATGGGTTTTTTCTCTGATGCAGTGTGACAACTCACTGGGCCAGAAGATAGCGTCGCGCCTCAATATGCGCCCCAACATGTGAGATGTTAAGTGTGGTTTACACATGTGGAGACGCCTTTTCCATGCCTCTCGTCTACATACAAATATTGCCTGTACTTTGTTATTTTGGAGCTTAATCATGTACTTATGTGGATATGATCGTGGATGCCTTTCAAGATGGGCTTATAATAAAAACTTTTGAACTCCAGCGAGGCCGAAGCCCATTCATTTCCATTTTATCGACAGTAGAATAGGCAATTGGTATTTGCACTAGAATTAATATAGCTCTTAGTGTCTTGAGCACATTCAAGACTTTATTATTAAAGGAATTTGATAATAAACAATCATAGAATTTACTCTGATACTTAAACATCCACGAGGTCATCATGGATTTGTTTATGTGTGGTTGGCAAAAAAATGGTGAAAAGAAAAGGTTCGATTGTATGTGCCCAAGCATTCCAATGTAAATTCATATATGTTCGTCGCCGCTAATTTTTCGTCGTCGATCCATCCTAATGGAGCATAAGGAGCCCTTGTTGATTGAAACAGTGTAAGTCACTTTCCCTCTATCTTGCGGTTGTGTTGATTTTTTTTCTTTGGCAACATAATTGCTCAAGCTTAATTTTATTGTTTATGATTAATTTTCATGATCTAATTACGTGCCTTATTTGTAGGCACCATTCAGCTGGGCACAGATGGGAATATCATCGACCCTTCATGGTTGGTTGGGCTTTACTTATAATAAATACGATAGTTAATGTATCAGTTATAAGCTTTGATAGGATCGATGAGTTACTAAAGCATATTTACGTTCTGTCAGTTCAGGATATCCGGATGGACCTCCAAAGCTGTGCTAGTAAGATGGGGGAAAAGCTGTAAGGTCCTTTCTACTTTCTATTACATGGGGATTACATTACACACTCTTGCATAAATGCTTTCTTGTTTAAACAAAAAAACCAAGAAGCTCTCCTCATTTTAGAGTCAATTATCTCTTTGCAAATGTGTCCACGTCCACCACCGAGAACCACACAGCTTTTAAGTGACTCATAGAGCTTCCAAGAGTCGTTGTGAGGATCATATACATAATGGTGAAATAGTACAAAACAACACATTTTTGCAGCCTCAGATTTTATTTTCAATTCCTAAAGACTTAATAATATGGATGTGGACAAATTGATGATCGAATCACTTCTTTTATTAAAATGAAAGTTTCGAAATTGAAATATACTAATCCAAACCACTTATTCGTAGTTTATACTTCCTTCTTTTGTTAGTACAACTCACACATCTCACATACAACTGAAGCTTCTATTTCCAAAGAAAGAGGCCCAGTTAGCACCCCACTTTGCTAATCCATCAAGCGAGTTCTTGGTTAAGAGCCCTAAATCTCTTTTTTGTCGAACTGCACGTCCAAAATGCATGTGTAGAAATGATTTCACAATTTGTACTACTATTAAGTACCATTACTCTCTTTAACTATGAAATCCCGTGATTGAACTTATTGTGTAGAAATCTCCATAACCATTCAAATAGAAGAAAATCTTATATTCTGAAGCTAAAAAGGAATAAAAACTACAATTTTTACATGGCATTTGGGCCATACAAAAATGTGGTGGCCACACTTCCAAGCCTCACCCGTCTCTCTCCTCAGTCCTCACTCCCACCACACTAGCCATACAAAACTGTTGCATAAAATCCAGCCTCTTCTGTATAAATCTCCACACGTCCGGTTCCTATTCGTCCAAGTCATCCTTTCCTTCTGTCATAAGCGCATGTGGAGGACGTTTACCTCATTTCGTTTGGCATCAGCATGTGGAGGGCGTTTTAAAATCTAGATAAGGAGGCACAGTTGCAAATAAATACGTTCTCCCAAATTCACATAATTATTTTATAAAAAAAAATTAAATAATTATCTTGGCCTAAGAAATCAGAAGGGAAAACTGAACTATCCGCCAGATTTCCATCTTCTCGCCATGATAAATATCTGCGATAAATTGAAAATACGATGGAAATATCCCTGGCTTGGGGTGAGAGGTATCGTGCCTCTCAAGGTCCTTTTATTTCGGCCGTTGATTGGTGCCGAGGAATTGATAATCTATGGTGGCTATATCTCCAACGACATCACACTTGTTGCCGTGTTACCATCCATATATCGCTTATTATGGATTATTTCATGGCTCAAAATCTTAAGGTTTCAAAAATTGGGTTATTGTTTTTTGTTGTTGTTTTTGTACCAAATAAAAAATCGAATTATTTCCAAAAGTAAAAATAAAATACAATTGCCAAACGGTTCAGCCCTTTATGTGTTGATTTGCATGTAAATTTTCTGCATAAATGGCTCAACATTGGAGAAACGCTGGTCCCAGTCGAACTGAGTTTAATAACTGGGCCTGACCAAATCGTTTAAACAAGTAGACGGGTCTTCCTGGTTGTCCACTTACAGGAATGTAGGAAAATAACTTTCAGCAAGTTGTTTATTGTTTTTATCTAACAAAAAGTCTATTTTTTGTCTCTGATAGTTGTTTTCTTTTTCAAATTTGATTCATAATTTTATATACTATAATGTATGAGAATGACATTGGCAAGACACTATTATCATTTTTTTTTGCAAGAAGACACTAGCACCTGTTGAATCAAATAAAACAGCGTGCTCATGCTATAACCATCTTATCTTATCTTCTTTTAGTAGTCCTATTGTTCTATAAACTAATCAGTCATGAAGATAAACATGAAGGGGATCACAATTCACAAGGCTACATCTTGGACTATCTTATTTCGTAGACCTATAAAATGACACTCTCGGTCATATTAACTTTATCTTAGAAATCCTCAACAATTCAAACACATCCAAAGAGATAATCAACAATTCGACATATGCCATTCTTTCACTAGGATTATGTATGTATGTGTACCTATCTATGTTAAGAACGTGTTTTGTTTAGTTTTAAAACAAGGAAAACGCCGCATTAGTATTACTCCTGAGTCCAAAATTACCTGACTGGATTAAGAAAACCAAAATGAACTGAGTAGTTGATTTTGGTTTCATAATTCACACAGGTAATTTTGGACGGAGGGAGTAGTACTTTTTTTGGGCAAAAGAGTGTTACGCTTAGACTCTTCTAGAAACTTGTGTTACTTGTACTCAATAGCAAGCGTAGAGATGATGCGTTTTATGCCTAGGAGACAGTATAGTGTGAATCACATGGTTTCAATCCTTGGAATATATCCTCTCATCTCTTGATTATGATAATCATGATGAACCGATGAAGCAATATTTATGTGTTTGGGGGATGATATCAAGGGGTGTCCAAGTCCTTAGGACCCGACTAGAAGGGGGAGGAAGCATTACTTAATCAACATGGTACGATCGTAATGAATGGTATTTTGAGGTAATATTGGGCTCCAAGAGTTGTATGCCCGACCACTTCTAATCGGCCTTGATTATTAGCAACTCAACGAAAAAAGAAACAAAAAAGACCTAATAGAAAGGAGATGCGTTAAGAAGAATATATAATCGTTGTGTGGATGATATTCTTTTTTTCTTTATGATTCGATGATATTATTTCTTAGCTACATATTTGAGCTTATGAATAATAAATAATCTAAATAAAATAATGATAATAATAAGAAGCCTGTTTTTACACAATAATAATAAGATTATTTTTTATACAATAATCATATCAAAATAATAAGCTTATTAAAAGAAAATTGCTGGCCAGAAGGTAAGAACACGAGAAAACGGCGATAAATTGCGGTTAGAAGTGAATTTAATGAGGGATAGGAGTCTTATGGTGATTGGTGAGTCTTTTGGCTATTTATAAATTCCAAAACAGGGGAGAGGCAAAGGAGTAAACCAATTCACAAAACCGAAACAGCTCATTCTTTCGTATCCTCTCTCCCTCTTCTCCCCATCTCTCTCTCCGAGACTTTGCCTTGCCATCCATGGATCCTTACAAGGTTCGCCACTTTGAAATACCCACTTAGATTTGATTTTGATTGTTGATTTGCCTGTAATTTGATTGGAAGTTGCATGATCATTGAGTTCGTTTTGAGTTTCTCTCTGATTAAGTGATTAACTAATCTGGGTTTTTGTTCTATGAATATGATGAAACTATGCATATGTTCTTAATGGTTTGAACGTTTGTTTGAAATTAGACCATGGTTGTTACTCTTTTTTGGTAGTTGAGCTATAAAAGATTTGATCTTTGCTTATAGCATGATATAATTTTATGGGTATGTGTTCATTTGTGCTAGTTTTCCATATTAATAGCCTGATTTGGTTTTTCAAAATGAACTAATTGAAGACCCACGGACTATTAATGTGGAACGGAGGGAATATATTTTTTTACTGGTCTTTTTAAGTTGCTTACTCTTCATGAACGCTCTATACTGAACTTTGGTTGAAAATCTGATGCAGTTCCGCCCATCGAATGCTTACAACTCGCCTTTCTTCACGACAAACTCTGGGGCCCCTGTTTGGAACAACAATGCCTCTCTGACTGTTGGATCACGAGGTATATGCATTCATTGTGTATCTCCTTGATTTGTAGAATTTACTATGTTAAATATGCTGATATTGCAGTTTGAACTCTTGAGAGATGTGGTGTATGAAAGATGAAAAAACTCTGTAAAGTATTTTTTCGGTTGAACTAACTTAAATATGAAATTTTTGGCTTGTTGGCTTGGTTGCATATCGCTTGAATTTAGTAATACTCTCCTGCTGCGTTTTAGATACGGGATATTTGCTTTTTGTATTTGGTGCTCTATATATATGACGAGTTGAATTAGTCCATACTTATGATCATTATCATTAGAACTCTTGATTGGGACAGCAAACTACAAGGATATATTGTATTTGTTTTGCTTTAATCATATCGACTGTTGCTAGTTCCTAGTTTTGTCTTTGAGATGACAATTGTCTTCGTTTTCTAAAAACATAATTTAACTGGTCCTCTACGTGTGTACCTGTTTTTATAATGTACTAATATTGTTAAATTAAATGGTGTTTCTTCTTTGACTAACTGCTAGACATGACTAAGTATATATTCCCTCCGTCCCATATTAACTTCGTTTGAAAAATCAAATAGGACACTTAATATGGGATGGAGGGAGTATTATTTATTGTTCGTCTGGAGTTTCTCATTAAATCATTACTGAGTTTCTGAAATCTCCTATTTAACAGAGACATGATACCTTAAATCTTTTTGTTTTATATATTGCAATTCGCTATGAGGATTTCTTAAAGAACTGTGTAGTGAATTTTCTGAGCTTCTAATGGTTGAACATTTTTTCCTGATAAATATGAAAAATGGTGATTGGAAATAAATTTCTTTGTTGGTCTCAATTGAGACTTCTCATAACCTACTTCCTTATTGGCATGGCAGGCCCGATCCTCCTTGAGGATTATCATCTTGTTGAGAAACTTGCTCAGTTTGACAGGGAGAGAATACCTGAACGTGTTGTTCATGCCAGGGGAGCCAGTGCAAAGGGTTTCTTTGAGGTGACCCATGACATTTCTCAACTTACCTGTGCTGACTTCTTGAGAGCACCAGGTGTTCAGACACCTGTTATTGTCCGCTTTTCAACTGTTATTCATGAGCGTGGAAGCCCTGAGACTCTGAGAGACCCACGAGGTTTCGCTGTCAAGTTTTACACCAGAGAGGTATAAACTGTGAATTCTAGTTATTCTTTTTTACATGCCGTCCTGCATTCATCATTATTTTTTCATACAGTCCTGTATCCATCCTCGATTCATTGTGAAAAATGCTAAAAGATTGTCCAATCATCTTAAAAATACTTTTTATCCTTTGCTAATGGGGGCAATTTTATGTTTCTGCTATGTAGACATGATTGGAAGGGTTTTTTCTTAATTTACTGGGTCTTTGATCTGTGCCTTTATTTAGATATAACACCCTTTAGACTTGCTTCCCTCATAGAAAAGAGTGCAACTAAAAGAGTGCAACCTTTTCTTATCCATCTAATCGGCCTTCCATTCTTTTTGCAAATAAATGTCAATGAGTTTTTAGGTTTTATCAAATTCCTTTTTTTAGGGTGTTTAATGCTGATATCTGCTATGTATAACTGATTACTCATTTGTTTACTGCTCAGGGTAACTTTGATCTCGTGGGAAACAATTTCCCTGTTTTCTTCATCCGTGATGGAATGAAGTTTCCTGACATGGTTCATTCCTTGAAACCAAATCCTAAATCCCACATTCAAGAAAACTGGAGGATCCTCGATTTCTTCTCCCACCATCCTGAGAGCTTGCACATGTTCACCTTCCTTTTTGACGATGTTGGTATCCCACTTAACTACAGGCACATGGATGGATCTGGTGTTAACACTTACACCCTAATCAACAAGGCTGGAAAAGCTCATTACGTGAAATTTCACTGGAAACCCACTTGTGGTGTCAAGTGCTTGTTGGATGATGAAGCAGTGTCAGTTGGAGGATCAAATCATAGCCATGCTACTAAGGATCTCTATGATGCAATTGCTGCTGGAAATTATCCTGAGTGGAAGTTGTTTATTCAAATTATTGATCCTGATCATGAAGACAAATTCGACTTTGATCCATTGGATGTGACCAAGACCTGGCCAGAAGATATTTTGCCCCTCCGGCCCGTTGGCAGGCTTGTTCTGAACAAGAATATTGACAACTTCTTTACGGAGAACGAGCAGCTTGCCTTTTGCCCGGCAATTATTGTTCCTGGTATTTATTATTCTGATGATAAGTTGCTCCAAACTAGGATTTTCTCTTATGCCGACACCCAAAGGCACAGACTTGGACCTAATTATTTGATGTTGCCTCAAAATGCGCCAAAATGTGCTCATCACAATAACCATCATGATGGGTTCATGAATTTCATGCACCGCGATGAGGAGGTAAGAGATTATGTAGTTTGATCTAGTACTTCTATGTTGAGTGGGATTTGATGTTCAATTCTTTTTTTCTGCATGTATATTTATATGACTTTTTATGCGAAGTAATAGTAATGGTCTTTGCATTAGGTGAATTACTTCCCTTCAAGGTATGATCCTTGCCGACATGCTGAGAAGTACCCAATTCCACCCAGAATTCTTACCGGAAAGCGTGAGAAGGTCAGTTCACTTGTTCAGTGAAATTATTTTGGTATATATATGGTGATACAGCTAAAATATGATTTTGTTATTACTTGATGGTAGGCTGCTTCTTTGGCTAGAATCTTTATCAGGGTATCCAAGTTGCCAAATGTCATATTATTCCCTCAAAATAATGCCAATATTTTATTTTTTCGCAATACAGTGCATGATTGAGAAGGAGAACAACTTCAAGCAGCCTGGAGAGAGATACAGGTCTTTTGACCCAGACAGGTACACATAATTCCAGAACTTATTTCAAGATAATGCAAAAAAGAATTTTATTACCTAATAAAAATTGTTAGTTCAACACCACCTCCCACTGAACGCTGTATTCTTATACAATTACAGGCAGGAGCGCTACATCCGTCGTTGGGTTGATGCGTTGTCTGACCCAAGAGTCACACATGAAATCCGTAGCATCTGGATCACATACTGGTCACAGGTGGGTTTTTTAGGCTTACTCTCATCTACCGTAACGACCTATACCTTCTGGTGGTAACATCTCTGATCAGCCTGTATATTATTTTGTGTTTTGCAGTGTGACAAGTCTCTCGGTCAGAAGCTGGCATCTCGCCTCAATATGAGACCTAGCATGTAAAATACACCGGTACAGAAGTAGTTTTGAATTGATGAGAGTCCGATACTCTCAGTGAAGGAGGGGTGCAATCTATGTTGAGAAGCTCCATAATGAACTGAAAATCTAGAAACCCTGGTGAATATGTAAAATGAATATTCTGAATGTTAACATACAGTGTACTTTTTTATGAATAACAGATACTTCTTAATAAATTGCTGTTTTGATGCTATAATGAATGATAAGTCTTGTTTTATTCTATTAGGGTGTGTTAGGCAACGTGGATTTTTAGACCCTGCGATTCTAAGGGGCCGTTTGGGGCGTGATTATTGCAAAATATCCAGACTGGATATTGGATATTTACTATAGTATCCATGTGGATTTTTACATCCAGAGGTGTTTCAGCTGGATATATAAAATATCCGGATGCTACAGTGTAGCATGGGATGTTTTGCTTTTAATCACGCCTCAGGTGTTTCAGCTGGATATATAAAATATCCAGATGCTACAGTGTAGCATGGGATGTTTTGCTTTTAATCACGCCCCAAACGGCCCCTAAGAATAACGTAATTTGTTTGAATCTATGTTTGGCAACTCTTTTTTAGGTATGATTTGATTCTTCTCTAAAATCTCACCCCCAGAATTACGTGATTCTTATTATAATTTGAAAGAGGGTTGTTCAAAATGACAAGCCCACCTTGTCATTTGTCAAATCACACAGGATTTTTTAAATGACGTGATTTTTAAGAATCACACCTCTAAATCTAAATCAAGGTAGCCAAACGCACCTTTAGGAATTGCACACATGCTATTGCACGTGGTTCTTGATAAACAATGAGGAGTTTAGGGGGGAGGGAGGGGAGTGGCTATGGTTTAGGGGGAGAGGTATCAATTATTAATTAGGCTCATCAACATCAGTATTAATGTGTCTTAATTAACTTACTGTTTTGCCAAATTTACCCGATTAAAAAAAAACAAAGGCTGCCATATTGGCTAATGCATTTGTAGTCTAAAACATTTTACATTATTAAACACGCTCTTAATGACCATTTTTTTCACCATTTTTTAGTGTTTTCCCCATAGAAAACTCGAGAAAGATAAAGTTTACAACTAAATAATTTTAATTAATTAAGGGTAATCTAGGGAGGGGGGTAACTATGACGACGACCATTCCTGGAGTTGGTGCTTTTTATATAGTAAAGATAAAGATAAAGATATAACTAGTGCTGTAATTAGGGCTTTGCTTCTCTTTAGCCATTTGATTCTCCTATTAGCTGACTAATGAGAAGGCCTTCAGAATGATCAACACTGTTTTAATACCCAACTGGATAGGCCCGTTAAACAGATCCAATTAACCCTATACTGCAAAGAATTAAATACTGATACTAAATCTACTTTAAGAGAAAGCCCTAAAGTTTAACGGGCCAGTCCCGTTAAACAGATCTAATTAGCCTTCGTCAGACTACAATTGTGAAACTGGTTCACTGTTAGTTTTTGAATCTTGACTCCTTCGGCCATATGGGATTATATCCCTATTTACCCGGTGTATGTGTATGATGGGTAGGCCTTGTACATGCCCGAAGGAATTAGCGGTAGGATACCGTGCTCTAAGAGATCGGTTGACACAACTACTTAACAAGAAAGAAAAAAAGAAGAAGAGAAAACTGGGTCATTGTTTATCATCATCTTCATCATGCCAACACGTTTATATCCCATTTGTATATAACTCAATCCATGGAATTCCGTATCGGATATCGGTATCGTACCGGTCGGCTTAAGAGACAAAATATCGGAGATATATCGGAGATATTTGTAAAAAAATATCGGTAGTTAAAAACTAGTTTTTACCATATAATTTCATAATCTAGCTTCTAAAATGAGTTATACTAATTTAGATAAAGCATAGATTTTAAAATATGCATATTAGGATGGGAAACAAGTTTGAAAGTTACTTTTTTCCCTTTTTTTTTTAAAAAAATTTTTTTTCGAATTTTTTTTTCCGAAAATATTATTTTATTATAAAATAGCAATATATCGGTCCGAAACTATCGCCTATATATCGGCGATATTTAAAAAAAAATAAAAATCGATATTTATCCATCTCGTTTTATCGGGTGGGGCCCGATATCGATATATTGGCAATATATCGCCGATATGGAATTCCATGACTCAATCCCCATACCACAGGCAGACATATCTCCTCAGACTAGTCTGAGGACAGTTTGTGTTTTTATTTTTAGTTTTTACTTTTTCTTTACGTGTACCAAAAAAAAAGAGACTTTGACCTTCCTGGTGCAATTAGATCCTTTTCCTGTCCTTAGGCCTTTAGGAGCCCATTCAAGCCGCAAATCACTTGCGCATATGAACATTAAATGCAGCAGAATTATCTCAATAGACTTCCCTTGCCGATCATTACGTTTGATATCCAGTTATGCCCAAGTCACCGGCCTCAGCCTGTTGAGGGAGGAGGTCCCGCGTTCGATTCTGGCTGCCTTAGGGGAAGGGGAGCTTTGGCTTTAGTGGGGTGGGGTCTATCATATTTGTACTACTATTATTTATACTGTTATTGAAAGTAAAGGGGGTTGGAACGGATAATTTCACGTTGTGTTTCACAAATACCATTGATACAAAACTCGCGGTGATTCTCGCATATTGATCCAAACATTTTCAATTACTAATTACAAAAAGGAAAAAGAAGCAGATAATAGAAAAACTTATGCAAAACTAGCAAAACTGCAAGTTCAAAATGAACGTACGTGTTGTATTTCAAATTTTGAAACCGTGGTCACTTAAAGTTTTCTATTGTCAATTAGGATTTCTTCTCCAAACTATCCACTTCTTGTAACTCTCTAGACTCCTCAAAAACTTTCACACGCTTGCATACTGAATCTATTTTAAGAGTTAATTACTTGTAACCATAAGCCACACAAGTATGTAACCTACTATTGTGATCAGTGGCGAATCCAGGATTTTTAGGTAAGGGAGTCAGGTCGTTTTGAGATGGGGGTCACATGATGGAATTAAGCCTACATCTAGCCACTTCGACCCACTTTAAATGTCCCACCTCAGGTAAAGCTACACACCCCCATGCCTTACACGTAGGTCTGCCCCTGATTGTGATAACTACTTTTTGAACTCATCTTAGCTACTATTATTATTATTTTTATTCCTAATTAAAAGTCCCCTATTCCTGCAATCATAAACCACACCAAAACCTTGCCACCCCACATATTTTTTTAAGGTATTTTTTTATTCCTAAGTAATGTTCTCATAGAGGCTTTGCCGCCTTCCTTATATGGACAACAACTTGATTGGAAGGACAGGAATTTTATATGATGCGTAGAGGATTTGTAGTAGAAAATCCAAAGCCAAAGAGGGAAGGTAAGCTTATCTTAGGGAGGTACGGATGTGGGTGGGTCTGCATTTATATTTACTCTAATACTCCGTTATCTTACGTAACTTATGCAGTTTAGAGCGAAATTATTTGGTTTACTTTTGAGGGCAATTTTGCATCGCACACGAAATTGTCCGTTTCACCCTATTTACTTTTGAAAGTAGTAATAATTTTAATAGTAGTAGTATATATTTGATTTTTTAAATTCTTCTGTGCTCTTATATTCTTTTCTGGCACATGAAACCTGCACGTGCTTGTTATACTAGTGTATGAACTATGAAGCCCTACATTGGAATGGGCCACTTTAGGCATTGGCATCAATGAAGATCCCGATGACCCATTAGCTATTTCCCCAATATCTTTTTATTTATGGTAAATCATGTTTAGAGGCACGATGAGTGAATGCATTATTAAGGCAAACGATTCTGCATATTTTGAGAAGGTCTTGACATTAAGATTCTGCATATTGTGCATATGGAATGAACATTCAAATATTTAAGGAGGGCGATTTGGCCTACTGTCTTGACATTCTGATACTCATTATCTGTGCACGAAAAAAAATGAAGCCCTCAATTGTGCCCTTGCTTTTGCTCTTCCTCATCTTCTCTTCCGGTAAGGTCAATTCACTAGGTTTACCATAGAAATATTTTGTTTGCTTATAAGGTTGGTAATGTTACAGGAGCTTTTTATGAATTGCTAGTCTTCTATTTATAATTAAGAAAAATTTATGAATTTTAGAATGCAACTATTTGGATATTGAGAAGAGGGAGACACGTTGTTCACTTGAAATTATTTTTTTCCTACTTATATTGTTTTTGCATTAATAATCTGTAGGATGCAGATATAGGCAAGGTGTTTCAACTTGAACAATTTGAAAACACATATAGTTCATGTTAATGAAATGGTTTTTTATTTCTACTTTACTTTGTTTCTTCATTTCTTCGAAGTAATATGAAAATTTTTATATTTATAAAATATGATGATGATGATGATGATTATGGCAGTAGACTTTTTTTAGGTGTAATATAATGTGGTATATTCAATAATCATGGTGTAGACACCACCTAATTAAGGCATAAAAAGATATTACACAACTTTCTTTTTACCATCAAAACTACCATAATGTTGTAAAATTTAAACAACATGGTTTACTTTAGAAATCATGAACATGTCAACATTTTATCAGTTCAAGATGCTAATGAAGCAAAAGGCAACTTTCAAGTCTTTTGCCTTATCTTTGGTAGGAAAATGAGGCCATTGAAGTTCATGGCTCTTTGTTGAATATTAAATCAAAAGAAAATATTATGTAAGCGTTCTAAACTCAGCTCATGTACTTCGAATTATTTGCAGGCAGGAGTACGTTAGCCAAGGATTGTGATCCCATGCCCATTACCATGTATGACTGCAAGTTGGATCCATGTGTTACTGAATGTGCTCAAATTTTTGGCATACGTATCCGTAAGGCAGAGTGTGTCAACCCCTCTGTGTGTGTATGCTATGCAGATTGCAGCTAAGGATTGTCATATCATTCTACTGAATGATGGAGGAGTATGGTTGACATGTTTTTCATAATGAAAATAAAAATTTTGCGACTTAGTAAGGGTAATCTTTTTCTTTATATACTACTAGTATAAACAACTTGAGTCCCGTTTATATGTAATCCGACCTGGCAGTGCACTTTAATACTTTGAATCACCTACCCGCCCCTCATTGACAAATGCCGTTGGATATCTATCTGACAGTTTACAAAGTTCCAATGTATGCCGACATGTACACGTGAGCCAAGTGAATAATGGATGTTTTTTTAATTGCATGTCCACATGGGGTAAACTGCAAAGTTGAGGACCGTTTGGACTAAAGAATGAAGCTAAGGACCATACAATAGCACATTGATAGCAACCTTTTTCTTTGGTCGACCTATCTTGCTGGGTGGGAATCACACATAAGGAAATTCAGGGAAAAGCAAAAGAAGGCAGGGTATTTGGTGTAGATCACCAGTTTTCTGTAGATTTCTTAACATATCTTCTCCCAGAAACATCCGGGAGTTTTGTACAAAGAGATATGCAGTTGTGGCACTTACACCCACTTCCATTTGCATAACTGCTTCTATGCCAAGGTCTTCATTCCATTGGCTCTGTTTTATTTAGTGCACTCTCACACCACATACACTTATTTACATAGCAACACATATTTAAGTAATTTACAAATAGAGTATTGACAGACTCTATCAACTCCTCCCCCCTAAGCAAGGTTCTTGTCCTCAAGAACAAAGCTAGGGAAGCGCTCCTTCATAAAGTTGATATCCTCCCACGTTGTGTTGGCGGGACTGGAGTTTTTCCAATGAATCAGCACTTGTCGCCGCTTTTTAACCGTCCGAAATTCCAATGTTGCTTGAAGTAGTACCCGAAGTCTTGGCTCATCTGTTAAAGATGTGGGCAGCTCGGGCACAACAGGAGAAGAAGAGCCAAGTTTCTTCTTGAGTAATGAAACATGGAAGACTGGATGAATTTTAGAATTTGTTGGAAGCTCTAGTTCATAAGCAACAGGTCCAACTTTCTTGATAATTTTGTAAGGACCATAAAATTTTGCAGATAACTTCTCGGCAGATTTATGTGCGAGGGACCGTTGACGATAAGGATGTAGTTTCAAGAAAACCATATCATCAACTTGATAATCAATCTCTCTATATCTTTTATCATGGATGACTTTCATCCTATCTTGTGCAAGTAAAAGCCGGGATTTCAAGATTTTCACAATTTGATCTCTTGCTACTAACTCCTCTTCAACAGATGCCAATTTTGCAGTTCCAATGACATGATCCAAAATAGTAGGGGGTGGACGACCATATACAGCTTCAAACGGTGTCATTTTTATCATCGAGTGCCAACTTGTGTTATAGCAATATTCAGCCCAAGACAAAAATTTCATCCACTCCTTTGGTTTATCATCAACAAAACACCGCAGATACATCTCCAATGTTCTATTTATTACTTCAGATTGACCATCAGATTGTGGGTGATAAGCTGTACTGTAGTTGAAGCATGTCCCATTTTTATTGAATAATTCCTTCCAAAAGGCACTTGTAAAAAGTGGGTCTCGATCACACACAATAGAACGAGGCATTCCATGCAATTTAAAAATTTGATCAAAGAAGATCTTAGCCACACTTTGTGCTGTATAAGGATGAGACAATGCAATGAAATGAGCATATTTGCTTAACCTGTCCACCACCGTGAGAATTGTTGACTTACCCGATGATAGGGACCTTTTCCCAAGGATAGAATCAAGAACTAGAAAATGTCATAAGAGATCAAGATACGTAGGTTTTCTTAGAGGGAAACCAAGACCTCAAGGACTAAGTCCAATTTTATAGTAAAATCATCAACATCCCTTCCATTAGCCCTCTATGCTTTTTGTTATAGAGAGTCTTCGTTCAGTTCCTAATTAGTTACAATAACTGACACACCATAATGTAACTACTCACACACAACTACCCATGCTTATCACTTAGCAAAGTTACACTCATCTATTTACACGTTACACACATGTATGATATGCAGATACAAATAAGTCTAAAGAAGCATAAATGCATAGGACTCTATCAGCTCCTCCCCTCTTAAAGAGAGTCCTTGACCTCAAGGACATATCCAGCTAAAAAATTGAACGTTACACATTGCAAGCAATTCTGCTCTAAAGTCGTCCTCAATTTGACAAAGAATTATGGGGCCACCTAGGAAATCAAAGAGCCAATCGTCCTTCATTTTTATCGTTGGGGATGAACCTTGCATTGCTACCTTGAAGGGCTCAATATCTGTTCTAAAACTGATGCCCGCACCGTAATTATGCCACATAGAAAACTCTCCAAAGTTGCACTCAAGACAAACGTAAGGACCAATGAACAATTGAACATGAAACCCAATCTTATGCAGTGTCCTTATGAATTGCACCAATTCGTATTTTTCATGAAACCTATAATCTTTAGAAAAAGGCCTATGACCATTTCCAAAGAAATAGGTATAAATGAACCAGAATAAATACTTAATTTGATGAGGCCATTCATAAAAAATTTGGTGCCCATTCTTTGAATCCCATAAGTTGCTATCCTGCATCAATGTCCAACTCATCACTGGAACGTAAAAGGCTCGTCTACATCTGTTGGAAGTCACTAGAAAAAGATAGTCAATTGCCGAAGCAATGGAAATCATCACAATCTGACTGAGATGTGAAGCTGTAGGAGTAGAGAAGGCAGAAAGTTGGGTGTCGGTGTCGGTTCCAATGTTGTGTCCATCATCAATGTCGGAGAGAATAGTTACGTTGTTGATGGAGAAAAATTCAGATGTTACTGGTGGTATTGGCTGCAGAAGCAGATCTTGTGTAATGGGAGGCATGAGTGGTGGTGATGGTGCCGGGAACATATCTGCACTGTAAAGGAAATCTTCTCTCAGGTAGAGGTGTCGGCCTGGATCAAATGGAAGTAGAAGCGGTGTAGCGTGCTGCCTCCCCTCATCATGTTTCACTTGTACAAATAGAAGGAAATAGGGGTTTTTGGTATCATCCAATTCCCTGTAGAACTCTCTGTTGAACTTTGCAAAGTTGTGAGCCAAACTATTCATCATAGAAAGAATAGTTTTCAACTCTTCTCGAAACTCTAACCAATTCTCTTCGTCCATGTTGCCCCTAGACCGAAGGCTCTGATACCAAACTGATAGGAACCTTTTCCCAAGGATAGAATCAAGAACTAGAAAATGCCATAAGAGATCAAGATACGTAGGTTTTCTTAGAGGGAAACCAAGACCTCAAGGACTAAGTCCAATTTTATAGTCAAATCATCAACATCCCTTCCATTAGCCCTCTATGCCTTTTGTTATAGAGAGTCTTCGTTCAGTTCCTAATTAGTTACAATAACTGACACACCATAATGTAACTACTCGCACACAACTACCCATGCTTATCACTTAGCAAAGTTACACTCATCTATTTACACGTTACACACATGTATGATATGCAAATACAAATAAGTCTAAAGAAGCATAAATGCATAGGACTCTATCACCCGATGATTTTGGCAACCCTTCAATGAAGTCCATGGAAACATCTTCCCATATTTGAGCTGGAATAGGCAAAGGTTGTAGAAGTCCTGCTGGTTTTACTGTCTCATATTTATGGCACTGACAGACATCACAATTCTGAATAAATTTTTTTACTGCTTGCTTTAATCCAACCCAATGAAAAACCTTTCGCAGACGTTGAAGAGTCTTCTGGAACCCTTCATGTGTAGAACTGTGAAACTGGTCCAATATATCATGCACTAAGTCTGAGTCAGCAGGTAAATAAATGCGCTCCTTATAAAAGAGCAATTTGTTTTTGACATCCCATGGAGGTTGCAACTTATCCTTCAAATAATCTTCATGCTGGCGCTTGAAAAAAGGATCTTCTATATTTATTTTTTTAATTGGCTCCAACCAATGAGGAGAAGGCATGGATAAGGCTGTGAGAAATCCTTGAGGAACGTCAACCTCTGCCCTGCGAGAGAGTGCATCTGCCACATTATTTTTTGGTCCTCTTTTGTACTCAATAATATAGTTAAAGCCCAACAACTTGACCAACCACTTCTGTTGCGCTAAAGTGGAAATTCTCTGCTCCAATAGATATTTGAGGGATCTTTGATTTGTACGAATAATAAACTGCTTCCCCAAAAGATATGGACGCCATTTTTGAACAGAGATAACCAATGCCAATAGTTCTTTTTCATATGTAGAAAGTAACAATTTTTTTCCTTCCAATGACCGGCTGAAAAATGCAATAGGATGATCATCTTGCATTAAAACAGCCCCAATTCCCAATCCTGATGCATCACACTCAATAACAAAAGTCTTGGAAAAGTCTGGTAAAGCTAATACAGGAGCATGCGTCATCTGGTCCTTCAAATAGTCAAATGCAGCTTCAACTTCTGGCGTCCAAATAAAATTATCCTTTTTGAGCATTTTGGTGACTGGACCAACAATCTTCCCATAATCCTTAATGAATTTTCTGTAATAACCAGTGAGTCCCAAAAAACCCCGCAAACCCTTGAGAGATGTGGGCTTTGGCCGCTTAACCATAGCCTGTATTTTTTCAGGATCAACAGTCACACCTTCTTCATTGATGACATGCCCAAGATATTGTACCTGACTTGTGGCAAATGCACAATTTTCTTTTTTTACAAAAAGATGATTAGTCCTCAATAATTCAAACACAACAGTTATATGCTTGATATGGTCATCTAGGTTTGTACTATATATTAGAATATCATCAAAGAAGACTAATACAAATTTTCTCAAGAATGGCTGAAATATCTATTCATCAATGCTTGAAATGTAGAGGGGGCATTCGTGAGGCCAAAAGGCATTACCAGAAATTCATAATGTTCTTGATGAGTCCGGAATGCTGTCTTATGAATGTCGGGAGGAAAAATTCTGATTTGATGATAACCCGATCGGAGATCCAATTTTGTAAAGATTTTGGCACCATATAGTTCATCCAATAATTCATCAACAACAGGAATTGGAAACTTGTCCTTCACAGTAATTTTATTTAGGGCCCTATAATCTACGCACATCCTCCATGAACCATCGTGCTTTTTGACCAAAAGAACAGGCGATGAGTAAGGTCTGTTGCTGTGTTGGATTGTTCCGGACTTGAGCATATCAGACACAATCTTTTCAATTTCTGTCTTCTGAAAATGTGGGTATCGATAAGGCCTGATGGAGACGGGTCCACAATCTGGCAGAAGATTAATATGGTGGTCTTGTTGTCGTTGAGGTGGCAATTCTTTTGGCTCAACAAATATTTCAGCATATTTACTAAGGATTGGCTCCAACTGGAAAGGAACAGTTTCAGCAGATTATATTTGTGGGTCCCCCAAAGAAATCATGTTAATAAAAAATACATCCCTTTTTTTCTTAATTCCTTGCCGATCTGATAGTCTTCCATATATTTATCTTCTGGAGATTTGATGCCCTTCAACATTACATCCTTGCCATTGAAACAAAACTGCATTTGTAGTTTATCGAAATCCCAAGATATCAGCCCCAACATTCTCAGCCATTGTGCTCCCAACACTACTTCATAACCAGAAATAGGCAACAAATAAAGATACACTGTGAGAGAAATATCATGCACCTTAAGTTGGACATCCATACACTGACCAGCACTTTTTATTTTATTTCCATTGGCCACCGTCACCCAAAATACATCTTGTTTGATAGGATAGATCCCCGCCTTTGAAGCCAATCGTTCACTCATGAAATTATGAGTAGAACCAGAATCAATGAGAATGGTGCACGTAATACCATTTATCCAGCCAATAACACGCATAGTTTGCGGAGCTATTGTTCCTGTAATTGCATTGAAAGAAATTCCAGGGCTATCTTCAACAGGAGAATTTTCATCCTCATTATGCAGTTTGATTTCCTCTTCATCCCAGAAGGCTTCTATCAAAAACAACTTCTTGCAATGATGTCCCGGAACAAACTTATCATTACAGTGGAAGCAAAGGCCTTGTGAGCACCTTTCTTGCAATTCTGTAGGAGTCATTCTTTTGACAGGAGGCGGCTGAGACAAATTTTTTGGTGCAGGGCTGGAATACCTTTGGATATCTGGAGAAGGCCTTAGAAATTTTTTGGTTTCAAAGTACGTGCTTCATACAATTTAGCAAGTCCTGCAGCCTCCACTAAATTTGCAGGACGGCCGGCTAGAACTTCTGCCTTGATTGATTCTTTGAGTCTGCTCACAAATCCACCTACTTGTTGAGAGACTGATAAAGCTCCTGCCTTTGGCAATAAATGCTCATATGCTGTTTGATATTCTCGAACAGAACCAACTTGCTGTAGTTTAGTCAATTCCCCATAAAAATTGAAGTATTGACTAGGGCCGAACCTGGTGAATATATGAGATTTTAACTCCAACCATGATGGTACACCCATGAAATCTTTTAAATTCTGAAACCATAATTGTGCATCGCCAAAGAGATGGAAAGACGCCATGGCAACTCTTTCTTCCACTGGAACAAAATAGAAGTCACAGAATTGATCCACTTGACAAACCCAACTCGTTGGATCTTCGGTACCATCATACTTAGGGAATTGCAATTTGATCTGGCGAGCGGCATTAGGAAGGCTAAGGATTCTCCACGTTCTTCATTAGTATTTAAGGGAATTCGACCACCCAAACAATGATCACCAGTGTTGTAACTTTGTGAACTTTCTCCTCTTTCCCTCTGAAAACGAGCAGGTCCATTGTTGTCAAAAAAATTTCCACGGTCAGGAGGATTCGAATCAGTTCTAGAATTCAGAATTTGGAGTTGCTTGATGATTTCAGTATATTGACTTTGCATAGTTCCCATCTGTGCCTGCAAGGTTGCAATATCACGATCATTCTTGCTAAGAACACGATGTGAACCCATGGGAAGATAATCCTCTTCCACCACATCCTCGCGTTCCTCCATGTCTGGCTCCGATACTAAATTGATAGCAACCTTTTTCTTTGGTCGACCTATCTTGCTGGGTGGGAATCACACATAAGGAAATTCAGGGAAAAGCAAAAGAAGACAGGGTATTTGGTGTAGATCACCAGTTTTCTGTAGATTTCTTAACATATCTTCTCCCAGAAACATCCGGGAGTTTTGTACAAAGTGATATGCAGTTGTGGCAGTTACACCCACTTCCATCTGCATAACTGCTTCTATGCCAAGGTCTTCATTCCATTGGCTCTGTTTTATTTAGTGCACTCCCACACCACATACACTTATTTACATAGCAACACATATTTAAGTAATTTACAAATAGAGTATTGACAGACTCTATCACACATCCACCCCACCATCTGCTTGAAATTGTTAGGGACACGGACACGGACAGAAGTTGTCCGTGTAAATATGTCCGCGGGGGTCTTGGCCGTGTCCGCGTCCGTCAGGCCGATGGACATGGACACGGACACGGCCAAAACCCCCTCCCCTCCCCTCCCTCTCTCCCCGCCACCACCCCTCCTTCCTCCTTCCTCCTCCTCCACCTCCACCCCCACCGCCACCCCTACTTCCTCCTCTTCCACCCCCGCCGCCACCCCTCCTTGGGCGACGGCCGGAAGCCACAATGCGCCGAAAGACAGGTAAAAAACATTTTTTTTATCCGTCGGCCGTCGCCGGTGGTCATCGAAGCGGTCGCCGCCCCTCCTCCTCTGCGACCGCGTCGATGACCCAGGGGCGGCCCCTCCGTCCTCCCCTCCACCCCGCCGCGGCCCCTCCATCCTCCCCTCCACCCCGCCGCCCTCCTCTTCCACCCCGTCGCCCCTCCTCCTCCTCGGACCTCGGACAGCCGTCTATCCGAGGTCCCTTGGCCGTGTCCGTGGCCGAAATCCACAGACAACTCATCTCGGCGCGGACACGGCCACGGACACCTCGGACGCGGCCGGCCGCGAACAGCCCTAGAAATAATATGCATTAACTGAGACTTCTATGCCTGCACCAAAAAATACAGTATGCCAAAGTGTGCTTTATTTTGGCCATGATCAAAAGCATTTTGGCAAGGGAAGATGCTTCAACTTCAATCACGTTGTTTTACAACTCCCTGCGTCCGAATAAAATGTGGAGAATTGCCTTTTTTAAGCCACAGTGAACCCCTAAGTGCAAAAGGCGAATGTGGTTGAGAAATAAGCCTAACTATAACTATTTTTTTCGTACACTGGAAAAGGTACCTTTGAATATCATTGGGGATGAGCATAGGCTAAAGCAAAATCGTAGATTAATGGGCCTACCATTTGAAATCGTAGTGATGATAACTTTAATTCACAAACGAAAGTTGGATTCCCTCGACGAATTCCTTTATGAGGGCAGATCAGAAGTGAGCTCTAAGTGGTTACCCACTTGAAAGCCCACTAAATTTTTTCTTTTGAGAGCCCGAAGGGCGTTTCCATTTGTAGAATGTAAGGGGCAATTTCTTTTAGAAATTCAGTTTGACCTTTTAACCGGTTTGGCCCAGGTGAAAAAATTAGGGGTTCAAAAGAGACCTAAAGGTCTGAAAAAAAGGGACTCACGTGAGGCAGGTGTTTTTTTTGTAATGCCTAAACTGCCTATGCCTTACGCCCTTTCTCACTAAAAAATGACGCCTCTCAAAAAGCAGCCGCCTTACTCACTCCATTTTCCAACACACCTCCCACTTTCCCTTCGCAGCCGCTTTGAAACCCTCCCCTGCTTCCGCGACGCCATTGCAGTGATACCCTTGCCATCGATGCCACTTTGCCGGTTCGACGACGCCTCTCTCCGCGGACTGTCCTTCGCCGACGTGCCTCTCCGCTGACTCCCCTCTCCCCCTCCCACTCCCTTTTCCCCCCTCCACCCAAAATCCTTCATAGCCACTTCGAAACCCTCCCCTGCCACCACATATGCCCCTCCGCTGACGTGCCCTCTTTGCCGGTTAGACAACGCCCCTCTCCGTTGACTCCCCTAAACTGGCCATGCCTTACGCCCTTTCTCACTAAAAAATGACGCCTCTCAAAAAGCTGCCGCCTGCCGCGCATCCTCTCCCACTCTCTCCCTTTACTAACTCCATTTTCCAATACACCTCCCACTTTCCCTTCGCAGCCGCTTCGAAACCCTCCCCTGCCTCCGCCAACGCCACTGCAGTGATACCCTTTCCATCGACGCCTCTTTGCCGGTTCGACGATGCCTCTCTCCGCAGATTGTCCTCCGCCGACGTGCCTCTCCACTGACTCCCCTCTCCCCCTCCCACTCCCCTTTCCCCCTCCACCCAAAATCCTTCATAGCCACTTTGAAACCCTCCCCTGCCACCACATACGCCCCTCCACCGACGTGCCCTCTTTGCCGGTTAGACAACGCCCCTCTCCGCTGACTCCCCTCTCCGTCGAAGCAAATGGCTCCAAGGACTACGCAGGGCAAAGAGAAGAATGCAGGGAATCAGAAAAAGAAAGGCCAAACCGATGCCAGAAAGGAAGTAAGTGGTTATACAAAGTGTCTTTTTTTCTTCCTGTCGGCACTTCATTTGGGTGGTTTTGATTGAGATAGTGTTGGAGTAAAGAATAGTTGTTTATTTAGTTGTGAAGGTTTGCGTAGATTAAATGTATAAGTTGCGAGTTATAATTGCCTAGAATGTGATGGGTTGTGATTATGTAGGAATAATAGTTTGAACTGATTTAGTTGTGAAGGTTGATATAAAAGGTTACAAATTTTAATTGCATAGGTTGCAATGGTTGAGTAATTCTATTTGAAGTTAAGTGAAATTTATTTAGTTGCGAAGGTTGATATAATTATTGCAAAGGTAAATTACATAGGTTGCGAAGGTAGATATAATTATTGCAAAAGTAAATTACATAAGTTGCGAAGGTTAATTGCATAGGTTGCGAAGGCTAAATGTATAGGGTGTGATGATGTAATGTAAGAATGCTGCTGATTATTATCTAAGGATGTTTATTTGAGTACAATTTTCTGTCCAAATGTAGCCAGCTAAACATGATTGCATGTGCAGAATGAAAAAGTTTGTTGAATTTAGCTAGACAATCAAAGGCGAAGCCCATCGATATCTCTCTAATTCTGTATTTAGACATATATTGAAGATTCCTCACTCACAAGTCTATCATCGACTAGTATGTGAGATTCTACATAGGAGGGTCAGTGGACTGATATTTGATATATGTGGAAAGAAGGCTCGAGTTAAGGCATTGGATGTTTGTGTAATTCTCAAGTTGCCGCTGCAAACTACAACCGAAAAGTCTTGACTACAATCTTTTAGTGCATTCAAGGAGAGAATATTTAAAGGAGAATAAAAAATCACTTCAACAATGATTCGGGATTTGCTTGAAGGAAAGTAGGCGTACATGATAAGATTAGGTTGGTTATTTTGTATATCATTGTGGTGTTCCTCCTACATAAGCCCGGAGACCTTGTTAAAATGAGGTTTTGAGCCATGATGGACAAGGAGGACTTTATTACATTCTCAAATTATCCTTGGGGCAAGGAAATGCATGCGCAACTATGGAATGGAGTAGCAATTGCCTACGAGGACATGAGGAAAGGTAGATTCAACTTGTTTGGTTGTTCAGCCATATATTACAGGTATGAATGTCAACTAACAAACTTGTGATAGTTTTTTATATTCTTTCTTTAATATTTCATGTACTAATTGCATTCTTAATTATGTATTTATGCAATTTTGGTTATTCGAATTAATCGAAGAAAGGGCTAGTGCATTGAATTGGTTGCAGCGGGCAGATGGATTGCAACTCAGGATTTTGAACTGGCTTGTGCAAAAGGCATCTGGCTACAAGCTGAGTATTCGAGCCCTCAACAAAGGACAGATCGTTGATGGGGTTCAGTTCACTTACGCTGAGTCTGCACTTGAGGTGGTTGCCAAAGGATCTAATGTGGCAGATGATATTGAAAAGGATCTAGTAGCTGATGATTGTATGGAGGAGATGGAAGCAAAGAAAAGTCCTCCACCTGCACAGAAGAGGCCCAGAGATGGAACAACACAGGCGCATGATAACTCGGGGACTGAGTCAGGAGATGTAGATAGTGATTGGGTCGGGACCAGTAGAGCTCACTCTACTGGGAAATAGAAGAGGCCCAAGCAACAAAAAACAATCTTTTTTTTTGTTGTAGACCTTAGGTCTTTCTTCCGGAAAATGCCTATGACTTTGGAGGCCCTCCAAGAGCATAATAACCTTCTCTTTGTAGTTTGCCTTCACATGTATGAGCTCAATTGCAAGGTGAGGGAAAAACTCGGCGTGATCAAGTATAGACATGAATGTGAGATCAACTCCTTCAAGAAAAGGTGTCATATACTAGAGGTTGAACAAGGCTTGCCAAAAAGTATAAGCAAGCATATGGAGAGGTGAAGAGGCAAGAGGCAGAGCCGCCAAGGCCTTCCCCTGTGATTGATGCTATGTTGCCCAATGTCCCATTTTCATCAAGGTGGAAGAATTTGGCAACCAACTCATCTTCTCATAATAAGGGGAAGAGGCTAGAATATGATGATGACACTAGCTCCTAACCTATTCCCTCTCCAGCAGGCAACAAGGACACTGCCTCCCCATTGGAGTCACCTCGTAGCTGGTCTGTTAATCTAAATGAGGAGGCTCATGAGGATGATGAAATTGAAGAGGCATCAACAAAAGTTACAAAGAGGAAGGTGGAGAATCCATATCAAGAGAGGTCAATCATTTCCATTGCAACGGATTTCACTAGTTGTAGACCAGTGACAATCATTGATCTAAAGAGCCTTTTAGTAAATAAAAAGTTTACCTTCTAGATACCTACTTTCTTTCATGAGGCTTCATATGTGCAAACTTTAACTACTCATTCATTAATTTTGCTATGATACAAGCAGCATACGGCCATAGGGAGGATGTTGCCCACACCACTACAAGTAGGTCACTCCCTCTGATGGTATCTATGTTGAGAACTGCAAATTTTGTTATACAATGTCGATCCTATTTCTTTTATGAAAGTGCACTACGACACAATGAGAGGGAAAATCATCCTAGTGAGTTTTACCTAACACCCAATGATGAGACCATTGTTGACACAATTTCTAGGCTCCCAAAAGAATTCTTACACATCGATGTTGGCCTTGCTAATGGCACTTGTCAAGATTAGCAACCTCCAGGGTATTAGGTGGCAAGGTTACCTAGGGTGGAGGAAGAGATATCAGATGCAGGATAGTTCGACAACTTTGTCATCAATGCATATGTGGCACTCATGCGAAAGCAATTGAGGGAGCTGCATGGTGAAGAGCTTCTCATCGCCTTCATAATTTGACCCCCACTTCTTGGTGAGTTTCCTTAACCTTGTATATAAATGCATACTTGTGATATAGTTGTGATACTATTTAAAACTAATATGTGATGTCATGCTTCTTTATTGCTTACTTTGTACATGGGCTCAGTCATTTTGCAATGCTGACCATAAAACTTTCGATACATGGATGGTGAGTAGAAAGCCTAAAATGTTTGATCACGAGGCTTTATATGAATATTGGAGCAAGAATGTGCACAGATCTTGCAAAGGTGCAGATGGTGATCATGCTTTTATGTACAATAGGTGGTTTGCTCTAGTCCTCAAGAGTAATCACTGTCTTTATTGGATTTTAAATTTGGTGAACGCGCGATGTTCATTTACGATAGCCTTAGGACACGCGGGAGATTTGAGCATGAAAAGTCTATATTCGTCCATGCTATGAAGAGACGGACCAAATATGGTGGGTTTTTACTGGGTTTACCATTCGAAGATGGGGATTGGGAGAAATGGAAAATTAAGCATGTTGAATTATAGAAACAAGTGGGGTTCGATGATTGTGGGGCCCACCTTTGTTACTTTATGTATAAACTTGTATTTGAACAAACACCAGAAGCCTTTGATGTGAAGCAATTCAGGAATTGGCTTGTGTGGTACAATCTTAGATCTGTGTCAATCTATGGGCAAAACTAGGCTTATGTGATTTTTTTAGTATGTAGTGATTAGGTTTGACAGTTAAATATGTGGTTATGACTAATTTAGGACTAAGTTATGATATAGTTCAGATAGGTTCATATATGATTTTGAATATTTCCATATGTGAATTTTGTGACTGCTTACTATGTGTTTATAGCTGGTTTAGGACAAAGTTATGCTTTAGTTCTGACAAGTTAATTGCATTTGTGAAGGTTGTGACAAGTTAATATGTGGTTATGAATACTTGTGAACTGTGTGGTTTATCTTTTTTTAATGTTGCAATGCGATTGTGTTGTGTTTGCGATGCGTTTGTCGTAGCTTTACATTGAGAAGCAAATATAGGCAAAGTATGCGTGATTTGACCATTACATAAAGTTGTGACAGGTTAATATGTGGTTGTGAATATTCAAAAAGTTTGTTGTTTATCTTTTTTTAATGTTGGGATACGATCTTGTTGGGTTTGCGATGCATTTTTGGTAGCATCGTAACTTAGAAATAAAGATATTACATCTGCAATAATTAGGCATCGTAAATGTCACGTAACTAACTAAAAATGCGTCGTAACTTGACTGTAATTTACACTAAGAGATATCACAATATTACTAATTTAGCATCACAAATACAACCATTAAGCACCACAAGTGAATACAAAATGCATCGCAACTAATTGAAGTACAACATATCTGAGCATATCTACTTGGCATCACAACAAGTATTTCATTCATCAACACTTATATATAATCCATCACTACTTAGCTATAACCTTGGCAATAAATTCGTGCAGCATAGCAACAAATCATGCCATCGCAATTTAGTGATAAAGGTATCAGAACTATAATAATTACGTATTGCAAATGTAATGTAAGTGACTAAAAATTCATCGCAACTTGACTGTAATGTACAACACATCTGAACATATCTACAAGCTTCTGACATGTCAATATTTGGTTGTGAATATTTGCGAAGTGTGTTGTTTATATATTTTTTAATATTGGGATGCCATTATGTTGTGTTTACAATGCGTTTGTGGTAGCTTTACACTGAGAAATAAATATAGGCACAAGTATGCGTGATTTAGCCATTACATGAGGTTGTGATAGGTTAATATGTGGTTGGAACTAATTAAGCATCACAAATGCAGCTAATAAGCATCACAACTGTATACAAAATATGTCCTAACTAATTAAGATATAACACATTTAAGCATATCTACTAGGCTTCACAACAAATATTTCATTCATCAACAGTTATAAATAATCCATCATAACAAGTACTATATTCATGACTACTTAGTTATAACCATGACAACAAATTCGTGCAACACAACAACATGCATTTGAGGCAACACATCATGCAATAAATCATGCCATCGCAACTTAGCGATAAAGGTATCAGAACTGTAATAATTACGCATCGTAAATGTAATGTAACTAACTAAAAATTCATCGCAACTTCACTATAATGAATAACGCATTCAAACATATCTACAAGGTTGTGACAAGTTAGTATTTGGTTCTGAATATTTACAAAATATATTGTTTATATGTGTTTTAATGTTGGGATGTGATTGTGTTGGGTTTACAATGCCTTTGTGGTAGTTTTACGTTGAGAAGTAAATATAGGAACAATTATGCGTGATTTGGCCATTACATGAGCTTTTGACATATGGAGTTTTCGGTTATATTGTGTGATTTTGATATTGCGTGATTTGGCAATTATACGAACGTTTGTGGTAAGAGTTGCGTTAAAAAAGATGGAGTTTCTAGTTACGATTGGTCTTCATCAAACGTCAGCTTTAAGTCCTTATCTTTTCGCTTTCATTATACCTTGGTGTATTCCTTTTACAGATGATGTAGTTTTAATTCATGAGAGTAAAATAAGTTTGAATGCGAAAATAGAATTATGGAGAGAGGTTATAAATTCAAAACGTTTTAAAATAAGTATGACTAAGATAGAGTGCATGGAATTTAAAGGAATCAAGTATAAGTAACATAGTAAAAAATGCATCGCAACTTAGTCATAAGGATATCACAACTGCAACAATTAGGCATCGCAAATTTCACGTAACTAACTAAAAATGTGTGATAACTTCACTGTAATGTATAAAATTTGATTAAAACAGAATGCAATACATCATGTCATCACAAGTTAGTAATAAAGGTATCACAACTGCAACAATTATGCATCCCAAATGTAACATAACTGACTAAAAATTCATCGCAACTTGACTGAAATGTATAATACATCCGAACATATCTACAAGGTTGTGACAGGTTAATATGTGGTTGTGAATATTTGCGAAGTGTGTTATTTATATATTTTTTAATGTTGGGATGCAATTGTGTTGTGTTTGCGATGTATTTGTGGTAGTCTTACGTTGATTAGCAAATATGTGGTTGTGAATATTTGGGAAGTGCGTTGTTTACATTTTTTTTAAATGTTGCGATGCGATTGTAATGGTTTTGCAATGTGCTTGTGATGGCTTTACGTTGAGGTTGCCATTAGGTTATGATGATTTGCAAATCATATTATGTTACAAAACGTACTTATTGAGAATAAGAACTCTTATTGTTGTGATAATGTTGTGTTTAATTTGCAGTTCTTTGCGATCTTTTTGCGATATGGTGGATAAAATTTTTAAACATTCAAGGATTCAACAGATGGAAATACATAATAAAACTTGATAGAAAAACATATATGTTAGAAAGTATGATTGCACAACCTGATAGAAAGTATCTAAAAATAAAAAGAGCGAATACGTAATAATATTAAGATTATTACAAGCCTGGTTAAGTAGTTAAATAGTTTAAACTGAAACAAGAAGTCTTAACTGTAACTTATTCCACAAACAGGTTAACCCACAATTGGTGTCATGCATGTGCTCCTATTGTGCCCAAGCCCACCACATCGGCTGCAATGGAATGGTCATATAGACCTTTTTTGTGATTCAATGCGCTTCTTTCTTGGCCTACCCCTTGACCTCTTGGTCACGGGTGGAAGAAAGAGATATTCTCTTACGGGTGGCTTAGCTCGAACTGACTTGTCATCATGCGAAACTAGGAAGATAGTGTGGTCGTATATATTCATATAACTCTGTGTTATCCAGAAGTCTCCACGACATGCATAAGCTGGTGATGCTCCATTGGCAGATATGGTGGCACATGCATTGACACAAGGTAGTCCCTTGATTTGCCACCACCGACAGTGCAAGTGAGTAGACTTATGTCTATTGAATAATATATGTCAACCTCAACCACCTCCACCGCAATATCATTAATTAGCAAGCAAAACTAATAGTGACGAGATGCATTGATGGTGGTATTAACTATTTTATTTACCTCTTCGATAATGTAGGACTCCCACTGTTGACTGGCTAATCTGGCCTCATGCATCTTGGTCATTATCTTTATACGAATGCCATCAAGAAGGGCGAGAATGGGCATGTCTTGCTCCACCTTCACCCAGCTGTTAAAACTTTCAGCAACGTTTTTCAACAAATAATTGTACTTGTGTTAAGAACCACTGTAGGTTATCCTCAATTTCATTATCCACAACTCCATAGGCTAATGGGAAAATATGGTTGTCAGCGTCCACTTAAGAAGCTACTAGAAGAGTTCCCTTAGCCTTGCTATACAAAAATAAATGTCCGATAATGTTCAATCCCTCAGATAGATGCATTCAATGAAACAAAGCAACGGACAAACTTCCTGCTTTCCAGATTGACCTAATAGGCAGCTATAGTCCTTGGATTTATGGCCACGAACTTGTTCAAATACTATGGAATGTCTTTATAAGAATCATTGTAATCACCATGTAGAGCTCCCATAGTTGTCTCCTTTGTATGTCATGCCTTCTGATATGTGATATTCAAGTCATACTCTATAACGCATGTCAGTTACCATGTCACTTGCCGAATATGAGGGATTGTCTCTTACCTTACCAACAATCAGCCCTCACAATAAACTTTGTGAAGCATGAAGGTGATATCGCTTGCTTGTTCCTCTAGCACATGTATGATTCCCATCATACTTCTTCACCTCAAACAAACCTATCCCCGCATTCAAACTCGCACTCACATTCCATTTGCAACCTTCACTTCCACACTGCTATAAACCGACGTTTTCATTATTCAACCACTTGTATAAAAAGTTATTAACTATTAAAAGTTATCTCAATGCCTTCCTCATTTCAAACCGATCTATGAACTATTGCCCAATTCCTACCAAGTTGTACTGCCAAACACTTGAACGTAATGATGACTACTCTTGATTGGACTGACATGCATTTTTCTTTCAAGTGTATTGTTTGAAGAACTCCCTGCAATTAGATGTTCTCCTTCATCACACAACACTACCTTATAAAAGCCACATTGCATAAAGCAATTCCTCAAATCAGTCAATCCATGATCATTCAACACAAACGTCATATCTTCGATGTCGGGGTATATATATGCAAAACATAATTTGTCTTCTACAATATTGAAATCTTCAGCCAACACTTTAACAAATAAATTGAAAGTATCACTTAAGAAAAAGGTGTGAGTATAGCATATCCCGCCAACTATCGTCACATTGCTACTTAACAAGAAAGAAAAAAAGAAGAAGAGAAAACTGGGTCATGGTTTACCATCATCTTCATCATGCCAACACGTTTATACCCCATTTCTATATAACTCAATCCCCATACCACAGGCAGACATATCTCCTCAGACTAGTCTGAGGACAGTTTGTGTTTTTATCTTTAGTTTTTACTTTTTCTTTACGTGTACCAAAAAAAAAGAGACTTTGACCTTCCTTGTGCAATTAGATCCTTTTCCTGTACTTAGGCCTTTAGGAGCCCATTCAAGCCGCAAATCACTTGCGCATATGAACATTAAATGCAGCAGAATTATCTCAATAGACTTCCAATCCCGATCATTACGTTTGATATCCAGGTATGCCCAAGTCACCGGCCTCAGCCTGTTGAGGGAGGAGGTCCCGCGTTCGATTCTGGCTTCCATAGGGGAAGGGGAGCTTTGGCTTTAGTGGGGTGGGGTCTATCATATTTGTACTACTATTATTTATACTGTTATATTGACAGTTAAGGGGGTTGGAACGGATAATTTCACGTTGTGTTTCACAAATACCATTGATACAAAACTCGCGGTGATTCTCTCATATTGATCCAAACATTTTCAATTACTAATTACAAAAAGGAAAAAGAAACAGATAATAGAAAAACTTATGCAAAACTGCAAGTTCAAAATGAGCGTACGTGTTGTATTTCAAATTTTGAAACCGTGGTCACTTAAAGTTTTCTATTGTCAATTATGATTTCTTCTCCAAACCATCCACTTCTTGTAACTCTCTAGACTCCTCAAAAATTTTCACACGCTTGCATACTGAATCTATTTTAAGAGATAATTACTTGTAACCATAAGCCACACAAGTATGTAACCTACTATTGTGATAACTACTTTTTGGAACTCATCTTAGTTACTATTATTATTTTTTTATTCCTAATTAAAAGTTCCCTATTCCTGCAATCATAAACCACACCAAAACCTTGCCACCCCACATATTTTTTAAGGTATTTTTTTATTCCTAAGTAATGTTCTCATAGAGGCTTTGCCGCCTTCCTTATATGGACAACAACTTGATTGGAAGGACAGGAGTTTTATATGATGCGTAGAGGATTTGTAGTAGAAAATCCAAAGCCAAAGAGGGAAGGTAAGCTTATCTTAGGGAGGTACGGATGTGGGTGTGTCTGCATTTATATTTACTCTAATACTCCGTTATCTTACGTAACTTATGCAGTTTAGAGCGAAATTATTTGGTTTACTTTTGAGGGCAATTTTGCATCGCACACGAAATTGTCCGTTTCACCCTATTTACTTTTGAAAGTAGTAATAATTTTAATAGTAGTAGTATATATTTGATTTTTTAAATTCTTCTGTGCTCTTATATTCTTTTCTGGCACATGAAACCTGCACGTGCTTGTTATACCAGTGTATGAACTATGAAGCCCTACATTGGAATGGGCCACTTTAGGCATTGGCATCAATGAAGATACCGATGACCCATTAGCTATTTCCCCAATATCTTTTTATTTATGGTAAATCATGTTTCGAGGCACGATGAGTGAATGCATTATTAAGGCAAACGATTCTGCATATTTTGAGAAGGTCTTGACATTAAGATTCTGCATATTGTGCATATGGAATGAACATTCAAATATTTAAGGAGGGCGATTTGGCCTACTGTCTTGACATTCTGATACTCATTATCTGTGCACGAAAAAAAATGAAGCCCTCAATTGTGCCCTTGCTTTTGCTCTTCCTCATCTTCTCTTCCGGTAAGGTCAATTCACTAGGTTTACCATGGAAATATTTTGTTTGCTTGTAAGGTTGGTAATGTTACAGGAGCTTGTTATGAATTGCTAGCCTTCTATTTATAATTAAGAAAAATTTATGAATTTTAGAATGCAACTATTTGGATATTGAGAAGAGGGAGACACGTTGTTCACTTGAAATTATTTTTTTCCTACTTATATTGTTTTTGCATTAATAATCTGTAGGATGCAGATATAGGCAAGGTTTTTCAACTTGAACAATTTGAAAACACATATAGTTCATGTTAATGAAATGGTTTTTTATTTCTACTTTACTTTGTTTCTTCATTTCTTCGAAGTAATATGAAAATTTTTATATTTATAAAATATGATGATGATGATGATTATGGCAGTAGACTTTTTTTAGGTGTAATATAATATGGTAGATTCAATAGTCATGGTGTAGACACCACCTAATTAAGGCATAAAAAGATATTACACAACTTTCTTTTTACCATCAAATCTACCATAATGTTGTAAAATTTAAACAACATGGTTTACTTTAGAAATCATGAACATGTCAACATTTTATCAGTTCAAGATGCTAATGAAGCAAAAGGCAACTTTCAAGTCTTTTGCCTTATCTTTGGTAGGAAAATGAGGCCATTGAAGTTCATGGCTCTTTGTTGAATATTAAATCAAAAGAAAATATTATGTAAGCGTTCTAAACTCAGCTCATGTACTTCGAATTATTTGCAGGCAGGAGTACGTTAGCCAAGGATTGTGATCCCATGCCCATTACCATGTATGACTGCAAGTTGGATCCATGTGTTACTGAATGTGCTCAAATTTTTGGCATACGTATCCGTAAGGCAGAGTGTGTCAACCCCTCTGTGTGTGTATGCTATGCAGATTGCAGCTAAGGATTGTCATATCATTCTACTGAATGATGGAGGAGTATGGTTGACATGTTTTTCATAATGAGAATAAAAATTTTGCGACTTAGTAAGGGTAATCTTTTTCTTTATATACTACTAGTATAAACAACTTGAGTCCCGTTAATATGTAATCCGACCTGGCAATGCATTTTAATACTTTGAATCACCTACCCGCCCCTCGATTGACAAATGCCGTTGGATATCTATCTGACAGTTTACAAAGTTCCAATGTATGCCGACATGTACACGTGAGCCAAGTGAATAATGGATGTTTTTTTAATTGCATGCCCACATGGGGTAAACTGCAAAGTTGGGGACCGTTTGGACTAAAGAATGAAGCTAAGGATCATACAATAGCACATCCACCCCACCATCTGCTTGAAATAATATGCATTAACTAAGACTGTTATGCCTACACCAAAAAATACAGTATGCCAAAGTGTGCTTTGCTTTGACCATGATCAAAAGCATTTTGGCAAGGGTAGATGCTTCAACTTCGATCACGTTGTTTTACTACTCCCTGCGTCTGAATAAAATGTGGAGAATTGCCTTTTTTAAGCCACGGTGAACCCCCAAGTGCAAAAGGCCAAGGTGGTTGAGAAATAAGCCTAACTATACCTATTTTTTCGTACACTGGAAAAGGTACCTTTGAATATGATTGTGGATGAGCATAGGCTAAAGCAAAATCGTAGATTAATGGGCCTACCATTTGAAATCATAGTGATGATAACTTTAATTCACAAACAAAAGTTGGATTCCCTCGACGAATTCCTTTACGAGGGCGGATCAGAAGTGAGCTCTAAGTGGTTACCCACTTGAAAGCCCACTAAATTTTTTCTTTTGAGAGCCCGAAGGGAGTTTCCATTTGTAGAATGTAAGGGGCAATTTCTTTTAGAAATTCAGTTTGACCTTTTAGCCGGTTTGGCCCAGGTGAAAAAATTAGGGGTTCAAAAGAGACCCAAAGGTCTGAAAAAGAAGGGACTCATGTGAGGCAGGTGTTTTTTTTTTGTAATGCCTAAACTGGCCATGCCTTACGCCCTTTCTCACTAAAAAATGACGCCTCTCAAAAAGCTGCCGCCTGCCGCGCATCCTCTCCCACTCTCTCCCTTTACTAACTCCATTTTCCAATACACCTCCCACTTTCCCTTCGCAGCCGCTTCGAAACCCTCCCCTGCCTCCGCCAACGCCACTGCAGTGATACCCTTTCCATCGACGCCTCTTTGCCGGTTCGACGATGCCTCTCTCCGCAGATTGTCCTCCGCCGACGTGCCTCTCCACTGACTCCCCTCTCCCCCCTCCCACTCCCCTTTCCCCCTCCACCCAAAATCCTTCATAGCCACTTTGAAACCCTCCCCTGCCACCACATACGCCCCTCCACCGACGTGCCCTCTTTTTCTGGTTAGACAACGCCCCTCTCCGCTGACTCCCCTCTCCGTCGAAGCAAATGGCTCCAAGGACTACGCAGGGCAAAGAGAAGAATGCAGGGAATCAGAAAAAGAAAGGCCAAACCGATGCCAGAAAGGAAGTAAGTGGTTATACAAAGTGTCTTTTTTTCTTCCTGTCGGCACTTCATTTGGGTGGTTTTGATTGAGATAGTGTTGGAGTAAAGAATAGTTGTTTATTTAGTTGTGAAGGTTTGCGTAGATTAAATGTATAAGTTGCGAGTTATAATTGCCTAGAATGTGATGGGTTGTGATTATGTAGGAATAATAGTTTGAACTGATTTAGTTGTGAAGGTTGATATAAAAGGTTACAAATTTTAATTGCATAGGTTGCAATGGTTGAGTAATTCTATTTGAAGTTAAGTGAAATTTATTTAGTTGCGAAGGTTGATATAATTATTGCAAAGGTAAATTACATAGGTTGCGAAGGTAGATATAATTCTTGCAAAGGTAAATTACATAGGTTGCGAAGGTAGATATAATTATTGCAAAGGTAAATTACATAGGTTGCGAAGGTTAATTGCATAGGTTGCGAAGGCTAATTGTATAGGGTGTGATGATGTAATGTAAGAATGCTGTTGATTATTATCTAAGGATGTTTATTTGAGTATAATTTTCTGTCCAATTGTAGCCAGCTAAACTTGATTGCAAGTACACAATGAAAAAGTTTGCCGAATTTAGCTAGACAATCAAAGGAGAAGCCCATCGATATCTCTCCAATTCTGTATTTAGACATATATAGAAGATTCCTCACTCACAAGTCTGTCATCGACTAGTATGTGAGATTCTACATAGGAGGGTCAGTGGACTGATATTTGATATATGTGGAAAGAAGGCTCGAGTTAAGGCATTGGATGTTTGTGTAATTCTCAAGCTGCCGCTGCACACTACAACCGAAAAAACTTGACTACAATCTTGTAGTGCATTCAAGGAGAGAATATTTAAAGGAGAATAAAAAATCACTTCAACAATGATTCGGGATTTGTTTGAAGGAAAGAAGGCGTACATGAAAAGATTAGGTTGGTTATTTTGTATATCATTGCGGTATTCCTCCTACCTAAGCCCGGAGACCTTGTTGAAATGAGGTTTTGAGCCATGATGGACAAGGAGGACTTTATTACATTCTCAAATTATCCTTGGGGCAAGGAAGTGCGTGCGCAACTATGGAATGGAGTAGCAATTGCCTACGAGGACATGAGGAAAGGTAGATTCAACTTGTTTGGTTGTTCAGCCATATATTACATGTATGAATGTCAACTAACAAACTTGTGATAGTTTCCGATATTCTTTCTTTAATATTTCATGTACTAATTGCATTCTTAATTATGTATTTACGCAGTTTTGGTTATTCGAATTAGTCGAAGAAAGGGCTAGTGCATTGAATTGGTTGCAGCGGGCAGATGGATTGCAACTCAGGATTTTGAATTGGCTTGTGCAAAAGGCACCTGGCTACAAGCTGAGTATTTGAGCCCTCAACAAAGGACAGATTGTTGATGGGCTTTAGTTCACTTATGCTGAGTCTGCACTTGAGGTGGTTGCCAAAGGCTCTGATGTGGCAGATGATATTGAAAAGGATCTGGCAGTTGATGATTGTATGGAGGAGATGGAAGCAAAGAAAAGTCCTCCACCTGCACAGAAGAGGCCCAGAGATGGAACAACACAGGCGCATGATAACTCGGAGACTGAGTCAGCTGATGTAGATAGTGATGGGGTCGGGACCAGTAGAGCTCACTCTACTGAGAAATAGAAGAGGCCCAAGCAACAAAAAACAACAAAAGCATCAGAAGTAGTAGGGGAGGTAGCGGGAGCATATGATGCTCTTCAAGAAATAAGTAATATTTTTTAGTTTGTGATTCTGTTTTGATGGCATTTTGATTCAATTATAATTACTATTGCATTGTTTTGTTTTCTTTTTCTCGTGTTGGTGTTTTTCTTTTTTACTATTGCATGTGTTTTTCATATGTTTTTTTTTTGTTGCAGACCTTAGGTCTTTCTTCCGGAAAGTGCCTATGACTTTGGAGGCCCTCCATGAGCATAATACTTCTCTTTGTAGTTTGCCTTCACATGTGAGCTCAATTGCAAGGTGAGGGAAAAACTCGGCGTGATCAAGTATAGACACGAATGTGAGATCAACTCCCCCAAGAAAAGGTGTCATATACTAGAGGTTGAACAAGGGCTTGCCAAAAAGTATAAGCAAGCATATGGAGAGGCGAAGAGGCAAGAGGCAGAGCCGCCAAGGCCTTCCCCTGTGATGGATGCTATGTTGCCCAATGTCCCATTTTCATTAAAGTGGAAGAATTTGGCAACCAAGTCATCTTCTCATAATAAGGAGAAGAGGCTAGAATATGATGATGACACTAGCTCCTAACCTATTCCCTCTCCAGCAGGCAACAAGGACGCTGCCTCCCAATTGGAGTTACCTCGTAGCTGGTCTGTTAATCTAAATGAGGAGGCTCATGAGGATGATGAAACTGAAGAGGCAACAACAAAAGTTACAAAGAGGAAGGCGGAGAATCCATATCAAGAAAGGTCAATCATTTCCATTGCAACGGATTCCACTAGTTGTAGACCAGTGACAATCATTGATCCAAAGAGCCTTTTAGTAAATAAAAAGTTTACCTTCTAGATACCTACTTTCTTTCATGAGGCTTCATATGTGCAAACTTTAACTACTCATTCATTAATTTTGCTATGATACAAGCAGCATACGGCCATAGGGAGGATGTTGCCCACACCACTACAAGCAGGTCACTCCCTCTGATGGTATCTATGTTGAGAACTGCAAATTTTGTTATACAATGTCGATCCCATTTCTTTTGTGAAAGTGCACTACGACGCAATGAGAGGGAAAATCATCCAGTGAGTTTTACCTAACAGCCAATGATGAGACCATTGTTGACACAATTTCTAGGCTCCCAAAAGAATTCTTACACATCGATGTTGGCCTTGCTAATGGTACTTGTCAAGATTAGCAACCTCCAGGGTATTAGGTGGCAAGGTTACCTAGGGGTGGAGGAAGAGATACCAGATGCAGGATAGTTCGACAACTTTGTCATCGATGCATATGTGGCACTCATGCGAAAGCACTTGAGGGAGCTGCATGGTGAAGAGCTTCTCATCGTCTTCGTAATTTGACCCCCACTTCTTGGTGAGTTTCCTTAACCTTGTATATAAATGCATACTTGTGATATAGTTGTGATACTATTTAAAACTAATATGTGATGTCATGCTTCTTTATTGCTTACTTTGTACATAGGTGCAGTCATTTTGCAATGCTGACCATAAAGTTTTCGATACATGGATGGTGAGTAGAAAGCCTAAAATGTTTGATCACGAGGCTTTGTATGAAGATTGGAGCAAGAATGTGCACGGATCTTGCAAAGGTGCAGATGGTGATCATGCTTTTATGTACAATAGGTGGTTTGTTCTAGTTCTCAAGAGTAATCACTGTCTTTATTGGATTTTAAATTTGGTGAACGCGCGATGTTCATTTACGATAGCCTTAGGACACGCGGGAGATTTGAGCATGAAAAGTCTATATTCGTCCATGCTATAAAGAGACAGACCAAGTATGGTGGGTTTTTACTGGGTTTACCATTCGAAGATGGGGATTGGGAGAAATGGAAAACTAAGCATGTTGAATTATAGAAACAAGTGGGGTTCGATGATTGTGGGGCTCACCTTTGTTACTTTATGTATAAACTTGTATTTGAACAAACACCAGAAACCTTTCATGTGAAGCAATTCAGGAATTGGCTTGTGTGCTACATTCTTAGATCTGTGTCAATCTATGGGCAAAACTAGGCTTATGTGATTTTTTTAGTATGTAGTGATTAGGTTTGACAGTTAAATATGTGGTTATGACTAAGTTATGATATAGTTGAGTTAGCTTACTATGTGTTTATGGCTGGTTTAGGACAAAGTTATGCTAAAATTCTGACAAGTTAATTGCATTTGTGAAGGTTGTGACAAGTTAATATGTGGTTATGAATACTTGTGAACTGTGTGGTTTATCTTTTTTTAATGTTACGATGCGATTGTGTTGTGTTTGCGATGCGTTTTTCGTAGCTTTACGTTGAGAAGTAAATATAGGCAAAGTATGCGTGATTTGACCATTACATAAAGTTGTGACAGGTTAATATGTGGTTGTGAATATTCAAGAAGTTTGTTGTTTATCTTTTTTTAATGTTGGGATACGATTGTGTTGGGTTTGCGATGCATTTTTGGTAGCATCGTAACTTAGAAATAAAGATATTACAACTGCAATAATTAGGCATCGTAAATGTCACGTAACTAACTAAAAATGCGTCGTAACTAAATAGGAAACATTATTAGATAAGGAATCATATTCCTTATATAAGTAAGAGACCCTAATTGAGTCCATAATAATGAGTCCCTAGATACTCCTAGCTTATTCCACCACTCATGTAGACAAAATGTAAAACTGAATATAAGCTACTCACTAGAAAAGTCTATAACAAATAATCATGCAATAACAAAGAATTCATATAAGAATAAGCTACAACAAACATTAACTCATTACAACTATTTTTGTATTTATTGTATTTTCTCTAAAATATTTTAATATTATAGTTATTCTACTTCTTTACTTGAATCTACTCTCAAGGTCCAATACATAAGACCATAGAAAGTTGCATCAGCGATATATCGCCAATATATCGATATCGAGTTTTAATGGATAAAATGATATTGTGTAATTTCGATTTTGACAGTTTTTTAACATATTGCTGATATATCGGTTTCGGTCCAATATAGCAGTACTTTATAAATAAATTTTTTTATTTTCTTAAAAAATTAATTTTTTTTTTGAAAAATCAACTTTCTTATTTGTTTCCCATCCTATGCCAAGTGGAAGGATATTGGTTTAAAACCCACACACACATTTTGAATTATATACATATTTTTATGCATATTTTAAAATTTATGCTTGTCTAAATTAATATCACTCATTTTAGAAGTTATATTGTGAAAATACATGGTAAAACTAGTTTTAGACCACCGAATTTTTTACACAATATCTACAATATTTTGTCTCTTTGGTCGACTGATATTTTACTGATATCCGATATGACATTCCTTGCATATAACCACTCTCTTGGGGAGTTCCCCTGAGCACTTTTTTTTTTACTCCCATTGGCCATGCCCAACAGACGAGTCCCAAAAGGAATTTATGGTTCTTCATGGTTTGGGTATGTGGGCACCATGAATTTGACTGTAATGTACACTAAGAGATATCACAACATTACTAATTTATCATCACAAATACAACCATTAAGTACCACAAGTGAATACAAAATGCATCGCAACTAATTAAAATACAACATATCTGAGCATATCTACTAGGCATCACAACAAGTATTTCATTCATCAACACTTATATATAATCCATCACTACTTAGCTATAACTTTGGCAACAAATTCGTGCAGCACAGCAACAAATCATGCCATCGCAATTTAGTGATAAAGGTATCAGAACTATAATAATTACGTATTGCAAATGTAATGTAACTGACTAAAAATTCATCGCAACTTGACTGTAATGTACAACACATCTGAACATACCTACAAGCTTCTGACATGTCAATATTTGGTTGTGAATATTTGCGAAGTGTGTTGTTATATTTTTTAATATTGGGATGCGATTATGTTGGGTTTGCAATGCATTTGTGGTAGCTTTACACTGAGAAATAAATATAGGCACAAGTATGCGTGATTTAGCCATTACATGAGGTTGTGATAAGTTAATATGTGGTTGGAACTAATTAAGCATCACAAATGCAGCTAATAAGCATCACAACTGTATACAAAATATGTCCTAACTAATTAAGATACAACACATTTAAGCATATCTACTAGGCATCACAACAAATATTTCATTCATCAACAGTTATAAATAATCCATCATAACGAGTACTATATTCATGACTACTTAGTTATAACCATGACAACAAATTCGTGCAACACAACAACATGCATTTGAGGCAACACATCATGCAATAAATCATGTCATCGCAACTTAGTGATAAAGGTATCAGAACTGTAATAATTACGCATCGTAAATGTAATGTAACTAACTAAAAATTCATCGCAACTTCACTATAATGAATAACACATTCAAACATATCTACAAGGATGTGACAAATTAATATTTGGTTCTGAATATTTACGAAATATGTTGTTTATATGTGTTTTAATGTTGGGATGTGATTGTGTTGGGTTTACAATGCTTTGTGGTAATTTTACGTTGAGAAGCAAATATAGGAACAATTATGCGTGATTTGGCCATTACATGAGCTTTTGACATATGAAGCTTTCGGTTATATTGTGTGATTTTGATATTGCGTGATTTGGCAATTATATGAATGTTTGTGGTAAGAGTTGCGTTAAAGAAGATGGAATTTCTGGTTACGATTGGTCTTCATCAAACGTCAGCTTTAAGTCCTTATCTTTTCGCTTTCATTATACCTTAACGCATGTACTCTATAACGCATGTCAGTCAAACGCCATACTCTTTTCGCTTTCATTATCTTTTCGCTTTCATCAAACGCCATACTCTATAACGCATGTCAGTCACCATGTCACTTGCCGAATATGAGGGATTGTCTCTTACCTTAACAACCCTCACAATAAACTTTGTGAAGCATGAAGGTGATATCTCTTGCTTGTTCCTCCAGCACATGTATGATTCCCATCATACTTCTTCACCTCAAACAAACCTATCCCCGCATTCAAACTCGCACTCACATTCCATTTGCAACCTTCACTTGCACACACTGCTATAAACCGACATTTCCATTCTTCAACCACTTGTATGAAAAGTTATTAACTATTAAAAGTTATCTCAATGCCTTCCTCACTTCAAACCGATCTATGAATTCCTGCCAAGTTGTACTGCCAAACACTTGAACGTAATGATGACTACTCTTGATTGGACTGACATGCATTTTTCTTTCAAGTGTATTGTTTGAAGAACTCCCTACAATTGGATGTTCTCCTTCATCACACAACACTTCCTTATAAAAGCCACATTGCATAAAGCAATTCCTCAACTCAGTCAATCCATGATCATTCAACACAAACGTCATATCTTCGATATCGGGGTATATATATGCAAAGCATAGTTTGTCTTCTACAATATTAAAATCTTCAGCCAACACTTTAACAAATGAATTGAAAGTATCACTTAAGAAAAGGGTGTGAGTGTAGCATATGCCTCCAACTATCATCACATTGCTATCAAGGGTATGATAAATGTTGCTACCATAGGACGCCAAGACCCTCAAACTAATCCCTTCTACCTAGAATTCAACATGTCGTAAGCTATTATAACATCGCACTGCTATCACAATTCAAACAAATTAGCATTCCAACATAATCGCAAATGCATCGCAACTTAGTAATAAAAGTATCACAACTGCAATAATTAGGCATCGCAAATGTCACATAACTGACTAAAAATGCATTATAATTTGACTGGAATGTATAATATCTGATAGCATCGCAACTTAACTAATTTGGCATCATACATGCAGCCACTAAGCATCATTGAATATAAAATACATTGCAACTAATTAAGATACAACACATATGAGCATATCTACTAGGCATCGTAATAAGTATTTCATTCATCAACAGTTATATATGATCCATCATAACGAATACTAGATCCATCACTACTTATAATCATGGCCACATAGTCGTGCAGCACACCAACATGCATACGAAACAACACATCATGCCACCACAATTTAACAATAAATGTATTACAAATGTAACAATTACACATCACAAATGTAACGTAACTAACTAAAAATGCATCACAATTTGACTGTAATGATTAAAAATACATTGTAACTTGCAACACATGCATATAACACATCACGCAACATAACCTATATATGAGGCAACACACACATCCAATAGAGCAACTAAAATACCTATTTTATGGTACTAAATCACAAGGGAGCTATATCCTACCAAACACCACTACACAAAAACTCCCAAATTTTTTGTACTTCCATGGGTTCTGTAAGTGGCAACTCTCCCTCAACTATGGCATTGACTAGGTTTTGTCCGTAGGCGCCAGCCACCCAATTGCAACAACGGCATGAGGGGAGGGGAAAAAATGCAATACCACTGAAGAAGCTTTTTTATCTTGACCACATTGAACAATAAATGTTAATTATTTACATAGATATAAATACAAGAAGGCACGTTTCACATTCACCAAATGATGACTAACGAAAACAACTATTTAGTGGATTCAGTTTTAGCACCCAGAAAAAATGGATATCTCATACATCTCAGCTAAGTTGTTGTATTTGCTGCTCTTCTTGACTCTTCTCGACTCGATGGTATCTTGAAGGAGGGCCACATATACTCAATAGTACCTGCATGACAGAAGATCGTTGTTTCTCAAGTACCAAGTGAAACTATATAGCTTCTTCTGAAAATTCCTGAGGATTTGCGTGCTGAGAATGTATTTCGTGCAATCAATAGCACTGCCCCAAGATGACTCGGAGCAGTAAGATTTTGATCATCCAGCACCTGTAAAACAAGGGGGGCAAGTTCTCTATAACCACCCCCCTAAAACACACATCGCGCACTAGAGTGCTTGTGCACAAAACGAGAGGCCTTAGCATGTACAAGCGAAAATCGAGAAGCCTAGTGCGAATACTGAAGCAAGGCCTTAGCGCACTACCCTGACTCTTGTTACATGCACAAGCGCGCATTTTGGAGGAAGCAAGACGCATTAGCTCTTGTGCGTGAAGTGAGAAGCATCATTAACACGCGGCATGCAAAGCGAGAGCGTCAGGCCGCTCACACTATCACTTCGCATTGCTGAAGTGCCACTTCTACTAGAGCATGGCACGAATAGGCCATTGGAACTTGATCAGCGTGTGCACGATGCACCAAAGCCGTACATTAACTTTTTCCTTAGTAATATTAGTAATATAGTAAAAAAGAGCGATGAATCTCACCGGCAAGAAAACAAGACCATGTAAGAAGCCAATAAGGACCAAAGCAAGATACATTTGGAAATAATATACCTGCATATCATAATCAAGAGAAATATCATTTAATATGTAGATCTGTACAATTTACTTCTTCACAAAAGCAAGTAATGATATAGGTTATGGGCTAACCACAAAAATTTCTGATCTTGCAAAGTACAAAACGATAACACCTACAAGCTTTGTTAAGGTTATTCCACTGCATAAGCATCCCAAAGGAAACATGAGCCAGAGAACACATTACAGGTCTTAAAACTAGAACTTACGTTATATAGATATAAAAGGATAGTGCCGAAACAATAAAGAAAACATTTCTCCAAAGAACTGGGGTAACCTGAAAACAGAAGCACCCATGGTAGTAAGAGCATCCTTTGCCCGTTGTCCCCTATCCCCAGTACTTACCTGTAAAACACAGAAAAGGACAGCAACAGTAAAACACTTGTTCATCATGCCAATATCTGGTAACAAGTTTTACAACCTTGGTATAATTACACATTCTAGTAACAGTGTGACTAAAGTTTTCAAAATGTAAAACTTGTCGCTAATCAAGTATCATATACAACATTAGTTGTGCCACATGCATTATTATTACTATTTTGTCTTTGAATTAATGTTCAGCATACTTGGTAAGAAATATTACAAACTCATATATTAGATATCGTTTCTATACGACATTGCCGCATACAACCAACTTGATAGTGAAAAGATTTTTTCAAAGGATAAAAAACAATGATATGCTTCCATCTAAAGCAGACTGGTCTTGGTTGTCACCAGCTTTGTGGAAGATGAACATATCAATGTTTCATGTGCAACCATCATCTCATGAAGTTTGGTACCATCGTTATGACTTGGCAAGTATGATATATGGTACACAAATCCATATCGTTCACACCATATGCCTATGATGATGATGAACAAAAAAAACATTGATATGCTGCACAAGTCAACTAGAAAAGACCTACTGTTTCTCAGAGATAAAAGCAATACATTGTACCACCTGACAAGGAACCTAGATCTATAAATTACTCCCTCCGTTCAGAAATAGAGGGAGTATTTAATAACAAGCCTTAAATCAAATCTATGTCGAATGGGATAATGTGAATAATTAGAAGTTCCCTAAAAGAATAATTTTGAAAAACCTCTTCTTGCATTCTTATAAATTTTAAATATCAGCAATTGAAACACTCTTAAGTAGTAATCTTGCCAACAGAAACACAGGATAACGATACTGACCGAGAAAGCATGCACAATATGTACACAAAACTCCACACCGATTCCAATTGACATAACAAGGTTTACGACAGAAATTGCATTCAGTTGGATGTTTAAGATCGCCATCACACCCTGCAAAAGTTTATATTGTAAATGTATGAGATGACAGTATCGTGCATTTCAAATGTTAGGCAGGCAGTCAACAACCAATGACAAACAAATTAAGCATCCCATCGCAGGCATTAAAATTCTGTAGGGTTTAACAAATAAACACAGCATGGAGAGATGGACAGGTCAAGGAGTCGAGATGAAAAATGTTTAAGATCGCCATCACACCCTGCAAAAGTTTATATTGTGAATGTATGAGATGACAGTATCGTGCATTTCAAATGTTAGGCAGGCAGTCAACAACCATGACAAACAAATTAAGCATCCCATCAGCTACAACATGGAAGCAAGCATTAAAATTCTCTAGGGTTTAACAAATAAACACAGCATGGAGAGATGGACAGGTCAAGGACTCGAGATGAAAAAGCAGTTGCAAGTGACAAAATTTGGCAATGACTGTAGACATTCAAAAGCCAGGTGGCACATGGTTACTAGTTACATGTTGGGACATAATGGTGGGAAGCATCATGTGGGAGATGGCTGTAGCAGCAACATGTAGCAGAAGTGGCCATTATGGAGGCAGATAAAGATTTTTCACTAAGAAAACACCTCTAGATGGAAAACACTTGACCAGAAAAAGTTTTGCCTATTTTACTTCAGAAACAAATAATTGTTATTATGAATGCACGTGCTGGATGTTTGAACAATATTATTCCATCCTGATCTATGCGACATATAGAAAGAGAAGCTTGGCACCCATAAAATACATACCATCATGTCAACAACCATCATTGCCAACACAAGTAAAATGATAACTGAACTCCACAAACTGCACAAGAAATTTATACAAGGATAAACATCATCAATTATGCAACCAGAATAATATATTAGAGAAAAAATAAAGCTGAAGAGTTGCAGAATAGATATTCAACGAACCTGCAAGTGATAATTAAACAAACGATAAATACAGCTCCTGTTAAAATCAACAAGGAAATAATGTCACTAGAAAAATCACAGCAAATAGAAACAGATTAAAAACAATGTACACGCATGTGCATAGCAGAAATCAATGGTAATGAAAATATAAACAATGACACTTATAAAAAATATAAACAATGACTCTCAAACACAAACAGAACATACAAAACACCCACTCTTTACTCTATGCAGTTTCAGATGCTACAGAAAACAGGGCCAAAATACTTGCATTTGAGAAGAATAATGAAAACAGCATAATCATTATTTTTGTTATTTGCCTCTAAGATAATGGTAACTCACATAGCAGACAGACAACATGGCAGGCTAGGAAGATAATAACAGAGTTCTATACGATGGAGTCAATGTACTAACCCAGAGCTAGGCCAATATTTATCAAAGCTGTTCTCCATATGTCGAGGTATTGCTCGAAGAATATGTAAAACACAGAATACGGAAATACATCCATCTGCATGGGAGAAACGGATGAGTACAAATGCTTGAAATTCTTTACATTATAGATCATTTGCATTTTCTGACTTGATGCAGGAATAGCCAGCTTTTAAATACATGTGTTCTTTCTAGTTACAACTACTCCAGAAAATTCCCAAATCATTCGTTTGAATTAGATAATTATAAAAGAGAAGCCAGACATTTAAAGAATCCGAGACCCTAGAGGTGAACTCTCTTGCTGCACGCATTGAATTTACATAGTCACTCTGTAGAAGAAGGGTCAAGTTAGATAGGTGAAGGAAATTGCAACTAAAATGAGTTGTCTCCATCTTCACTCAGGCTAAATACTTTACTTGTTTATTCAGTGGCATGTGATAAGTTCGAAACTCTGATGCTTGAATGACACCACCTTCATAACCTGAAATGAGACAATGCAAGTTGGTTTCTGAGAAGATGAAAATATTACTGAATATGACCAAATAAGCACACACATTGGACAATATACTGCAGAATTCACTTTTTTTAATGATAAACCTATAACATACCATTGAGGTCTAGACTATTTGTGTAGGCCCCATGACCACCTTTCGCACAATCAGCAGAAGGCAATGAACTGAGAAACCATGGAAGTTTCTCTCTGAATTGAGCCATAGATGGACGACCTTGGCGCAGATCAGAGTGCCGGAAGCACTGAAATGAATGCATAGATCATTATGACCAAGATATTACTTGAAACTTCAGAAAGTGTACAGGGCACACTTAAGCTAGATAACTCATCTTCAGAAGAATTCTTGCAATTTGTGCTCTTTATAAGAACTTGGAAGAAAACACTTACCGTTGTACAATCTTTGCATGCACCACCAATGCCACAAGATCCTTCGTCAGGTTGACAGCAAGGTGGCTGCCAAGGGAAAAAAGGTTTTCATAATGTTATAAAAACAAACAAAATTGCAAGGACGAAAACATGAGCAAATTGATGCAGAACAGATGAAAGTTTTTTTATATAAAAGCTCCATTAACTCTGCATGAAGTAATAATCTCTGAGATCTTATAGCCTGCATTGCTTATTTCCTTGTTTTCTACGCAACAGAACCATTAATGATATGGAAAACAATAGTTACTATTCTACAAAAAAACAATGCTGATATAATTTTCCAGAGACCTAAACTTCTGTTACAAGAAAGACTTTTGAAGGTGATCCTATTCGATCAATGTCTACTCTAAAGTGCAACATATCAGAAACAGGAAAGTAGAACTCTATTAGCATGTATGTGCACTGACTCGGTTTAAACATGAAAGAAATATATTGATGACACATTTTCCATGAGCTTAAGCTATGGGAAACAATGGTTATCTAGCAGGGTATCAGTGCAGGAGTCCTTGGCCCCTGTGGAGGTAAGAAGTCCTCATCATCTCAAAATCTTGGTGAAAGCATCTTTATCACACATTTGTCCTCCCCTTAGTTATGTCCACGTGCAAAGCTTGATGGGTGCTTGTATGTTGGGAAGTGCTAAAATGTGAATATATATATATAATCCATGTTTCTAAAGGCTTAAACCATTGGGAAACTAACCATGATTTAAATCAGTAAATCGCATTTAAAGTAAGAAACTGAGATAGAAACAACAATTTAAGGTATACGAGAATGATGTAGAAGATGGACCTGATCATCTGGAGGACAGTAACTTCCATTTGTGAACCTGCGACAACAGCCAAATGCTTCAGGAGATAGCCAAACGAGAAAATCATCAAGCCATGAAGCTGCAGGCTTGGCAATGTAGCTTGTATCTGGTGTCGAGGATGCCTTTGCTATCTGCACAAATGATAGACAATTAATTTATTTGCAGAAAACTCGTTACATATGTGAATAAAAAAATTTTGTGCATCATTTTCCATAAGAATAATCCTGGGAATACAATCCTGCAGTTTTCATAAATAGCTGCAAAACTTACATCAGATGAAGAATAAAAAATGCTCTCAAGTTGACAAGAAAGTTGTGTACCTCATTTAGTAGAGAGTTGGAATCACATTGGCTTATGGAACATAATTGATTTGTGTGTGGGGATTCCAAACTGCAAAAAGAAAACAAGGAAAATCAAAGATTAGCATATATGACCAATTTGTCTCTGATGTTAGGTTTGCAGTGGGAAGTGTGCTTCTCTTAGAAAGATAGAGATATTTTCACAGCTAAATTCCAACAAATTGATCTTATTTTCCATGCTGAGACATAAGTGTAACACTAAGATATGTTTCATCATTGTAATCAATTACAAAACAAATATTCAGCACTGCAACATAGGAATCTCCACAATCATTCTGCTCAACTAAGAATTACTTGAAATTTGATTTTGAAAAGTTAACAGTGGATATAAACAACTTATTAAAATAGTACCTATAGTTGTAATTTTTTACAACAAAATACAGCGGTGGTCCAACTCGCAGATGTTCGGACACATTGTTAAAGTAACCCTGCAGGTAATTTCAGTTAGATAATGTCATGAACTTGCAAATTGAGAAAAGAAATATGATCACGTTAAGGAAAGAAGGAAAAGAAAAATTAAAAGAAACTAGAGCAAACCTGAAGGTAAGAATCCCTGGGAAGAACAATTTTCTGTTCCAACCCAGGTTGAATCCTTGTGCTCAAAGCCTATATTGTAAAACAGAAAAATTGAATCACACCATCATGACAATCATAATTTTTAATATTTCAGTTACTTTTTAATTCATTTCAAATTTTCTTTTTGAACTTAGATCTCAATTTCTTTTAATAGTTCCATTTTCTATTAGCGTTGAAATAAAAACTGAAAAAAAGCTATAAAGAGTCATTAAGAGTAAAATAATAGTTAAAAAAGTAGAATTAAGCGACTTACAATGCTAATAAAAGCAAGCGCAACAAACACAGCAATGACAATTATCTTAACTCCCCAGATGCTAAGAAGAGGAGCATGGACTTCCTACAAGTAATAAATAAACAGGTGACAACATATAGTATGAGAAACATATGGTTCCACAAATGTATAAAACAAGAAAACATGTACAACTATTCCGTTCTGTTGGATTGCTTGACTAAATTCAGTCACATCATCTTTGTCAGTGCAGTGCATGTTCTAACAGTGTAATTTCATCCATTAGGATTGCAGGCATAGGTTCGGAATTTATTGCAAAAGGCTGTTTTAAACTTTAGAAGACAGCTTAACTATGTGACAATTCAGACTGAGGCCTCTGTCCAAAAGGGATAATTTCAGTGTTAGAGCTAATGGGAATTAAATCTCATAGGAAATTACAGATGTCAAAGTTGTAAGTTCCTTACATTGAGAATACTAAAAGAGTTGGTAAAATTGTCTATTACTTTGTGTAGGCCCCTCTCTGATTACCGTTTTGGAATGAAGCCACTTGTCTTTTGTATTTTCATCCACTTCTCGCTTTATTTGGAATCACTCTCATTTGCCCATGGTTCACAATATCGTGATTTCTCAATCTCGGTATACACGGGACTGTAATTAGGTTCTTTTGGCTATTTTACATATCTCGTCGAGTTCTATGCAATCTTGCTGAGGTTCTGCTGGGTTTTTTTTTCTTTTTTTTTTTAATCAACCACCACCTTTCTCCCCCACACAGAGTCACACCCTGACCCAGATGGAGAAGAAAAGGAAGAGAATAAATGAGAAGAAAAAGAAAAAGAAGAAGGGGAAGAAGAATAAGGAGGGATCCTTGGCACCCTCGTAAGTCCTGCTGACCCCCACAAAATCAGCTTGTCCCTCATAATTAAACAGTGGTACAAGAATCCATGTTTCTGCCCCCTGATATTTGGGACTAGCAATACCTCGTTATAGAGAGCCAACATCAAAATAACAACTTTGATTTGGAAGCGTCATGATATCTTATGATCTTATCCAGTTATAGAGTTGACTAAACACATTGATCTGTTTAATGAGGCAGTTTTTCTTAGAGGTAAGAGTCGTGTACCCATTTATTGAGGCAATGAACACTATGAAATGATTTTTCTGTAAAGTTACCTTCATGTAGCGAGTTAACAGTCCTGGCTGCCTCTGTTGATTACCTACATTTCCTTATGAGCATCCATCGTCGCATTAGATATTACCGCTTGTACAGAGACAAAAGAAAACAAAAGTTGACAAGCAACATACCTTTATCCAATTTAGAACTAGATAAATGTATCTTTATGCATGGAAAGCAATCGATTCTGTCGTCTTCAGACCTCAGAAAGTCAAAAATGATTAAGGCAACAAAAGCTGTAACTTGCAGAAGGAAGTCCAAAAGCACAGCCAGAGCTGCAAAAATAGATAAGTTGAGATCAGAAATAGGTGGCATATGAAAGTAAAATAAAAAGAAGTCAAACATCTCCATACCTGCAAACATGGAAAATACACGACATGCAGGCATAGGAATAAAACTTCCAACAGCAAAAGCTAAGACCTCAGAGAGACTAGCTAAGGTAATAGACGGTCCCACTTCAACCAAGGCATTACTTATTCGGTCCTCTAAAGGAATATCCAGTGGCTGTCGTTTGACAGCATGCACTAAAATGCACATATTATCTACTCCAACCTGGGCATAAGACAATTTCACCCAACTTCAAAACACAATAATGATATGTCCAAAACGTAAGCTAAAAATGAAAAAAAAAAAAGGCTGGTAGAAACACAAACACTTAGACTAGGAAGGTGTTAGAGCACAGCAAAGAAAAGGATAAATTGTGGATAAGGTTCAAGTTTCGGACTGGTAGTCAACATCAAAGTATGCTACAGTAACACAGCCCGTGCACAGATATTCAAATGAAGTGGGCAAAATGGTGGCACTCAAAATACGTAAAAAATTCTTTAACAGGTACTTCAAGATTTACCAGGCCAGAGTAGTCAATCAGATCATGCTGTGAATAGGACACCTGAATTTTGGGGTTTGTTACAGTTTACAATAACGACAGCCCAAAGTATTTACTCAAAGAGTGCACAAACAAATAAGAAAAGTTCATTAACAAGAGTTTCCCTGGGTAAATAGGTGTTATCAAGAATGGTTTGAGACTAAAATCAATTCAACCAAATGGATTGCTCGTGTCATGGAACAAACATATGTGTGTGACATATTATCCAACTTGTGTATGTGACATTATTCTATCTATATTTATCAGTTATTTCATATATTTATAAACATTTACTATATTATTTCCCTTCTAATCCTACTGAATTAGAAGAGAATGAATAAAAGGTATAATCAAAGTTCGGAATGAAAGATTTCAATAGCAAAGAAATAAAAGAAATAGAATCATATGCAATTACAAAGACTCTTCGGTAGGAATTATAAACCAATGTATACCAAAGTAGTTCTGCTGATTCAGCAATATCATTTTATCAATTTGAAATTCTTAGTTAGATCTACTTGCTTGTTGGTTGAATAAGAAGTTTGCTTAATTGTGCTTCAGATAAATACAATAAAGCATTTAGGAAACAAACTAAGACAACACATGCTTGAGCATCAATCCCAGCATAATGGGAAATGACATTCAACTGAGAAAGGTCAATGCAGAAAAAATGACTTCTAATCATGTCAATATATATAGGCAAAAGAAAACCTGTATGATTAAGTTCCTATAGTCAAATATAGATCTATACATATATATAGAGAGATTGGCTTACATGAGATCGTTCTCATGTAGCTTGCATGAACCAAGCCATTTCCATCCGTCAGATCAATCTGACGGCGGATATCAAATCACTGGGTAGGTAAGTGTAAATCATCACCAAGATCTAATGGCTCAAGATTACTCGGGCTCGTGCAAGCTATATGAGAACGATCTCATTTAAACTTTTCCCATATAATATATATATATATATATGTACTTCCTAGGAACGAAGTTAGCATTAACATTTGGTTTTCCAATATGAACAGATTTTAGTTCATTTTGGAAAAACAAATGTTAATACTAATTCCAGATGGAGGGAGTATACGTTAGAAAAACCGAAAAGTGGAAGAAGAGAGTGTAAACTTACAGCCAAAACAAGGAAAGGGATAACTTCCATAATAATGAGGGTGGATTTTACCCCGATAGCACTGAAAAATCCAATAGATCCAAGTACCGAGAGCATGACAACTAAAACACCAGACAGGCCCAGAAGAACCTAAGAGCCATTACAGTAGTTGTGAACATCTCTTTAAACAAAGATAGACAGCAACTCTAGCAACATATCAGAGAAGGCAACATACCTTGGATGAAATATAGAAGGAAGTCAAATGAGGTGCATCACCCAAAGTGAATGATATATAAGCAAACATCACAAGATAGCTTATCTAATTGAAAACACACAGCATGTTGTCAGAATGAGGTTATATTTTCTTCTCGACATTCACCATAAAGCAAAATGCCCACCAGTATAGTAATCACATCTGCAGTGCTCTCTCTCTTTAACTCTTCCTGAATAGAACTTTCCGCAGAAAAGGTAAGTGTAAGGTTGTGTGCCTTCACCATTGAGACCAGCTCCTCCTGTCACATACATTTGGATCAAATCTTGTCATCCTATCTTTACCAGATAAAAAGCATTCAAACAACAGAATTCTGCAAATACAAAATGACAATCAAAATAATGAACCTTCGCTAACTTGACAAAAGCCTTTTCCCAAGCCGCTGCTTTTCCATTTTCTTTGCCTGTTTTGTCAACCACATTAGTTACTGGGTAGGTGATTACAAACGCTGAAGCCTGTCATTAATATACTTCTGTCAGAAGCACGTACATGAAATCTACATCAATGATCTTGCACTTAGCTTCAAAGAACAATTACATTATAAGTTACCTCAGAATAGTTGCTTCCAGAAAAACCTCCTAAAGCAGTGCTCGGATCAACAGGGGCCTTGAATGCACTCAAACATGTTTCAGCGGAGGTGTAATGCTGAAAATTTGAATGCGCCAAAGGTCAACAGAGATCTTCCAGACTGATAGCTCATGCTGAGGAATCGAAACACATGAAAACATATACCTGGAAACAGTAATCAGCATGCTCCACTCCACCGTAGTCATCATAGTTTTCAGGGTCCATTTTATAGTACTATTCAGGAACAAAAAAGAACTGTGTTAATACATTATTAGGAAGGTGACCACAGAAGCATTCCATAAATTATACAAAATCAAGAAGAAGATAAGAGAATACCTGTAATATACTCTGAGTGGCACAGTCTGAACCAAGTGGCTTCAAGCAGATGTCTGTAAGAGCTACCATAGATCCAGAGTAATTAGCACGAATTCCATCAACCTGAAGGACATTAGGAAATTCCAACGCCATAATCAACATGATTGAAGAAAAAAACTAAATTCTATGTAGCCATAGCACCGAATCAAACCATACTTTCTTTTGAATTTCAAAAAGAAGCTGAATGTTGTCCTCAGTCACAATACTAGGAGGTTTTCCATGGTTCATATCAGGAATTGTTGCCAGTATAAGCTGCAGTAATATTCTCAAAAAGTCAGTGACAAATCAAAACATGCCATACGAAACAAAATCATAATTATTTACATTGATTAACAGAACCAACAACTAAATTTTGTCAATCAATGCATCATTCACGATGTGTCTTTGCACTCAAGAGTTATTTAACGAATCTGTTTCTTAGGACTTAGTGAGTTACAGTGACCTCAAAGGATAAAGGGTGTATCTTTATTTTCAATGATATGCACATTACATTCGTAATTACATAGCTGAATGTTGGGGCAACAAACAAGAGCCAACTTGGTGAGATGTGTGTAATGATGAGAATGTGCCTATGGAAAGTCTGGAAGACAAGAACAGACCAAATCTCTAAATTCTAAACACTAGAGAGATCCTAGGGGTGACCCCAAGAGAAGGCTCACGGGAGTTTGAAATGGTTCAGGCCTGAACAGAGGATACCAGAGACACGCCAATCAAGAGATATACCCAGATTCATAGAAGGTTGGGAGAAGGGTAGAGAATCCCAAGAAGAACATATACGGGGTCCATGACAAAAGACATGCACATAGTGCATAATACTTACAAGTGCATAGAAATATCCTCTAAAAAGATCGGTAACTTCTTCCCACTTACAAAATATGAGAAGAATAATGACAATAGTAACAATATAATATAAACAGTAAAGGCCTGGATTAATTGTTCACTTAAATACCGACATTATTTCACATACCGGCAATTTAACTACAAAGAAAATATTGCCATCATCACAAATTTAATCTATCTTTTTCGTATCACGGACTCGGATCCTGCCTCAGCTATATCCACCCATGTAACTAGTACCCTTTCTGTAGAAGTTTTCACACAATACTTCAGTCAACTTCTTTGCATGTATAGTAACAGTGAAAACAATATTAACAACATCTTACTAGTATGAAGACATTAAAGTAAGTAATTATCCTAACAGTTCCTTTCCATGGAGTTACCCCTGCATTAACTACAGATAAGTAAAGGTATGTTATGTTTACTTAAATTTGAATGCCTACATATCTATGACAACTTGTTGTTTAATCATATTATTTATGCATTATTTACTATATCAAATTCACGCCAGCTTTTAAAGATAAAAAATCATTCACATTTCTATGAAGGTTGACCAATATCTATCTGATAATTAAAGTTGAGTTTGGTTCCTAGGCTAAGCCTCATTTCTTAATACACGTTATGGCTTTTATGATACTTGGTCTATCCAAGCATAGCGTGTATTGGTTGTACCCCTCACCTGTTGAGGAAGAGGTCATAGATTCGAATCCCGGCCTGTGGCATCTTGTGGGGTTGGCTTATGGGCGATTTATATTATGCTATACTATTCAGGCCCATAAGGTAGTTGTCAAAAACAAACTTGGTATATTAGTCACGTCATACTTAATACCAAGTATTAGCTCTAACATTATTGCCAATATAAGTATTAAGTCTAGAAAGCTTGATATCACCAATCACAATGGTGTAGGGTTAGATTTTCATCAAGCCCTAAGGTGCCATAAAGGTAGTCATTTCCATCCGGATGAGCAGATTACTACCAGAATCTCATATACTGATGCCTCTACCATATCAACGATTAATCCAAGCAAATTCTTGCCCCAAAACAAAATTGGCAGTTAATTCTGAATTCACAACCTAAAGGAGCCCCAGACTTCTTATATTCCCAGCTTTAACAAATATAAAACCTGCCCAAGACTTCTACAAGCATGTACCTCCACACACCAACAAACCTAGACGTTACAACTTACACGTAATTTTCTCAAAGCGAGAAGTAAGTTAGTTAACAGCAATGTGCCTCATATTTTGAGAACATAAACGACCATCGGCATTGTCATCAGTTATAGTTACTATATTATTGATCATTTATATTCATATATCAGACAAAAAATATAACCCTTTCAATTACAAAAATGCTAGAAATAGAAAGGAAAATATTGCAGATCTTTCCAAGTCAAGGCTATAATAATGTCCACCGTTAAACAAGTCCTCGTAAAGAGTCATATTTGGAGTGTATCTAGGACTTAGAAGCCTTTGTGCCAGGTTCTTATAGGGGAACGAATGGTCAACAGAGAGAAGAATGTAGGATTTGGATGGTCGAAGTAACATAAGAAACAATTCATTAATGTAAAGCAAAAGTCAATAAAAAATACCTGCTCAATTCTGTAAAAGGGTGCAAGATGGCTGTCAAAATATTGTTTCTCTTCAGCAGCCTTGCTCCCATGCCCTACCCACAGCTGCAATTGTTCAGAATTGTTATGTAAAAGAATATCATTTTAAGAAAAAAGAAATATTTGATAATTAGAAAATATGTCCTCATAGGTTAAAAAAAGATAATTGCTTCACAGAAGCATGACAAGTATGATTTGGACAAAAATTTGAATGTTTCAATTTAAAGGCTTCATGCTTGATACGACAAAAGTAAGCATGAATAGCATGTTGGCACATATAGCACAGCCACACCATAAAGTCAACCAAATCAAGACTCTAGGCAAGGAAACATCCCCACATGAATAAAAACAAACTATATGTAGTACCGTTAGATGTCTGTTAACTGACTTAGATAAGCAGCGGAGCATAAAATGAAGGCTTATAGGTTTAAAAATTTAGTTGGTACCTTTTCAGGACGTGTCTCCACTTTGAATCGGATTAGACCCAAGCATAGTACTAGAGTAAAAGCTAGTGATGAACACAGCAAAAGAGTTGGGTGCCTAGCAACCCATGTTCCATATCTCCTGTACAGAGGACCAAATAGTTTTACGCACTATTGAACCGATAAGACTAGTTTTACTAAAATAACATCGGTCAATTAGAGGAGTGACCTATAGAACGAAGAAATGTAGCCTTGGACAAGAGATAGCTGTAGCCCTTTCATAATCTGGGAAGCCTCTTCATGCATCTGCAAATTAGACCGGCAAAAGAAGGATCAGCTTATAGCAATGACGGAAACTATATTAGCAAGAAGTGATCAAATTGGCAAATAGACAACAACAAAAGACACAACATAAAACGAACCTGTATTGGCTGTGTCTCACTTTCCTGCTTTGGCAAGGAATGGAGTTCACCTTCATCCATGACATCCAATAGAGGTTTCATTCGAGAGGGGCTAGTTCTTCCTCTTGGTCGGTGCAAAAAACCCCATCCTAAAAATGCAGAAACTAAGACAATGTACAGAATAGTCAAGGACAACTCTACACATTTGACCTGCATGGGAAGGAAAGAAAAAGATATACAACATCAAGTTATTCAATCACTTAACAATAGGAAAAAGGTTGCTTGAGCAAAAGACTTACGGTCCTACCTTGAGAGAACCAATTCTAACTGAACATGAACGTTTTTCATGTGGTACAGGAGGTGCAGAATCAGAGCATGAGGAAGAAGAAGGGCAATCGCCACAAGAGCAACCCAGTGAAGTATCAGAACAAGAGTAAACAGATACATTCATAGGCCTCATTCCAGAGGATTCAGGAGCATTTGGACGGAAAGTTATCTCATAAGGTGAACCAGGTACCCCTAGCTCAGCTTGCCTACCAATAAAGGCAAACCATTCTGCCAAAAACATTTAGCACATAGTGTTGCTTAGAAGAAGGCAATCACAAAAATATTAGAATTTGCATCAAAATAGAGTAGAGACAACATCTAGTAGATCAGCGAAAGGAAACCACTTAAAAAAAACTAAGGAGAGGCAACAAAAAAATATTGATAATATAGTATGCAAAGATACACCATCAATGTACGAAAAATAGAGAAAAATCTAAAGGATCATTTGAGTATACAAGATCATCACCTACTGATGACCAATGTCTATTACCAAGAAAACATAGACGTATTCTTAACTTCAGATCTTCGTCCTTATTGCTAAACATTTGTTACCTAGACAATTAAGAAGTTCCCAAGAGCATGACCTAAGCAAGGTGGGCACTTGTGTACTGAAAGCAACTTGTTGTAAGAAAAAAACAAGCAAAACGGTCATCTAACTGGAATGACTTGTTCTAGAAATTACTGCATCAGTTTGAAAGAAATTTATCCCAATTGCGCTCTCTCCTTAGAGGGTTCCATCAGAAAGGGCACTTGGCAAATATCATGCCATTATGTCCTCGCATAACTTTTGAAGCATCATTTTGGTTATAGCAACTGTATATGACTGTTTAAAAACAACATGTCACTGAGCCCGGAACATGGTAATTAGGCATAGACGATGATGTCTACAAGTCACATGAAAGGGTTATCTGCAATTACACAAGCAATTAGTCTGCAAGAGAGAAGTGTGGAGGGAGGGCCGATTGATGGTCTGAAACCGAAAGAACAAGAGATATGACTCTGGCTGCAAGGACATTCAAAGGTGATGAAAGAGACAAGGAAGAAGGGAGGCAATTGTGACCTAAAATCGGTGATGGTGTGAGCAAAGGCAACAGAAGTGGATAGTGTCAGGGGAATTGAACAACAGTGAATGGGAAAGCAACCAACTTTGGTGAAAACAAACCATTATAGAAGAAGCTAGGTGGATTGTTTGGGTGTTGCTTTCAACAAGTAGGCCCCATTCTCACTGTTTTCTCATTGCTAAGGTTTTTCCCCATGCTAAGGGGCTAAATAAATCATACCCCAAACGAAGTATATCATTTTGGAAAGGAGAATTAAAATTAAAATCAGGAGCATACAAAATTATCCATGCTGAATGCAGGCAAACACTTCAGCTATTTAAAGCAAATAAAATCTAACTAAAAGCAGCACCAATACTGTTGTTGACATGAATAATAACTCACTCCCCTAACAGGGTAAGGACAAGCTTTTGTATAATACGGATGACTAACGACAATTATAACTTCTAGAATTTTGTTTTTGGCAATTTGACGATTTCCAGAATTACATGTCATTATATGTCCAAGAAATGAAATCAATCAGATATGCCAGTGAATGTCTAAGAAATGAAATCAATTAGATATGCACAGTGAATGGCAAAGTCACCTTTAAAATTTTGAGCTCCAGCACCAATAAATTCAATGGCTCGAGTATTCATAGTCCCAAACTTCACATCTTTGCAAGACTTATATAACTCTTGACCAAAAGCATCAGTCACAAAAAAGTCGATGCCATCAACAGTCATACTATTATTGACCTAAAGGCAGAAAACATGAGATATAAACAAGTATCCATATTAGAGAAAATTATTCACCAAAATTCACTTATCAAGAAAGAGATTAAGGAAAGCAATTATGTACATAAGTTCTTAGTGAAGCAACATGGTATTAGACTCTTGGGATACAGAAACCCAAGAGATCTCACACACGTGGAGAGAGAAATTTAAAGGAGAGGACATAGGCCGACATCCTCTCCAGTTTTCTTCCTACCACGTTTTTTTCAAAAAATAAAATTTCCATACAATACTAGGAAGAGGACATGACAATTTTCCACTTATGACATCTATATTCTTAAAAAAATATTGCTTATACAGATCTCTTCAAGGTGACAAGATAACCTCTTATGACTAATTTAAAAAAAAAACGATGTAGCGTATGTTGTCTTGCGCTGATGATCAACCATTATCTCAACCTACTAGAGCCATTGCTACAATAGGATTGAGAAGATTTATAAACTTTAGAGTTTTTCTCATTTGAAGAGAACATAACATGGGAATCTTCTCATGCATTGTCCACAGAACAGATCTTTGTTGGGCAAATCGAGAAGCTTCTTTCTATTTCATTTTCTCATTTTGCATTCCTCAGAACATCAGAGTAATCGTTCGGGATAATGAATGGTGAATGCATCTTGAACTATAACAATAACTTGTTACTTTTCAAAATTTTACAGGAACACCAGAAATTGTTTATTTAAATTCAAAGAAAACTTGTCTACAGAAATATCAACGCAAATTTTTAGATAAAATCAGTAGTGAATGTTTGGGAGGGGGGAAAGGTCGCAGAAGTTAAAAGTTCCAGCACTTCACAAAATATCACCTCTACCAGCATAATGACATTCAATTAAATAGTTTATAAATGCTAATCTAGTGTCCCCTCTTCGGAAGGTTGCGTGCGGTATATAATCCATGCTGCCAACCCCAGATAGCTGGTCTTGCTCTTCTTATAGGAGACACGAATCACGATTTGTGTTTTTATCCAGGATATTAGATTCTAATCATGTCTTATGTGAAATTAAGTATATACAAGCGCGTTGCCAAATTTATAACATATATGATGAGCCCATCAAATTGTAGAAAGGACAGACCTTTGCTATAGAAGTCACATTGATGAAAAGACTTTGATTTGGAGAGCAAGACAGCTCACAGAAAAGATTCAAAAAATTTCTCAGGCATGCTGGGCAACCTACAAGGAAAGGAATTGCCTGCAAATATATTGCAAAAATTCATAATACAAGAAACATTCGTTCTCATAGAGAAATAATGAAGCTATCACGATTACTCAAATTGGATGTACTACAAAATAGCATGTAAAGAATATATAATATAACCCAACTCAACCAGAAAAGTTCTTCACATAGAAGTAGTATCTCCGCAGCCATACATTCATATATAAAGGAAATTACCCTTTAGCATTACTTTAGAGAGTTCAGAGCATGTTATGACCCGCCTTAGGGTTTGGGTCCCACCTTTGAAGTCTACTAGATTAAATAGGGTCTTCTTAGTTAAAAGGAGCAGTTAGGTAATTGAATAGTTAGTTGAGCTATTTACCTTTGATTATTATTCGTGGGCTGTAAAATTCATTGTTAGTAGGCCCATTAAATTATCTATAAACATGTAGGGGCTATGCTCTAAGTCGTTAAGTCTGACATCAATGGAATTGATTATTCAGTAGTTTAGTTTAATGGTAGCTTCATATGCCTGATCCTATCTCTTCTCCCCCTCCCCCTACGAGGGAATCACTTGTGGATCAACAGTTCTACATCATTGGTATCAAAGCCAAATCCTCATATGCTCGCTTCAGCAAACCAGTTTTTGCTTCTTTGCCCGGGCTACACATACAAACTGGGCATGTTTATGGGCATGGTTCACATTCATTATCTTCGTATAAAAGGGCTTACTGGTACTGTGAGGTACACCAAATTTGAGATACTGCTGATCCTCCAAGCCCCTTTAAATTGCTTCAACCACAAGTATATTCAATTTCCTGGCACGACAAAGTTGCACATGATGATGGCGTGTGTCAAGAAGAACTGTAATGGGCCCATCTACACCCATCCAATGAAGATAAGTTCCACAGGTTTTTTCACCTTCGGAGCAAAAATCGAAGACCGTCTCGAAGGCGAGGTAAGCGGAAGCAAAGGTGGCATGTGATGACCGCCTTAGGGGTCCCGCCTTTGAAGTCTACAAGTTTGGTTTTATTAATTAAAAAGGGTAATTAGGTAATTGAAAAATTAGTTGAGTGATTTATCTTTGATTGTTATTAGTGGACTTTCAAATATATTGTTAGTAGACCACTAAATTATCTACAAACATGTAAGGGCTACGCCCTAAGTCATTGAGTCTGAGATCAATGAAAGTAATTATTCAGTAGTTTAGTTTAATGGTAGTATCATATCCCTAACCCTAAACCCTAAGTCATTAAGTCTGAGATCAATGAAAGTAATTATTCAGTAGTTTAGTTTAATGGTAGTATCATATCCCTAATCCTATCCCTTCTCCCCTTCCTCATACGATTAAATCACCTTGTGGATCAACGGATTTACATCAGTGCACAAAATCACACACTATTTAAACGTTAGAATGGTTTCATGGTATAAACATAGAGGGGCACAAACGTAGTACAGCCATCAATAAAAGACCAGCCGAAGTGAAAGTAGAGGCTGATATTGCATATGCTTTCAAGAAAATGACTAGAACACCATTTCAAATATTGCAATTAAAAAAAGGAAGGGTTTACAATAGAACTATGCTTAAAAGCACGCAGGCAAACAATATAGGTCAGTTTTAGTAGCAAAAACTCCATGTATTAACCACTCAAACAAGAATATGAATATAAATACTTTCTAGAGAATAAATGTCAAAACCAATTTGTGGGTCAGAGGGAGTATATAAAAATGGACAGCAAGGAGTAAGAATTATATTTAAAAAATATAGCAGTACATATCTTTTCCTTTTGTGCCATAAAATTGATGACAAGAGAAACTTAGACAATAGCTCATAAAATGGATCATGTTCCACTACAATAATAAATCGTCTTAATTGAATAAATATTGCTACTAAAGCTATCAATTATTGACTTCAATAATAAAATCATCTGAACTGAACTCAATAAGTGAATTGCAGACAGCAATTTAATGATTGACTTTACTAATCTTACTTGTTGTACTTGTCCACGCAAGGTTTCAAACTGATCAGCAGAGCAACAGACATTGCCACTTATAGTTGGGCACAAACTTTGGATCTTCAGTGACAGCAACTCATCTGGCTGAACCATACAAGTAATGAAGCATCAGAAAACATCTTACAAAGAAGGTAACTCGTATGACCGAACCCTATTGTGATAAATATATTGAAAATGTTATAAAAAACGAGAAAAAACAAAGACTGCAACTGAGAGAGATTTAGCATGATAGTGATTGTTCCCGACTGCTCGGACCTGAAATATGCAACATTTGTCTATATGCTCTCAATGGCTTAGATAGGGCCATTACAGAATCTGCCATTCACTTAGTATGTACCAAAAGCAAATCACTAATTATAGTTGACTTTCATGTGACATTATGAGGAGGGGGGACACGTCCAATTAAGTTATACTTGGGTGTGCCTCTTGTAGGATGTATGCCAGTTACCTTTACAGCAGGTGAACCATTCGGGCAGTTTAAAACCTTCCCGTCGCTACGCTGTCCACATATACCATACATTGCACAGTACTGTTCTGAGTCTCCTTCTCTGACAAGCAATAAAAAAACAGAAAATTGGTAATCAAAAACAACGACATGATCTACTGCGTGAAACACAAATCAAATATTTCTCTCATAAATATACAAGCTTAAAAGAAGAAATGAATAGGTGAAAGGAAAGTACATATAATCTCATAAGCTTATGATTTTAGTCAAATAATATACAGTAAGATAAAAAATTATTGCTGCTCTATATCATAAGGCACAGACATAACAATGCAAAACCATTATCTAATCGTGCAAAAAGGAAAGGCACAATACAAATTAGTTTTTGCTCCTATGTTTTTGTCTAATGAAGTTCACATTTTAATAGAAAACTATATTTTCTATTAGTCTTTGTTCTTAAACAACTCTCCAGTGCAACAAGTTCCTGTAAGTAGTTTCCTTACTTGGACGTAGAATTAGACTCCAGAAGGAATCTTGGATCTAAGACCTCGCCTTTTACTAGAGACAGAAGCATCATGGCCTGCATGCATAATGATGACAATTCAATTTTAGAATATGTATAGATTAGACATAGTACTCACTGATCAACAACTATTTATTCAACAATCAGAATGATGATTGTCAGGCAAGCTTCTATAACGAAGCTAAAACACCATATATCATTCAAAACACAAGAAATGGTCAATTCATTGGTCAGTTGGAGCATGGCCATCTACATAAGGATCTTCAGATAGGTGCAGCCAAAGAGATTCTGCAGATGCAAAACTTACTCATAAAGAGCCACTAGTAACCAGTACACCTCCTTTCCACAGATTGCTTCCAATAGTATGATAGAACAAAATCAATAAAAAAGCAACCTTATATTCATAACAATTTGTAGAAACAGCTAGTCAAAATGAATTCAAATGCACTCAGCGTATATAAAGCATCTTAACAAGAAAAAGCCACAAACAGCCAAACTGATTTCATAAATATAAGCATGCTGTTCTCGGATAAAGAACTACATAACCCAAAATAAGTCATTCATTTTGTATTTCATTGCCGCGCAGTACCTTTTATCTGTTGAGTTCTTCACAGTATGTAAAATTTTTTCTTGAAAACCAAAATGAACTAAAATTTGGTATTTTTCGTTCTCTAATCCAGACAACTAATATGGGGCCTGGGGAGTATAAAGTTTTTATAGAAAAATCATTGAAATTTGAATAACCTCAAATGTTGTTGTTGTGAAGGAGACACATAACTCAACGTTACATAATGACTTTTACAAGAATCATTGCCACTTATTTATGAACTGTGTTGAACTAACGAGCCTTTCAACTACGTGCCCAGCACTGTCTTTTCATCTAAAAGATGTCAGATCAGGTGAGGTCCACATGATATAACAGCTTCCATGAAAACATGTACCGGCCATGCATTTTAGGGAACATGGTTTCTCTTCCTTTTTTTCCCATTTGTACAACTCACAGCTGCCATACACACTGTATACGCCACAGGACCAATATGCATGCCTCAACAGGTAGAGATCAACCAACACAACTAAGCTGGCTAGGCAGGGTTTTCTCATTTTTTCCTTATTAAGTTACTCAAACATTCAGTTATATATAAATAGAAATTTACTTTAGTGAATTATTCATACTCAAATTTTCAATATTAAATAAGCAAACAGTAATCAGAAAAACAACAGACGATTTCTACTATGCCAAAAGCTGGAATTACAACCATGTAAATTTTCCTAGTGCCGCTCTCACCAGCCAAAATAAATAAAAAAAAAAGAAAAAAGAAAAAAACAAATGCTTGGCTCCTGAAGACATGGTAATTTAAGTTGCAGCATCCAATTAAGCATGGAAACACTCAAACCAAATAACACAAAGGAGGTTAGATAATCAATCTTTTTTTCTAACTAGGACCTAGCTTTATTACATTTATGAGTCTTCAAAGGAGGTTAGATAATCAAAAAATATCCTTTCAACAAAAGTTCACCTCTGCACGAGCAGAAACCACAAATTTGCACAAACCTCACAGCTCCCATAAAGTTCCATCATTTAATCAGAAGAAACTCTTTTTTTTTTGCTACATATTTAAGCAGTGGAAACTCCAAACACACATAAACTCATCAATTCCACCACTTGAACAGCAGAAAATCCAAACAAGCACACATCCACTAATCCAAAAACTAAAATCAGAAGCAAAGTTCAACCAGTACACCCTCAGAAACTCCAATACAACAAAGACCCTTTAAAAAAAGTGAGGCAATTCAAAATCAATAAAAAAAACCGGAGTTTAACTCTCCACGGAACCAGCTCAAACTCCAAAAATAAGAGCAACCCATTATTCAGTATCATAAACAACACTAACATACAAAATCAAAACTTCCAATTGAGTTCACCTCTCCACCCGCAAAAACTGCAAATTCACAAAAACCCACTAGCCCCCATAAAAGCAGGTTCCACCATTTAACCAGCAGACACTCCAAACATCTATAAACCCATCAATTCAATTCCACCACTTAAACAGCACAAACTACAACAAACACAAATCCACTAATCCAAAAAAGAAAAATCAAAAAGAAATTCAAAACCAAAGTCCACAGTTAGAGCATTTGATCGAAAAAACCTATATATCGCCACTAAACAGCAAACTCCGGGCAAAAAAGCCAGTCTTGCAGCTCAAAATCAATCAGAAAACCCCGGAATTCCACCATGGAACCAGCTCAAACTCCAAAAGAAACACCGACCCATTTCTCAAAACCACAAGCAAAGCAAGAATCCAAAGCAAAGAGGGCAAGCACTCGCCTGCAGGAGGGCAAGCGCCGCTGCCATGGCCGGAGGAACTGGCATCGACCCTTTCCCGGCGAGCTACTGCAGAGGAGGACGGAGGAGTGGGAGAAATGGCGGTCAAAATCGGCGTATTTATAGCTTGTCCGGCCAAAATTGGATGCCTTTGTCCATTTTTGTCGGAGGGAATTGACAAGGAATTTTTTTCCGGTGGAATTCCGTATGGGATATCGGTAAAATATATATCCGTTGGTATAACAGACAAAATATTGGAGATATATCATAAATATATTGAAGACATTTGTAAAAAAATATCAGTAGACAAAAACTAATTTTTACGGTATATTTACACAATCTAACTTCTAAAATGAGTTAGACTAATTTAAATAAAGTATAGATTTTAAAATATGCATATTAAGTTGGGAAACAAAGGAAAAAGTTGTTTTTTTAAAAAAAAATTGACTTCTAAAATGAGTTAGACTAATTTAAATAAAGCATAGATTTTAAAATATGCATATTAAGTTGGAAAACAAAGGAAAAAGTTGTTTTTTAAAAAAAAATTGAATTTTTTTTAAATGACAATATATCGGTCCGAAACCGATATATTACCAATAAATTGCCAATATATCAGCGATATTGTAAAAAAGTTCAAAAACCGATATTTACCCGTATCAATTTATATCGATATATCGGCGATATAGAATTCATTGGTGTGGAGGAGGACGAGGAGTAGAAGGAGGGGTATTTTGGAGAATAGGCTATTTTGGGAAGTTGCGGGTTATTAGTGCCACGACAGTGAGGCATGGAACTTTGAGGGATGTTGAAATACTACTCGCGTGGGTGGCTGAAAATGGCCACGCTAGCTCGCTGTTTTTTTTTGGATTAAAATACGGTAGCTCACTGTTGTTTGGATGAGTCATCGAATGCTCATTGATTTTTTTGTATACATCTTACTTTATTTGTTTTATATACTCCTATGACTTCCTGAAGTTCCATTCCTCGTCAATTAAGTTCTAATTTTATTTTTTTATAATTATTCAATTAAGTTCTAATTAAATTAAAAAAGTAGAAAAAGAAGTACTTGGTGAAGTGGGGAGAGAAGGGACGTCAAGAAACATAGTGGTGGTGTGAGGAAGTTCAAAAAGTCATAAAGAAAAAGAAGTGTTTCTTTAAAGAATGGCAAAAATGCAAAAATCAAGAGAATTGGGAGAGATATGTTAAGGGAAAGAGAGAGGCTAAAAAGATAGTGACTGAAGCTAAATTTAAGGCGTTTGATGACTTATATAATAAGCTAGGGACGAATGAGAGGGAGATGGACATTTATAAGATAGCTAAGTTAAGGGATAGGAGGAGTAGGGACTTAGAGCAAGTTAGGTGTATTAAAAGTGAAGATCAAAGGGTTTTAGTGAAAGATGAGGAAATTAGAGAGAGATGGCGTGAGTATTTTGAGCGTTTATTGAATGAAAAGTATAGTAGTGGGATAAATTTTGAGTCTAGTCCTGTTGAAGAGAAAACTTATTTTAGGAGATTTTCCATAGAGGAAGTAGAAGTTGCGTTAAGGAAAATGAAGAAAGACAAAACTCTAGGGCCCGATGGAATTCCTATTGAAGTGTGGAAGGCACTAGGAGGTGTTGGCTTAACTTGGTTAACTAGTTTGTTTAACAAGATTTGGAAGTCTAAGAGGATGCCAGAGGAGTGGAGGAGAAGTACCCTCATACCCTTGTATAAAAATAAAGGGGATATCCAAAGCTGTACAAACTATAGAGGTATAAAAGTTATGGGACATACTATGAAATTATGGGAGAGAGTATTAGAAGGACGTTTGCGAAAAATAACTAAAGTATCAGATAATCAATTTGGTTTCATGCCGGGGAGGTCAACAACGGAAGCTATATTTTTATTATGGCAGTTAGTAAAGAGGTACATGGATAGAAAACAAAACCTCTATATTACCTTTATAGATTTGGAAAAAGCCTACGATAGAGTGCCGAGAGAGCTTATGTGGAGTATTTTGAAAAAGAAGGGTGTAATAAGAGGTTACATAGATATCATAAAGAATATGTATGAGAGAGTTGTGACTCGTGTGCGGACTACTGGGGGGAAACTAAGGAGTTTCCGGTTATGGTAGGTCTTCATCAAGGGTCATCCTTAAGTCCTTATCTTTTTGCTTTAGTTATGGATGAGCTGACTAGTCATTTGCAAGATAATGTACCTTGGTGTATATTTTTTGCAGATGATATAGTTTTAATTGATGAGAGTAAAGTAGGTTTGAACGAGAAATTGGAATCGTGGAGGGGAGCTTTAGAATTAAAAGATTTTAAAATAAGTAGAACTAAGACAGAGTGTATAGAATTTATTTTTAAGGAAGGTAGGACTATAGATAGAACCTTAGTTGAAATAGATGGGCAAGAAGTGTCAAGGTGTGATCAATTCCGTTACTTATGATCCATTATCCATAAAGAAGGGGATATTGATAGTGATGTGGTGCATAGGATAAATGCGGGGTGGGTAAAGTGGAAGGTAGCCTCGGGAGTATTGTGTGACAGGCGTGTTCCGAAAATGCTTAAAAACAAGTTCTATAGGACAGCCATTAGGCCTACAATACTCTATGAAGCGGAGTGTTGGGCACCAAAGAGGAGTAATATAGATAAATTGAATGTAGCCGAAATGAGAATGTTAAAGTGAATGAGTGGGATAACTAGGAGAGATAGGATTAGAAATGATTATATTCGGGAGAGCTTAGGAGTAGTTCCTTTAGGGGAGAAGTTGAGGGAATGTAGGTTGCATTGGCATGGGCATGTGCAAAGAAGACCATTAGATGCCTATGCGAGAAGATTAGAAGGGATACAGGTAAACGAAGCTAAAAGAGGGAGAGGGAGACCTAAGAGAACTTGGATGGAGTTAATAAAAAAGGATTTGACTTTACTATCTCTTACAAAAGAGGTAGCCCAAAACAGGCTTGAATGGAGGAGTAAGATCCGTGTCACTGACCCCAAATAGTTGGGAAAAGGCGCTATTTGATTATGATTATGATTATGATTATGATGAAGTTCTAATTGAATAGTATGATCAAATCCGAAGCCCCACGATGCCTTGACGCACGCAAGCTGCATAATAACGAGACTCTATATGCCTCCTTACATTCTCCAATCTAAATCCAACAGCTTGGAGCACCTCGGCACACGCCTACGGAGGTGAGTCGAGCTGCTTAACTTTCTGTATCTTTAAAAAATGATACTCCCATCTTTATATTTATCCACATTTACATTTTTCAATCTTGTGTCGACATTTTTAATCAGGCTGCATATTTCAAGCCACTTTTACAAATATTCTCTTTGAAAAGCCTACACAACTGATTAATTTTCACGTAAAAGTGACCGGAGTAATATCTGCTTAAAAAGCCTACACAACAGATTAATTTTCACGTAATTTTTATTAATTAACTTCTAACTTAATTTGTTTGAAAATTTAGAAATTACTACATATTTAGAGGCGATCCAATGCAAAGTAAAGAATTAAACACAAACGACTTACTGGATAATATCCCCATTGAATTGCACCCATGCCATTTTCTTGTAGCTATTTTGTCAACTTATAAATGACACCCAAGGAATGCCCCATCAGATATCGGTAAAATATCGGTCGACCAAAGAGACAAAATATCGGAGATATTGTGTAAAAAAAATACCGGTGGTCGAAAACTAATTTTTACAATATAACTTCTAAAATGGGCGATACTAATTTAGACAAAACATAGATTTTAAAATATGCATAAAAATACATATATAATTTAAAATATGTGTATGCATTTTAAACCCGTATCCTACCATTTGGCATAGGATGGAAAACAAATGGGAAAGTTATTTTTTTCTTTTTTTTAAAAATTTTTTAAATAATTAAAAAATATTTTTTATAAATATCGATATATCGGTTACGTTTTGCCGATATATAGGCGATATTTTGAAAAAAAAAAGTAAAAAATGAGATTACACAATATCGTTTTATTGGTTGAGGCCTGATATCGATATATCGCCAATGCAACTTTCCATGATGACACCTCCCCTTAAGACACTTGGGAATTGAATTGGAACGTTTTTCTATTAATAACAATCGCCATAATTCTAGGCCACCTCTCTACAATCTATGTTTTTATTTTTCAACAAGTGCCCGAAACCTAGTCTAACAAGTGCCCCAAACCTAATACTCCAATATATTTTTATTTTTTTTACTTTTTGCATATACTTGTAAACTACTCATTGATCCATGTCCATTATATGGAGAAAAGTGTAATGTGACTAAGGAAATTTTTTGCGCAAATAATGATAAGCAGGACCACAAGAGTGGGAGGAGACCCGACCCCCATCCTCGCATGTAGACCCAATTATTATTAATAAAATAATTATATATTAGAATTTTATTATTATAAATTAATTTAATTTAATGAACCTTTTTGTTACACCCCAAATTTTCAGCTTCTAATCGGAGTAAATATTTTTTTAAATTGTTGAATACTTGGGGCGTCACAGATATACCGTCATTCACACTAATACAGTGAAAAGTGTAAAATGACAAAACTCAAAGGATAAGCTATTTATAAATAAAAATTCCATAATGAATAATAAAATAATAACTTGATATGTTTTTTAATGGTCCAAAACTATTATTATAATATTTTAAAAATAAATTATAAATCTAAAGTCTAAGCACCAAACTTCTTCTCAAAGATCCACCTTTAATCCAGCTATCCTTTACGCGTTATCAGCAGCTAAACCTTCATTGCAGGATGCATGAGTATTTCGAAAAATACCCAGTAGAATAAAAAACCGTAATAGAATATAACAAGATAATCAAGAATAGTGAAAATAATGGAAGTAGTTGTAATATGAACTGTAATACAGAGCAATCTAAAAGCGCACAATGGTATGAGACTGAATAAGCTTTCCATGATGCCTAACAATATAAAAGAATGTGTTTGTGCCGCCAAAAGGTTGAGATGTTGTGCCAATCCCTAAAATAAATACAGAGGCCTTATAAGGTCAATGTTTCGGTCATAGCTTATTGAGCATACTATGATTTTCAACAAAGATGTTGTGTCAATCCCTGAGGATACTCAATCAAGCAATTATAATCCAAAGTATAGGAATGTTGTGTCAATCCCTGTGGAATTTTAAATGAGCATATATTGATACAAAGATGTGCCAACCCCTGTGGAGGCTCAGATGAATTGATCATATGAAGAGCAGGAATCTTGTGCCAATTCCTGAGGAAATAGACTTCCCTGATTCTAACCAATTCTCCAACTGATAGAACTACCAGAAACTTCAAGCAAATAATGAAGAATTACATATAATTGAATTAAGTATGAACCCTAGAGAAAGACACAAGGTAATGTTGCCCATCACGATTTTAAGAGAGTTGTAAAACTTGAATTTCATATAGGGTATTCAATGTGTACAAAAAAGACAGAAAGTCGAAGAGACAATAGGTTTCTAGGCCAAAAGATCTGGTAATAACTTGAGAACTCTTAACTACTATAATTTAACATGTAATGGTGTCTTTTAAGTCGGTTGAATGGATATGTATTACTATATTTGGGTTATATAATGGTCGCTCAGGACATTAGTGAAACTGACAGTAATTTGAATAGTTTTCTTGCTACAGAAGTATGTCATAAGACATAAAACTAATTGGAGACTCATTAGTATGGTCGACTACTTTATATTAGAGAGTTAGGGCTTCACTAAGGATCGATAGGGTTTTAGAAAAGCCGACTGCAAATATGAAACATAATTGTGATGGAATTTTGTAATAGTATTTAGATAATGATTTCATGTTACCTCACCGTAGACAACAACTAGTTAAAGTGTTGATTACATAATACATATGTAATGGTCGGGATGATACACAATTGAACAGATGGATTCGGTTAGATTCTAGAAATCAACAAGGTTATACTCCTTATAGATAAACAATATATATATATATATATGAGAAAATTTTAAATGAGATCGCTCTCATTTAGCTTATATGAGGCCAATTCAATACGTAGTCGTTGGATCTTAATCTAGCGACTACAAATAGCTACAAAGAACTCACCTACCTACTGATTGACACACTCACCTACCCACTTATTTTGTACCCACCATTGGATTGGAATCCAATGACCTAAAAGATTGGCCTCATGCTCTTTATATGAGAATGTTTATATGAGATCGTTATCATATAAGGAGCATGAGGTCAATCTTTTGGGTCATTGGATTCCAATCCGATAGTGAGTATTAAATCAGTGGGTAGGTGGGTGTGAACCATTACTCACCCTTGTAGCCGTCATATCAAGATCCAATGGCTACAACATGAACTGGCCTCATATAATCTATATGATAGCGATCTCATTTAAACTTTTCCCTATATATATATAACCACATGGATTATGACATCTAAAACTAGACAGCAAGGTCGTACACTTATGGATGGCAGTAGCACGTAAAGACACGTAAATCAGGGTCCTTAACATAATATAATACATGCAATGAATACATGAGTCAGCCAGGTAATCACACTCGGATCATTGCAATTTCAACACGATAACAATACATATATTTCAAGCAAGTTCATAATAGTAGAAGCATGAATATAAATTAATTCAACATCAATAGGAACAACGCTAGTATTTGACTTCAAAGACAGTATATCTAGGCACTATAAAACACACAGAACCATAGAATGAATTACGTAAAAACATACTACCTTAAACCGTTCGTCGCAAACCTTCTCGCTTTGCATTCGTTCCAGCCTTCCCACGCTCCTTCTTTGATGTCTCTTCAGGTTGGCCAGCAAAGAGAGAGAGGCAAGAGAGAAGAGAAGGGGTCGAGAGAGAGAGAAGGAGAAGAGAAGAGAGAAAAATCGAGAGAGATGAGAAAGGGAGGCCACAGCCAAGGTGTCCTACTCCTGGTGGAGTTACGATCACTCTCATATTCCAAGTCGATCTACTCCTTATTTCGTATCTATCCCTTTCAAGATGTATTGATCCAAACACTGCAATTACTCTCCAACGTCCAATAGAAAGCCCAGCCTAAGAGGTTTCTTATTTGCCGTCCAAAAGAGGCTTTCTCTATTACAACTTCTCCAAGTCGAACTATACAAATCCTACATACTTATCTTTGCATGTTCATCTCCAATGCCATACAACTTCTCCTAGCTGATCAGACTCCCACCCTCTGAGGAGTATGTTCTAGATTGACCCATCGTGTTACTCTTCACTAATCCTAGTCCAAGTAAGAATCTATGATAACTCCTATCAAGTTTATATAACCAACACTTATCATAGTTCAATTCAATCCCAATTTCCTAATTTGGGACGTCCACAACAAAAAAAATTATATAATTTTGGGATCATTACACTTTTACCCGTCTGAGGGCTATCATGTTGCGCGACTAGGGTTTGTATGATTTAACTAGGGTAGTTGGGCCCTTACCAAAACATGGCACCTAGTCACTAATTATCATCATTATACCCATCTCCTATTTTTCGATCTTTTTCTTTTTAAGAGGAATAACCTCTACTGGACCCCTCCGCCTCAAAGTGTCACTGGCTCGTCTTGGAACCTCATCCCACACATGGTTTTAAAACCCAGACTGGCCCAGCCAGTTCGACCCGGTTTGACCGGAGCCAGCCGCCTTTTCGGGTTGAGTCGGCCGGGTTTTAATCCCCCCCCCCCCACTGCCGCTGTTGCCCCGTTGCCCTGCCTCCGCCGAGCCAACCACCCCCCTGTTTTTAAAAACCTTGGTTCGAACCCCACCCACAAAGATTATATCCCCAGCAGCTCCTCCCCGACAGCCGGTGATAAAGCTCGATCCTTTCTCCTCCGAACTCCTCCTTTCTTCTCTTCCCGTATTAGGTATCTCCAAAACTACTGCTTTTTGAAAAAAGAAAGCAAAAATGGGGAAGAAACATCATAGCAAGGACAAGATGTTCATCACCAAGACGGAATGGGCAACCGAAAGCATCTCCCCTTCTATTGCTGCTCGTCCGTACACAAATCCCCTTCTCTCACCTCTTTGACTCTGTTTTTCTTCCCCCCACCTCCGCGACCCCTCTCTCGGTGAGCCCCCCACCGCTGTCGTCACCCCCGCCCCCACTGAGCCACCCATCCCCCACTGAGACGTCAACAACCGGGTCAACCTGAGTTGACCCCTAGTTGAATCCGGTTGGACCTACCCTGCTAGAATTTTGGGTCGATGACTGGTCCAGTTTTTAAAACCTTGATCCCACACGATTGAGTGGCCTGAGCTTAATCTTTAATATAAATTGACCTAATTTTGTCATTTTTTTCACACAAAATTAAAAGAGGTGGGGGGGTGGAAGAGGTGTTTTTTCACTTGCCTCTAAGCCAGTCGGATCCGGCTTACCATTCGATCTTCGCGGACCTATACTCTATTGCACTATGCTGTTACATTCATCGCATGCAACATGAAACGAATATAAAAAATGCAATTATAGGAAATACTCACTCTATCCCACATTAATAGTCTAATTTGGTTAAAGTGCATTTTGAAAAACAAATAGGAGTATTAATGTCGAATAGATATAGTACATACACTAATATAATTCATGTGCATATAGATATATACACTAATATAATTCATGTGCATATAGATACCTGCATATTCATTTATAATTCTCTTGTGTTTGGTTTTTTTTTTGGAGGGGGGAGGGGGTGGCGCACTACTTGCACTAATATTTATACCTTTTCCATGTGCAAAAGAAATTCAGATCATTATCTCGTTCGCATTGTAGATATATTGTAGGTAGTGCCATCAAACAAGTTGCCAAAAAAAATTTGTCCGTGGTGCCAAAAAGGAACTGTATGCAGTGTACGTAATCAATGTTTTTTTGGGTGTGAACGTCAACATGTGAATGGAAATAGCATTAGTCAACTGATATTCATTCCTGTGCAGTAAATGGGTCAAACCCCACAAGGGCTCATTCAATTTGGCCTCGGCTGCAGGGTACCTTGGCTACCAGTACCACCTAGGTCTCAGAATTTTGGGCTCCTGTTAATCATAGCGATGGCGTAGAGGACTCATAAAATAAATCAACTTTATATTACTTGTGTCGGCGTGAACACAGTGCGGTGCAGGCAATTGGATCTCGATCTGATGGCGCATGTTAATACAGTAACATGCGCCATACTAACGGGACAATGCATAATAACGGGACTCTCCTTTCTATTCTCAAGTTGATTTCAATCAGTCAGCATATGGCTGCCTAGGGATGTCTAAGGTGGTCGGTGGGGTTTGGTTAGTTGGTTAGACTCGTTGCATTTATTAGGCATAACTTGGAGTCAAAAGCTCAGCTGGACCACCATGAGCTATAAATGGCCAGGCCCAAGCCAAGCCAGTTTAAGCGGCCAGACAAAAGTTTTAAAACTTTGGACTTCTGCACAAACATATTCATTATTGCATAGTACCCTTTTTTGTTGACGAATATTAAAGCATGATTGGGAAATATGATTCATTCATGTAAATCAGACAAACTATACTCTCAAAAAGTCCAATTAGTAAAAGAGTAACTATTTTCCTCTATTTAGTCCTAAATATGTATTTAACGAGAACAGTTGAATTCATACTTGAATGGAAAGCTTGTCTTTCTGTAATAAGTGATATGAAAAGTATCGGAATGGTTGAGTGCAAAGATTGAACAATATTGTTTGCAGCTGATGAATGATGATAAATGTCTAACTTGTATGTTCAAGCTCAAACCTTCAGGAGCTTCAATAGACTCCTCATTTGTTTGATTTTCATCATTCCAGTAGCTTCGCATATGCTACATAAAGTTTGTTTTATATGTCTAAAGAAAACCAAGGCTGTAATTTATGAGAGAAAAATGCCATGTACGTTTTTTGCTCATGCACCGCTATCCTCTCTGCAACTTGGCAAGATGGTTGCATTGGGCCTGTAATCATGGGGCCCATACATTGTAGCTAATGTGTCATGAGGAGAGCAATAAGCAACATTACTCGTTACAAAATTTCTAGAGAATTTTGTACACGCGTTTGTTACCTGTCCTTCGCCTCTTTCGTAATGGGCGTGAATCATGTAGGTTTGATTCTACCAATACATTAGTATATACATATTTGAACCTAGTAGAATCCTAAACATGGATGATCAACAAAACTCCAGATTGCACACCTTAAAACTCTACTATAGATGTAATTATACCTTCCATATTGAATAATTGGCTTGCAACTTTCACTAAACAACCCAAGAGAATGATTTTTCATCCCCATATTTTAGAGGAGAAGGCATAATAATCCTTAACCTCCTCATATTAAATGAACCATTCTACCGCTCATTCTATACACCACATTTGTCCCTTACGAATCTGCCCCAGAGTGTTCTAACTTGGATTGCCTATTAACCGTCTAAGGCTAAAAGACATGATCCCTGTAAAGGACTCTCCAGTGGAAGAATTCCCAAACTTGGATTGCCTGCAAATTAAGGCTAAAGGGCATGGCCCCTGCAATATAAATTGACATCAAAAGGAAGTAAAGTGACATCAAACTTCAGCTCCATGAAGCAATGATGACAGATTCAAATTAAGAGCTTCATCAGATGTCGTTAATAACTCTAAGGAATCAGGTTTTCTACAATGAGAAGTTGTCCAATCTGCAGGAGGAAAAAATTGCCGCACTGATATAAGGGAGGTAACTTGATTCCATGGCTCAGGCTGAGGCAAGAGTGCTAATCACCATCAAAAGCCAAACCAAATTCCCAGCCACCCACCACATGCAATGTGGAATGTGTGACTGTATTCAAGTGGAAGTCAAAAGCTTGTGAGCGCTGAGATTCTGGTGTTATCCTGACATGCAAAATGCTAGAGTGATGAGTGTTGACATGTGAAGGTGAAGGAAGGAATGGCGTCTTGATTACTCCAAATTCCATGTATGGGATGGAGACCCCATTGAAAATATCCAACAACCTCCATCAGTGCCTGCTTTGTATCTCTCCTCTTTCTTAATTCTTTTAAGCCATAGGCTCTATCTACGCCAGCCCCCTGATCCTTAAGTTCCAGTTTTAGGTGATGTATTGATGTTTCCCTTTAGGTGGGACCATCTGACTTTAGAAAGACGGATATGCCGATTGACAGATGGAAGTTGCAAAATTTACAGATTAGAAAACTTATTGCTATTATTACTACTTTGGCACGCCAATTTAACAATTTGGCATGTCAAATTAATGATAGCATCGGATCATTTTTTTTGTAAGAAGGTGCATTGAAAGGGCAGAACCAAATCCCCATTGGCATGGTGGTAAATGTAAGTAATTCCCTAATTACCCTTAAGTGGTCCCACATGATAACTAATGAAATTACAAGACTAGTTATCCTAATTCTAATTGGTTAAGGGTATGAAAGTAATAACCACTTGATGGACGTGGTTACTTAAGTATAAATAGAGGAGTTGGTCCTCTCTCCGCCCACGATGATTAACTAGACGATAGTAATTCCATCTCAAGAGGGAGATCGTCAGAAAGTTTAGGGCAAACCTCTCCTCATCGTTTTGATATGGATTCAGGTACGCTCTATTACTTATGATGATGTTGTATGTTAATTAAGATTACTTACAATTGGTATCGGAGCCAACACGGCCCAAGATGTTGGTCGCCGGTCGTGCCATCACGGGTCGACGACCGGGTGTAGGTCGACGGCCATGGCGACACAATTTTGAATCTGTCTTTTTGTTGACTGCCATGGCCGTCCCGGACGCGAACGGACTGCGAGGCATGCCGGCGACCGCCGTCATGACAGAATAAAAGGACGGCCTTTTGGCTGCTGCCGTTAAGGAAAAGGCGGCCCTTTCGGCCGCCATAGAGGCGCTCATGGCGGCGACGTGTCCATGAACGACTCTTACGATGCCGTCGCATGCCGATCGCCGCCACCACCACGGTTGTGTCGGATCTTAAAAAAAAAACAAAGGTGATGGCTTTTGGCCGCCGCCGGCATTGCCGTGAAAGGCGATGAAAGGGCGGCCCGTTCGGCCGCCATAGCAAGCGTTGATGACCGCCAGCGACGATCGGATCGCATGAAAAAAAAGAGTCTTTTCGCCGCCGCGAAGGCGGCGGCGGCCATTACTGTGAAAGGAAGAAGACGGCGGCGGAAAAAGAGTGAACGAAGCGGCGATGTCGCATAAAGGGCTTACCTTTTGGCCGCGCTGGCGACATCGCTGTCAAAGGGAAGAGAGGACGACCGCCACGAGTCCCAATCGCCGTCACGAATAGCCGGAGGACTAGAAGGAGGCAGCGGCATTCGGTCGATGTCGCCGCCGTCCATTGTCGCTGCCGGCGACTGAAGAAAGAGAACAAAGCGGCTTTTTGCCCGCTGAACGAGTAAGACGGCGACGGCGGTGGCGCTCATGGCCGCTGAAGGAGGAAGCGGCGGCGGCGGTGGCTCTCACGGCTGCCGCCATGACTGCTGCCCGAAGTGATTAGGTCATCTCCTCTTAGGAGATGACCCTTATGAAGTGAACCGGACCACCTCATGAAAGCCCGGTTCAGATTATAAACCAGCCCATTATCTGAACCAAACCGGACCGGCCCGAATAATATTCCGGTTCGGTCTAATGTTTATAATTACTGATTCGGGTTATATTAAATTCCGGTTTACTGTTAAAAAAAAAATTAAAAATTGAAAGGGGCCTTAAGTGGTTTATGTTGGGTCATTATAATGCTTCCACTATGCAATTTTTTTATGTATTATTTATAAATTATCTTATACATTTTGATGATGATGATGGATGAATGTTCTTGTATTATATACATGCGTAAGTAAAAGTTTTTCTCATGACTTTATTTCTATATTAAGTTACAGTTTGTTTGTCACCAAAGTGGCCTAACTGGAATGTCAATAGAAATGAGTCAATTATTGTGTCCTAACACATTCCATAGTGTTAGTGATGAGAATAACTTTTATAAATGGCAATTCATTGATTCCTAGATATTATGGCTGGCCCAAAGGTGCACCAATCTTCTAGTGATCATTGAATTGAACAAGATTATTAGGGCGTGTACAGTGGTAGGTGACGCATACCCAAAGGTAGCGAACCGACTTAATGTGTGCACATGACTAATAATTCTTACAGGTGGTAGGGAACACCATAATCGTTGAATAACATAACATTAGATTATTCCCAAAGGTAGATCAAAGTTATGTTGTTCCTTATGTATGTATTATCCATGTGCTTGATTATGTCTAATTCATAGCCTAATGTATTGAGCATGATTATTTAATTGCAGCATCAATTCCTATTTCCTTGCATTCCCATGCTTCTTCCATTCCCATGCTTCATGGCCTTAATTTTTCAGACTGGAAAGAGCAAGTCCAATTCAACCTTGGTGTTTTGGACCTTGATGTCACTCTTAGAACTGAAAAACCTGCTGCAATTACTGCAACTAGCAGCACTGAAGATAAGGCATTATTTAATGCATGGGAAAGGTCAAACAGGTTGAGCCTTATGTTTATGCGAATGACAATTGCAAACAATATTAAGACCACACTCCCTCCAACTGAAAGTGCCAAAGAATTTCTCACTAAAGTTGAAGAACGTTTTAAGTCTGCAGATAAGTCACTTGCAGGCACTCTTATGGCTAAGCTAACCATGATGAAGTATGATGGTTCTCGTGGTATGCATGAGCACGTTCTTGAGATGACAAATTTGGCAGCACAGCTTAAATCATTGGGGATGTCAGTGGATGAGTTCTTTCTTGTCCAGTTCATTTTAAATTCCTTACCTCCTCAGTATGGGCCATTTCAAATTAATTACAATACCATGAAAGACAAATGGAATGTAAATGAATTGGCCAATATGCTTGTGCAAGAGGGGGCTTTTTACATATTACCTGGCGCCGGGTTTGGTTTTATCATATCACCTGGAAAAAGCTATTTCCTTTCATATGACCTGGAACCTACCCAAAATACCCTTGCCTTCTATATACGGCAGTAGGGGTTTTTGCATTTTTTTGAGAAGGCGTTCCGGAGAAGAAGGAAAAGGCGGTCCGGAGAAGAAGGTGTTCCGGAGAAGTTCCGTGCAGCAGCTCCGGCCATAACGTCGCCGGCGCCGTCTAAACCAGGAAAAGTTATATTGCTGCCAAAACACGAAAAAAGAGCGGGAAAGCAGTTGATACGCTAACACAACTGTGAAAGAGTCATCGCCCATTCAAAAACGGCACGTCAACTTGAAATTCAACGTTTGATATAATGTAAATTTGATCGAGAGATGTAAGTTGAAAATTTGCACAGTGTTCCACTTTTTCCTACTGTCGTATATTCCCTAATACGACAATAACTATAGTCGTGTATTTTACAATACGACTATTACACGACTATTTTCAATCAAGGTTTGTTAATTAATTTCGTTATTGTAATACCAGGTAAGGATGGATTTCATACCTTTGTGCTTACACTACGATGGAATATTCACAAATTCTGATGGGTATGTGGGTGGGAAACTGAAGCTCATGTCTATAGATACACAAGTAAAGTACATGGGACTGTTGCAACAAGTGGAAGAAAGATTACCGCTGAAGTCTCCATCCGGTACATTGTCTTTGTCATATCTTGTTCGTTGTGGAACCCGATACGTCCTTGAAGACGATGAAGACGTGAAGACAATATTCATTCTTCACAACAAGAGGCGATGCACAGATGGACCACTCGATCTATACGTGGAGTGGACTTCTGCTGGAAATAACAACACACAGAATTCTATTGCCAATAAGCAAATGGTTTCCACTGTGGATAAGGACGGCGAGAATTCAATGCCTCCAAATGGGAGGCCGGCCAGTAAGACACCACAGGAGAGGCCGTGCAGGCCGGGGAATAAGTCACCTGCACCAGCCTTTGAAGGAGGAAAAGATGAAAATTTTTCTATTGAAACCGTGAGGTAAGGGGTGAAATTAACGAGTGGACATATATTAAAGTCGTGTTGCATACGAGACGACTGGAATTAAAGTCGTGTTGCATACGAGACGACTGGAATTGAAGTCGTATTGTATACAATACGACTGGAATTAAAGTCGTGTTGCATACAAGACGACTGGAATTGAAGTCGTATTGTATACAATACGACTGGAATTGAAGTCGTGTTGTCGACAATACGACTAAATAATCAAGTCGTTTAGACGTTTTTGTACAATATGCATGCCATTCTTACCATGTTGTTATCGCAGATTGGGAGATGGTAATAAAAATACAAAGGATGAATTTCCGAATGAAGTCGATAACCAGTGTCAGATGAATGGGATCAATGGTGAAGATGAAGATGAGGATGAAGCCGAGGATGAAGAGAAAGATGAAAATGAAGACGAAGAAGAAGATCCAGATGAAGAAGAATTATTTGAAGATGAACAAATACCGTGGTCTGCAGATGACTGGGACGAGCCTCTCACACTACCAGTTTTTCCCGGGCCGCATCCGACGGGAGGAGACCAGTCTGTGTCAGGAATAGAACTCCAACAAGCAGCGAGAGCATCCACTTCTAAAGGAAAATCTGTCACGTCGGGGGCACAAGACTTGGACGACAATGAGTACAACAATATTGATGGTGAAGGTGGTTGGGATTGGGGTACCTCTTCACCGCAGGCCGGTCCTGCAAAAAAATATGAGGAGACGATGTTGAGCGGCAGTTTGCAAGGAGACGACTATGAGGCACAACTTGCCTTAGGGGCTGGATTCGAAAGTATAAAACAGTTCAAAATGGTTCTTACTGATTTGGCAATCAAGAGGAAATTCATGTTCAAAGTGGCGGACGAGAACAAGGACACCTTTGCTGCAAAGTGCAAGATTACAGGGTGCAAGTGGTACATATGGGCTTCGAATCTAGTTGACGGAGTCACCGTGACAAGGAGTGAAGGAAGGCATACATGCGACATTTTGATAAGTTCTAAAGATCATCCATTGGCCTCACACTTATGGATTGCACGGAAGTGTCATGGCCTCCACAAGGATTCAAACTCCATAAAAACGGTTAATATCCAACAGTACATTGAGAAACATTGGGGCGTCAAAGTGAACTATCAAAGGGCATGGAGGGCGAAAGAGGAATTGATACGATTGATCGATGGCAACCCGGAAGACGCATATCGTATTTTGCCCCATTATGCAAAGGAATTAGAGCGGTGTAATCCAGGTACATATGTGGTGATTGAAAGATGTTGTGATATTCCGGAAATTGAAAATGAGGAAGCCGGATACGAGTTTAGGCGTGTCTTTTGGATCTTCGGCCCGGTCGCAAGAGCATTCCGAAGATCACTTAGGCCGCTGCTCACAGTTGATGGAACATTCCTGAAAGGAAAGTACCCCGGAGTGTTATTGGTTGCAGCAACAGTCGATGGGAACCAACAATTAATGTGCATTGCATTTGCAGTTGTTGACAAAGAGACTATAAATTCGTGGTACGTATGCTAAGAAGATTGTATGAGTAGTCGTGTCTTCGAGCAACACGACTACTAATACAGTCGTCTTGTTTCGTATACGACTGTGTACCCCCATCTCTTCTTGAATCTGCTTTCACTCTGATTGCTGCCTTGCAGGAAGTGGTTTCTTAGCCTACTCAAAGCCACCCTCTTTACGGACCCCCCGGCATCTCTGGATACAATTGTCTCGGATAGACAGAAGGGACTTCTGAGAGCGGTTGCTGATGTATTTCCTGAGGCTCACCACGGGTTTTGCCTAAGGCATATGGCTGCCAATATGCTTAATCAATGGAAGGATAAATACTTGAAAGACCTTCTATTCCGAGCTGCAAAATGCTTCCGGAGAACAGAATTTGATGAAATCATGCAAAAGATGAAGGACTACAATGAGGAGGCATGGAAATATGTTGAGAAGATCAATAAAAAAAATTGGGCTAACGTGGAATATCCTGGTAAAAGATATGGGATGCTCACATCAAGCATATCAGAAAGTGCAAATAATATGCTATTGAAGGCTAGATTTTGGCCAATAACTCGGTTGATCGAGCAAACTCGTGCGACCACGACCTCCCATTTCGAGAGACGCCGCATGGAAGCAGAACGGCTAACGACACCATTAACCAAGTATGCACACAATCATATTAACGAAATGAGGAATAAGAGTGCTGGAACAGTCAGAGTGCAACCGCTATCGTTATGGCAGTTTGAAGTCACATCTTTATACCATGTGGTAAGAATTCATTCCGCAATGGTTTCTGATAATTCAATTCCGGAATAGTCGTATCGTAAAATAGACGACTAATTATATAGTCGTGTTGTCACCTACACGACTAATGATATAGTCGTATTAGTCACAATACGACCATTGATATAGTCGTCTTAGCGACAATACGACTATTAAATTAAGAAAACTATTTCACAACAAGACTATTCATGTTGTTGTCATATCTTTCCCTCAGGATGTTGTTGACCTAGCGAAGAGAACCTGCACATGTGGGTTCTTCCAGAGCATGGGACTTCCTTGCAAGCACGCCATTGCATGTATCGATGAGAGGAGTTTCGACCCAGTGGAATATTGTGAAAAGTGGTACCATGCATGTCTGTACCGCACAACGTATGAAGAAGTACTTTTCCCTACTTTAGACAGGAGTCAGTGGGGGGATTACGGGGTTTTATTCAAATGCGAACCGCCCATGCTCGATGCTCCAAAGAGGGGTAGGAGACAGACAAAGAGAATCGAGTCACAGCCTGACCCGCCAGAGAGGTTGAGGGTGAGATGTGGCAACTGTCGACAAGTTGGTCACAACCGTAAAAGGTGTACTAACCCAACGGTTGCGAAAGAAGCAAGGAAGCGCAGATATCGAAGACTCCCGCAACAAGGCAACCTGGGAATGGATGATTCAGCGCCGAGACGACCCTCTGGCTTACCTAAGGCCCCACCCTTCTTCACTTAGGTCGATCACAATTTCATGTATAACAAATATTACTCTACCTTAATGTATGCATGTAGTCGAATATTTCTTTAAATGCAAGTGTCATTTTGCATAAGTGTCGTCTTGTATAAGCGCCCTCCCGTCGTTGAAAGACGCTCATCATTCCTCACGTACATGACAGAAAAATAAATTATACTCCGTCATGGTCATGGTCTGACAGAAAGTCGTATATGATACAACACGACTATATAGAAAGTCGTATATGATACAACACGACTATATAGAAAGTCGTATATGATACAACACGACTATATAGAAAGTCGTATATGATACAACACGACTATATAGATAGTCGTATATGATACAATACGATAATATAGATAGTCGGATATGAGACAACACGACTATATCAGATGTCGTCTTTCAAGAGTCGAAACCTGTCGTCTTTCCAATACTCTGTCGACATGGAAGAAATGAATTTGAATTTATTGAAAGCATACTGTATGTACATGGAAGAAGATGCAGAAAACCACAAAAAAGTTTCGTCTGTAATAGATTACATGTACAAAAAAATATCGAAAAAGAATACTAGTCTTCATCCGACATCCTCAAAAACCCCGCAATTGTGACAGCCTGATTTTGCTTTCGGATTGGATCGTCGTCAAACTCGCTGTCGATAACCCCGCGAATCATACTCGCAACAATTATTGGGCGCCACTTTCGTGTAATTGATGACTGATCAAACTCAGGTGGATTGACATTGGAGGCCAAGTGCGCCACGTACATCATGATGAAGATGCCACAGTCTTTTGAGTTCTCTTGGCAGGGCGCTTTGGCGATCTGAGTCATCTTCCAGTCGATGCAACGGATGAGTCCCAGTGTGTGTGCCATGACAATGTTCATAAAGTTAGTGAATTTCTCAGCTGCGACCCTGTGATGTGGATACAACTGGGGTTTGCCGGATAGGGGGTCGTAGAAACGCCATACACCAACTGGGAAGTGTACATAGACGAAGCAGAAATGCGAACCAATGCGGATTGGGAAAAAGGCATAGAACATGTTCCTGTTCAATCCCTTGAGCATCCTCCCAAGTTTTTTTATCAATTTTGTATTATTGCCCCCTTCTATGTATTCCTGCAAAATCGCAATAGAATTCCGAAAATCACGAACTGGAAACGTGAAATTAGCGCTGGTGATGCAGGAAAAACTTACGTTGTCGAATATTTCTTTGAATGCGTGACATCCAAAATAACTGAACGGATACTTCAGCCGTTCTCTGTCATTACGCTCCCGTAATAGACCAAAAAATTCATCTATCACCTGTATAAACCAACAACATAATCAGAAGTTCGCAATATTCAAATGATAATGGACTTTAGGTATAGTCGTGCTAACGACATACACGACTATATCAGATAGTCGAGTACTTTATATACGACTTTATGAATAGTCGAGTATGTTATATACGACTTAAGGTTCAGGCGGTCGAGTATGTATACTTACATTGGTGTTAATTTCTGTTGTTTGCAGAAGGGATACGTAGTCATCATCACATAGTGTTGGGATAGGATAAGCCTTCCTTGGATTGGCTATCCATCCTGATATTTCCATTCTATCCCGCTCTAACAACACCCCCATGTCGAAGCATAACTCCAAATTACCATAGTTTTCTGGGAGATCAACTTTATGCTTAGCCTTTTCTGGGGTTTGCAGGACATCAACGTCAACAGCCTGGGATAACGTTAAGCCAGTTGCCTCCTTCACCTCCTCCTCCTTCACCTCCTCCCTTGCCTCATCCTCCTCCTTCTTCTCCTCCTCCTCCTTTGCCAATGAAACCTCTTCCTTCTTCTCCGCCTCCTCCTTTGCCCATTCATCATCCTTGGCCGTTTGGATATCCGACTGCTGTAGGGAAGAGATCACCTCATCGATGATAGAGGTTGTTCGTTGGTCGGATAAGGTATCTTCAGAGTCGGTGTTCGGATCTTCTGCCAAATTCTTCCTCGCCCTCTCCTCCGCCATTCTCCGTATATGGTCTTCTTCCCTAAGCCTCTGCGATTCCCTCGAATTGACAGTCCTCATTCTCCTCCTTACCACTACACCAGGGGGGAATCTGTCCCGGCCGTACGTCATCCGGGACTCCTCTTCTGCACGCTCCATGTGTTCCTCAAGTTCTGGTTGGAGCTTCTTCAAAAACATCTTCGCGGCGGCTCTCTTTGTAGCCCGTCGACTCTTATCTTCCGCATCCGCCTGCTTTATGGGAGCTGAAATGACATTTTCAAAATTCGTATTAGTAACAGCAAGAAATATAATATAGTTGTGTAGAGTTCAACACAAAAGAAGGAATAGTCGTGTACAATCCATCACAAAAAATTAGATAGTCGGGTTGAATGCAATACGAAAATTAGCTAGTCGTGTTGAATGCAATACGAAAAATTAGATAGTCGTGTTCAATGCAAGACGAAAAATACCTAGTCGGGTTGTATGCAACACGAAAGATTAAATAATCGTGTTCCAACTTACCTTTACCCCAGTGCAGAGTTCAACACAAAAGAAGGAATAGTCGTGTACAATCCATCACAAAAAATTAGATAGTCGGGTTGAATGCAAGACGAAAAATACCTAGTCGGGTTGTATGCAACACGAAAGATTAAATAATCGTGTTCCAACTTACCTTTACCCTAGTGCAATGAATCGCTGGCTGACTTGTGCGCCAGCTCCTTTCTGCGCATGACCATCGGAGTTTGCTTGACGTGGTCCTTGTCATCGGGCCGCTTCTTTGCCTCCTCGTTGTGATGGACCGATGATGACTTCGTTATCCTCTCCTTCTTCTGTGATTCCTTCGTCTCCTTCTTCGTCTCCTTCTTCAGCTCTTCACTCTTCTCTTCAGCAGGATGGTCAAAGTTGTGACCCTCTAACATCGTTGACGCTGTGGCGGCAGATGCCTTGATACAGTGAAGAACCTCTCCCAGAGGTCCGACGGGCCTTCCCATCTCCTCATACGACGACAGGGCGATCTCAATTAGTGACTGTATGCCCTGGAGCGAACCCTCCAATCGGCCCAGGGCAGTAGACTGAGCAGCCGTCCTCGAGGAAGAGCAGGTAGGTTGTTTAGGATTCCTCTTTCTTTCCGGCCTCTCCGTCTTATGTCGTCGCGGTTGAGGGGCCACTGGGGGAGGCGAAGGAATGAGAGATGCCTCTTTGTCCATGGGGACGATGACATCGACGACGTCTTCCCATACGTCGAGATTATCGAATAGACCCTTCCAGTAGTCGGTCATACGATGCTTCTTCTGTGCACCCATCTTCACCTCTGTAATTAGGGCCCCACTTCCTGGCCACCTTTTCGCCCTCGGACTGGTAGGGCCGAACACAGAATAGAAGATTGTCGTGTGCTCAAAAAACCAAATCTGCATAGTAATCAGATGAAGACATTAGTAAAAGTCGGGGATACAGTCGTGTTGAATTCAAGTCGACTATATATCAAGTCGTATTGTATAATAGTCGACTATAAATAAAGTCGTGTTGCATAATAAACGACATTAATAAAAGACGTGTTGCATAATACACGACACTTAGAGCCTTTCGAAGACTGTACAAACATACAAATACTACATACCTGAAAGACATATGAGGCGCCGTTTAGGTATCCACCTCCCAGCCCTTTACTTCTCCCACCCACTAGTCTGCGGGTGTGGGTTATACCAGAAACCAACATCGTATGAATAGCCTCAACCCAATTGTATGAGCTCATTCTTGGGAGGTCTTCAATATAAGGGTAGAAAGAGGGATGCACCGCTCTCGTGCTATGTGGAAACAACACCGTGGAGATGAGGAGGCAGATGATCATCCTCGCCATGTCCTCCTCTGGCATCTTCATTTCGCCCTCGCTAAGCTTGTCAATGATTTCTTCAATATGTCGAATGTCCGGTTTCCTTACGCTGAAGTACTTTTTGAAGAATTCACATTCCGTTCGCCGTGGCACAAAGGGAAGGACCTCAACTCTTTCGCCCTTAGCGGGCAATCCAGTGATAAGAGCAACTTCTTGCTCTGTGAAATGTACCGTTCTCCCCTTGATATTGAAGACCTTCGCCTCCTCATCCCAATACCTAACCAAATGGTCGATCAGGTTCCGAGAAACAACTACGTCCTCACCTTCAAAAATGACAGAGAACCCAGCTTCTCTGATCAGTTGGCAACATCTTTGGTGACTCCGTAAGATGGCCGCACACTTTTTCATCGCCCCCGGTTGACAATATGTCTTCACCGCCAGTCGCGGATTGCATGTTTTCTTGCCTGATGGGTCCATCGGAGCCTTCCTCTTCCTGCCCCTCTGTTTTCGCTCCCGAGGTGCAACGAAGAATTCCTGATCTTCCTCCTCGGTATTTCCTCCATATACTCATCTTCTTTTGTATCCATCTGCAATGAGATAGGTAGAGTGGTCAGTAGAACAGTCGTGTTGGAAACACAGACAATCATAATAGTCGTATTGCATCCTACACGGCTAACGCTCAAGTCGTATTGCATCCTACACGACTAACGCTCAAGTCGTATTGTATACAATACGACTTTATGCTTCATCTTAAAAAATTATAAATCTTAAATTCTTAGCTTCTGGAACTAAAATAAGTAAGGATTTATCTAACTTACCGCGGTTTAGTGGTGTGTATGTGTGTATTTCCTCGTACGCCCTTTCACACGCTTCCTCGCCGCAAACCGAACCTCAGAATTCACACTCCGCCGGTTGCTCGAAGGCGCTGGGAGTCGCAGGGGAAACTCAAGGGACTTCTTCGTCCCCGAAATCCCAGGAGTTTTACGCGACAAATCGCCGCCCAAACCGCACTGTCCGTCAGTCGTGTCGTCGAAATCCAACAAGGGGCGCCGGAGAAATCGACGAGCAGGGGGGACGTTAATCGGATCTTCGAACACCTTGGGGGCAGCTGGAATTCGTCGGAGGACTCGCCGGCGGAGTCGCCTCTGGAAATTGCCGGAGAAATCGCCGGAGAAATCGCCGGAAACACTTTCTTTTCGTATACAACTCCAACACGCCCTCTTCGCACAGTCATAACACGATAAATATACAAGAGGGGCATTTTTGGTACTCCAAGTCCAGATTCCAGGTGATATGAGATAACACGGAAAAAACCAGGTCATATGGAAATAACAAACTTGGCGCCAGGTAATATGTAAAAAGCCCTGCAAGAGGAGTCAAGGCTTAAGGCACTAGAACAGAACTCAATCCACATGGTTTCTCAAGAGGTTAAAGGTAAGCAGCGAAAGTTTAAAAGCTCTAAAGGGAAGGCTCCTAAAAAGAATAATGCTACCCAGAAAGACAACCATCATCAGAAGGAAAGAGGCATAATGTGCTACTTCTGTAGAAAGTTTGGCCACCTTCAGAAAGATTGCCGGAAAAGGAAAGACTGGTTCCAAAAGAAAGGTATTGATTCAACTTATGTTTTTGAATCTAACCTTACTGAAGTTCCTTCTAATACTTGGTGGGTAGATTCTGGAGCTACCACTTATGTTTCCAACACTTTGCAGGGATTTCTTACAACCCGAACCACAAACCTAAAGGAGAAATTTCTGTTCATGGGAAATCGGGATAAAGTTCCCATTGAAGCCATAGGCACTTATCGGCTGTTCCTCGATAGTGGACATCATTTAAATTTATTTGAAACTCTTTATGTTCCTGCAGTTTCTAGAAATCTAGTTTCTTTGTCGAAACTTGATGTTGATGGATACACATTTAAGTTTGGGAATAAGCATTTTAGCCTATTTAAGAATGCTTCTTGTGTTGGTTCTGGTATTTTATGTGATGGCTTATATAGACTTAATCTTGATGATTACTTTGCTGCTTCACTACTTTCACTACATACTTGTGTTGGTGCTAAACGTAGCCTTATTAATGAAAATTCCTCAAACTTGTGGCATAGAAGGTTGGGACACATTTCCCGAGAAAGAATTGAGAGATTAGTAAAATATGGGATTCTTCGTAATCTTGATTTTACTGATCTCAATGTGTGTGTGGATTGTATTAAAGGCAAAAAAACCAAACACACAAAGAAAGGTGCCACAAGGAGTAAGGAACCTCTTGAAATTGTCCATACAGATATTTGTGGGCCCTTTGATGCTCCATCTTTTGGTGGAAAAAAGTATTTTATCACCTTTATAGATGATTTTTCACGTTATAGTTATGTCTATTTATTAAATGATAAATCTCAAGCAGTGAACGCCGTTGAGGTGTACATTACTGAGGTTGAAAGACAATTAGACAGAAAGGTGAAAATCATAAGGTCTGATAGAGGTGGTGAATACTATGGGCGATATGATGAATTAGGGCAACACCCAGGCCCATTTGCTAAACTTCTTGAAAGCAAATGTATATGTGCTCAATACACTATGCCTGGAACGCCTCAACAGAATGGTGTGGCTGAAAGGCGGAATCGTACTCTTATGGATATGGTTAGGAGTATGATGAGTAATTCCACTCTACCCTTATCTATGTGGATGTATGCACTTAAGACTGCTATTTATTTGTTAAATAGGGTTCCTAGTAAGGCAGTTCCAAAGACTCCATTTGAGTTATGGACTAGAAGGAAACCCAGTTTAAAACACCTGCATGTTTGGGGTTGTCCAGCAGAAGTGAGAATTTATAATCCACACGAAAAGAAATTGGATTCAAGAACAATCAGTGGTTACTTTATTGGTTACCCTGAAAAATCCAAAGGGTATAGGTTTTACTGTCCTAACTATAGTACAAGAATTGTTGAGACCGGTAATGCCAGATTCTTGGAAAATGGTGAAATCAGTGAGAGTGCTACAACACAAAATGTGGCAATTAAAGAAGTTAGGGTGCATGTCCCATTACCTATAACTTCTAAACAACTTATTGTTCCCATGATTGATGTATGTCCTATCAATCAAGAACAACAGATTAATGAGCCACAACTTATTGTTCCTTCAACACTCCATAATGATACTGTCATCAATGAGCAAGTATTAGAAGAACCACAAATAGCCTTAAGGAGATCTGAAAGGATCAGAAAGCCAGCTATTTCTAATGATTATATGGTTTATCTACAAGAATCTGATTATGATATTGGGACATCGAATGATCATGTTTCATTTTCACAAGCCATAGAATGTATTAATTCTGAAAAATGGATTGAAGCCATGAATGATGAGTTAAATTCAATGGCTCAAAATGAAGTCTGGGAACTCGTTGAATTACCCGAAGGATACAAGAAAGTGGGTTACAAATGGATCTTTAAGACCAAACGTGACTCAAAGGGTACTATAGAATGATATAAAGCTAGACTTGTGGCCAAAGGATTTACTCAAAAAGAAGGCTTTAATTATAAAGAGACCTTCTCTCCTGTATCCAAAAAGGACTCACTCAGAATTATTTTAGCGTTGGTTGCTCATTATGATTTAGAGCTCCACCAAATGGATGTGAAAACAGCTTTCTTAAATGGAAGTTTAGATGAGGAAGTTTATATGGACCAACCTGAAGGATTCTCCATTGAAGGCAAAGAGCATTTAGCTTGTAAACTTAAGAAATCAATTTATGGACTTAAGCAAGCTTCCCGACAATGGTACCTTAAGTTTAATGATACCATTACTTCCTTTGGATTTAAAGAAAACATCGTTGATCGGTGTATTTATCTAAAGGTCAGTGGGAGTAAATTCATATTTTTGATTTTGTATGTTGATGATATATTAATTGCAAGCAATAACCTTGGATTAATGTATAAAACCAAGGAGTTTCTCTCTAAAAATTTCGAAATGAAAGATATGGGTGAGGCAAAATACGTGATTGGAATAGAAGTATTCCTTCTATTCCGGGATCGTTCACGTGGAATGTTGGGTTTGTCTCAAAAAGCCTATATAGAAAAGATTTTAGAGAGATTTGGAATGGAAAATTGCTCATCAAGCCCAGTTCCCATTCAGAAAGGGGATAAATTAAGCCTTATGCAATGTCCAAAGAATGAATGGGAACGGAAAGAGATGGAGGGAATTCCATATTTGTCTGCAGTTGGAAGTTTAATGTATGCACAAACCTGTACAAGGCCAGATATCAGTTTTGCTACTGGTATGCTAGGAAGATATCAAAAGGATCCTGGATTGGATCATTGGAAAGCTGCAAAGAAAGTAATGAGGTACTTGCAAGGAACAAAAGATCACATGCTCATATATAGGAGGTCTGAGAATCTTGAGGTTATTGGCTACTCGGATTCTGATTTTGCTGGATGTGTTGATGATCGAAAGTCCACATTTGGCTACTTATTTATGCTTGCTGGAGGAGCCATATCATGGAAAAGTGGAAAAGAATCTATCATTGCTTCATCCACTATGGAGGCTGAATTTGTGGCATGCTATGAAGCCACACTTCAAGCTTTATGGTTGCAGAATTTTATTTCAGGGCTTGGTATTGTCGACACTATTGATCGGCCGCTGAAAATTTATTGTGATAACTCCGCAGCAGTTATCTTCTCAAAAAACGACAAGTACTCTAAAGGAGCAAAGCACATGGAATTAAAGTTTCTTGTTGTTAAAGAAGAAGTTCAGAAACAAAGAGTGTTTATAGAGCAAATTAGTACTAACCTTATGATTGCCGATCCATTAACGAAAGGATTACCTCCAAAGACCTTTATCGAACATGCCAATAGAATGGGTCTTGAGACTAATCCATAATGGTATGAATCGTGCTTTACTTATGATGATGTTTATGCTCTATTACACTTTGATATCAATAAACGTGTTTCTGGTTTTCCTGTCCATATTATGCATCGATGTGAATGAATAAATATTTATGACAGGACTAGTCTCAATTTGTAGAGACATTAAGTGGACTCTTATGATTTCCTCTTTTAAATACTATATTGAACATATTATTTAATATTGTGGTACATGGATGGAACCGTGTCGTCTAAAGACATAGAACCGTCATGACTCGTATTAATAGTTTGTTTAATTATAGTCTTATGTGACCAATCTGAATGGATAATCTTGTGCACCTTATGTTGTCTTGTTATTATTATGATAATTATCATTCGGACCAAGTGGGAGAATGTAAGTAATTCCCTAATTACCCTTAAGTGGTCCCACATGATAACTAATGAAATTACAAGACTAGTTATCCTAATTCTAATTGGTTAAGGGTATGAAAGTAATAACCACTTGATGGACGTGGTTACTTAAGTAAAAATAGAGGAGTTGGTCCTCTTTCCGCCCATGATGATTAACCAGACGATAGTAATTCCATCTCAAGAGGGAGATCGTCAGAAAGTTTAGGGCAAGGGGGAGAAACCTCTCCTCATCGTTTTGCTATGGATTCAGGTACGCTCTATTACTTATGATGATGTTGTATGTTAATTAAGATTACTTACAGTAAAAACTCCTACTTTGGCAAGAGAGTTCCAGGTTTGATCGGCGATAGGGCATCTATGGGCTGGGGTAGGGTTAGTTTCTTATGTCAGGGTAGATCACTACCTACAGGTGGTGGTTGTATAAAAAAAACGGTAGAAGGGGCAGGGCAATTGGCCTCTCAGATTACCGTATATATCCATCTGTCAATCCCCTCAAACAAGTACAAAGCACACCCCATCATACGCACCTAGTAAATCAACCCAGGTGAATGGCCAACAGAGTGGGGTTTAGACTCAAGACCTCCGCCACTGTGTCCTACCCATATCCCACCAACACACCGTTGCATCATTTTTACGACATGAATGATAGCATCGTATAATAGGATTAAGTTAATTTCTGATAGATTGGTGAGGCCTGCTAGAGTAATATTAGCAAAATATCCTATCAATTTATTAATTCGCAACTTTGATCTGCCAATCTTCTTTTGGAAAAGGAAAGGGGCTAGGGGATTAGGACAGTAGGTGCCTTCCCCCAATGACGATGGCCTAACCAGTTGGGATAAGCCCATAAGTCTTAACCCTCTTGGAAATTTGAGTCCTTAGGACCCGACTAGAAGGGGCAGGGTTACGATCGATCGTAGTTACTGTCTACGGCGGATCAAAAATTCCAGTAGATACGATTGATCATTTTTATGCCGATCGACCGTGTCCTTCAATATAGTGCTTTTGCGGCTCTAGCGTTCGATCGCAGTGATTTCCGATCGATCGTAGTTACTGTTCATAAACTTCAAATGACTATAACTTTGTGTCCCGAACTTCGAATTGCGCGTGGTTGGTGGCGTTGGAAAGCTGACTTCTTGAACTTTAACATGAAGCTTGAATCAGTCTAATACGATATTTGTAGACGAAGTTATAATTATTTAACCATTGAAGTCCGTTTTCACCTCATTTTTGTATATTACTCTTGTTTCCTACAAAAACCAAAAACTATATTAAAGTAGTAGTAATTCTAATCAAACACTAGCATAAATATAAGTTTAGGAGATAATATAATGCATATTTCATGTATAGATCAGTAACCAGTTTTTTAAAGCATCGCATCCACCAATTTCCTCAGGTTTGTATACAACCCACACAACTTACGTACATTTAATTCGTGATAAAATCCTTGTGAGTGGCCAACAGAGTGGAGTTCAAACTCAGGACCTCTACTTCAAGGTAGTTCCCTTGCCACCACATCAACACCATGGTGGTTAAGTTGAAAAGTATTAGTGTTAGCTACCTAGATACTCAATTACGCTTTTGCTACAAGTGATAAGTCTTGCCACTTATTTAGTCAACAAAAACGTGCGCGCACACGCACACACACACAACCCCACACCCTTGTTGGGAAATCATGACGTTGATCTCCCTTAACGCGCGGAAGGATTACCTAAGAGACTAGCGTGAGAACACAAAAGCAAGACAAAAGACACAAGAATTTACGTGCTTCAACGATGTGCCTACGTCCAAGGGGCCACACAAATTTAATATGCTTTCAGAGGGATTACGAAGTAGAATACATGATACCATCAATTCTCTAAACAAGCCGAAGCTCTTACAAGTTACACTTCAATAGATATCACTCTCTAGGGTTAAAAGCTCCTCCTTTTGTACCCTAGAGTCTTCTGCGCTAAAATTAGGTCGTACAATTGTAACACCCGAAAAATCGGTATATTTATTAAAACTGCTATTTTAGGAAACTGGTCTAAAATAAGAAAGTTTTGCTGCCTGTTTTGATTTTTGGTGAGATCTTATAATTTGATGTGTTGAATTATTATTTTGATGATTATGAATGTGTGGAATCGATAAACCAGATTAGGCAGTACACCAAGGCATGAGGACTAGCCCTGGCGCTGGGCTCAATCTGGCGCTGAGGCTGGCCTGGCACCAGGGGCTGAGTGCACCTGACGCCAGGAGTGTGGGCCAGGCGCTAGGGTGTGAGTACAATGTGTTGAGACTCATTTGAATACTTTGATTTATTAAGTTGAATTAGTGGTGTGGTACAAGAGTTGTGTAGTGCAGTGTGGCACATTGCATTCGCGGGACATCGAAGCCGTCCATTTGGGTGCCACGCACCAGACGCAGGAGCATCTAAGAGTCAGAGCCACGTGGACACAGTGCCTTGGGCATTGTGCACGTGGTTGGCATGATAAGATTTGGTTAGTTGTAGTAGAGAGAGAATCATGGTGTAAATGGAATTTAAATCCTTAATTTGAATCCTAATTAATTATGGATTAAAGAAGGTAAGTTTATTTATGGCAAATTGGGGAATTAAAAAGATTGTCTTTGGGACGTGATTAATGGAGGATCATGGCACTTTCCTTGCATAGTAGGGACGCCATGTGTCAAAGAGGAAGTCGTGCTAATTGCTTTTAAAGTGGGGAAGTTACAATTGTGATTTTGGGAAATCAATTGAATTGGCCAAGACCCCTACCTTAATGGGAAGTGTAACTAAAATGGCTAAGGGATTGACCACGTCCCTAATTGAAGAGTTTTCCTTTTGAGGTCAAGTTGTGGCCATTGGATTTTAGGGTAACCAATGGTGGAGATTTAACCTAGGTATTTGGGTTTTTGCTATTTAAACACCACAAAGGAGGAGCCGGCAATTTTCTTTTGGAGCTTTGGGAGTCGTGCCAAGTGAAGTGCCCTCGTCTCCTTTCAGCCAGCAGCAGCCCTCCTCTCTCTAGTGGGGTCGTGGTAGTGGTGAATCGGCAATGCCAAGGAGTGATACAATCGGTGGTCGAAATTCGCGTAAAGGTTTCGGTTCATCAAAACAAGTAGGATGCTTCTTTCTCCTATATGTCTATGATACAAATCTTGATGTTTCATAATGAATGTATCATATGAATATGCTGTGATTGTTGATATCATTACCGATCCGTTAAATCTTAGTGTGGTCCAATTGGACGAAACACCTTATGTGATTCGATATGTGTTATTGTTGAAATTGACCCCTTGCAATCTAAACCCTTCTCATGCATGGCTCAATCGAGATACTCCAGTGTGGTTGCTGTCCAAAGGAACTTGTCATACTTTGGATCATGCTGCATATTATTCGGGATGTCTAAAGTTGTCCTCTTTCTTTTACCTGATTGTTTGATCTTGTGAGTGATCATTATATGTCTCAGCGTAACCCTAATTGTCATCATGAGTGGAGTCCTAACTCTAAAGTATCAAATTTTATGAGTAATACTTGCTGGTATTCGGAGGTTATAGCATACCAAGTCAGTCTTGGGTCGTCAGATGTCATGTCTTGAGAAAGTTGTTCCTTTTAAAAAATATTAGCCAAAAAGGGGTAATTATATGAAAACAGTTTCGTCTTATGGTTACATACAGGAAGATATTAATCACTGAAGTAACAACCTTTATGGGTAATATTTTATGGAGTTCGAAGGTCACTGTACACCAGGTCGGTTCATGAGTCAATAAATGGTGTGTCCTGAAATAATTGTTCCTTTTGATGTATATGAGTCTTAAAGGGATATGTACGTGTAAACAGTTTTGGAAAAGGAGTTACATGTAAGGAAATACTTAATCACAGAAGTAATGGGGACTTGTGAAACATTTAGTAAGGTAAGATACTAAGTCTAGATGGTACTAATAAGCATTAAATCGGGAAATATGATATATTAATTAGGCTATGCATAAGTGTTGTGCTCTCAGCCAGAATTAGTCCTGTGCCAATGAACTGTAATAGAAAATTGATAACTAACTGTAAAAAATTCGAAAAATTATGCTGTAAAAAGGGTTAGAATCTAGAGACATGGGGCTGCCTGTTATAAAAATTTTAGAACTTAATAAGTTCTGTGCAGATCGTGGTATGCTTGGGAATGGAGCTGTTGTGCAAGTAACAATACCCTTTTTGCAGTTTGAAACCCTAATGTACATTAACATTATAAGATATGATTACTCATGAAAAATATTAAATGTATAAAGTCCTGTGAGATGGAGTGAGTAATGTCTACAAATTGAGTAATTCAAGAAAGAGAGTCTTGCTAAACCAAGTCATTCTTTTGTGGTGCATTGCACTGCAAATCTGCAGTTTTATGAAATCAACTTTGAACGCTTCAATTCTCGGTTAGGGTTTAACTTCTTAAACCTTGCCATCTTGTTAGTTATGACGTAGAACTCTCATTATTGCCAGAATCAGGGATGGTCTTGATTAGAGATGGTGAAGGCATTTGGTGTGTCAACCTTTGATGAGTCTCAGTTATGAGCCATCTTGTGTTTGAACAATGAAGTTCTTTGATTACTCCTTTGTGAGTCTATCCACATTGGGATATTGATAATTCTAATGTACTCCTCTATGAGTCAGTTACAGAAAGATCGTGGTGTGAGTCTCGAGATGAGAGAACTCCAGTTATGTATATGTTGTTTCAGTTCTATGTAAATTGTTCCTCCACTAAGAGATATTTATGGGAACTCTTCTAGTGGAAATCATAGTATACTCAAGAGCCATTGCTAGATCCTCTGTGATCTCAGATATTTATGAACCTCTGTAGTTCAGCCGATGACGGTAACGCATGCGCTTTTAGACTGTATGATATTACGGAAGGTCTGCAGTCTCTGCCCATTGTGCCTGTAAGCACCGATGGAGCCAGCATCCCTAGACGCATGGCTGGGTTCCTCTGAAGAACCTCTAGGATGTTCTGGTAATTGATGTCCATAGGGGAAGTGGACTGAGAAGAGAGCAGAAATTTTTATCTCCGACACTTTGGATATTTAGAGTCAGTATTCAATTATTTTCTCACTACGCACTATTCGTGTGGAGTCTTGAATTTAATGCTTATCTATTTCTTGACTGTTGATGGTCCTTGATGATGATTACTATTCAGGTAAGTAAACTCTGTATTTGCTCATCCTGTCATTGTTAAACGTGTCTTCATTTCTTTATACCATATTGTCAGTATTCATGTTGTTATCTTGTTGTGGTTTTTCTTGGATCCTACTGGGTATTTCGATTGAAATACTCATGCATCTCTTGATGCAGGAATCAAAGAAGAAAAGAACAGACAAGGTACGTTCGATGGAGCTTGATGGTGGATTGCTTATTGAAGTGGATTTAATTTTATTATGCTTTGATATTTTGTTCGTGGTGAACTCATCAGCCTGTGTGCTGAATTATGTTTTATGTTAGTGATCTGTTGAGACTTGATTATTGTAATAATTTAGTTAAAACTTGAGATTTTATTATTTAAGATTCATGTTAGCGGATGTTGTTAATCATTCTGGATCCTGCGTTTATTCCATATTATGTCAAATGGGAATGATAAAGATTGAGTATTCAGTTGCGTCCCGGGTTTCAACCTCATGACCTTCATTGTGTTGGTGCTTCCGCGCTATAATCGGGGTTTTGAAATTCGGGGCGTGACAACAATACAATGGAGAAGAGAAAGCCTTTAAATAGGTACTTAAGAATCCACTTGACTGCCTCCCAAAGATCTTTCCCAGGGTTCCCCGTGTACCTTGTCACATATCCCACTGCAAGAGATATATCTCGTTTGGTGCATGTCATGGTGTACATTAGGCTACCCATCGCCAAGTCATAAGGCATATGCTCCATCTGTCTTTGCCCTTCCAGGATGGTAGGAGCATGATCGTGTGAAAGTCTGAAATGTGCTGCTAGTGGGGTGCCAACTGGCTTAGCACCCTGCATGTTGTGCATGTGCAAGACATTTTCAATGTACTCGGCCTACGACAATTTCAGTTCTTTCTTCTTCTTATCCCTAAAAATCTTCATGCCAAGAATCTATCTAGACGGACCAAGGTCCTTCAAAGCTAGATATTTGTTTATTGAGATCCTCAAACTCAGTCATCTCTGATCCTACAATAAGCATATCATCAACATATAGCAAAAGTATAAGATAAGAAGTTTTCAATTTCTTTATATAGCAACAGTGATCCAAATGACAACTGGAGAAACCCACTGACTGCATGAAACTGCCAAACTTCCTATACCACTATTTTTAGCCTGTTTCAATTCTCACAAGCTCTTCTTCAACTGATACACCATATCTTCCTTTCTGGGTTCCACATACCTCTTTAGTTGATACATATATATTTCTTCCTCTAAATCCCCATGGAGAAAGACAATCCTCACATCTAGTTGTTCCAAATGTAAATATTCCACTTCAACTATACTGAGCACCGTCCCGATGGTAGAGATTTTGACCACATGAGCAAAGATTTCTATAAAATCTACCTCATATTTTTGTTCAAAACCCTTCACTATAAGTCTTTCCTTGTTCTTCTTGCTACCATTTGTCTCTTCTTTCAGTATGTATACCCACTTATTGTGTAGAGCCTTCTCCCCCTTAGGCAACTTGACTAGTTCCCAAGTCCTGTTAGAGTTCAAGGACTCCACCTCATCATCTATGGCATGCTCCCATTCAATAAAAATATCTACCTTGCATGTCTCCTCATAACTCTCTGGATCACCTCCATCAGTAAGTAAGATATAATTCAAACAAGAAAGATACCTTGGGTTTTGTAACAACCGAAAAATTCATAAGTATTTTAAAACCCAAATTTGACCCTCTTACTATTTGACTTGGTCATATTGTGCCTTGTGAAAATTAAATTTGGTGAGAAGAGCTTTCCAACGCCACCAATTATGTGCGATTTGGAGTTCGGGGTAAAAAGATATGAGAATTTGAATTTTATTGAAAGTGACTGCGATCGATCACCATAAGAACCGATCGATCGGCAAGCTTGACCCGATTGACGCCGTGTCAAAACGATCGATCGTAGTTACTGTGATTTGTGAATATTTTGTTTCGCGTAAAGCGATCGATCGGCAGTAATGGCGATCGATCGGCTGAAACGTGGTAGTGTAAATTAACGCATACGATGATCGATCGCCATATAGCCGATCGATTGCCGGTTGCAGTTTTGCGATTCTAGAAGCTTTTTTGGGGTGGATTTGCTTGGGAAAGATACCAAATACCCATGGGACTTGATTTGCACGTCTCCAGTAGGATTTTGAAGCCTTCTCATTGGTTGAAAGTGTCCATGATTTGAAGATTAGTTTAAGAATGGATTCTCCCCTAACTCTATATAAACACTAGAGAATTGGCTTGTGCTAACCATAGAACGTCCAGAGACTTTTCCCTTCTCCATCCCACGTTCACCCATCTCCTTGGAGGCTTCTTCTTATGGGAGTTTGCGAGAGCTTGGAGCAGGAGCTTTGGAAGAAGCGGAAGAGACGAGTAACGTGTAGAAAGGCGAAACCTTTGGAGGATTAAGTAGGATGGTTTTTCCCCTCTTCCCTCTTCTGATTATATATGCTTTTGACAAGTGTTTTGATTCAATGCCTTAGTTATTGTTTGGATTCTTGCGAGATGAATGAGTTGTGTCTTTATTTCCATGCGTAGTGCATCATAAATCATATGTGCATTCATGTTTCACTTCTAGATGGGAATTCGCATCTAAAGTCTAATGCTTTATTAATTTTTCAGAGACTAAAAGTTCTGTTATGGTTTGGTTGATGATGATCCACGTTGAGTTTGTGTCTTGAAGGTGTGTCTTTCATTAATTGTCTTGTTTGGGAAGTATTAATAGTTAAAATAGTGTTTTATGTAAAAGAACACAAGAAAGGAGTGAACTTTAGTAATTCCAGATAATCCTAGGTTCTGTAATTGATCTAGGAGGGGAGTATATGGTCTGTTAATGATGTATTATTATTTATAATGTGTTACTAAGTAAGATGATCAAGTTTAATTAAGAGTCTTAATCTCGGTCAGAACTATTTTTTGTGCTGACAGTCTGTAGTAAATAATTCGTAACTAATTCAAATAAAATCGGAAAAATATAAAATCAGTGGGGTTAGAAACTAGACTCACGAAGGTATTATGAGTAAAAATTTAAGATGTTAAGTCTTACTGTATAGAGCACAGTAGCCGTCGGAAGAGGACTGTTGTGCAGGAGACAGTGAGCCGAATCTGAGAGAAAATACTAAGTATACAAATAACATCATGTTATATGATATACTAATGTCTAATGTGTCAATACCAGTAAGTGGACTATATACTTATGGAATATCACAGTAAGAATTGGGTTAGAAGTAATCTAATTAGGAGGGATAATCCTTTTAACAAGTGATTCATAACTATCTATTTTAAAAGCGTTGATGTCAGTTTGATATTCTACTTGGAATTCAAATCATCTAAGAATTCTTTGATTCTTATCTCTGATATTTGTATTATAGAATTTTAATGTGAATGAGAAATTCCTATCTAGGGCTGAGCATGAATGGTATGTATTGATTGTATGTTACTCCTTGGGTGAGTTATTATTATTATTCGAAGTGTTTGGGTTGTCTTGTTATTCTATCCATACTCCATGAGAGAGTCTATTCTGGTAAAAAATACCTTATGATCTTAGAGTGTTGTGACCTCTATTCCCTTGAGATATTGCTCATATTGATTACATGATTGCTTCTTCCACTGGAGACCTTGCGAGACTCTCCCCATGGTGGTTTCATAGTATGCTCAATTATGCCATTGCTAGATCTTGCGAGGTCACTTATATTTATGAAATTGCGATTCCATACTGCCCGAAGGGAGGCACTATACGTACGTTAGATTGTGGACATTACAGAAGGTTCTCAGTCTCCGCCCATCGTGTCCGTAAGCACTGGTGGGGCCAGCATCCTAGACGCATGGCAGGGTTCCACAAGAGAACCCCTAGGGTGGTTCTGGTATATTTTATTAGTCACTTGCAAGCGACTAGGCTAGCGAGCAGAAATTGTAACTCCTTTCACTTTAGATGTCTGGAGCCTTTGTTATGATTGTTATCTTCTCCTTACCCTTATGTACGGTAGGAGCCATATTGATGTTCTTTCTATACTTGCGAGTTGGAATTGTTATTGTTGACTAACCTTGCAGGTGTATAGACCTCGGTTAAGTTCAGATGTTGTGGAATGTCTATGACCTTTGTTATTCTTATTCTCTTCATACTGCTTGTTTTAATTCACTGGGTTTTTACATCCTACTGAGTGTTTCTATGAAATACTCATGCATCCTCTGATGCAGGCGCAAATGGAAATTGAGATCAGGAAGTGCAGTAGTGGAATGGCGGATTGCAGGCGCCGAGAAGAGTTTAAAAACGCTTTAGTTATTTGCTTTGCTTTTTATTGATGCTTATGACATTATTGGCAATTGTGTGCCATAGACATATAAGTTTATTTTATTTGACTTTCCTAAATGGATGATTATTAAGTAAATTCATTTCATAGTATTCATTGATGTTTATTATTGTATTACACTGATTACGGGCATAATCGGTTACACGTCCTTTTGAGATGATTGTAATCGGTTGGAAAATCGACTGTTCGGTCGCGTGCCCGGGATCTCTTCCTCGAAATGTATCATATTGATTGGCTTCCGCACTCCGATCGAGGTATGGGATTTCGGGGCGTGACAGGTTTGGATTGTGTTGTCTTTCAGACCTCTGACCAATTAGTTTTTGCAAAGGAATCTCTTGTAGAGGAGCCTCCCGTGGACCATCTTGGGGTACCTCCCAATGAACATTTTCTTCACCTTCTTGGCGTCTCTCTTGGTTAAAGTCTTAAATGTTTTTTGTTCCAACTACTTCATAGGACAGTGGAATTACTATATGTCCCCCTCCAAGTTCTACAAACCCAGATGCTACATTTTCCTTCCCTTTATAGTACTTGTTGGTCTTTATACAAAACCGTCTCATCGAAAACAACATCAATATTTCTAACTACTTTCCTCTGCTCAAGATCCCACAACCTATACCTATAGCTATCACCATCATAGCCAATGAAATAACATTTTTTGGATTTTTGGTCAAATTTATCTCTGTTGTCTGACTCAACATGCACATATCTTGCACAACCAAATACTTGTAAGAAATCAAATTTTACCACCTTGCGAGTCCATGCCTCCTCTCGTAAGCCACCATCCAACACATAAGACGGTGAACTGTTAAACAAACATACTACTGTGTCAATAACATGTATCAAGAATGTAAAAGGAAGCCCTGCATGAACACACATGCTTCTAGTACGCTCAAGAATCGTCTTATTCATCTTTTCTGCAACTCCATTCTATTTGGGTTGTCTATGGGCAGTTAGGAGTCTCCTAATCTCATGTTTGTCACAATAGGATGGAAACTCCATGTTGCAATACAAACCACCATTATCGGATTTGAGGCACTTCAACTTTAAATATGTCTCATTCTCAACCATAGATTTACACATCACAAACAACCTAAACACATCAGATTTGTTCTTGTAAAAATACACTCATAGTTTATTAGAAACATCATCAATAAATTTAACATAATATAAGGCACTACCAAGAGATGATGCCTGAGCCGCCCCCCACACATCACTATGCACCAACTCCAATCGCTCTGATATCCTGATAGGAACATGTGGAGTAAAGGTAACGTTGCTCTGCTTCCCAAAGACACAATCTTCACATACATTAAGATCCACTTCCTTCAACCTCGGTAGCTTCTCCTTGCTCATCAAAACCTTCATCCCTATGTGACCCAATCTCCTATGCCACAAAGTGGCATCTCCAACAGATGATGTCACCGATATGACATTCAAGCATCTTAAGAACATGTACAATATTCCCAAGTTCTTCCTCTTAGCCACAACCATATCATTTTGGGTCATCTTCCAACTATCAATCACAAAAGTTGTGACCACACCATTAACAACCAATTGACCAACATAAATAATGTTCTTTGTTAGATAAGGCACATGCCGAACGTTATCCAACATCAACACAATACCATTGTCTTGCATCAACGTGATAATTCCTTTGCCAACAATGTCACAAACATCATCTTCACTTAAATACACTTTACCAAAGTCACCACTGACATAAGTAGCAAACAAGTCCTTCAAGTAGCATGAAAAGATGCATTGGAATCCACTATCCAAACATCACATCTAGATTCTAGTGACAAAAGCATACACTCAAAAGACGCTCCGGTAAAATTAACAGTGTCCTTACCCCTGTCATCCTTGGGTAGAGCTTTACAACCCTTCTTCATATGGCCCTTCTGACCAAATTCCAGCAAGCACCTTCACTCTTCCTAGCTTTGGACTTCCCCTGTCTGGATTTACCTTGAAACTTGGTTTCCCCCTCAAAGTTCGACGACCCCGATTGATCATTTTAATATTAAACCCTTGCAAGTGCACAAGGCAATTGTATTAAAGTGAGTACTTAGGGTTGTCGAACCACTGGGACGGAGGATTAATCTACCAAACTCAAGAGAAAAGTTGTTGTTTTGGTTTAATCTAAGAAAATAATTAATTCTAGCTACTTAAAATGAGTTGCACTTATATGGAGAAGTTCAAGGCACCGAATCTACCACTAATTAGATCAGTTTTATCTTCTCTCTCTCTCTTGCGTGAAATTCATAGTTGATGGGATTACGGTATTCCTCTCGGACATACACTAATCAGCATATTCCTCTCGAACATATACTATCAATTCAAATATTGTACATACTCCTCTCGGACGTAGCACTTAAACAATTAAAGCAATGGAATTATGACACTATCTCTCTCGAGCATAGAATCAATGAAACTTTATTCATAAATAACACCTTAGTCTACATATATTCCTCTCGGACACACAACCATTCATCGGATTGAAATTCACAAAATTCACCCTAGTCTATCTCGAGCACATAGAATAAATCTAAATGAACTTGCATTGATAATAGAATAAAGAGTCATACATCAACTAAATAAAAATAGAGAAAGCGAACGATACAACCAATCTAATTACGCCTTTGACAGGAATTTAGCCGAGCATCAGACAAAGAGAACACTGCTGATTTGTCGGAGTCTTTTTCACTATTCACCAAAACAATGTTCACAGGAACACTGTTCACCAAAAACAATGTTCACCATCTCTTTCGTTGAGCCCCAATTACTGTAGCAATGCAACACTGATCAAAATCCTCCCTTTTTCTCCTCTCCTCTTCTTCCGGCCAAAACCATGCCGAAATCCGGCGAAAACAGTCCCTCAAAGGCTCTGTTTTCTCGGGAAAAAACAATTGTCTCTAAACTCCAAAACAGTAAAACCGTCGTCCCCCCTTTTTTCTTCCACCTAAACTTTGTTTTTATAGCAGTTCGAAAGAGAATCCAAAGTCCTTTGCAAGAACCCAGCTCCAAGTCCATTCTTATCCAAAATCGCATCCCAATCGAAGATGCCTCTTCATTCCAAATCCCAATCGAAGTATGCCTCTTTTGGTTTCTGTTTGAAGACCCATGCACGAACACGCCTCTACATTCCAAATCGAACACGCCAGAATCCATGACCGCCATCAATCATCCATCTTCTCCATTGTTCAGTTTCGTCGTCGTCATTCTCACTGTCGGCCATCAGCATCCCCATTGGCGCTCGAGCTCTGCTCGAGCACTCTGTTTGGAACAAAAACCCGAGCTTCGGCTCGGGTTTTCTTTACAATTTCTTTTCTTTTTTACTGAACCAAACCGGAACGGAACTGAACTGAGTTCTATTCTTTTTTTTTTCTTGATTAGGAGAAAACTCGCCGTATTGCAATCGCGCATCCAATCTCATATTGACGGTTCTTTTGTTAAGATAAAGCCCGTATTCTCCTTATATGTACGTCAGCGGCTCTAGATCGCTTCTGCCCTCGATCTCACTATTTTAAACAAATGAGGCTCTTTAAAACCCGCCAATGTGTCCTCAACCATTGGATATTTGATCTCTTTGCATAAAAACCCAATTGAAGCGTGATGAATCCATGATCTACAACTCGAGCTCTTATAAACCTACACAAGCAATCAAATTAACTTAGACACAGAATTTTATATTAAAATAAAGTAAAGTCCTAATTAATGAACTAACTCCAAAAACTCACAATTATTCCTAATTATCATGAAATAGCACTAACAAATTAGGAATTAGAGGCATATAAATGTATGCATTTATGTGTATATCACCAATCACCCACATTGAGGTTTGAACTAGACCTTCACCATTACCTTTCTTGTGAATCTCTTCAGCCAATAGTAAACCACTAACCTCATCAACTTTAAATGGTTTTTCTCCTTGAGAACTACTAACAACAATCTTTACGAAGTCCCAACTGCTTGGCAGAGATTTTATTAAGGCAATAGATTTCACATTCTCATCAAATTTAACATTGTATGCATCCAATTGATTTGAGAGACTATGGAATTTGTTTAGATGACTATAAACATTATCATCCTCATTCATCTTCAATTCAAATAAACTTGTAACTAGAAATACCTTGTTCATTGCTGAAGGGGTTGCAACAAATCAAACAACACCCCATGATGTTTGAAGTCACTGACGAAGCAATAGTCAACGAAATGTGTCAAATGCCTTTCGATCAAGCAAATTCCATACAACATCCATCATTGCTTCATGCTTCGAGCCATCAATTGGCAAATACAAGTCTTTCTGATAAAGATAGTCTTCAATTTGCATGCACCAAAATGCAAAATTCTTGCTATCGAATTTCTCAATCCCCAGCTTCCTATCATTTGCCATTGTCTCCAACCCAGGCTCTGATACCAATTGTTAGGAAATCACGACGTTGATCTCCCTGCACGTGCGGAAGGATCACTTAAGAGACTAGTGCGAGAACACAGAAGCAAGATAAGAGACACAATAATTTATGTGGTTCGACGATATGCCTACATCCACGGGGCCACACAAATTCACTATGCTTTTAGAGAGATCTACAAGTCAAAGATCTTATAAGTTACACTTCAATGGAGATCACTCGTAGGGTTGACTGCTCCTCCTTTTGTGCCATAGAGTCTCCGATTCTAAAATTAAGTTGTACAATATAATGGAGAAGAGAAAGCCTTTAAATAGGACACCCAAAACGTGATGCCATGTCACCTCTGAAACATAAGCGGTCGAATGCTCATCATTGATCGTTTAAAATTAAAACCCTTGCAAGTGCACAAGGCAATTGTACTACGGCGAGTATTAAAGGGTTGTCGAACCTCAGGGACGGTGAATACTTTACCAAACTCAAGAGAAGAAAAAGATGTAGTTTAATTAATTCTAAAGAAAGCAATGAACTTTATCTAATCTAACTAAGATTTAATCAATGTGGAGAAGACCAAGGCTTCGAATCCACCACAATAAATTAGTGTATCGTTTCTCTCTCTCTTTTGAATAAAGATTTCCAATTGGCTAGCATATTCCTCTCGGACATACACTTGTCAACTCAAAATATAGTGCTCTCCTCTCGGATGTAACACATAAAACAGTTAAAACATGGAATTGTGATCTATCGCTCTCGAGTATCAACTAATGAAATTTTATTGATATATAACACCTCAGTCTACTCACGTTCCTCTCGGATACGCAAGTATTCTTCGGATTGAAACTCACAAGAATTCACTCTTGTCTCTCTCGAGTACAAAGAACAAACCTTTATTGAATTAACGGTGATTATACAATAAAATCCATACACCAACTAGAGTAAAAACATAAGATGAGAGAAAAGAAACTACACAACCAGATTATTGGGCTTCATCTATGCCTTGGAAAGGTGTTTAGCCTCGCATCGGAAGAGAAATCACCATCGTATTCTTCATGTTCTTCATCTTCTTCTCGCCTTTGCTCTAGCCTCCAATTTTGCTCTAGATTCTCCAAGGGTTGAATATGTGGTAGTGCCCAAAACGTTCTCCCATAAGGCCTATTTATAAGAGTGAAGAGTCCCCTTCCAAATCCAAGTCGAAATAGGTCTTATTTCGGTTTTCCATATACGGCGATCGATCGCTCCGTATTTCCGATTGTTCACTGGCCGATCGATCGCAATTCCTTCATTATTTTCTTCCGATCGATCGCTTTGCCGATCGATCGCTTTGCCGATCGATGCCGTATGATACCGATCGATCGTAGTTACTGTCTTCGGCGATTGAAAAATTCCAGTAGATACGATCGATCGTTTTGAGGTCCGATCGATCGTTTCTTTCAATACAGTGCTTTAGCGGCTCTGGCGATCGATCGCATTGAGTTCCGATCGATCATAGTTACTGTTCATAAACTTCAAATGGCTATAACTTTCTGTCCCAAACTCTGAATTGTGCGTGGTTGGTGGCGTTGGAAAGCTGACTTCTTGAAATTTAACATGAGACTTGAATCAGTCCAATCCGACATTTGTAGACGAAGTTATGATGATTTAACTATTCGAGTTACTTTTCACCTCATTTCTGTGTATTACTCTTGTTTCCTACAAAAACCAAAAATTATATTAAAGTAGTAGTTATTCTAATCAAACACCAGCATAAACATAAGCTTAGGAGATAATAAAATGCATATTTCATGAGTAGATCACACCCCCAAACCTACATTTTGCTAGTCCCTAGCAAAACAAAACAAAATAAAATCAAACAATCAACTAAAAGAATTAATACATAAAAGTAAACGCCACTTTTGTAGGGAACACGATTGCTCAATCAACAAGCCGTTAAACCTCTGGGTGTCCCCAGTAGGACGAGTGTTGTCTCGTGAGGGTTTGCAGCCATGCTACCCACAAACATGTATTTATTAATCTAATTAACCTAAGTGCAAAAACAAAGCAAAAATTTAAACATTGCAAAATAAAGAACCTATTATCCCTTTAAATGCAAACTACAATGTTTAAGAGAATTAACCACATGTACTTGGTTCATAATCAACAGGAATATAGAAGCCCTCAAGTAAGTGGTTTTATTCCACACTTTCATCTTGGAAATTTCTGCTCAAATATTATATAGCATGATAATCATAAATAGTAGAAAGTGTAGACCATTATAGCAATACATTCTAAATTTCTATTTATACAGATCCAGTGTTACCCATTAACCAAAGAACATCAGAATCTACATAGTCATCGTAATCTTTAGGTTCATGATAGCACAAATCTGCGCGCCTCCTTCGGGTCCAACATTCTAGATTTGAGAGGATAATACATCGTAGACTTTTTTTTTCGCTAGGACTGTGTAAGGCCTGACTTCAAGATGCCTAAGTTTAGTAATGACTCAGGCCAATGACTCCCAGCCAATTTGGCTTAGGGTATTAGGTTTTAAGAAACCGCTTCGGGCCCGAGCATCAGCCTAAGTTAATCCTATAAAGTCAAGCAGCCCCTTTTCTTTCATTTTGTTTTCATTTTTTCGCATTCTAATTTTCATTTTCAGCATATATTTTCAAGCACATCTTTATTTTGTCCAGGCTGTATTATACTCTCAACCTATTTCCGGTTCCAATCCCTTGCCATAGCCAAGTAAATGGTCTATCATGATCTTTTAAGCTCAACAGATAACTACACATCATCCAATGACTATAACTAAAGACATCCCACTGTAGATTAGCATTCAACAAATCTCTAGATGGTATTACTTTATGTAACTAGTGTGTGTGAGTGAGTTTTCTTAGTTCAAGCACCTGTTCCAAGAGGACTGTAACAGAAAGATATGCTCAGTTAAGTGTATCTATCCTCCAGTATACTTACTCACACTTCCAATGTCAATTAATCTCCTAAAAATTGTAACATGCATCATTACGGGATAAACTATCAAAACCTAAGAAAAAGTTCTAACATACAACTTAAAACTACTTAAATTTTTATGATTTTTTTTATATACAAGTAATATTCCCTCCCCCAAACCTATTATGAACATTGTACTCAATGTGAACAAAATATAGCCAGACAATGAGCATATAACAAAGAAAATCAGATAAAGGAGAGAATACACCTGAATACGTGGGTTGCCTCCCACCAAGCGCTAAGTTTAACGTCTTCAGCCAGACAGAGCCACGATCATTCTGTAATTATCGGATCAATTAAATACACCAGCCCGTCATCTAGGTCACCAACAGCCTCGAGATAGGGTTTTAGACGGTGGCCATTAACTTTGAATGTACTCCCATCTTTTGGATTTTTTTATCTCAACGGCACCATGTGGAAATACTTCTTTGATAATAAAAGGCCCAGACCACTGAGATCGGAGCTTCCCAGGAAATATGTACAGCCTAGAATTGTAGAGTAACACTTTCTGAGCATGCTGAAAGGACTTTCTGAATATCATCTTGTCATGTACTGCTTTGGTTCTCATCTTGTAGAGTTTGGCATTCTCATATGCATCGAAGCGCATCTCCTCTAATTCACTCAATTGGAGTTTTCGCTGCTCACCGGCTTTATCCATATCGAAGTTGTATGCCTTAATTGCCCAATACGCCTGGTGTTCCAACTCAACAGGTAAATGACAAGCTTTGCCATATACCAGTCTATAAGGAGACATACCAATCGGGGTCTTGAAAGCTGTCCGGTAGACCCATAATACATCATTCAGTCTCAAGGACCAATCCTTCCTATCAGGGCGCACCATCTTCTCCAGAATCTGCTTGATTTGGCTATTGGAGACCTCCACTTGGCCACTCGTCTGAGGATGATATGGAGTGGAAACCTTGTGGGTTACAGAGTATTTCTTGAGAAGAGCCTCAAAAGACCTGTTACAAAAATGAGAACCTCCGTCACTAATGATAGCACAAGGAGTTCCAAACCAGCTAAAAATGTTAGATTTCAGAAATTCCAGCACAACTTTATGATCATTGGTCCTAGTGGCAACAGCTTCAATCCACTTAGACACATAATCCACAGCAACAAGAATATAAGTATAACCAAAAGATGGTGGAAAAGGTCCCATGAAATCGATACCCCATACATCAAACATTTCAACAATCAATATGGGTTGTAGGGGCATCATATTCTTTTTAGACAAAGCTCCTAGTTTTTGACACATATTGCAAGATTGACAATAAGCATGGGCGTCTCTAAATAGAGTTGGCCAATAAAAACCGCTTTGAAGTACTTTGGCCGCAGTTTTCTTACCACCGAAGTGTCCACCACAGGCCTCAGAGTGACAAAAAGATAAGATGCTATGAAACTCACTCTCAGGGACACATCGTCTTATGACTTGATTAACACATATCTTAAACAAGTCAGGGTCATCCCAATAGTAATGTTTGACTCGAGAGAAAAATAAATCTTTGTCATGTTTAGACCAAAAGGTTGGAATTTGACCCACAGCAAGATAATTCACAATATGTGCAAACCAAGGTGGAGAAGTAGTGGAGACAGCAAAGAGCTGCCCATCAGGGAATGAATCTCTCAAAGGGTCATGGCTATGCAGATCAGGAATAGGAATTCTGGATAGATGATCAGCCACGACATCAGGAAAAGAAACTACACAACCAGATTATTGGGCTGACTCCGAACTTTCTGTCCCGAACTCCGAATTGCACGTGGTTGGTGGCGTTGGAAAGCTGACTTCTTTAAACATGAGACTTGACTCAGTCCAATCCGATATTTGTAGATGAAGTTATGATGATTTAACCATTCGAGTTACTTTTCACCTTATTTCTGTGTATTACTCTTGTTTCCTACAAAAACCAAAAACTATATTAAAGTAGTAGTTATTCTAATCAAACACCAGCATAAACATAAGCTTAAGAGATAATAAAATAAATATTTCATGAGTAGATCAATCATCCTTAGTAGTTGACGGGAGTCTTGAAATCCCATCGGATGTTAGCACTCCACCGCACTGTGGCTCCGGTCGACCGGATGCACTTTTGTCTCCTCAAGCTGATAGAAGATGACCCCATGTTGTTTTTACTGTTTGTTACATTCATTTTTTGTCAAAAGCAAGCATTCATCACTGAACACCAATGAGGGTCTTCAAATCCATAGCTTGCATCATTTGTTTCTGCTGTGTGTGGGGTAATAGCCTCAATGTTGTGTACTTGAGCGGCCTTTGCTGGCCCCATCCATGAACTCAATGGCCACCAGTGTAGAAGCAAAAGAGCATATGAGGCTTCTTGCAGCGCCGCATGCGAAGCACCACACTCCTGTTGTTCCCTTCATAATTACAATGGACTATGGTCTTCACATATCCTAATTCTAATAATGTAATGAGGATGGCTAACCCTGAAGCAAAATCATGAGAAAGAGAGGGGAATCAGATGGAAAGACAGATGAGATCATGTTGGTGGGACCATACCTAACGATGATGGAAGGGGCCCACTTAATTGTGTAAAGGAACAAGATGGCACTCATTGAAACAGCAGCTCCAATCATCATGCCACAGGGCCTGAATGCTAGAAACACCGAAGATCAAAAGTAGGCCTCTTGTTCTTTTTTGGTATCACCAAAGGCGGCCTCTTGTTTACGAGATCATACGCTATTTTTCTGCCGCGTGTCCCTACTCAAAACCACTCCTAACGGCGCGCTTCGTCCTACCCCCTCCCTCCTATGCAATTCCCTCTCATAAAGCGACAATTTTTTAAAGAAGAATTTATTAAATAATATAAAAAAAATTACAAATCGGGAACATTGTTCAAAATAATTCTCGATATAGGTATTTTTTTTACCCCGACCTGAAAGACGTCGGTTCTATTTAAATTAAAAGGCGTAACCGACATCTTTCACTTTAAATGAACCGGCGCCTTTGAACCATTTTAACTATTTTTAACTATTTTAGTGGGACAAACTTCACCGGTGCATATCTCTCTTATTTATTATCCGTTCTCGTTTATTTTTTTATCTTATTTATTTTTAGTGCTCTTTCTTATAATAATGATATCACAAAAATATTAAACTACCGCATGCTATTTATCGTAGTTTTTTTTATAATTTTTTAATAAGATATTAAGATCATTATGATATCATGATGATTAGAAAGCGCACTAAAAATAAGGAAAAACAAAAAAATCGTTAAAAACGGACTAAAAATAAAGGAGATATGTTTCGGTGATGTTTAATCGCCCATTAAAATGGGACAATAGGAGTCACCAACGCCTACGAAACTCCTATTGTTTTTAGCTATTTTAGTATCACAAACTTCAACAATGTATATCTCTCTAATTTTTAATCCATTCTCGCCCATTTTTTTTGTTCTTCCTTATTTTTAATACTCTTTCAAATCATCATGATATCATAATGATCTTGATATCTTATAAAAAAAATATCATAAAAACTAAAATAAATAACATGCAGTGGCTCAACATCTTTGTGATATCATCATTATAAGAAAGAGCACTAAACATATAGAAGAACAAAAAAAATTGGACAAGAACGGATTAGAAATGAGAGATATGCATCGTTGAAGTTTGTCCCACTAAAATAGTTAAAAACAGTTAAAGTGGACCGACGCCTTTCATTTAAAGTGAAAGGCCAAACCGACGTCTCTCTTGAAGGTGTCGGTTTCAATTGCCTTTCGGGTCGGAGTAAAAGAAAAGTTACGTTGGCGCCTACTTGGCTCGTCAGATACCCAGATCGGGAATTATTTTGAATAGTGTTCCCGATCAATAATTTTTTTTTATTATTTAATAATTTCTCTTTTTTAAACAGATGGCAATTCCCTCTCAACCTCATATCAGTAAGGTCTGGGAATTTCTAGTGGTTGTTGCGAATATATTACATGTTCCAAATCTTACAGTTTATAGGTGTTTTTATCCAAATTTGAGGAATGATATTTGCATTTCTGATTTCTTACCATTTTCTGGGCTTAGTATGTTCTTACTGAAAGAGCCATATCACTCATCTACGCCATATAATTTCACAACACAATGCTTGTTTATTGTCTAATTGAAAGGCTAATTTTGCCAGGAAATTACTTCTTGTTCGTATCTTTGAAGAAAAAATGATTCTTTCCCTGTTTTTCCATCCAAACTTTGGCTTGCTTTTAGCTAGTTTCATGCAAAATGCCAAGTAATCTGCATGCCACATACCTGCTATCACAACTGTCCATCAGTAGCGTAAGTGGCCACATTTGAAAAAAAAAAAAACAAATCGACGAATAAATGTCCCCTCAGGTCCAAAAAAATGGAAGTGGATGGAGGGGAACTCTTTTTTGTACAACCAGAGAGTCCAATCAAATTTACTCAGTTCAAACGGGGCAAGATTTTTTTGGACGTAATGCAGTGCTATATAATTGCGAGATTATGGTGTCAATCGAACTTCTACAATCAATTTTCAAAATGTGTGATACGTTGGGTTGGCAATGGTACCCGTTCTACCGATAGTACACATCAGCTGTGTATGGAAATGTGTAGGAAAAGTGACGTAGGGCTATCACTGTCCCTAAGAAAAGTAAGTGGATACTTTTATCCGACCTTTTTGAAAATAGAATGGTAATGAAAGAAGTTCTTCCATATCCGTTTATCGCTTACCGTTTGATATAGTTCATTAACTTACTTTTTTTACATTCATGACACTTAGATTTTGGATGCGTGAAGTCAATGTAACTCCTAAAAGTTAGATGTATATAACACTTAATCCTATTTATAGTTATGGTGCATTCAATTTAGATGCACATGATTCATAGTTAAAGAAACTCTTCTAATTTGCGGTTTTTTTAGATGTGAAGATTTATGT